>CM055955.1:99767089-100367089 GCA_029490685.1 Schizonepeta tenuifolia | reverse complement strand
AAAGTGTCCATAACCATGACACTCATGACATTGTGGCCCAGTCTTTGGGGTGGATTGGTTGTCTTCCTTATTCAGTTGGTTTAACTCAGCTTTATTTCCTTTCTTAGAGCCATTGCTTCAGCTACTGCTAGGTCTCCTTTCGTGAGCTTGAAAGGAAACTTCCTTACTTTCAGTATTTTCATTCTTCTTCCCCATCTCAAAGGTTCTTAAAGATCCAATGAGTTCATCTAGTTTCATGGTACATAAATCTCTTGCTTCTTCAATTGCAGCCACTTTATACTCAAACCTATTGGGGAGAGATTTTAATACCTTTCTGACAAGATATTCATCATTGAACTTATTTCCAAGGGCCACACTTTCATTAATAATTTTCAATAGCTTTGCATGAAAGTCACTCATTGACTCATGTTCTTCCATCCTCAGTAACTCAAACTGGATCGCTAGTTGTTGTAGTTGTTGCCCTTTCACACCATCATTTCCTTTAAAGAAAATCTCCAGAATATCTTATGCTTGCTTTCCAGAGGTGCATGTGGAAATAAGAGAGAATATTTCCACAATAATAGATGCTTGGATGGCATTCAATGCAACCTGATTTATTCCGGAGTCTTTTCGTTCATCTTCCGACCATTCTTTCCTGTCTTTGACTTTTCCAGCATTGGGTTCAACAGTGGCTATGGTGGGAAGTTTGAATTCTGACTTAATCCTCTCACACGCTTCTTTATTGATGGCTCTAATGTGTGCCATCAAACGAATCTTCCAATATCCATAGATGGATCCATCAAGAATTGGTGGTTTCATCATCAAACTGCCCCATGTGGAAGTTATTGTGTCTTATTACGAACGCAGTAACACGTTTAGATGTCTGTCCCAAGATTAACAACTGCAAGATCAGTGTACCACTCTGGTACCAATTGTTAGATCTAAACGAATACTTTATACATATAAAGATGTTTGTTACTGGAAAGCTTAGCACAATCAGTATAACATAAATAACAAAATGTGCGAAAATAAAAGACACGCGTATGGTAACCCAGTTCAGTTTTTCAACCTATGTCTGGTGGGCCTTTTCCCAAGAGAGAACCGATCCACTATTAGAAGAATTGGCTACAGAGGATCTTACACATACCGGTCAATACCTTATGCTATCCTTTCGCTCACCCTCTTCCAAACTTCACGTGAATTCGTGATTGATCTATCTACAATTGCTCAACCTAAGCTCGAACCTCCAGTCTGACCCTTAACTCTCTTATAGACTGAATTTATCAAAGATAAACCCTCACTAATTCGTGCACTCAATTACAATACTCTCAAGAAAGTATATGCACTCAAACAATAAAACATAGACGGCCAACCCTCACAATGTTGATGTCGAATATATATAGGTTTGAAACCCTAGATCTTTTCACCATCATGTATATCTTCTTAGATCTTCTTTCTTTGTGAGGATAAGGCTTGGGGAACACGTCTGATATTTGCTTGATAAGTATCTTGTTTGCATCTGTCACAATCATGAAAAAGATTCTACAAAATCTGCGCAGATAAGGAAAGTCTCTGCCAGACTGTTCACAGACTGAAGCACACATAACAGAGTTTGTTCTACGCAGCGGCTTCGACACTTCAGTTGTACTTTTGGCTACATAAACTTTGCCAACATCTTTGAGCAGTATCACCTCTTGAGTAGCAATGCCTAAAATCCAACATTTTTGTTGCCTATTAAATCTGATAGAATTGATACTGCATTTGTGGTGAATTTGATGGTTTGTTGGGCTGGTGTTGCCTTGCTTTGAATTGATGTGGTCTTTTTTTTGCCTATTAAATGTGATAGAACTGATACTTTACTTACGAATAATTTAATGGTTTCTATGATCATTTGTTAGGCCGGTGATGCCTCTGATTTGAATTGATGTGGTATACATGCTGCCTATGATGACAAGTTGCTTGTTAAATGTCATTATCTATGTATGAGATTGTAATAAAACATGATACTACACTTGTTGTTGTCCACATGTTGCCTTTGAGCATGCCTCTGTGATACTCACTTGATCCTATCTTATGATGCCCCCACTAGGTTCTTCGAAACCTTTTGCAAGTTGAAATAGGATAGTAATAAGTTAATCATGCAAAAAGTATTTTCATTCAAAGTACTGAGACTACATAAGTTCAAGCCTAGGACAATTTTCATTCCAAACAATAAAAAAAAACAGAGCTTTATTGTTTGTCCCTATAAACCATTATCAAAAAATGAAATAAACAGCTCCTCATCTGACATGTTCACCTACTGCATTTCATCAATTAGTGTTTCAAAGTTGTAGATTGCACTAGGTTCATTTTCATGCATACTTAGATAAACAAGCTGCTCTCAACCTCAATGCATTCTGGTAGTATTTCAAGCCTTATAAGTCTCTCCTAACCTATGTGTAGGATCTTGTAGATGTTGTTTCCTTTCACTTTGATAATCTCATGGTAGCATCCTTGCAAGGTTAAGAACATATCATTCAACTTGTAGGCTGGAAATTCTTCAAATGCTTCCTACACATTCTTGATAAAACCTTTCATTGTAGTAGCCATCTTGATGGTCCGGTAACAAGTTAACTGGTGTATGGGGGAGGGAGGGGGGGAGGGGAAATACACCAGTAAGGATTTTAAAAACTTTTTCTAACTTTTACTCAATTGGCTGAACAACTATGAACTCAGTTGGGATGCAATTGACTTCTTGGACTGAGGGTCAACTGTATCACTCGAACTGAGGTTTTATAGAGTGTTTGTGCAGAAGATGGTGGAAATCGAATTCTCATTACTTTAACTGAAAATCCTTTTAGCGAAGGTCAGTTCGCAAAGTTTTAGTGTAGTTTGGGGAAACTTGATTGTATGCAGGTTAGTCAAACTGAAAGCAATAAAGAAAGTGTAAAGACAAAAGTGTTTTTACGTGGTTCGGAGAAGACCTCCTACGTCCACGGCCAACTTTTCGGGATGGTAATCCACAAGTAAAGTTTACGCGTATTCCCAAACGTTGAGTTGGTTTACGGGCACCAATAGGCCTGAATAGTTCATTTGCGGGTACAAACAACACCTACAGTTCTATTTCATGTTAGAATAATACCTAGGTTGTGATTACGGGTTCACAACGACCTAAATGGTTTGGGGTGTTTTTCCAACTAATAACCTTCTACAGAAGAAGTTGAGGATTTCTACTCTAAGATTTTGAGACTCTAACTATTACAGTGAGTCTACTTAGATACAAGCAAGGGAGATGACTTCTAGACTCAATCAAAGAATAAATTCTTGAGATGATATAAGGAAGCGAAAGGAGGAAGGACGAACTCTCTACGACTCAGCTTCAACTGCTTTGACATTTGCTTTCTTTCTGTGAGAGAATGAATAAATGCTTCTTGCTCAGGAAGTTTATGTGCTTAATTAGTATTATTCTTGAAATGAGGGAGGCCTCTATTTATAAAGGGAAGGTCGAAGTAGCCGTTGAAAGAGTCGTTTGACCTCTGCCGCATAGCATGCCTCATCACCTAATCTCTGCAAACTTTCCATAAATGGTAACTGCGGGACTTAGTTTTTGCATGTCTCTGTTGTCGGTCCATAAATGGAAAATTCCACCATGTCTTGAGTTTCAAAATCAAGTCTAACCTTTTCTTCAGTCTTTCAAGTTTGCTTCTTTCCATCTAGACTTGTGACTTCAATAGTTCTGAACATACATGATTGCACGACTTAGTTCTGGAGTCAATTGAGGTATTTCTGACTTGATCCAAACTGCCTTGATCTTCATCTGTCTTCTTTAGTTTGATCATGTAAAGATAAATTTCTTACGCTCAAACAATGAGCTCTAGCTAAAGCCTAATTGAAGGCACAATTACTCAGTTGGGGTCAGTTGGGTTTTGGTATAAATCAAAACCTTACTAATTTTCCCAACACATGTTTTCATCTTTTAATGTCTTTATGGCTCTTAAAAAACCTAGACATACACATTGGTATCAGGTGAGTTAGCTGGTTGGCAAACCAGTTGGATGTAGAATCAATTTGACTATAGAATTGTTTGAAACTTTGGATCATTGTTGTTGATATGTGGTTTTGTATTATCTTTGTCACATCCTGAATTTAGGTGTGTAGGAATAACTAGAATCCATTGGACAGTGAGGGTGAAACACATGAACAAACAACAACTCAACAAGTGAACATGCTCGGGAACAAGGAAATATCAATTGAAAGTAGTAACAATTAAAGCATGCTTTTAAACTCACGGTATTATTTCCAAATTGATAACCAAAGTCAAAGTCGAGTAGAATTCAGGATAATAGAAATATATCGAGCACAAAAGCTCATTTTATCATCATCAAAGTATAAGTTTTAACACGAATAAAATATTAGTATTGCAGTGGAAATATAAACTCAAGTCCCAACAGTTACATGTATGGAGACACGTAACTGCAAGTTTAAACAAAAGACTGGACTCCAAACAAAAACACACTGCCGAGCAATCCGCGCCATCCTCATCCAAGCCAACTGTAAGTTTAGAAAATACATGCAGGGCTGAGTACTTCATACTCAATGAACACATGCCAAAAATAATTCAAAACTTGCTCGATAGAGCTATAAATTGAACTTGCATTGCCACTGCATCACAAGCATTAGCACAGTTTAAAAACATTTAACTTGTGAATGCAAAAATATTTTCTTTTCCTAATACGACTGTGCAGTCAAACATATATATAATAGTAGGTATGAATCAATCTACCACATCAAGTTGTGTGTCGTGAAGTAGGCCTCATTCTCAGACACTATGACTAGCCTAACCGAAGCAAAGCTCACTAATCAATGAACAATGCGTGTTATCCTGTCTTACACAGGAATTCATAATAACTCAAGCAGATGATTAAACATACCAAAACTCAAATATTGGCAAGTCAATTAATTTAAAAGCTCACGTAATAATAATCAATAAATAATAATATTCATCAGTTCTTGGTTAAAAAGTGCACCTGTCAGAAAGGGGTAAGCTGGGGCTAATCTTCTTCCTCTACTTGCTCCTTACTTCTCGGGTCTGCTCGAATGTTCAAGAACAACATCTTATAAGGACGAGTCTACTTCCTCGAAAACTGAAACGAATTCTAAGTGTTAGTTTCTGAACTTCTACTTGACTCAGGTTTTCTAACTTTTCTTGGCTCGACTAAATCGATCTTTATCTATTTCCTAACTAATGGTCCCGGTAAAGTGTATCTGGTGTGTGGAGGGAATAAACCATTCGCTTTCAAAATCTTTTCACTGAGTTAACTCCTCAGGTCAGTTTGCTAAACAACTGGAAAAGTCAGCTTGAGCTGCTCTACAACTGAGATGGTCAGTTGGAGCTGATCACATAGTTGGATGCACAGCTGACTTTTTAGACTGAGGGTCAGCTGTGTAGTCCAACTAAGGTTTCAAAGAGTTTAGCGTTTGCGCAAGTTAGTGGAATTTAAGCTCGTTACTAAAACTGAAACATTTATGAAAATAGGGAAAGGTCAAGTTCCCAAAGTTAGTGCAGTTTGTGAGAGCAATTTGTATGCAGTTTGTATGTTGGGTTAGATGGTTAGGTAACTCAATGTAAAATATTGAATGTAAATACAGAAAGTAAAGGACATAGTATTTTAACGTGGTTCAGAGATTAACCTCCTACGTCCACGACTTCATTTTCGGGGAAGTAATCTACTAAATAAGCTTAGGCGTGCTTACCAAACATTCCACTTGGTTTGCGGGTACCAAGCAACTTGACTAGTTCGATTACGGGTTCGAACACTACCTTACAAAACTTTTACAGGCAAGTGTATAGCATGGGCATAGATTACGGGTTCTAAGGGGACCTATTTTTAGATTGCGGGTTCTGAGCGACCTAGTCTTTGATTACGGGTTCAAAGGGACCTGATCTTTGATTGTGGGTTTAAAGAACCCTAGTGACTTTGATTGTGGGTTCAAAGTCGGACCTAAGGTTCAGGGGCTGGGGGTTTTTCCAACTAAGAAGCCTTCTATACAGAGAGAAGTGGAGGCTTCGTCTTAAGGCTTAGAGACTCGATCTTTTGGGTAAGAGTCTGCGTAGACACAAATTTAAGCACGAACCTATATTATAGACTTGATCAAGAAGGGGCTTTTTTAGAGGCTAGATGGAAGAACAGGAGAAAGGGTGGACATCGACTTCTACTGGTCTTCGACTGAGATCTTCTTGCTGGAGAGAGTGGTGGTCTGCTGCTGCTTCTTCACTCTTGATTTTCTCTCTTCTCTCTCTCTTAGCTCTCTCGCTGAGCTCACATGTAGAGTCCTCTATTTATAGAGGGAGATCTAATTAGCCATTGGAAAGCACCGTTTGATCTTTGCCAAAAGCATGGCACTCCACCTGCTTTACTGGAAACTTTCCTAAAATGGCAATTGTGACCTTCACTTTATGTATGTCTATGTTGTCGGTCCGTTTATAGTGCGTTCTCTAGTTGACTTGTGCTTCCGAATAGATTTCAATTTAGACTTCAACTCTTCTGCCTTTAATGTCTTCAAAGTCTTCTCTTCTCAGCTTTGCGATGTCTGACTTCAACACAACTTCTCTTCATGCTTGTTCTTCTTCAAGTTTTAGTCTATATTTTTTATGGATGTGTTTCCTGATAATCATGAATTTCTCATATTCTTCGACTGTGTCAATCTGGAGTTCCACAACCAATATTTTTGCTTCTTTCTCAATCAGACTGGAAGCAATAATTTTGGTTCCTAGTACCATGGGAGGAGGAAAAGTCTTCTTTGCCGGGATGTCTGGAGAAAGGTTACAAGATTCCTTTAAAATTGTCACGAAGTATCTGCCAACTACATCTTCCATGGCAAAAGATTGGATATGCAACAACCATGTTTCTTTAGCAGGTGTTCTTCCTTAGAGTCCATCATAGTAGAATTCAAGAATGAATTCTTCCGTCAGATCTTCCCAATGATCATTCAGAATCTCTGGGATGAACTTGTCGACGTGTGGATACACTCCTTGATTTCCCTGACTCATTCTGGTCTGCAATCTTTTCTCAAAGATTGCTCTCTAAGACTTTCTTCTTTCTTCAGAAAGATGACGTTTTCATTGATAAAAGAGTTTTCTTGGTCCTTCAGTCATGTTGGTTTCCAAATTCTCTTTCATCTCCTGCTTGAATCTCTGAAGCTTTGCCAACTGGATTCGCTCAAATTCTTTTAGCTACTTCTTGTTTTCCACCTAACTCCAACAATTTATGCTCGGATGATGATGTCATCAGGATTTGGAGACATCATTAGATCAACTTCTCTGTCATCTTTGTTTACCACAAATTCTTCTTGTCATAGGAGATTCGCTTCTTCAGCCTCAAGAGGATCTTGGGTGGTCTTGGCAGCTTGATCTTCAACCTCAGCAGCAATTATTGAAGTTCCTTCAACTGTAGCATCAGTTTCCGTTACTAATTCTCTCACAGAAGTTGTGACCTCAGCTTCATTTGCTGGTTCAGTTGTTGCCTCAACTTCCCTCGCTGGGTCATCCTTTTCTGCAGTTGTTGCCGCCTCAGCTTCCTTTGCTGATGGCTTATCCTCAGGAATTGCAGTCTCAGCTTGAGTTTCTTCAGACTCTTGAGATTTCTCACCAGTTCCTTGAGCAATCGGGTTGTCCTCTGCCTGTGTCAGTTTTTCATCTTCCCTCTTTTGGCATCAGTTAGAAGGGAAGAGACTGTGACTTTCAGGTTAGAGAGCTCTGAAGCTAGTCGAGAATTGGTTGCAGACACATTCTGAATGAGTTGGAGGGACGACACATGCTCTTTCATCAGTTCAAAGTTTTGAGCTTTGAGTGCTTGCAGCTCATGCTTCAATTCGATGAAATGTTCATCAAGATATTTAAATTCTAATTCATGATTTTCAACTCTTTGATTGATGGCCGAAAGGTCGTATGCCATGGACTCGAGGTGTGATGCATGCAAATATGTAATGAAAGCCTTCCGATGTTTGACAATCTTTATTTCCAAGTCATTGGAGATGTGTTGTCTGAACTTGATGAAATTAGTCATCGTTTTCTCGCCATGTAAGTCGAGTTGAAGCTTGACTCGATCAAGCTTGATCAAATTCTTCTTTCAACTGATCAAATTGGTGACTTAGTTGTTGAACCAACTTTGGGAGGTTAGATGACTCGTCAGTTGGGTTTGGACTAGAGACAGGATAACTAATCAAAGTCCCAGTGGCGAACAATGCTTGGCTTGGAGCGAGTTCTTCTTGGCTTCTATGTGGAAGGATAATTGCTTGTGCGTCGATACAGGCTTCTTTACATGAAGATGTTGGTGTTGAAGATTCAGGTGGAGGAATCCAGTCACATCGAGTGATTTGCTGACGATGATGTTTAGCCTTATGACGATCTGTCTCCTCATACCGAGGAACCTTGCTTCTCAACTCTGATCGTTGCTCAATGTATGTTCTGATTAGATTGTCTTGATTATGGATTAGTTCTAATTTTATCTTGAAATTGAAGGTTGTCATCATCTCTCCTTCTGTGATTTGCAGCTTCTTAATATCGTGGATTTGCAAGAAGTCGGCCATAATGTAGTAATCACCTAGATTGACTGAGATGTACACATAAAGTTCAACCAGGACGTTGAGAGTGTTGAGATGATCTCTCAGTTCTAGGAACAAAGTGAGAGTTTTCTTGTATGCATTAAGATAAACTTTATAAAAATGGCTGAGAATTGTTTCTGTGGAGACCCATTTCTTACTTCTCTTGAGGAGGTTCCTCGATCAATTCCCCTTGGAAGGGTTGACTCATGCTCACTTTGAGTGATTTGGTTCATCAGTCCATCTTCAGCTGAAGGAGATTTGCATACTATTCCTTTAGTCAGAGGATCTTCCTCCATGTGCATAGATCTTGACTTGTGTGCTTCCTTTGTGTGGTCCACTTCTTTTTCTTCTGCAGTGAATTGATGCGATGACTGACTGACACCATGTGAAGCAAACTTAGATGGGTTCTTCTTTGTAATGGGAGCTGAGCTCGACCTCTTGACCCTTCGCATCTTCTTCTTTGGCGAAGGTGATGGAATTCTTTCAGAGTCTGATCCACTCTGAGTATCCCTTTCCCCCTTGATCGGAGACTATTGATTTTTACTACACTTAGCACCTCAACCTCTTTTTGTGGCTTTGAGGTACCTTGTTAAGTCAGCGAGAGCACTAGTAATTATTTCTTCAGTTTGCAAAAAACTATCCTTATATGTTAACTCCTTGTTAGTTTGACTCCAGTCAATCTTCAGTTCTTCTCGTCAATAGCACTCAGAATAATTGAACTGACTTTGGCCCCATAGAGCAGCTTTCAATTGCATACAACTAGACTCTTTTGATGATCAATCTTGGCTGCTTGGGCCAGCAGGAGTTCCGTTACAACTGTCACCCAATTAGTATCGTCTTTCATGAATCGCCATTGTTGGTCTCATCTTTGGTTTGCTCACATCTGATTTTGATCTAGACAGCAGATGAAAGCAGTGTACCATAATATCATAAAGCAGGCGTGGTTTCGGCTCAAGCTTTCTTCGCATCATCCCTCATTTCAACTCTTCCTTTCCAATGGTAATTTTTTGGATAAATTCGCACACCATGGTTTCAGTTAGGGAGGAAAGGTCTTTTCCACTGCTAGAAAGACGGAAGAATTTCATCAAGCACTTAATGACGTCAATAGAGACTTTCTCCTTTGTAAACCCTTCATCAGTTCCAGAGAAAAACTGACGTGTGAACAACAGTTGATAGATGTTCATTTTCATCTACGTGTAAGTTTACAAAGAATTTAGCAACTGCGGAGGGGAGAGGAAACATGGGTTCATTACACAACCATTTCTTCAACCATGCACCTTGAATCATGCCGATAAATTCCTTCAGGTCAGGATGATCTTCTTGCTCCAGAGATAAAACTGGTTCAAACACAACCTTTGCTCTTGTATTCTCCATTGCTGCTTCGATGGACATGGTGGATTTTGATAGATGCTGGATGAAACAACACAAGTGTCACAGCCCTAAATCCCGAGGGACGGCCAAGCCGGGGTGTGACTAGGGGTTGGATTAAAGAGGCGGGGAAGAAAGGAGAATTACTAAAATAAATGAATAAATTAACATCTGTCACCGAGATAAAAATACTATGAACTGATTCTTATTAGACAAAAGAGAGTCAATCTCGAAAGATCGCTCGACACTGTAGTGATCAGAGAAGACTAGGTTTAGAGTATGAACAACTTAAACCGAAAAGATTAACATCAATAAGAGAGTTATTTTGCAGCGGAAAAACGTAAGATGATAACACAATTCTTCTTTCTTATAAACTACCTTTACTCAACCTCCTCCACCTTCGTCACTCAACCTGCACATTTAAAAACAAACATGCAGGGCTAACTACATAAAGCACTTAGTGGGCACATTGCCAAAAACATATCATACTTAGTAAAGATTAATCAGGCATCTTTTCATAAACACTCGTAAGACTTATACTGCTGTACACTTAATTCTAGATAACACACTGTAGGTTAACTCAGAATCCAATCATCTGGATAGCACTCTGTGGGCTAACTCAGAATCTGTCCATCAAGATAGCACTCTGTGGGCTATCGCAGAATCTGATCGTTTAGTTGGAATCTCTGGATAGCACTCTGTGGGCTAACTCAGAATCCAATACTCTAGATAGCACTATGTGGGCTAACTCAGAGAGGCACAAGAGAATTCACATAAAACAATTCATTATGCACTGATAGTTACTTTCATACACACTTATTAAAGCAATAAGTAAACACTTTCGAGCAACGCTCATTTTATTTTGATAGAAAAGCCCACCTTAATCGTTTACAGAACAAACTTTAACCTTTTGTCTTCTGTCCCGTCTTCAACTCCGACTTCATCCTTTTATCGCAAATAAACAAACTTTAACAAGCGGTCGAGACAATAAAGGAAAAGGAAATCGAATTCGTTTTAGATTTTTAGGCCTTTGCACTTTAACTAATTTCTTTTGATTACAAGAAACGAGACTTGAACACTTCTCGTTTATAACTAACTCGGTTCCTTACTCGACACTTAGGTCGGTTAATAATAGAAGTCGATAACTCATAACGACTTAAAAGTCCTTAAGGAATTGTGTTGAAAAGAATTCAACTTAAGAGAATGAGTTTTGGAAATTTCCTGCACAAGGCAGTAGTTCTGGAGCTTATAGAGAATAGAGTATTTCGAAACAGGGGATGTTCTCTGTACCAAAAGAAAGCCACAGATGTCTAGTTTACTCTCCAATTTACAGATCTCAATTTCGTTAAGCGAGCTAAGAGTTATAACAGTTTCCGTAAAAGGTCGCAAAACAGTCCGCGTGGAACCCTAGTGTTCGTTAACTCGACGCACGACTTCCTAGGTTCGACTAATGATATATCACTTTTCTTCTCACGAAAATTCCATCTCAAGGCAGTCAACATGCACAATCTTTTATGACAAACTCCTTCACATTTCTCGATTAAAAACTCGACGTATATTTTCTCGTCTTATAACTAATCAAGTACTAAACCAATTCAAATCAATTTCACTTTCATTTTACAACTTCTCGTTTATAAACTATAACTTATATCATCTCATATCTCGGATGGAAATATCGTCAACTACAATATCGTTCATTTATCAATAACAATCATTAATAACCGATTAATTTCCTTATTCGACTTTTCTATCGACATTTAGACTCGTTTCTTCGTCTCTCATCAAAATTCCAACTTTCTTAGAATTCGTTCAAATTTTCCGATTACGATCATTAACTAACATGATTAACATATGTTCAAATCATAGACCCAAATCATTATCCAATATCTACTTATTGACGATTCTTCGTCTCTTAACAAAATTTCAACGTTCTCCAATTTTGCTCAAACTTTACTATATCGTTCATTATCTATCAAGATTCACTAATACGTAAATCACATATTCAAATTATTAACGAGTCTCAACTTATCGATAAGTTTTCGTCTCTTACGTTTTCTATTTTATTTTTAGAAAAATTCCAATAAATTATATAATCATCCTTAAACATACTACATCTCATTTCTATTATCAAATCATGCAAATCATAACATATACTACATCAAATCATTACTTCTTTCTCTCTTACACTTTTATTTTTATTTTTAGAAAATACTAAAATAATTCATGCATCAATCTATCATTATATAGAACATGAATCCACTAATCAATCCTCAAGAAAATCGAACTAACAAAAACCCCTAATTCTTCTAATTTTCGGTAATAACAATTAATTAAGGGAGATGATTTCCACATGATTTCTATCCATGAAATCCATTCCTAAGCATACTGTAACATGTATTGAACATAAAATATCATGCTTCCTCTTCCTATAAAAATCGGTCAAGACAAAAACTTGAAGGAAAAAGAATTTGTTCGGTTCAATCCATAGAGGAAGCTCCTACCTTTTCGAATATGCAATCAGAATTGAAATCGATCGACAAACGAACAAGTTACGAAGCTCGAAAGCTTGAAGAACTTGAAGAACTCTTCAATGGTGAGAGAGAGGGAGATGGTGGCGGTTTGGAGGACAAGGAGAAAGAAGAAAAATGGATGACAACTTGATATTTATAGCAAAAGTAAGGAGGTTTAACTATTCACTAATATCTAGATATTATTTATAAACTTAATTCTTTTCCGGATCTAAAACTGCAAACTAAAATGAACAATTACTTTATTAGATGGACACATTATTGACAAAAATGGATATGACCATTAGTTCCGGAATATTTTACTTAGTCGGAAAGGACAATCTGTTTTCCAAAATCCGATAAAAACTTGGGACTTCACAGTCCAAATTTCGCCCGGAAAAATATTAAAAACTAACTTTCTCCGGTGAACTCGTATCGAAGAAAAAGTGAATGTAAAATCTGACGGTTTTTCGATCTGAGTTTTCGGGTGAAAATTTTATCGGACGCGAAAACCCTAATACAGTAGTCGTTCAACCGACTTCTGGAATTTATTTTCAAAAACGGATTTCACCGTTAGTCTTAGAATTGAAAATCCTTAACTTAGGCGTGCAAAGCCTTAATTTCTTAGAAAATTTTTATTTTTCGACGGAAAAGAAACGCTGGGTATTACAACAAGAAGAATAAACCTTGATGGTTGGAGGAAGGGATTGCAAGAATTTTCTCCGATTGCATAAACTGATATGGTGAATCAATTAGGGATTTCAAGAATTCATTGTAAGTGGGGAAGAGGATTGCAATCAACGATTGTCAATGATTCCCGCCTCTTCGTGACCAATGGCTTGGATTGGAGATGTTTCGTCTATTGGGAACGTAGCACGGGACGTGGGTCCGACGGTGACTGGTAATCGCGCATAAGGCGTGTAGGAGTTTCCATGTGAGCCCACACGCGGTCTCAAAAGTTTAACCTATTGAATAGGGCTAGCTTTGCAATGAATGCGACTGCGGGGCTTAACTTAATGTGAGCATTATCGTCAGAGGATGTTTGAATTTTATTCAAAACACATGCCTTAATTGCTAAGGGACGAAACTGATCTTTGAGTCTTCTCAGTTGGTCTGAATCCCAACTGAATCAGCATACACTCAACTGACTCAAATTCGTTCATTCAGTTGAGGTTTGACCGTCATGTGCTCCATCGAATTGTAATGCCGTTAATTGTCTCAGTTTCCCCTCAAGTTGAGATTCCCCCTCAACTTGTGATTTCCCTCTTCTTCACTTTCAGAGATCAACATGTATTTTCCTAACAATGCATACTGACCCTGTAGGATTATCTTTTATCAGTTTATCCTGTTCCTGCAGCCAACAGAACGAACTCTTGTTCCAAACTCAGTTTGATTCAGGTTTGGAAGCGACTGAAGCTTCCTTGAAGTCTCGAACTGAGACATCAATTCGGATCACTTTTCCTGCATTATCCACATAGACTGCTCACTAAAATTTCTTGGGTGCGCGTGTAGTCCAGTTAAGTGGTGGATAACCTTGTCTTTGAGGAGCTTGGTTTCGACTCATCTGAGATGGTCGATTCTTCTGAGGTAAAAACTGTCTGGGAGTCAACCCAAACTGTCTAGCTCCTTGACCATACCTGAACTGTGGATAACTAGGACCATTGAACTGATCATCGTAGTTTCCATGTTGTTGATATGCTTGCTAGTAACGATGAAGAACTGGGAATATCTGATGGTAGAAGTGAGAATTATCCCAGTTTGGATGTCATTGATGTTGATGCTGAGCTAAGTATTTTGGCTTGCGACTGGATTGATTTTGCGTTGGCTGCGGAGGTCCACTTCGTCTGTTCCCCCTCGCTCTACGTCCTCGAGGTCTGGACTTCCTTGAGGATCTCTCAACATCCTTTGATGTACCAGCTTCATGCCTCTTGGGTTCTTCAGTTAGAACCTTCTTTCCTTTATCCTTCACAGGAGTCTCGACAGTATAAGGTTTGACTGAAGTCTCTTGAACTGTGACTTCGACTGAGTTTAGTTGAACTTGAGGTACCTCAGTCGATGATTGAGTTGCCGTAATGAACTGAGTTGACTGAGCTCCAGTGTCCGTTGTTGGGTTTTATCCAAGACCTTCTATGCATTTGGGAAGTCTTTGGTGGGTTAACATGCTCTCTAGAGCTGTGCTTGAGGCATGAAGGGATACTAATTTCTTATGTGCAAACTTCAGCTCCATTTGCAACTGAGAGATGTATTCCACCTGAGTCCTGGTCATGTTGATCAAGTTGATGACTTGACTGTTAATTGACTAAGAAACTTCTTCATAGATTCTTTGGTTTTCCTCCATGAGTTTCTCTATGTCGTGATTCTTCATGATCAGTTCGTTGCTCATGTTGTCAAACTCAGCTTGTTGTTCTTTGCACTGTGCAACTTGTTCAGTGCACAATCTGCTCAGGTGTTCGACCTCATCCCAAGACGGTTGGACGTCTTCGTCTAATTTTCTTACACATTGATAGAGAAGGAAGAAAGAGTTTACCTCATCAGTTGACTCTTCCGACAATGCCATGAAGCATTGGTCTTTTCCTGCTGAGCCTTATGGTGTTTCCTCTTCTTCTGACTTTGTGAATACATCGGTGTCGTCAACGTCATCCTCTACGATCATGGCCTTGGTCTTTTCCTTGGCCTTTCCTCGGAGGGCGTCTTTCTCCTTTTTAGAGATCAGGACAGTCGGCTTTGAAGTAACCTGGCTTCCCGCATTCAAAACATCCTTCACTTTGATTCCTTGAGGAGGGTTAAGTTGAGCTCCGCCTGCTCCTATTGATCCTTCTGTACTTCTCGATCTTGGAATTCATCTTCTTAAGTTGTTTGGTCATTTCATTGACCTTATTCTGAAGTTCGGACCTACTCAGTTAATCCCTAGCTGAGGAGTCAGTGGACCGTGAGGATCTGGCGAACTTGGATCTGCCTGAGTTAGCTCGAAGCGCTACTGGCTTGGCAACTAAGCTTTGCTCGGTTTGTTCTTATTTCTGATGCTTGGTGTGCTTCAGTCGGAGGATATCATACTCATTCGCCTTGAGCATGGAGAACAACTTCTCAATTTTCATCGAAATGAGGCCACTCCAATTTTGATGGACGACTCTGTAGACCACCCAGTCTTCGCCTAATGCAGAGAGAATTTTCATGTTCATCTCACGTTGATAGTACTTTCCCTTTCTAATACTCTCAATGTCCATTAGGACCTCTGTGAATCTCAGCTCCATCTTGTCAATGGACGCCCCAATTAGCTGAGAGAAGTTCTCATACTTCTGACAAGCTAAGGTGAATTTATTCTCCTTTATCATGTCAGAGCCTTCACAGAGTTAGCTAAGGCTTCCCACATATCTTTTGCTGTGGAGCAATTGATAATCTTTGGCAAGGACAGTGGTAGAGATAACACTCTTTGCAATGTCATCAAGCTGCATGTTGTCTATTTCTTCCTTAGTGTGTATGCCTCCTGGGCTTTTAGTTCTTCCTTCAGGGTCGTCTCTTGTTCTCCGGGAGTGAGGGAAGGGACCAGTACTGATTGAGTCATACGGATGGGATCATTTACAATAGTCTCCCACATCCGGTGATTCCTGGCAGTCAGTGCCATCTTCAGGTGAAACTTCCACGTGGGATAGTCATCCACGGAGAACTCCGGTAAGCTTCCAAGCAATGCCAGGTTCATGTTTCCTGCACACCACAAGAGACAAAGAGGAGAATATGCAGCAGAATGCACTAAAGGTTTTCAGAAAAATCTATTCAGTTGACCACTGAAAAATCTACTCGACTCACACCATGTGAACCAGAGTCATCAATCTTTTGAACCACTGCTCTGATACCACTTGATGGTCCCAGTAACGAGTATCTAGTGTATGGGGAAAATACAATAGTAGCAATTTTTTATTTCAAAATATTTTCATTGAGTTAACTGCTCAGGTCAGTTCGCTCAACAACTGGAAAAATCAATTGGAGCTGATCTTCAACTGAGATGGTCAGTTGGAGCTGATCACACAGTTGGATACACAGCTGACTTTTTGGACTGAGGGTCAGCTGTGTAGTCCAACTGAGGTTTCAAAGAGTTTAGCGTTTGCGGAAGTTGATGGAAATTTAAGCTCGTTAATAAAACTGAAACCTGTAAAGTTCCCAGAGTTAGTCCAGTTTATCAGAGTGCAGTTTCTATGCAGCTTATATGCTGGGTCAGTTGATTAGGTAACTGAATTTAAAATATTGAATGTAAATACAGAAAGTAAAGGATACAGTATTTTAACGTGGTTCAGAAAATGACCTCCTATGTCCACAACTTCCTTTTCGGAGAAGTAATCCACTAGACAAGCTTAGGTGTGCTTACCAAACGTTCCACTTAGTTTACCGGTACCAAGAACCCTAACTAGTTCGATTACGGGTTTGAACACGACCTTACAATACTTTTACGGGTAAGTGTTAAGCCTAGGCTTAGAATACGGGTTCTAAGGGGATCTAATCTTAGATTGCGGGTTCTAAGGGACCTAATCTTTGATTACGGGTTCAAAGGGACCTTGTCTTTTATTGCGGGTTCAAAGAGACCTAGTGATTTTGATTGCGGGTTCAAAGTCGGACCTAAGGTTCAGGGGTCGGGGGTTTTCCAACTAAGAAGCCTTCTGCACAGAGAGAAGTCGAGGCTTCATCCTAAGGCTTAGAAACTTGATCTTTTGGAAGAGAGTCTGCTTAGACACAAATTTAAGCACGAACCTATATTCTAGACTCGATCATAGAAGAGGCTTTTTGAGAGGCTAGATGGAAGAACAAGAGGAGGGGTGGACACTCAACTTCTACTGGTCTTCGACTGAAGTCTTCTTGCTAGAGAGAGTGGTGGTCTGCTGCTGCTTCTTCACTCTTGATTTTCTCTCTTCTCTCTATCTTGGCTCTCTCGTTGAGCTCATATGTGGAGTCCTATATTTATAGAGGAAGATCTAATTAGCCGTTGGAAAGAGCCGTTTGATCTCTGCCAAAAGCAAGATACTCCACCTGCTTTAGTGGAAACTTTCCTAAATGGAAATTATGACCTTCGCTTTATGCGTGTCTCTGTTGTCGTTCCATTTATAGTACGTTCTCCAGCTGACTTGTACTTCCGGGTAGATTTGAATTTGGACTTTAACTCTTCTGCCTTCAACGTCTTCAAAGTCTTCCCTTCTCAGCTTTGCAATGTCTGACTTCGGCACAACTTCTCTTCACGCTTGAGCTACATGGGTCAGTTGAGGGGTCAACTGAGTTGCTGTCCAATTGAGTTTGTGATCCAGCTGAGCATTCCACTTCAGCTGAGCTCATTCTTCAACTGAGCTCGTGATCTCAACTGAGTTCTTCACGAACTGTCTTCTTCAGTTCGACTATCTCTTATGCTTGAAACCTGTAAAAATGAAATCCCTACGCTCAAACAGTGAGCTCTATCTAAGTTCATACTGGTGGCTTTCATCTACTCAATTGGGGTCAGTTGGGTTTTGGGATAAATTAAAACCTTTACTAATTATCCCAACACTAACTCTATTCAAAAACTAGACCAAAAGACTTCCTCAAACTCGACTACTTAACTCGATAACATCTGACAAATTAAAACTTAGAAATATCAAAAATCGAGAAGTTAATATTCATTCCATAAACTTCACATTTCTCGATTTAACACATCAAAAGACATCAGAAAATTACGAGATTAATTCTCGATAACTTTTAACACAAATCAGTCATAATCACATTATCACATCACGAATCATACATTCATAGATAGGTAAACAACTGACTTTAATAAATAGCCGAAAAAAGAAAAAATTTCCAAACTTCTCAAAATATTCTAGAAAATTTCTAAAAAATCACATTAAATCATATGAACACAATTTCAAATTCAGAATTTCAATCAGGACTCAAATAAAGGTTCATGCTGACTCGATACTGCTAGACCTTTAACTAGAAAAATGAAAGTTATTCATTTTGAACGAAAACAGTTTCATTTTCCCTAAAATAAATCAAAGAGTACAAATACGGAATCGGATTCGAAATCCGAAACCTACATAAAAATTTCTCAAAATAAAGTATTCGTCATTTTTCTCGAAAAACGAGCATATGCTCAGAAATTTTGGGGATTTTCCATAGAAATCCGAATTCAACGATTCTAAGCTCTATAATGCTTCCAATAAATCATATTTCAATAATCTATCATCAATTTATCAATTAGAACTCAAGCATTGCAAAAATCATACTTCTCATGCATACAAGTTTCAATTTTTTTTTTATTTTTGGTTTTTGGCAATTCAATTTATTTCTTCAATTTATCTTACACATAAGCTCAAATCATACTCAATTTCATTAATCAATCATCAATTTAACAATCAAGACTCAAAATCATCAAAATCCAATTTCTTTATACTAAAATGTTTTAGAAAATTTTAGACAAATGAGAGATTAGTTCATGCTTTCGATTTAATCACATACTCATGCTTCTACATACTAAAATCATCCAAAAACATCATCAATTCCATCATCAAGAACATAAATCAAGAATTCTTAATTTTATACTCTAAAGCTTCGAAAATTTAGGGCAAACATAGCAATCAATCTCTTCTTCAAAAATCAATTACACACAACATCATATAATAAATCATAGAACTTAATTCCATCATAAAAATCAAGATCAAACTCAAGACACAAAAAACCCCTAAATTTGATGAAAATTTTCTGTACTAAAGAGAGTGAGATATCAAGATTTTTGGCTTCAACTTTCATGCATGGATTCATGCAAGGATCAAGATTTCAACCTAAAAAATAAAAAGATCATAACCCCCCCCCCCTCCCTCTAAAGGCTTATGAGTGTCAAAAATTAAAAGAAGAGGAAAGAGGGAAATCTTAGTCTGGAATCGAGCACAACGAGGAAAGGATCATGAATTCCTTAATGGATTCAACGATATGATGATCGGTGTGAATTCCTCGCAACTCTTAGAGCTTCCTCAAGCCTTCATCAATGGTGGAAAAATGAGTTATGTGTATTGTGTGTGTGTGTGTATGCCGACGTGTGGGAGAGAGAAAAGAGAGAGAGGGTGTAGAGAGAAAGGGAGAGAGAGTGACGAGAGAGCGAGGAGAGTGGGAGAGCGTGAGAGAGTTGAGAGTAGGGAAGAATTAAATAGAATAGAAGTTGCACCAATTAGTCAAATTCGCGATATAAATCGCTGAAAAGAAAAAGTTTTCCGGTGCAAAACATCCCTATTTTAACGATTAACTCTCAAACGATTCAAAACTTACCACACCTCTTTCTCGACGTCCAAAAGCTCTCTACTTCATCTCATACCTCAACAAATAGTTCAAGAATGCTAGAAATCCAGTTTTCGAAATAAAATTTCGAACAACGAAGAAAATCTCGGAAATTAGTATTCATATTAGGATTTTCGAAAACAAACTAAAATCTTTCTCAGATGATCTCCAATGACATTCAAACACATCCAAAAGGTTTTCAAAGAACTTTTATACTCAAAAGACACTAATTAGACGAAATTCGGAAACACCCGACAAATAACGAAAACTCGAGAAAAGTTACTATTTATCGAAAATTGAATATTCTCACAATTTTCCGAAATTTGAACTCAAACTTTAACTTATATAATCGTGCTTAAGCAATTCATCACATCTTCGAATCAGATAACCGAAACGATAAAAATCACATCAAAGGGTGATAAACAGTGCTGAACTGCAACTGCATTACCAACTCCTTTTGAAAACTTTCCCAAAAATGCACGATAAACTTGGAGTCTTGATCTGACGTGATCGTACTCGGAACTCCATGTAAACGCACAATCTCCTTAACATATATCTGGGCTAACTTGTCTGATCCATAGGTGATAAGAATAGGTATAAAATGAGCAGATTTTGTCAATCTATCCACAATCACCCAAATAGCGGTATTTTCTCTTCTTGTCATTGGCAAACCACTCAACAAATCCATGTTGATATCATCCCATTTCAATTTTGGAACTGACAACAGTTGCAAAGGACCATAAGGTCTTTGGTGCAAACACTTCACTTGCTGACATGCCAAACATCTTTTCCACATACATCACTACGCCTTTCTTCATTCCTTCCTACCAGAATTGCTGCTTCGAATCCTGGTACATCTTCGTACTACCCAGATGTGCAGTATACGGGGGTATCATGAGCTTAACTCATAATCTCATTCCTTAACTCATCATTACTAGGCACATAAATTCTGTTACGGAACATCAAAGCATTGTCTCATGCCTCACTGAAATCCTTTATTCCTTCCTTCCTGAGCTTAAGCCTCAAATTTTCCAACCCTTCATCCTTCGTCTGACCATCTATGATACGAGATCTCAAGTCTAGAACGACTTCTAGAGGTGCAATCACTTGCTCCATTGACATTGGAGGCTGAACTACTTCGATTCTCATTCTTCTAAATTCCTCAATCAACTTTTCTTCCTCGGAGAGAAGAAATCCTAACTCTGACTTTCTTTTTCTACTCAATGCATCGGCCACAACATTGGCCTTTTCGGGGTGATAAAAAATCTTGCAATCATAATCTTTCACCAATTCTAGCCATCTTCTTTGTCTCATATTTAACTCTTTCTACTCAAAGAAATAGTTCAGACTTTAGTGATTCGAAAAGATTTCACACTTGGCTCCATAAAGATGATGTTTCCATATCTTCAAGGCATGCACTACGGCTGTTAATTCTAAATCGTGCATCGCATACTTCTTCTCGTGTGGCTTTAGCTGTCTTGAAGCATAAGCTATTACTCTTCCGTCTTGCATTAATACATATCCAAAACCTTTTAATGATGCGTCTGTGAAAATGGTGTAGTCCTTTCCTCTTTTAGGAAGGGCTAACACTGGGGCTGAGGTTAATCTTGACTTGAGCTCTTGGAAAAATTTCTCACATTCTTCTTTTCATTTGAACTTTGATTCTTTCTTCAACAGGCTCATCATTGGCTTTGCTATCTTAGAAAATCCTTCAATAAACCTTCGGTAGTAACCTGCCAAACCCAGAAAACTACGGATTCCATGAGCTGCAGCTAGTGACTTTCACTCTTGAACGGCTTGCACTTTAGCTTAATCAACTTTTATTCCTTCAGACGAGACAACATGTCCTAGGAAATTCACTTCTTTTAGCCAGAATTCACACTTGCTGAATTTGGCGTACAACTTCTCAGCTCTCAATTTCTCGAATACGATTCTGAGATGCTTCTTGTGCTCTGCTTCGTCCTTTGAATAGACCAGAATATCGCCAATGAATACAATCACAAATTTGTTCAAAAATTCATGAAAGACTCGGTTCATCTAATCCATAAATATTGCTAGAGTGTTTGTCAATCCAAATGGCACTACTATAAATTCGTAATGTCCATATCTTATTCTGAAAGCGGTCTTTGGAATATTGATGCGTCTTCGACTTTTGGGCCATTTGGCTCTATTTTTCCTGTCTTGTTGTGTCTTTAGTGTCTGTATAGGGAAGGAAAGTTGTATTCGTGTGGAAGAAGCTCCGTCAGAGGCAAACCGAGGAAAGATGGTCGGAATGAGCAGAATTAGAGTATTTTCAAGCAGTTGCAAGAATACGACCACATGAAGGAGTATGCAGCATAGGAGAAGGAGTCCATTCAATTGAAGCGTGAGACGAGGTTGAAAGGAGGATTCCATGTGAACCCTGAAGCTAAGTTGTTGTTCATCATTCGCATTCGTGGTATTAACGCAATGCACCCAACAACAAAGAAGATATTGCAGTTGCCGTGCCTATGAAGAACAAAACCTTGGTGCAGGACTAACCAGAGCATGCAACACTATGACCATCACTGAAGTCACCAGTCAGCCGCCAAAGCTAAAGAAGGAAAGACGCGTGAGAGAGATATGCAAGATATCCCGCCAAAATACATGTGTGAAGAAGAATCCAGAAGTCAGTTAACTACCCTCAATCAATCAATCGGATATTGCCAATCATCAATCCGTTCAATCACGGATAATCAAGATCGCGCTCAACATGGAAAGTATCAATCATGCCAATTCAGTCCATCAGCGGAGGGTTTTGACTGCCATCAGCTTAACTATAAAAGATCAGCAACCTTGGCGAGCACAATGTTGGATACCCCTACCATTCTATAGTTTCAGTCCAAAAAAACACTTTACTTTCAGCTCTTTTACAGTTTATGCACGAACAATTACTTGCTTTCTTTTACATTCCGCTGTGACGAACAAATCCAAGGCAGTTTGCCTTAGGTACTCTCTCAATTCAAGTATTCCGTATTTCTATTCTATTAATGTGTTTAATTATATTTGAGATTATGTATTTCAATATGTGTGCGTAGTTCCCTTAGTGAGATTTGGGTTGGGGAGATTGGTTAATTGTTGATATGTGAAATATTCGTGAGGTATTTGTGCTATCGGTTGAGTCCAGTGGTTCCGGAAAGATCTGAGAAGAATTCATGGGCAGTCCTGACCTAACGGGTGATCTCCTTTCGGTTAGAGTTGTACCATGCCAAGCAAAGGCCAGGGCATGACAGACGGCAGTGTTCAATATGCCCATGACCGAGTAGCTAAGCAGCACCTCCAATGGTGCTGTAGATCTGGATGGCGAGGAACGGGCAAGGGGATACTACGTCCTTCCTCGGTCTTGGGCTTCTCTAACAATCACCCACCAACTATGACGAGGCATCAAGCCATGGTTATTGACCGAAGGACTCATCTTGCGCATCGTAGATATATCAATAACCGGTTGGACGCGTTACCAGAAATGTATATCCCGCGAATTATATCTGCTCTATAGGTGTGGACATGGGAAGCTTAGAAGAGAAGGTTGGTAAGGGTCATACTTAGAGGGATCGGGTATGACTACTATCTAAGGAGGAGTGAAGCACGGCCTTGTGATCGGGCTGAAGCGTGACCTTCGGACCAAGTGACTACAAGGGATTCAACCATCATAAATGTGAAGTATAAACTCTTGAAACACCTCAATGTCTTTGGGCCATGCCTTGAGTTTGTATGAAGCATGGACGGATCTTCAGTATGCCCATGACCGAATAAACATATTAGCAATGATCATGACCTACCCCAAATCTTACCCCTTTTTATATTTGATTTCCATTTTAGTTTATTGTGCAGATAAACAGGTTGAGACCGTGACAACTCAATTTGTGTACCGAAGAGTAAAGAGGTTCCTCACTCTCCGTGGGATCGACCCTAGCTTACCTCTAAGACTAACCAGTCCGGTTGTGGGCATAGGAGCGTGTATTGTCTGTCTGGGGCATACACAGGTATTTTGATCGTACCATACGACGGGTGCGTGTCAAATATCTTCTTGCCTAATCTTCAATTGGTGATATCCGGATCTTAAAATAATCTTGGAAAAGACGCTGACTCCTTTAAGCTAATCAAATAGATAACCTATCCTTGGCAGATGATACTTGTTCTTCAGCGTGATCTTGTTAAGCTCTCGGTAGTAGATTCATATTCTCAAACTACAGTCCTTCTTCTTCACAAACAAGATTGGTTCTCCCTAAAGGGAAACACTTGGTCGAATAAAACATAAATCTAGCGATTCTTGCAACTGAATTTTCAAATCTTTAAGCTCTTTTGGGGCCATTCTGTACAGAGCTTTTGAAATTGGGGTTGATCTAGGCTCTAGATCAATCGTAAACAGCAATTACCTATTGGGAGGCAAACCTCGTAAAACTTTTGGAAATACATCCTTAAATTCTTTCACCACTGCTACATCATCGATACTTAACTCTTGCTCTTCGTCTTTATTCAGATAAATCAAATAAGCATGTGTGTCCTTCCTCCTCATCAACTTCTCTGCTTTAATAGTCGAAATAATTGGCATACATCTCTTCTTTCTCTTCTCGATTACATGGACTGCAGTCGGTTCTTCTCTAGGAGGCTGAAATAAAATCTGCTTTTGGTCGCATCGAATCGTCGCAAAATTCTCAGTTAACCAATCCATTCCCAAAACTATATCTACATCCCATATCTAGATTAGATTCAAGGATTTTGAGGATAACTTATGACTTCCGAACTCAAATTATAAATTTGAGCAAATGCGCGAAACTAATGCAGATTTACCTAAAGGGGTTGACACTCTAAGCTTGTGGTTCGACTCTTCTACATCTAGGCGAGGGTTTCTACGCAAGCACTAGCTATAAATGAATGCGATGTACCAGTATCAAACAAAACGACATTTGGCACACCTTTAAGCTTTCCCATACCTGCGAGATTTCCTTGGTCTTTAACTCCAGCTTTCTGCTCAATTGCGAACATCCTCTGGGGATGCTTCTGCTGCGGGGCTTTTTCTATGTCTCTCATCTGCGATTGCTGATACTGGTCTCGTCTTTCACCACTCGCTCCTTGCTGCTTACTTGGGCACCGGTTTGAGAAATGATCGGGTTGACCACAAGTATAACAGACGTTGCTTCTAGCCTTGTAGATACCTTGATGTATCCTACCACATTTCGAACAAGGAGGGAGTTCTTGGGGTCCGAAAGATGTGCTAGTCTGACTAGCATGCTGGGGTTTTGCTTTTTGAGCTTGCCGCTGCTGTTGTCCCTTACCCTGCCACGACTTCGTGCTCAGGTGGTTTCCACCACTCCATTTTCCTTTTATATTCATGCTCTGACCTTGAAGGGAGGTTAAGGGGTCACAACTGTCATCATCTGTCCCTGAACTTGGGGCATCGCTGAAGAATACGATCCTCTCTCTGGCTGCATAGCCATCTCCATGTCTGGGCTCGATTAAGGGCTTCGGCATAAGTCAGATCACTCTGACTTGCAAGGACTACTCGGATATCTTGCCTTAGGCCTGCTCGAAACAACTCGCATATCTTCTCATCCGTATCCACTTTGTCAGGTGCAAAACGAGCTAACTCATATAACTCACGATCATATTCAGCTACCGTCTTCTTTCCTTGCCTCAAACTTGCGAATTCATTCACCTTTTGCTTGCGATAACTTCGGGGCACGTACTTCTCGAACAAAGCTTCCTTAAATTGCTCCCAAGTCAGATTCTTACGTTCTTCTGGAGAATACATTCTCTGTCGGGCTTCCCACCAGTAGTCGGTGGATGTTTTAAGCTGGTACGTTATACATTCGAGACGTTCGCAATCTCCACAACAAAGAAGCCTAAAATTTTGCTCAAGAGAACGAATCTAGTTCTCGGCTTCTACAGGACTGCCTTTTCCATCGAAGATCGGCAGATTTTGGCGAAGAAAAAGTTCTTCAATCCTTCTTTCATTCTGAAGAGTGGGTCTGCTCCCGTTGCTTTTCTACTTCGTTTCTAACATTTCTTCTTCTTTAAAGCATTCTAAAAGAAATGCCAGAGATTAGAAATCTTCGAAACTTTCCGCAAGACGAACTAGTTTCGCCGTAAGAATTTTCTCAACTTTCGAAAATTCTTCCCTTTTAAAGAAGGAATGATTCTCAATCGATACTTAATTAAACAAGGAAACATAAAAATATCATCACGCAAAGTATATACTTCAACATTTTAGCAAGTAGAACAATTCTCAACTTAAATTATCATTTACTTGCATGCTTTTATAATAAACATCACGCATCGATTTTAACATCATGCTCAATATCATATACTCGGGCATTGTCAAAGATGAACAAAAAATCAACTCAGAAAATAACTCAATTCTTTTCTCAACTTATAACCCGAAAATTAGCTCAGAAATACTCAAAACAATTATTCAATCAAGAGTCTCAAAGCTGATTTTAATGGCCTAACGACTTCATTTTCATATCATCAAATGATGGCCTCTTCTGAGGATTTTTACCAAAACAAGGAATAACATCTACAGGGAAAACTTTCTTACACGTCTACACGAAGTTCTTCACTTCTCAAACACACTAGACACAAGCTATCACTTCACGTCCTACTACTATACTAGGCATCAAGTTCTAATTTACAACACTGGAGGAAAAATAAAAAGAGTTCAACTCTTAACAGAAAAGAAAAGATTATTCGAACTTCCACAACTTTCTCGAACTGACTCTAAGCGTAAGAACCATCATTGCTAGAATCGTCGTCTTCTCTTGGCTCCTCCTCAGGTACTTTCTCTGGGTCTTCCTCCTCTGAGTCCTCATCTGGATCCTATTTTGTATCCTCCTCTAGGTCCTAATCACTGCACTGACCCTTTGCTCCTAGCAACTACAAGTAGTAGTCCTAACCGGATGGTGGAACCTCCAAAGGGTCGGTCTTGTCTCCAGGTTGTTCATCCTTGAACGGGTGCTGACATCCTCAAGCTCGGTGTCGTCCCACGGGAGCATCTCCTGACTGTTCTCCTCGCGTCTAAGATAAGCGGCTATGTCAATTGTGCCGTCAAGCTCTAGCTCAAGCTCCTGGCTAGACCTCAAGATCGGAGTCTCAAAGGCTAGGTACAAGAAGGCTAGGTGGTCAGTTAAGATCAGTTGAAGGTGACATGTGTCTATTGTAGCCTCTACAGTCGAGTCCTCAAAAGGCTCATCGTCTTCGTTGTTTCCGGTACGTGTCGGCCTAGAAGGCTCGGCTACTGCTTGAACTGGAGAGAGAGTGCAGTCTCGGAGCATGAACTCCTCGAGCTGGTTATGCGAAGGCGACAAAACTCTGATGTTGTCGCGTGAACCGTCGGGATTCATCGCGACTGAGCTAGACGAGGCGGAGGGGTTGAAAGATCATATAGGGAGAACATCTCCTGAGTAGGGGCTGAACCGGAATGCGGCTCTCAACACTAGACGAGGCTGAGAAGGGACGAGGAGCGGAACAGAGTTGTCTTGAGGCTGGGGCTTAGAACTTATCCCATTCGGCTCTACTTGTAGTACTAGGTCGAAGGGTCTGGGAGGCGGAGCACCGTGTCTGATGAACTGGTCGGAGATGGTAGCAATGAAACTATTGCAGTCACCGTAGAGATAGACACCCAAGTATTGGCGTCCTATGTGGCTTGGCACCAACTAGGCTGCTCAGTCTCGCCACTCTTGAGGGAGGGCTCGAATCAAATGTACCATCCCATCGAAAGCACTCACGTCAAGGTACTTGGCTGTCTCCCACATCTTGTTGTATCTCGCTAAGAATTCGGCGAGGGTCTTGTGATACATCTTCCTCATATGCGAATACTCATGCATCATCGCTCGATTGCTCTCGTCATCCATCCTATATGAATTAAACGAATTAAGCACACCAAAACAATTAAACAACACATTGAAATTCCATTCTCCACATACTCGTTCTTGCTTCCAAAAGATGTTCTATTGCTTAGGGTACTTGGCAATTCCATTTCACGAAAACGTTTGCATAAACGTTCAATTCCTTTCGATTTTCAACACCAAAACACAACATTAGGAAGAACACTCTAAAGCAATCTTGTTATTCAAGCTACTTACAAGCTCTTTACTCTAGACAAGCGCAAATAGCAAAACTGAATAACTTATAATTAAAATAATGCTTTTTGACAATATTCGTACCTGGTTTCTGGATGAGATGGGGATGCTCAGTGTGTTACTGACTCAAAAAAGTCTAGAAAATTGAATCTAGACTCGACTATCAAAGAAGTTTAAGCTTAAGAGAAAACGAGCTGCTCTGATACCACTCTGTCACAGCCCGAATTTGAGTGTGTAGGAACGAGTAGAATCCATTGGACAGTGAGGGTGAAACACATGAATAAACTACAACTCAACAAAGGAACATGCTCGCGAACAAGGGAATATCAATTGAAAGCGGTAATAATTAAAGCATGCTTTCAAACTCAGGGTATTAGTTCCAAATAGATAACTAAAGTCAAGTAGAATTAAGGATAATAGAAATGTATCGTGCACAAAAGCACATTGTATCATCATTAGAGTGTAAGTTTCAACACGAATAAAATATCAATGTTGCAGCGGAAATATAAACTCAAGTCCCAACAGCTACATGTATGGAGACACATAACTGTAAGTTTAAACAAAAGACTCGACTCTAAACAAAAACACACTGCCGAGCAATCCGCGCCATCCTCATCTTAGCCAACCTGTACGTTTAGAAAACACATGCAGGGCTGAGTACTTTGTACTCAGTGAACACATGCCAAAAATAATTCAAAACTTACTCGATAAAGCTATAAATTGAACTTACTTTGCCACTGCATCACAAACGTTAGCACTGTTTAAAAGCATGTAACTTGTGAATACAAAAACATTTTCTTTTCCCAAAACGATTGCGCAGTCAAATATATATATATATATATATATATATATATATATATATATATATATATATATATAAAACAGTATGTATGAAGCAATCTACCACATCAAGCTGTGTGTCGAAAAGTAGGCATCCTTCTCAAACACTGTGACTGGCCTAACCGAAGCAAAGCTCATAATCACTACTAATAATCAATTAACAACGAGTGTTATCGTGTCTCACACAGAAATTCATAATAACTCAAGTAGATGATTAAACATACCAAAACTCAAATATTAGCAAGTCAATTAATTTAAAAACTCACGTAATAATAATAAATAAATAATAGCATTCATTAGTTCTAGGTTAAAAAGCCAACTTGTCAGAAAGGGGTAAGCTGGGGCTAATCTTCTTCCTCTGCATGCTCCTTACTTCTCGGGTCTGCTCGTTCCTTTAAGAATAACATCTTATAAGGACAAGTCTACTTCCCCGAAAAATAAAATGAATTCTAAGGCTCAGTTTTCGGACTTCTATTTGACTCGGGTTTTCTAACTTTTCTCGGCTCGATAAAATCGATCTTTCTCGATTTTCTAACTTTATTCAAGTACTAGACCAAAATACCTCCTCAAAACTCGGCTACTTAACTTGATAACATCAGACAAATTAAAACTAAAACAAATATAAAAAATTCAGAAGTTGCTATTCATTCCATAAACTTCGCATTTCTCGATTTAACACGTCAAAAGACTTCAGAAAATTAAGATATTAATTCTCGATTACTTTTAACACAAATCAATCACAATCACATTATCACATCAGAAATCAGACATTCATATATAGGTAAACGACTGACTTCAATAAATAGCCGGAAAAAGAAAAATTTTCCAAACTTCTCAAAATATTCTAGAAAAAATCTAGAAAATCACATTAAATCATACGAACACAATTTCAGACTCAAAATGTCAATCAGGACTCAAATATAGGTTCATAGTGACTCGACACTGCTCGACCTTTAACCTAAAACATGAATGTTATCGATTTTGAACGAAAATAGTTTAATTCTCCTTAGATTAAATCAAAGAGTTCAAATACGGAATCAGATTCGAAACCCGAAACCTACATCAAAATTTCTCGGAATAAAGTATATGTCATTTTTCTAGAAAAACGTGCACATGCTCAGAAAATTCTCAAACTTGTAAAACTGACTCTAAATAATCTAAATCGAACAATTACTCGATCAATTTCAACTAATTTCACTTTAACTTATGAAATTTTGATTTTTCATTAACAAAACTTCAATTTTTCTTAAGTTTGTCATACGAACTCCAAATCGAGAAATTCAAAAGGCTATCATGCTTTTTTTCACTCCAATTTTAACATAGAATCATCACATGCATCAAAAAACATAAAGAACACAACATCTCATGCTCAATTTCTAACATAAGTTCGACTTTTTCACTTATATATCTATACATGCTCGATTTTGAAAATTTCAAGTCCTATCATGCTTGAAATAAATCTAATTTTATAGATATAACATAAATTGAACCATACAAGGTCAAAATCAAAATATTGTAATTCAAAATTTCTATAAGTTTTGAAATTTTTGGGTTTATGCTCAAAACTTATCCGAATTCAAAAATTCGTAATTCTATTATACTTAGAAAAATTCCAATAGATCGATTTCACAATCAATTTCGACAAATAACATCAAACACCAAAAATACATATTTCAAGGCATAAACCTTCAAAAATTTGGGAATTTTTTCATATAGAAATCCGAATTCAACGATTTAAAAGTTCTATAATGCTTCAAATATACCCTATTTCTACAATCTATCATCAATTTATCAATTAGAACTCAAGAATTGCAAAAATCATGCTTCTCATGCATAAAAGTTTTGGATTTTTTTATGTTTTTTAGTAATTCAATTTATTTCTTCAATTCATCTTACACACAAGCTCAAATCATACTCAATTTTATTTATCAATCATCAATTTAACAATCAAGACTCAAAACATCAAAAGCACAATTTCTTCATACTAAAATGTTTCTAAAATTTTAGACAAAGAAGGGATTAGTTCATGCTTTTGATTTAATCACATACTTATGCTTCTACATACCCAAATCATCCAAAAACATCATCAATTCCATTATCAAGAACTAAAATCTAGAATTCCTAATTTTATACTCTAAAGCTTCAAAAATTTAGGGCAAACATAGCAATCAATCTCTTCTTCCAAAATCGATTACACAAAACATCATACAATAAATCATAGAACTCAATTGCATCATAAAAATCAAGATCAAACTCAACACACAAAAATCCCTAAACTTGATGAAAATTTTCGGTACTAAAGAGAGAGAGATGATCAAGATTTTTGGCTTCAACTTTCATGCACGGATTCATGCAGGGATCAAGATTTCAACCTAAAAAATAACAAGATCATAACCCTTCTCAAAGGCTTATGAGTGCCGAAAATTAAGAGGAGTGGGAAGAGGGAAATCTTAGTCTAGAATCAATCACAACGAGGAAAGGATCGTGATTACCTTAATGGATTTGACGATAGGATGATCGGTGTTAATTCCTCGCAACTCTTAGAGCTTCATCAAGCCTTCATCAATGGTGGGAAATGGAGTTATGTGTATTGTATAAGTTTGCCGACGTGAGGGAGAGAGAAAATGGAGAGAGAGCGTAGAGAGATAGGGAGAGAGAGTGAGGAGAGAGAGAGGAGAGTGGGAGAGCGTGAGAGAATTGAGAGTAGGGAAGAATTAAATAGAATAGAAGCTGTAGCAATTAGTCAAATTCGTGAAATCGTTGGAAAGAAAAAAATTTCCGGTGCAAAACATCCCTATTTTAATAGTTAACTCTCCAACGATTCAAAACGCACCACGACTCTTTCTTGACACCCAAAAGCTCTCTATTTCGTCTCATACCTCACCAAATAAATCAAGGATGCTAGAAATCCAGTTTTCGAAATAAAATTTCAAAGAACGAAGAACATCTCATAAATCACTATTCATATTTTTTCTAAAACAAACTCAAATCGTTCTCAGATGATCTCCAATGACTTTCAAACACATCCAAAAGGTTTTAAAGGAACTTTTATACTCAAAAGACACTAATAAGATGAAATTCGGAAAAACTCAACAAATACCGAAAACTCGAGAAAAGCTACTATTCATCAAAAAATGAAACTTCTCAAAATTTTCCAAAATTTGGACTCAAACTCAAACTCATATAATCATGCTTAAACTATTCGTCACATCTTCGAATCGGATAACCGAAATGATAAAAATCAAATAAAAGCATTCAAGGGCAATTTTGTAATTTTACGAGAAAATTTATTTTCTCGGAAATTTTTATCACACAAAAGCAGTAAAAGATAATTCAAGACACATTAACTCAATCAAGTTGCACAGTTCACGATACAGTTTGATTGAAGGTCAATTGTACTTAGTGAACTCATTTTTACTAAATACCTTTTGGGCGAAGTCGAAGGTGAGTTGGCAACACTTAGTGCAGTCCGAAAACTCCTTTGTATATATAGTGATGGTCCCGAAACGAGTTCTTGTGTATGGAGGGGGGGGGGAATACACCAGATAAGGCTTTTAAAAATCAACCCCCTAAAAATATCACAACTGAGTAAGAAGACTCGGCTGGAATCACAACTGAGTAGAAAGACTCAGCTGGACTCACAACTGAGGAAGAAACACTCAGTTGGAAGTGAAGTGCTGTGCGGAATGTGGTGGAAAATAACTCGTTTAAAACTAACTTACGCTTTTATGCACGGTTGGTCAATAACCAAAACAGTTGAGAATGTTAAGATGCAGTTTGTATGCTGGTTAGTTGGTCAGTTGAAAATGCAAGAAATAACTGAATAAAGAAAAACGCAAGCACACAGAGATTTAACGTGGTTCGGAGATAACACTCCTACGTCCACGGGGAGTTGTGAGTCCACACAACTCAGTCCAAGTTCTTCTGGACAAACCACACAGCTTACGCGGGCTGTGCAACCGTTAAGGATAAGTTTGCGGGTACTTATCAACCTTACATATTAGTTTACGAGTACTAATCAACCTGTCTACTCAGTTACGGGAAGAGTAGGGTCCTAAAACCTTTTCAGGTAAGAAAGATAAGGTTCCAACTAACAGCTCGAACAAGAAGTGAGCTGGGATCTAACATTCTACGAACTCTCACAAAGTGATGTTCTCAAGGTTCGATCTAAAGACACTCAGACACAATCTAATGCTCTAGAACTCTCAACAAGTGATGTTCTTAGAGACTAAATCTAATTCAGCTCGAGTAAGGAATGTAGTTCTTTCTTTCGCTCTGTCTCGTCTCGTGTGTCTTCTCTTGTATGTCATCCATCTTTTTCGAATGAATGAAGGCCTCTATTTATAGGCGGAGAGTATCAACTAGTCGTTGGAGGAGCTGTTGATCTCTGATCGTTGAAAGCAATGGCTTATCTCTCATCTCTGCAGACTTTCCCGATATGGCATCTGTGCTCTTCTGCTTTCCATCTGAGACAGCCTTGTGTTGGGCCAAATGGGGTAATGACTGAACGGTCAAACCCTCACATGACTTTCTTTTTGAAATTTGAATCTTAACAACAGACTTCCAACAAGGAGTGGTCGGTTAAGACTTTCGATCTTCAGCTAGCTTGTTCTTCAGCCGATGTTCTATCTGATAACTAACAGTTGAACTCTCAGCTGACTTCGTCTTCAAGCTGTTGATCTTCTTGGTTGAGTTCTACAACTGATGTTCTGAAACTGAACACTCAGTTGTCTTTCTTGTATTTGGTCAGTTGGGTTCGAACGCTCAAATGGCTTTCTTTCATCTGATGTTCTCTTCCCCTTTACTGCTTCTCATCTGATGAACCCTCAGTTGTTTTCCTTACAACTGATGTTCTATCTCTTGAACGTGACTTCCCCCTTTTTGCATCTGATCATATGAGCTCTCAGTTGTATTTCTTGACAACTGATGTTCTGTCTGAGTGATGCTTTGTTGCTATCTTTAGCTGGAGACCTGTAAAGATAAAATCTTAACTTTGCTTAAACAGCGAGCCTAACTTCTAACATTAGGTTCTGGCAACATCTACTCGGTTGGGGTCAATCGGTTTTGGAATTCATCAAAACTCTTACTAATAAATTTCACAACAATTTCTCCCTTTTTGATGATGCTAAAACCACTTACAACTTTAAACCTCTACTGATCTAAACCTTACTAACTTATCTAAAATCTCAGCTGAAATTCTAGATAGTCTATAAGATAAAACATCAAAGGGTTAGCACAGTTATAACATGGTATTTAAACGACTTTGCAATTTAGAGCTTGGACAATGAGGGATTGTTCATCAAGGTGAATCGAATATATATACTTGAAGTTTTCATTACAACTGATGATTACACAGATATGCGCAAAAACCAAAAATTACAACAGATGCTAGAAAACTAACTGAGCTAGAACTGTAGCCCATACTTACTAAAGATCCTAACAAAAATTTCCCTCTTAGCAGGTGACTCCTTGGAAATGTCCACTCCATGCTCCTTGCAGACCTGCCTCGCCTTAGATGCAATCTTCGTGCGGTTCGGGTTGCTGGAATCCGGGAGAAGAAGTGGCCGATGTGAAACCCTCTTGGGAACTGGAACAGTGTTCAAGTCCAGGTTGGCGTCAATCATGGCCCTCCTGAATTGACTGAACATGCCCGGGTCACCTGAGTGCAACTCGGTCAGCGCCTCCTTGAACGCTCTCCTTGGGTCGTCAGTTGCGTAAACCTTCCTGTAATAGAATTCGTTCACGAACTCCTGCTTGAACAGCTCCCACTCCTCATTCCACTCGGTCGGCATCCATTTGTCGGTATGCCTGAACCGACTCTCAACCTTGGACTTTAGAGGCAACCTTTGTTGCTTCAACCGAGCTTCCGCCTTTGATTGGATTCTGTTGATGCGGCGTCGGCTGCGGGAGGCAACGTTGCGATCCAGGTTCTGAGAAACCTTCTTCAGCTCAACCTCGAACTGGTTCACCCTCCTCGCCTGGCTGGCGGCAAACCTTTTGATCCAGTTCGGGTTCATGTAATCCTTCTTCTCTACAGCCATAGCCTTGGCCGCTGCTATGCACTCTTTGGTTGTTATCCCGTCGAGTTCAGTATCCAGCTCGGTAGTGATCTCGGCTATGGAGCTGTAGGAAACTCCAATCTTCTTTGCCTGCTCATAGTCTTTAGTCATTTCGGCTCCACCGACTTCGGTTGACTTGGCAGCAGCAGACTTCCTCCTCCTCAGCTGAGATTTGGATGGTTGAGCAGCTGGCACTCCTTCTTCTTGGGTCTCTTCTTCTTCCTGTGCTTCACCCTCCGTCTTCTTCTCTTCCCCCTTTTTGGCATCAGCAACAAGACTTGCTACTGAACCGTCAAGAGAGTTGAGTTTGGCCTCGGTTGATTGAACACGGTTGAAGAGTTCATCGACCGCACACTCCAGCTCCATCTTCTTTGCCAGTTCAGAGTCCTGGCGCTCTTGTTCTGCCTTCTTCAAAACAGAGAGGTTGTCATTGACCTATGTCTGAAAGGCAACGAACTCAGCCCAACGCGACTCAAACCGGGACTCCCACTCAGCATCCTGTGTCTGTTGGGACTTGGCCAGATTTGAATCGGCCAAAGAATTGAAGACGTTCACCTCTGACTTCAGTCCCAACAGAGTGGACTTCAGCTCCGACAAGTCCTGACTAGTGGAGGAGGAGAGATCATTCAGCTTCGTCTTCTCCACCAGTTGTTGGTACTTCACCTCTTGTGCTGCCAACTCCCTCAGCTGGTCATCTTGTTGGTGCTGGAGGTTGGCGAGCAGCTCGGTCCTCAACTAGTTGACCCTCTCAGCTACCAGCTCGTAGATTTGGTCTGTTGAAGGAGCGAACTGAGCAGCTGGAAGGGCTTGAGCGGACTGAGCTAGAGGCTCAGCTGTGACCATGGCTTGACGGTTTGCCAGGTACAGCTTCAGGTCTTCCTCCTCTTCCTTTGCGGCGGCGGCTGCTGCATCGACATCGTCAAGGAAGTCAGCTGATTTCGCCAACATGTTGTCCAGGAAGTCAACACACTCCTTTCCAGCTGCCTCCCTTGTGTCCGTCCCTTCAGCCAGACTCTGGTCCATCCGTCTAGTGAGCAGCGTGATCCGGTTGTTGTATGACACCTCCAAGTTGGAATAGTTGAAGTAGGCTCGGATACGGGACTCATCAGACTTCAGCCTGTCCCAGCTCAACACCCTAATCGTGTCCTCCTTGACATACCAGTGGCTAAAGATCAGGTGGAACTGGTACAGTAGCTCGGTTCCCAGTGTGGCGAAGATAGGCATGTCGTGAGCCGCAGGGAACAGACCCAACAACTTTTGAAAGTAGTAGGCCACCCTGCCTTCATGCTCCTCAGCAACAGCCTGCAGGTCCTCCGCTTCGTTGATCGGGGAGGGGGTGAGATTGTATGGTTCGGGTTCAAGAGGTTCATCAATGTTGGCCAAAGAGTTGGTCACAACATCAGCATCGAGCTGAGAGCTCGGAATTTGGGATTCAGTTGGGGAAGAGGGTGCAATGGTTTCCTCAATATCGGCCGAAGGAGCGGTCACGATGTTGGCACCGAGCTGAGAGCTCGGAATTTCTGGCTCGGTTTGGGTAAAAAGAGCAAGAGGCTCTGGGGGCGGTACAGCATTCTCTCCAGCTGTGGGGGAGGCGGTAACATCTTCGAGGTCCTCAGATGAGGAAGATGCATCTGACGTCTCCATGCCCTCAACCTCATTAGCTCCGGGAGCTCGAGGGACAATCTCGAACGACGCGACCTCAGCTGAGCGGCTGGATTCGGAGCGTTCCTCAGCAGGTTTGGACTCGACCTGCGTTCCCTCCTCGTCTGGAGCTTGCTCCTCAGCTGGCTCCTCAGCTGGAACCTCAACTGGCTCATCAGCTGACTCATCAGCTGGAACATCAGTTGGCTCGTCAGCTGGCACCTCAGCTGCCTTCTTGATTGACTTCTTGAACCTTACCCTTAACTTTTTCTGGGCAGGTTCGTCAGTCGACTCCTTGTCAGCCTCAGCTCGGCGACGTGAAGCTTTGGATTTGGCGGGGTGAGCAGCAGCTTGTTCCCCCTCAGCTGTTGACTCAACTGGCTTTCCTGACTCCCTCTTGTCCTTAGGAGTGTAGACACTCCTCAGCACCTCCTGTGCTTTCTTGGCTGTCGGGAACAGCAACAGCTTCTTCAGCGGTGTCTCCTCGCAGTCAGCCCAGACCATGTTGCGGTCCTTTGTTGCGAGGAGGATGAAGGCAAAGACTTTGCAGCAGAAGTTGAGCGTGCCCTTCACACTCAGCAGCTTCTCTCCAGACTCGGTTAGTCTCGGAGATCTTCGACTTTTCCACCATCAACTGGTTCAGAAAATATTGGAACCAGTTGATTTGGTGTTGGTGCTCAAGGGCCACCAGCTGCTTCAATTTAGGTCGGCTGATGTCGCCGAACGCACCACTGTATCCGAACACTACCTTCGACACGGCGTCGAACAGCAGGTGGTTAAGACTCTCAGCTAGCTTGTTCTTCAGCCGATGTTCTATCTGATAACTAACAGTTGAACTCTCAGCTGACTTCGTCTTCAAGCTGTTGATCTTCTTGGTTGAGTTCTACAACTGATGTTCTGAAACTGAACACTCAGTTGTCTTCCTTGTATTTGGTCAGTTGGGTTCGAATGCTCAGATGGCTTTCTTTCATCTGATGTTCTCTTTCCCTTTACTGCTTCTCATCTGATAAACCCTCAGTTGTTTTCCTTACAACTGATGTTCTATCTCTTGAACGTGACTTCCCCCTTTTTGCATCTGATCATATGAGCTCTCAGTTGTATTTCTTGACAACTGATGTTCTGTCTGAGTGATGCTTTGTTGCCATCTTCAGCTGGAGACCTGTAAAGATAAAATCTTAACTTTGCTCAAACAGCGAGCCTAACTTCTAACATTAGGTTCTGGCAACATCTACTCAGTTGGGGTCAGTCGGTTTTGGAATTCATCAAAACTCTTATTAATAAATTTCAGCTATAGGTAGTTCAGTTCGAGACTCAAACAATAACTTAAATACTGAATGTAAAAAGACAGTTGTTTTTATGTGGTTAAGCGATGAACTCCTACGTCCACGACCAACTTGAGGTGTTGGTAATTCATTGTAATAGTTTACGCGTACTATCCAAATGTTAACTTTGGTTTACGGGCACCAAATAGCCTATACACTTCGATTACGGGTTGAAAAAATACCTAGAATCTAATTGCGGGTTCGGATAAGACCTAAGCTATAATTACGGGTTCACAGCAACCTAATTTCATTGATTACGGGTTCAAATGGACCTAACAAAGGGAATGGAGGTTAATTCCAACTAATAAACCTACAGCACAAGAAGTGAAGGTTTTGCTATGCTAACGCTACGAACTCTAACTCTTGAAGAGTGAGGAGGCTTAGAGAATAAGACAGAAACTAGAAGGCTCGATCAAAGGGGAAAACTTTTGAGAGAGCTAGTGGAGCTAAGAGAGCAGAAAGCTTTAGAGAGAATCTTTTCTTACTTGAATGCTTTGATCTTGTGGGGAGTTTGCTCGCGATTATTTTAGTCATCTTCACGTTGAATGAGGGCCTTTATTTATAGGTGGAGATGTCTAACTAGCCATTGCAAAGAGCTATTTGACCTTTGCCATGAAAGGATGGGCTCCTCACCTACTTTGCAAACTTTTTTAAAATGGTAACTGTGAGCTTGCTTTTTAGCATGTCTTCATTGTCGGTACAAATAAGGAAAGTCCAGCCAGTCTTCATGTACATGATATTATACGACTCGAATTAAAATTCAAGTTCATGTCTTCTCTTCAGACTTCTTTACACTCATGACTACCACAGTATTGAGCATAATTTTTAGGTTAACTGTTTGATTCAGTTGCGGAGTCAACTGAGTGGGCATCAAACTTTGTTTAGTCCGCTTTGGTCTTAGTTGACTTCTTTAGTGAGCTCTAACAAAAATGACACTAAGACATATGTACTCAGTTGGGGTCAGTTGGGTTTTGGCATAGATCAAAACATTACTAACTTTCCCAACAATTTCCATCGTTTTTATGATGCCAAAACCCTAAATTGTCACCATTTCAATTCTAAGACGAACTCAGTTCTAGTCTATGAGAATCAGAGGGTTAGCATGACCATTGATGAACTACTTCATCCATTTGGAGTTAGCAAGTTGTTCTCAGTTACTCCAGATAGCCTTGCCAGCTGGATCATCTCTTCATCAGTTGGTGGCTCATCATCATCTTCTTTTTCCAACTCGGTTGCCAACTGCCTGGCCTTAGCTTCAAGCTGTTCATTTTTAGCTAGCTTCTGGCAAGTTCAGCATTAAAATCTTTCTGAGCAGCCGTCTCTAATTTTAGTCTTTCTTCCCCCTTTTTGGCAGTATCAATAAAGGAGGCGACTGCATCTTTGAGAGATGCAATCTCTTGATCACGAGCAACATTGGACTGGGTGAGCTCAAAGATGAGTAGTTGATTAGTCTTCTGTTCAGCTTGGAGCAATTGAGTTTGGCCTTTCAGAAGTTGGAACCATTCTTCCCATGCGTCCAAGATCTGTCGGTTGTCATAAACTTTTGTGACAAGACCATCGAATCTAGATAAGGAGATGAAGTCTTTCTCGAACTTGGCAAACTTATATTTGATCAGAGCTGAGGAGCCTTCTCTTGCCTCATGTACTTCGGCGGCTATCTTCTCACAAGTTCGTCGAACTTGGCTTTGGTTTTTGGGAGAACATTGTTAGCTGATTTAAGGAGTTTGAATTTTTCTTCAAAGAACTCTTGAGCTTCCTTGCGGATCAGTGCAATAGAGTCTTTAAAGTATTGGATCAGTTTTGCTCGCTCTGCAACTACAGGATCGAGTGTTTCCTTCAGCTCCTTAATCTCGACAATCAACTACTCGATGGTGGCATTTGTGGTTGCCAAGTGATCAAATGACCGGTCAACATGCGAGGGGTTAGGTTGTGTGGCCTCGGGGACAACCAACTTACGTCTGTCATCGACAATCTCCTGAGTCTAGGGCTCTTCAGATTGGCCTTCAACTGGTTTCTCAGTTGGGGGGTCCATAGTCACGGGAGGGACTTCTTGAACACTTTTCTCCAACTTTATCCATCGTCACTCGCTGATGTGTTAGGATGCATTTCCTATCGACAAGGAGTGATGACTTCTTTCTCTGAACTGAGGGAGGCTATGAAGTTGTTGATGATTTCATTATGTCGTTGAACTAGATCCCATCGGGCGTTGAAGTGAAAGATATCCTTCAACTTTGCTCCGGATGACTGCATCTCGGAAAGACTATAGAGTTTGAGCATGTTCTCTAGAAGACAGTAGTCTCTCATCCTAATGAATATGTACATGAGTAAGTCACCAACAACGAGCAGCGAGTTGGGCCGATTTCCCAGCTCAGGATGAAGAGTTAGAGCTTCCTTCGTGGCCTTGAGGATCAAGTTTTGTACTTGATCTCCAGAGCTTTTTGTTGTAATTGCTCTAAGGTCAGATCTTCTATTTCTTCTTCTGATCTAAAGTTGATGAGGGGAGAGTCAACCTCCTGAGTTGCCTTCAATTTATCCTCTGATTCCTTAGCTGGTCGATCCTCAGAATGTTTTTCATGTGGAGGAGTGGAGGATATGATGATCAGTGAGGGTTGTTGTTTCTCCGGAGATCCCTCCTTGATCTCAGGAAGAGTTTGCTGTTCTAGAGCCCGAACAGAAAGTGGCCTGGGGGAGAGCACTACTGCGATGGCCCTATCTTCAGTTGTCACCACCTGTCTAAGTGCTTCGGTTGTGCGCTCAGCCGATGTCTCCCTCAGCTTGCGAACGAACTGCTCTAAAGGACTTAGGTAGTGATTGGTATGATGGAATGGAGGGTGGAATGGAATGGTCATTCCTACCTCCATTCCATTCCTTTGCTTGGTATGTTTTACTAGGAGGAATCGTCATTCCATCCGGAACGGTCATTCCATTCCACAAGGGTTTAGCCATTCCTTAATCAAACCATGGTATTAGCCATTCCTAATACTCCTATTTTTAAAATTTGACTATTTTACCCTCATATATTTTACAATTTTGTCACTTTTACCCTAAAAAGTCAAGGAATTATTTCCATCAATTCTAACTTATATACATACTGCACACACACACACACACACACACACACACACACACACACACACTGCACACATATACACACACTGCACACATATACACACACTGCACACATATAAATACATTGCACACACACATATACATATACACACACTGCACACACATATATATATACACATACTGCACACACACACACACACACACACACACACACTGCAAACTCACACACTGCACACACATATACATGCATATACACACACAACACAAACACACACACACATATATATACACACAATACATAAAAAAAATATCGATTCAATTCCTTTACTTATTTTCTGTGCATACCAATCATAGGAATCAACTTACTCATTCCATTCCATTCCTAGCTCCATTCCATTCTTAGCCCCATTCCATTCCTACCTTATTCCATTCCATCATACTAATCACCTCCTGAGTTGTTCCGAAGAAGATGAGCTGGAACTGAGTACAGTTCTTCTTTGAATGGTAGCCTTCACGGCTTCTTTGTGATCAATCTAGCTGGTGGACATAGAGTTATACTGGGTGAATGCAACTTCCTTGGTTAAGGTTTCACCAGATCTTGCAAGGTTTTGCAGTTTCCTCTGCATGGTCTTCAACTTCTTCTGAGTTGGTTGTTGGGGGGCTGCCTCAGCTTTCTCCTTAGTAGACATCATGGAGCAGTGAGAGAGAGGGCTTCTTCTTCTCGGCCCTGACCCGTTTTTACTTTCTTCAGGGCTGGGTGAGATAGTGTAGCTTCGTCATCAACTGAGTCATCTGGGGACTCAGTTGGTTGGTCTTCTTGAACTGTGGGGGCGGGCTTCTTCTTCTCAGTTCGCCCACTCTTGCGTCCTTTGGCTAGAGAAGCGTCTACAAGCTTCTGCTTGTATTGCATGGTGAGCACAATTGATTCTGCTTAACTCGTAGAATAACCTCTCTTTATTAGTTAGCACGTCCGTGTCTGTGTTCTTCCAGTCCACATTCAGTTTGTCGATGGAGTAGAGAATGATTGCACATATCTTTGTGCCATACAGAAACTTGTGCTTGCACGAAACTAAGTTGGAGGTGTTGAAGATCTTTTAGGACTCGACCACAAATCGATGTTTGAAGTGGCTAAACCAGTCCACTTGATTTCATTGAGCACAACCATGATAGGCTTCATTTTGGGTCTACTCACATCTCCCTTGGAGCCGGCCAGGAAATGGACACAGTTGACCACTATGTTGAAGAGCAGTCTTGTGGGGAGTTCCAAACAGGTCCTGTGCATGCCTGCCTTGAACTCCAAAAGGTTAATGGTGATAGACTTGATAAAGTCATTCACATTCGAGTCGGATTAGTTGGTGAGGTCATCTCTGGTCTGAGAGAGTTCAAATAACTTATTCAAGCATGCATATATGTCGATGATATGTTGCTCAGATCTGTATGCACCATCTCATTATTTAGCAAGGACATTGAAGTGAGAGGTCAGAGAACCATCGGGGTTCTTTCTCAGGTTAACATAGAACTCTGCCACTGCAGTGGGGAGAAGAAATTTTGGCTCGAAGGAGACCTATTTGAGAAGATTTGCTTGACAAAGCTTCCACAACATTCTTCCAAGTTGTTCATGTTTCTGGTGCACCAAACACACCACTGATTTGAATACGATTTGCGAACGCACATCATCAAGTGCATTAGATATGGGGGTGCACAAAAAGGAAATAGGTTTTGCAGTTTTGGGTGCCATCTTCTCGATTTGAAAACTAGAGAGAAAATGGAGAGAAACACAAGAAGGATTTGCAGGAAATTTGCAAAGAGATTGCAGAAAGATAAGTTTAGCAGATAATGCAGAGGTATGAAGATTGCGAAAGATGATTCAGGGTTAGGGCTCTCCCTTTTATAGATAGGGGAAGACCCAAATCAACAGTTGGGAAGGATTGTCGCCCTTTCGAGATCAATAATTGAGATTTTGAGGTTGTTCGATAAAGGTGAACGTGCGCAGGACTTGAGTCCGATGGTATCAGTCACGCGCGAGTGAAGAGTTTGAACAATTGCATGTCAGTGGACTATTGAGTTAAGTCTAGCATTGCATTTAATGCGACCAGAAGGCTACTTAATGTGTAAATAACACATCAGAAAATGTTTGAAATAAATTCAAACACCTGCCTTAAATGATAAGGGATGGGCTAATATAGTTCAAACCTCACAGTTGGCGTCGAACTCAACTATGTTCGCAGTTCTACATACACTCAACTGACTTAAGTCGTCTGTTTGGCTGAGGTTTGCCTCAATGTTCCCTTCTGAACTGGTACAGTTCCCCCTCAAGCTAAGCTTCCCTTCAAACTTGATACTTCTTTCTTCTCGCCATCTTCAGTTGGGTCTAGCAGTCTAAGGAGTTGACACAACATCTTGAACCACGATTCCATCAAAGGCTTCGCAAAGAACTCAACTCTTTGAATGTTAGTGTGAATTTTCTCAACAATGACATTCTTATTTTCGACATGGTCACAAATAAAGTGATACCTTTTGTCGATGTGCTTTGTCCTCGAATGGTGAATTTGATTCAAGGTGATTGCAATAACACTTAAGCTATCACAATATATGGGGACTTAGCCTGTCTCCACATCATAGTCTCTTAGCTACTGCTTCAGCCAGAGAATTTGCATACAATAGCTGCATGCTACCATATATTGTGATTCAATCGTTGAAGTGGCGACACACACCTGCTTCTTCTAGAACCAAGAGAACAGTTTGCTTTCCATAAATTGACAATAATCGGAGATAGATTTTCTGTCTACCCTATCTCCAGCAAGATCTGCATCCGGGTACCTGGTCAGCTGAATATTATCATCAGAAGGATACTAAAGGCTCATGTTGATTGTCCCTTTAAGGTATTTTATGTGGAACTTGAAATCTTGCACATACTCCAACTTCATATGGTATCTCTGGCCGGCTTGTAGTATAGAGCAGCGATGTGATGATTCCTCGATACTTCTTTACATTGACTGGCTTTCTCTCACAGCCAAGTTTAATCTTCCAGTTCGTGTTCATCAGGATTCGAGTTGACTTGCTAGAGTCAAGTCCGAGCTTGGTAATCAGTTCCTTGGTATACTTGGACTGATTGATGAAAATTCCTTTGATAGACTACTTCACTTGCAATCCTAGGAAATATTCATCTCTTCCATCATGGACATTTCGAACTTGTCCTTCATCATATTGGAGAATTTCACACATTATTCTTAGGATTTGTATCCAAAGATAATGACATCAACGTAGATTTGCACCACCAAATATCATCTCCAACTTTGATGGTGAACAACGTCTTGCCGACTGAGCCTCGGATGAAACCAGTCTATAGTAGGAATCCGCACAAGGTATCATACCATGCACGAGGAGTTTGTTTTAGTCCATAAATAGCTTTCTTCAACTTGTAGACATTGTCGTCACCTATCTCGAAACCAGGTGGTTGCTCCACATAGATATCTTCCTTGATATCTCCATTTAGGAACGCGCACTTCACATCCATTTGGTAGACCTTGAATTTGTGATGGGTTGCGTAGGCTAGAAAGATCTTGATTGCTTCCAGACGTGTAACCGGTGCAAAGGAATCATCAAAAGCATCTTGTTGGTAGTATGTCTGAGCTACCAACCTAGCCTTGTTTTTTACAATATAGCCAATATCGTCTCGCTTGTTCTTGAAGATCCATTCACATTGACTCCAGAAGGTCTTTCAATAAGTTCCCAAATGCAGTTTCACAGAAACTCATTCAGCTTGTCTTGCATGGACTAAGTCTAATGTACATATCCTAGCACTTCCAAGAAGTCTTTAAGTTCAGGAACATCTGCTACATAGGATGCACTCATTTCTACGTCTTCAACTTTCTTAAATTCTTCAAGCACAATGAGCTCTGCAGCATATTATTCTTATACAGTTGGTTCTTTATCAGTTGGAGTATCCGACTGTGTGGACTAAGTCGTAGGGGCAATTGTGTTATCACCAACTTGTACATTCCTTCTGGTTCGTACTCCTATTCTGAATTTCCAATCACTGCCTCCTTGGGATGATCATCATACCATCTTTTTCTTCTTCTAGTTTAGTCAGCATCATGGGGAGAAGTGTTTAAATCAAGTCTTTTGGGAGAGACTTGAGGAGCAGGACTCTGTTCGGAACCTTCAGGTGTTGTTTGATCCTTGACGAGCCCATATTTTATGCTCTTGTCATGTATGTTTTAGATCTAGATCGAGTCTATTTTAGTGTCTTTTGTGTCTGTTTTGTGTCTGGGAGGACACTTGAGTTGGCACGGCAAGAAGATGTAGGAATTGGGCAAGACTGGAGTTAAAACATGTAAAAAGAGAAGGAACTGGCGATACGAGGCAATGACCATAGTAGCCATGCTCGTGGCTCAAGCTACCGAGGGCATAAGTCCAAATCAAGATGAAGAGCTGCTCCACTTTCAGTGGTATGGTCAATTAAGACGATTGCATGTTTCACTCCAGAAGGCAAGGTGCAGGCAACCGTGGGCAAGTGATGGCAGAGAGATTGGGGAATGCAGAGTACAGAGCTTGGGCAACGGCACTGGCGCGTGAAGATGCAGCTGTTAGAGTCCTACAAGAAAACAAATTCCTTGTGGCGCAAGATTGAGATCGATGTTTCCTACTTTGGCAGCAGCATATTTTAGCGATAAGGAAGGAATTCTTTCCAACCTTATCCATTGATCCTCACATGGAAGCAGCCGGCCCGTTTTCTAGAAGGCTCATTTGTGGTTTGCCATAGTTCTTGTACTCTATAAATACATCCATCCATGCAAGGCGCGATATACACTTTTACCGCATTCTTACGTCCGAAACACTTTTATTTTCTGTAGTTTATATTTTTAGATACAGTTTACGTTTATTGTTAAGTCCCAATAGGGCGAACATCTTTTGCTTATCGTATTAATTCAAGTATGTTTTCTTTATCTCTTTTGCTTTCGTTATTTACTTTATGTCTAGCTAAGCCTTTAAATCCATGTTTAGGAGAGATGATATGATGTATAACTTGTAAATCTCGTGAGGTCTAAGTGTTCTTAATAGTTGTATATAAGTATGTTTCCGAGGCATTGGGCAATGATTCTAAAGAAGTTCGGTGGTCACGAGTAACTCGGAAAGCCAACGAGCCCTGGGCACATACGGATTCCTACATCGTAAGAGGGTTATCAAGTACTGGTCGTGCTTGCCTTACGTTCCTTGAGAGCGGCAAGAACGGGTTGTATGTCTTGTCCAAGACCTGCAAAGATGTGTCAATATTGGAGTAAGTCGGACGGAGATCCTCGATATCTCATGGTGCCGGAGTGGACCCATCTAGAACCAAATGCTGCTTGACCAACATGCGTCTTATAAAGTGTTATGCTAGGGACATTTAGGCAGGCAAGAGGATTGGCTAGGGTGTCCCTGTCGAGACCTGAACATAAGGATGGAGCTGGGCGGACTATGTAGCGTACGTGGCGGCGTGATAATTATGGACCATGCATAGTTTTAGCCTATAACCACTGGCACACTTACGCAACAAATATTCTTGAACCAATGATCGAGATAAAATTATACTCATGATCGAAACCTAAATCTGGATTATTTTTATTACTAATATTTTTGCTTGTCAAGTTACAAATATTTACTTTCAGTAGTTTGTCAAAGGTGATAGTGACAGTTGCCCAAGGCTATAGTAGATAGAAACATAACACAACCTTTTTGTGCCCTAACCAGAGATTATCGTGAGCAACTCCATGTGGGATCGACCTTGTACTTGCCAACTAGTTGTTCCTAGGGGTAGACCTGAGTGAAATACAAATTATATTTTGTCACAACTTAAACGACGGCTGCATCAATTCGCAGTTGGGGTTGCAAGTCGACCGGGTGAGTTAGCTAGTCCTGAGCTTGAAAGTTCTAGACTGTGTAGCGGTTCGGCGACTAGCACAGTTGATGTATCAGTTGGAGTTAATATATGACTGGGGAGGTTCTCCAGTAGTTTGAGACGGGGTCCTTGACTTCATCTTCTGAGGAATAAACCTCTTCTTCATAAGTTGACCATATCAACAGTTTTACCAAGTTCTTTAGTCTTTATGCCTGAGATCTTATCTGTGCTGGTTATATGGTTGAGCTTCTAGTTATGGCCTGCAACTTTGCCTGTTCACTGCACTCAAAGGTAGATTCATCAAAAATAACATGAGGTGTTACCTCCATAACTTTGGAGTTGTTGTTGAAAATCCTATAAGCCTTAATCTTCGCAGCATATCCGAGAAATATGCCTTTGACAACTTTGGGCTCGAAAGTTTTCAAGTGGCCTTCCCATTATTGTGAATATAACAACTTAGAACCAAGTTCACGAAGATGGGATAGATTGGCTTCCTCAACGTTCGTATGGAGTTTTTCCATGTCGTTTGGTCAGGAGGGATCGGTTCTGTGTGAGCAAGCTGTGTTGACTGCCTCAGCCCAAAATCTCAGCAATGTTGAGCTTGTCAACATGGATGTTGTAGCATCCTTCAATGTTCGATTCTCCTCTCAGCTATTCCATTCTGCTGTGAAGTCCTTGCAAATGATGTTTGATGAGTGATGTCGTTCTTCTCGCAATACTTAATGATGGATTCATTGAGTAACTCAATTCCACGATTAGATTCGAAGGACACTATTTCTTCAACTGGTGAATGATCTGGTCCATCAGCTTAGGCAACTCATATCTTGTCTCGTTCTTGTATGCCATGAATATCACCCATATGTATCTCGAGTAGTCATCAGTTACTACAAGAGTATATTCATTTCTATTCATGCTCTTGGGGGTGACTGGACCGAAATCCACATGGATCAATTGCAGAACTCAATTCGTCGATGGCGTCATCTTTAGACGAAACGATGGTCTACCTAACTTTCCTAGCTGACAAGCACTACAAAGATGCATCGAACTGTACACCAAGCCCGAAATCCCAACTACGTACTATTGGCGAGCAAGTCGATTCATGGTTTTGAAGTTGAGGTGATTCAGCCTTCTATGCCACAACCAGCTTGATTTAGAGTTGCTTTTTGACACCAGGCATGTCTTTAGAGGACAACTTGACCATTCTGCATAGTACACATCTCCAGAGAAAACCTTTTTTCAATAAGTAGGATCTGTTTGGTCTTAATATCTTTCACCTTGTATCCCTTTGCATCAAACTTCACAGAAAAACTATTATCGCATAATTGGCCTATGTAGAGTAGATTATGCTTCAATCCATTGACAAAGGAAACATTTTTAATAGTCACGAATTCAGTTTCAAGTGTACCGAACCCTTTGGTCTGACCACGAAAGTTATCACCAAAGGTCACAATTGGTCCAGCTCGAATTGTGAAGTCTTTGAGTAGATTTATGTGATGCGTCATGTGCTTTGAGCATCTACTATTCATGATCCACACCGACTTTGTAGCCCTTTTCTTTCTTAGTTCATCATGTTCCTGCAATAAACAAGACGAAATTTAGGTACCCAAACTCAATTGGATCCCGGTTGGTTAGTGACTGGAGTTATTTTCTTGAAGATCCGAACTGTGTTGTCAGTTCGAAGAATCTTCCAATATGCATCCACGTAGACTACTAAATGATTCTTCCTTGGTGCCCTTGCAGTCCAATTCTTAGGAGGAAATCTTTCTCTTGGAGCTTAGTTTTGACCTTGTTGACTTGGTCGATTTCTCCTAGTCGAGTATCTTGGTGACTGCCCGAAATGATTTGCTCCATGGCTATACCCGTACCGTGGATAACTACGACCATGATAGGATTGCTCCATGTAGTTTCCATGTCCTTGGTATGATTGTTGATACTGCGTTTGAGCTGGATATGTCTGATGATAGAAATTTGGATTGTTCCAGTTCGGACGGCGTCGTGGTTGGACGTGAGCGAGTGGTTTTCTCTTTGTTGAGGTTGGGCAGGTTTTTCTCTCCTGCTCTACTCTTGATTAGTCTTCCCCCTTGCTCTAAGACGATGGGTTCTCGACTTTCTTTTAGACTTCTCATCTCGTGTGGATGGTCCGACGTCATTAACCTTAGTTCCTTCATCCACTATCTTTTTCCCTTTGTCTACTACAGAAGTCTCAATAGTCTGAGGAATTACTGAAGTCTCTTAAACTGTAAGGTTCAACTGAGGCTGATTGGGCAATTTGAGCTATGTTGCCCTCAGTTAGGTTCTGTCCTGCTTTGACAAAGGTCCCTGGCTACTTCCCGGTGTCGAGTGCCGGATCATATCCAAGACTTTCTACACAGTTAGGATGTCTCTGCTGACTGATCATGCTTTCAAGTGTGCAGCTTGATGCATGAAGGGAAACAATATTTTCATTTGTATGCTTGAGCTCGCACTGTAACTTCTCCACTTGTGCGTTTGTGGACTGAGTGACCTCTTCTTGGAGCTTCTTGTTGGAATCTATCAGTCTCTCAATCTCCAAATCCTTCTGATTCAACTCGTTGCTCATTATATTGAATTCAGCTTGAAGTACCTTACACTAAGCTGCTTGAGCATCGCACAACCTACTCAGTTACTCTATTTCATTCCAATATAGATAGATGTCATCATCTAATTCTCATGTACATTGGTTAGCTACATGAATAACAGAATTAGGTAGGAAAGAATTTACCTCGCCAGTAGATTCTTTTGGCAGTGCCATGTGACATTTGTCCTGTCCTGCCGAGCTTCATGGAGAGATGGTCTCATCATCATATGTATCAGTGTACAGTTTTGTGTCAACAGTTTTTTCCTCGACGATCATCGCCTTGTATTTATCCTCGGCTTTTGCTCGGAGGGCATCTCTATCATTCTTGGAGAGATCTAGGCAGTCCATCTTGAAGTGTTCTGTCTTGCCACACTCGAAGCATCCTTCTACTTGAGTCTTCGAAGATGATTCTCTAAAGCCACACCTACTCTTGGACATTCTTTGGTACCTTTCGAGCTTGGAGTTTATTTTTTCCATTTTCTTCGTCATCTCATCGATCTTCTACTGGAGATCACTTCGACTTAGTTGATTGTCTGTTGACTTGGTTGTTCTGGCAAATTTAGATCTGCCTGAATCAGCTCGGAGCGCCACATTCTTGGTCACTGAGCTTTGCTCTAAGAGCGCACTTGGTTAAGGTTGAGCTTATTGTAACCTTTGAATATCATACTTATTGGCCTTCAGAGTGGAGAACAACTTCTCCATCTTTAATGAGCCGATGTCAATCCGGTTTTAATGAAACACCCGGTGAACTGACCAGTCTGAACCAAGTGCGGAAAGAACTTTCAAGTCCATCTCTCGCTGAGAGTATTTGCCCTTCCAGATACTCTCAATATCCATGATGATCTCTGTGAATCTCAGCTCCATTTTGTCAGTGGTTTTGTCAGTCAGCTGAGTGAAGTTTTCATATTTCTAGCACGCCCAGGTGAATTTGTTCTCTTTAATCTAATCATAACCTTCATAGAGAGATGCAAGCGCATTCCATGTTTCCTTAGTTTTATAACAGAAAATGTTCTTTAAAAGGTAGGCCTTGCCTACAGTCGTTGAGATGACACTTTTGGCTATGTCATCTAACTGGGCAAGCGCTCTTTCATCGGAGGTATTCTTCTCCAGATCCTTCAATTCCACTTTGGTGATAATGTCTCCAAAACATAGGGCTGGAGAGGGAACTGTAATCTGCTCAGTAATTTGGATGGGCCCATAAAAATGGTTTCTCACATACTTGTATGTTTTGTTGTCAGCAGCATCTTCAGTCTGAATTTCCATGTGGAGTAATCATCCACAGTGAACTCCGGTAAGCTTTCCACAAGCGTCGGGTTCATCATCCTGAAAGAATAAGACAGAAATTAAATAATAAAAGATATGCAGCAGAATGCACTAAGGGTTTTCAAAAGATCTTTTGAGTTGACAACTGAAAAATCTCGCCTCACACCTTGTGAAACAGAAATAGTAGTCTTTTGTATAGGGGGAATACACCATTATAGATTTTTAGATCTAAAAAAACTTAATTACTTTGTTAGCTCAATAACTGTAAACTCAGTTAGAGCAGTCGCACAGTTCACGATACAGTTGGACTGAGGGTCAACTGTACTCAGTGAGCTGAGGGTTTGAGTGCTTGTGCGGAATGTGATGAAAATAAGTTTAACTTGTTTTACTGAAAACCTTCAGGGTGAAGGTTAAATCGCAACACTTATTGCAATTTAAAACTCATTTGTATGTGCAATTAGTTCGGTTAGAGAATCAAACAATAACTTAAATACTTAATGTAAAAACACATTGTTTTTACGTGGTTGAGAGATGAACTCCTACGTCCACGACCAACTTAAGGTGTTGGTATCTACTAGGATAGTTTACGCGTACTACCCAAACGTTAACTATGGTTTACGGGCACCAAACAGCCTAAAAAATACGATTACGGGTTCGAACAAAACCTAGAATCCAATTGCGCGTTTCGATAAGACCTATGCTATGATTACGGGTTTACAATAACCTAGTTTCTTCGATTACGAGTTCAAATAGACCTAAGAAAGGGGTTGGGGTTATTTTTCCAACTAATAAACCTACAACACAAGAAATGGAGGTTTTGCTATTCTAAGGCTGCAAACCCTGACTCTTGAAGAGTGAGAAGTCATAACGAATAAGACAGAAACTAGAAGGCTCGATCAAAGAGGAAAACTTCTAATAGAGCTAGTGGAGCTAAAAGAGTAGAAAGCTTTAGAGAGAATTTCTTCTTGCTTGAATGCTTCGATCTTGTAGGGAGTGTTGGGAAAATTAATAAAAGGTTTTGAAAGATTCCAAAATCCCAAGTGCCCCCAACTGAGTAGATGAATGTCTTTAGTCTGATCTTAGCTAGAGCTCACTTTTTGAGCGTAGGGATTTTATCTTTACAGGTTTCAAGCAGAAGAAGTCAGTCGGACTGAAGAAGGAAGTTCGTGAAGAACTCAGCTGAGACCCAGAATCAACTGAGGTCCAGACTCAGCTGAGACTCAGACTCAGTTGAAACATCAACCTCAACTAAAGCACGTACTCAAATGGACAACAGCTCAGTTGACTCCTCAAATGACCCACACAGCTGAAGGCATACAGTTCAAGCGTGTAGAGAAATTGTGTCGAAGTCAGACGTTGCAAAGCTCAGAAGAGAAGATCTTGAAGACACTGAAGATGGAGGAGTTGCAGTCCAGATTTGAATCTACTCGAAAGCACAAGTTAGCTAGAGAACTTACCATAAATGGGCCGACAACAGCGATGTGCAAAAACCAAAGGTCGCAGTTACTGTTTTAGGAAAGTTTCCACAAATGTTGGTGGAGTGTCATACTTTTGGTAGAGGTCAAACGGCTCTTTCCAACGATTAGTTTGATCTTTCTCTATAAATAGAGGTCTCGACACCATAGCTCAAACAGACACAAGAACGAATAAAAGAAGTTCTAAGAGAGAAAAATTAAGAGTGAAGCGGCAGCAGCTTATCACCTCTTTCTCTCCAAGCAAGAAGACCTCACCCGAAGTCCAGTTGAAGTCGAGTGTTCATCCCTCCTTCTGTTGTTTGATCTAGCCTCTCAGAAATTCTCCTTTCTTGATTGAGTCTAGAAAATAGGTTCTTGCTTGTATTGTGTCCGACCAGATTCTCTCGCAAGAGATCGAGTTTGGAGCCTTAGGTTGAAGCCTCCACTTCCCCCCAGTGTAGAAGGCTTCCTAGTTGGATATCCCCCCCCCCCCCCAAATCCAAAACCTTAGGTCTGACTTTGAACTCGTAATCAAATTCATTAGGTCCTTTGGAACCCGTAATCTAATACCAGGTCTCTTGTAACCTGGAATCCAAGAAGAGATCCCTAAGAACCCGGAATCTAAGACCAGTCTGCTGCACCTACCCGGAAAAGTGTTGTAAGGTCTTGTTCGAACCCGTAATTGTAATACCCCAATCTTTCACAAGTCTTTAAGTTCATCTTGATTAAGTTTATATGCCTAGAATGTGTGCTTTTGTATGATAAAAAATTCTGAGAAAAGAATTTTTTTTTCAAGAAATTACTAAAATGCCCTTGAGTGCCCTTATGTGATTTTTCTCGTTTCGGTTATTCGAATCGAATGTTTGATGAATTGATTGAGCATGATTATATGAGTTTGAGTCAGAGTTCGAATTTCAGAAAATTCTAAGAAGTTTCATTTTCAGATGAATAGTAACTTTTCCCGAGATTTCACTATTCATCAAACTTTTCTGAATTTTATCTAATTAATGTCTTTTGAGTCTAAAAATTATTTTAGAAGCTTTGAGATATGTTTGAGAGTTGTCAGAGATTATCTGAGAAAAAATTGAGTTAATAGTCCAAGAACCTTAATATGAATAATGATTTCCTAGTTTTTATTCGTTGCTCGGAATTTTGATTTGAAAACTGGATTTTTTGATTCCTTGATTTATTTGGTTTGGTTTGAGACGAAGTAGAGAGATTTCTGACGTTGAGAAAGAGTTGTGGTGATTTATAAGTCGTTTGAGAGATTAATGAAAAAGTAGGGTAGTTTTGCACTGAAAAACTTTTTCTTCCGGCGATTTTTATATTGCGTTTTTGACTAACGGGTGCAATCTTAAATCCTATGAATTTCTATCCTACTCTCACTTCTCCTCACTCTCTCTCACGCTCCAAACTCTCTCTCCCTCTTCTAATATTGCCGACATCACTCTCTATCATCTCCCCCTCTCTCGGCAACACACACATACACACACACCAACACACTCAAACCTCCATTGATGGTAGAGATTCCAAGCTTCAAAAATCGCAAAGAAGATAGCCCTCGATCATCCAACAACTAAAACCGTTAAGGTATTCTTGATCCTCTCGTCATGGTGATCATTTTGAGACTAGAATTCACTCTTCTCCCTCTTCTTTGATTTTCGGCAGCTTCGTGCCAAGGAGAGAAGCTCGATTCAAGCTTGTTTGAGGCCTAGAAGTTGAAGCTTTGCAAGGTTTGTTGATGGAAAATAGAAGTTTAAAACTTGATTTTTCCCTCCCTTCAAAACTGCCGATCATGTTAGAGATTAAGAGGAAGTTTTGATTTTGTTTTTTAGTATGATATTCATGATCCTTGTGTGATTATATGCATGAGAAGATGAAGGAAAAATCTTGTTTGTTTCTTCCCTATGAGTGCCGAATTTCTTAGTAGAATTTAGGGATTTTTATGTTGTTGAATTAAACATGAAATTGATTATGGAAATGAGTTCTATGAATTAATCCATGAAGTTCTATGTGGTTTATTAAATGAGAAGAATTTTTCCCTTTTTCCCCTTATGAAAACTGATGGATAGGTAAGAGGAAGGAGAGGAAGTTTTGTTGTATGATATGATGATCTATATGATGATTTTAAGGATATGATGCATGAAAATTTTGAGATATTAAAGAGTATGAAATCTTTGTATTTTTTTTAAATGCCGATTTGAGTATATATGTGTAGTTGATGATTTTGTGATGTTCTTGAGTAAATGATTTTAGGATGATAATATTTATGATGATTTATGCTTGATATGTGATTTAGGTGAAAAATGAGTTATTTTGCTATTTTTCTTGGAAAAAGTCGAACCATATATGAGTATAAGTTGATAATTTTGATGTTATGTGTTAGTATTCCGTAGCTTGATGAGTGATAAATAAATTTGAGCATTTATCGAGCTTAAGTATAAAAAGAATCAAAGAAAGAAAATTAATTGCGATGATTAAGTGTTCTAAGGAATTGAGGAGTAATACTTGTGATTTTTTATGATTAAGTGTTCTAAGTAATAAAGATAGATTAGTGATATTGGAATTAATTGAGGTATATTGAAACTTGAAATCGATGGAATCAGATTCCTACGGGAAAAGCCCCAAAAATGGAGATGAATTTTTAGTAATTAAATTTGTTTGAGTAAATTGATCGAGAAATCGATCAATTGGAATTTTTATAAGTATAATGAAAACTCGAATTATTGAATTCGGACAAGTATTTCACTAAAGTCCAAAAACTCGATCAAAATGGAATTTATAAGTCAAGAAATGAAAAACGAGCAATTTTAATAAGTTAAAAGTGGAATCGAGAAAAATTAGTCAAGTAATTAGTCAATTAGAATTGTTTGGAGTTAAACTATCAAGTTTGAGAATTTTCCGAGTACGTGCACATTTTACGAGCAAAGTGACGTAGACTTTATTCCAAAAAAAAAATTAAAGGCTTCAAAATTTGAATTCAATTCCATATTTGAATTCCTTTATTTATTTTAAGAAAAACGAAACTATTTTCGTTAAAATCTGATGACTTTTATCTTTCAAATCGAGCAGTGTTGAGTCAATATTTGAAGTTCCGAGCCAATATTTGTGATGCATGAATGTTTGTGAAAAGTGATTTTCTCGTTTTCAATATTCATTGATCGAGTTTAGTTGGAAATTTCAAAGACTTAAGATTGGTGCCCAGCCCCGGCTAAGGTCTAGCCAAGGCAGCATTTCTGTGCAGTAGGCAAACCTAGCCAAGGCTAAGGTCTAGCCGAGGCTAGATTTTTGGTACAGGTCAAGGTAGCCGCGGCTGGTAGCTAGCCAAGGATGCCGTGTTCTGTTTTCAATTATGTGAATCTTCTTGATGATTATGTCATGAGTGATGCATGTTTGATGTTTGGAGTCGATGTTTGATGTGATATTTGTCCATAGTTTAGTACTTGGGTAGATTCGAGAAACCGAGAAAGATTAAGTTAGTCGAGCCGAGATAAGTTAAGAAACCTGAGTCAAGTAGAAGTCCTTCAGTCGAGCGTTAAAATTTCGTTATGTTTTTCTAGTAAGTAGTCTCGTCCTTATAAGATGTTATTTTTGAAGAAACAAGCGGGACAAAGAAGTAAAAGCAGAAGAAGCAGCTAACCCGACTAACCCTACGCAGTCAGGTGGGCTTTTTAAACCAAGAACTATTGAATGCTATTACATATTGATTATTACGTGAGTTTTAAATTAATTTACTTGCCAATTTACCTGAGTTACGGTATGGTTGATCGTCTACTTGAGTTGTTATTCTGTGTGAGAGATAGGAACACACATGTTATTATTTGATTTATATTAGATGACTATGAGCCTTGCTTCGGTTAGGCCAGTCACGGTGTTTGAGAATGAGGCATACTTCTCGATACAGAGATGTTATGGTAGATTGATTCATACCTGTTTATTATTTATATTTTGATTGCGCAGTCGTTTGAAGAAAAGAAAATGATTTTTGCATCCACAAGTAAACTGTTTTAAATTATTTTGGCATGTGTTCACTGATTACGAAGTACTCAGCTCTGCATATATTTCTAAACGTGTAGGTTAGCTTGGATGAAGATGGCGGAGGATGCTCGGCAGTGTCTTAAAATAAGTCGAGTCTTTTGTTTAAGTTTGCAATTGCATGTCTTCATACATGTAATTGTTGGACCTGAGTTTGAGATTCCGCAGCAAAACAAACTTGTTTATTTATTTTGAAACTACTACTCTGATATTAGTGTCGATACAATGAGCTTTATGCTCGAAACTATTTCTTGTTTTTCCTATATTCTACTTGACTTGGATTCGAGATACATGATTTACTTCCGACACTTGAATTATTTATTAATGCTCGTTTATTTGAGTTAAGATTTGAAAGCATGTTGTTAATTGTTATCGCTTTCAGTCTATATTCCCATGTTCCCGAGCATGTTCCCTTGTTGAGTCGAATATGTTTTCATGGTTTTACCTTCATGACTCAACTCAAAATACCTATGAATTGACTCGTAATCGCACGAGGTCACTCTAGTGTGATAAGCTAACCCAAGTCGTATCTCAAGGAAGGCTAAGCAGGGCAATTAATCATGCTATGCACAGAAAGCAATAAATCCTAACACTCTAATTAATAGGTTGGGTCTGACAATCTCACTCTCTATTATCTAGACTGAATTTAAATACTAAATTACCTATAAAATAATATAAACAAAATTAAATAAATAAATCTTTCAGCATATAAACTCGAGCTCTGGAAATTCTTAACTAATAACTGTAAATAAATGAACAATCAAGAATTCTAAACATCAAAGAAATAACAATAATAGATTATATTCATAATGCAGAATTAAAGTAAACACAAAGAGTAAACATTTTGATCGAATGGAAATATAGCAATGAAGACTGGAAAAATCAAGTAGCAATTACTAGGTAATATGGAAATGTAAATGATCCTTAGCAATCGACAGGAAGAAAGTGAAAAAGATCCCCAAGAACCAAGAACAGTCGCAGTGTATCGAATAGAAAAAGAAAGATAACCTAAAAAGGAGTTGCAAACAGTATTTATATGAGCGAATGAGCTCTTGCTCAAAAATAAGAACTACCGCGCAATTACAACACGGGAAGTCTAACTAAAACAAATGAGCGACCGCTCAAGAATGAGCGACCGCTCATCACAAACACGGAACAAAACAAAAGACATTTGCGCGGCGGTGAAGAAAACAACTCAGGAGTTGAGCGGCGGCGAAGAGAAGTCTATGGGTTGAGCGGCAGCTCAACGAAATGAGTGCCGGCTCAACCCTTCTACGGCCTTCGTCGTCCTTCTTTCGACGTTGAGCAGCGGCTCACCACATTGAGCGCCGGCTCAATCATTTTTCGGCATTCTTTTTATTCCTTCTCCTATTTTCTCCCGCTTTTATTATTCTCACCGATATCTGCAAAACTACTTCAACATATTATCAAAAACTCACCAATTAAGTCAGCAGATATATTAAAATTACCCTCAAACTTGACTCAAATACGAACAATTAAACATAAAACACTTCACTATCTAATGGATTCTAGTCGTTCCTATACACTTGAATTCGGGTTGTGACAATAATCGAACTAGTTAGGTTTGCTTGGAACCCGTAATCCAAGTGGGGCGTTTGGTAAGCACGCTTAAGCTTATCTAATGGATTACTTCCCCAAAAAGAAAGTTGTAGATGTAGGAGATCAATCTCTAAACCACATTAAAATACTGTGTACTTTACTTTCTGCACTTTACATTCAGTATTATAAATTCAGTTTACCTAACAACTGACCCAGCATATTGCATTCATATTGCATATTTACAAACTGCACTAATTTGGGAATTTGACCTTACCCATTTTCACAAAGGTTTCAGTTTTTGTAACGAGTCTAAACGCCACCATCTTCCGCAATGCAAAACTGATTTAAAACCTCAGTTGGTGCATACAGCTGAACATCAAGCATAGGTGCCAGATGTGCTGCTAACTGTGTGATCAACTCCAACTGAGCAATTCAGTTGTAGAGCCGCTCCAACTGACTTTTCCAATTGTCGAGCCAAGTGACCTAAGCAGTATAACTCAGTGAAAAGACTTTAGCAAAATAAAAATTGCTACTGGTGTATTCCCCTCCCCCATACACCAGATACTCGTTACCAGGACCATCAAGTGGTATCCGAGCAGTGGTTTAAAAGATTGTTGTTCCTAATTTACAAGGTGTGAGTCGAGTATATTTTTCAATGGTCAACTGAACAGATCTTCTCTGAAATCAATTAGTGCATTTTGCTGCATTTTTTTTTCTTTTGTGGTGTGCAGGAAAGATGAACCTGATGTTGCTAGGAAGCTTACCGGAGTTCTCTATGGATGATTATTCCACGTGAAAGTTTTGCTAGAAGATGGCTCTGACTGCCACGCATCACAGGATGTGAGAGACCATTGAAACTGGTCCCATCCAACTGACTCAGTCAGTGCTGGTCCCTTCAACCACTATAGGAAAACGAGAGATGATGATGAAGGACAAACCCATAGGCGCTCACTAGTACACCAAAGAAGAAAGAGACATCGTGCACCTAGATGACATCGCCAAAAATGTCATCTCTTCCACCGTCGACAAGCCTACCTGCCAAAGATTATCAATTGCTCCACAGAAAAAGATATATGGTAAGCCTTAGCTACACTCTGTGAAGGCTCTGACGAGATTAAGGAGAACAAGTTCACCTTAGCATGTCAGAAGTACGAGAACTTCTCTCAGCTTACTAGGGAGTCCATCGACAAGATGGAGCTGAGATTAACACAGGTCTTAATGGACATTGAGAGTATTAGAAAGGGCAAATACTCTCAGCATGAGATGAACTTGAAAGTTCTCTCGACACTAGGTGAAAACTAGGCGGTCTACAGAGTCGTCCATCAAAATCGAAGTGACCTCAATTCGATGACAACTGAGAAGTTGTTCTCTATGCTCAAGGCAAATAAGTATGACATCCTCCGGCTGAGGTTAGGCAAGCTTCAGAAACTAGAACAAACCGAGCAGAGCTCAGCTGCTAAGTCAGTGGTGCTTCGAGCTAAATCGGGCAGATCCAAGTTCGCCAAACACTCACGGTCCGCTGACTCCTCAGCTAGGGATCGACCGAGCAGGTCTGAACTTCAAAAGAAGGTCAACAAAATGACCAAGCAACTCAAGGATATAAACTTTAGGATCGAGAAGTATAGGAGGATCAACAGGAGCAGGCGTAGCTCAACTGACCTCTCCTCAAAGAACCAAAGCGAAGGATACTTTGAATGCGGAAAGCCAGGACACTTCAAAGCCAACTGTCCTGACCTCTCCATGAAGGAAAAGAAAGCCCTCCAAGAAAAGGCCAAGGAGAAGTCCAAGGCCATGATCGTTGAGAAAGACGTCGATAACACCAATATTCACTGAGTGAAAATTAAGAAGAAGAAACTGACTCGCCATCCAGCTCAGCAGGAAAAGACTAGTACTTCATGGCATTACCGGAAGAGTCAATTGATGAGATAAACTCTTCTTTCCATCCTTCCCACAATGTTTCCTCTGTAAACTAAGGCACATAAGAATTTGACAAGGACATAGAGCTGTCATAGGATGAGGCCGAACACCTTAGCACACTATGCACCAGACAAGCTGCACAATGCAAGGAACTGCAAGCTGAGTGTGACAACTTGAGCAACAAACAGATCATGAGGGATCACAACATAGAGAAGCTCATGGAGGAAAACTGCAGACTCCATGAAGAAGTTACTCAGTCTACCCATAGTCACGTTGATGGAGCCACATCCAAGCTGTCGAACGAGAACAATGTGGATCCTTCGATTATTCGTGAAGGGCCGATCACAAGGAAGAACGCAAAGAAAATAAAATAGGCCATGATGCTTACGTTGGCTGATTTAAAGGGCCGAGTTAAAGACCAAGATACAAGTTGATGGGCTGAATAAGAGGGATTTTGGTTCTGTTGTAAACTGAAGGCAAAACCGCAAGCGGTTTTGAAGTAGAAAGTATTCTGGCGAGAATTTGAACGGATCTGTTTCAAACTGAAGGCGCAACCGCAAGCGATTCACAACAGAGATAATTCCAGCGGGTATTCGAAGTCCAAGAGTCATATTTGTTATTCAAGAGTTTATTATGAGTCTTAGAGTTTATTTATGAGTCTTAGAGTTTATTTATGAGTCTTAAATAGTTTATTAATGTTAGTCACTCAAGAGTCTTTCCTAAAGCCTATAAATAGTCTTGTAGGTTCATTTGTAAGAGATATCTTTGAAGTATAATATAAATTAGTTTTGCCTTTGTAAGTTGAATTTCTCTCTTGTAGAGTTTTCACTTGTTCCTAACTTATCAAGACTAGTGAGCAAAGTCTTGTGGCGTTCAACCATACCGAGGTTCTTGGCTGATTATATAGACAACGGGTCGAGGTTTCTTTTCGCTCTAGGAGGTGATCAAACTGGATTCTCAATCTAGGGAGACCGCTGCCTATCTTTTATACGTTGGGTTCTTGGATCTTTATCCAACAGGTCCTCCGTCCATATCATTTGGTATCAGAGCAATCTGATATTGATCTGAACCTTTATCTTTCATTTCTACATCTTCTCTACATTGTATCTATCCTTGTGTCTTTGTTGTTGTAAAAAAAAAAAAAAAAAAAAAAACCGAAAATCATTCTTTTTATATTTTTTTTTTCCAAGTTTAAAACATCAAGTTCCGACCGTAAAATCAATAAGGGCTAAAGTGTGGTGATTACTACATCTCTTGTTCTAATCTTGATTTGTTCTAGTTCATTTGATTTCCTACAAGTTAGAATTGAGTTGTAAAAGGCATTGAGTGCTGAGATGATTTGAGGGGAGGTAAAAGCCTAGGAGTGAAACACGAGTGTTTGGTGAGGTTTACTTTTTTGTGTGAAACACGAGTGAATTGTGAGGACATGGGTGACAATACTGTCAATCAAAACCCATATGACTTTATGTTGCAAGCTATCCAACAACAATTTGCTAGATTTGAAAGTGTTTTGAAAAATGTATCAGAACGCTTGGAGAATTGGGAGCCACGAAGGAATCATGATGAAAGAGAGAGCGAAGAAGAAGAGGATGCAAAATCCATTCATCGAGCTCCAAGGCGTAATGGTGGAAGAAAGCATCAAAATGAAGTTGATCGTGACTTGGGAAGCATCAAGTTGAAAATCCTTGCTTTCTAAGGAAAGAGCGATCCCGAGGCTTATTTAGAAAGGGAGCGGAAGATGGAACTCATCTTTGAGTGTCACAACTACTCCGAAGAGAAGAAGGTCAAACTTGTTGCAATTGAATTCATGGACTATGCTCTAGTTTGGTGGGATCAATTGACTACAAATAGAAGACGCTATGGAGAGAGACCAATTTCCAGTTGGGATGAAATGAAGTCCATAATGCGTAAGAGATTTGTTCTTTCTCATTACTTTCGTGAATTGTATCAAAAATTACAAGTTTGAATCAAGGTACTAAATCTGTTGATGAGTACTACAAAGAGATGGAGATTGCTATGATTAGAGCAAATGTTGATGAAGATAGAAAAGCAACAATGGCTCGATTCTTATGTGGGTTGAATAAGGAGATTGCCAACATTGCTGATCTCCAACACTATGTGGAGCTTGAAGATATGGTTCACATGGCCATGAAGGTGGAGGGGCAATTGAAGAAGAAGGGAGCATTCCAGAAAAATTTCCCAACAAATTCTCAATCTTCAAAGCCGAAGGAATGGACGTCATCTAAGTCAACTTCGCATTCTGTTCCAAACCATAATCCAAACCGCAGACAGAGTGAAGCAGAAAAAGGCAAAGGTACCTCTACCTCTACTTCTAATACTACTAGAGCTAGAGATATCAAATGCTTTCGTTGTCATGGAATTGGACACATCGCATCTGAATGTCCAAACAAAAGAGTGATGGTTGTGATGTCTAATGGAGAGATAGAATCTGAAAGTGAACATGAAGATGATGGTGGATATGACCATCCGGAGGAGATCACACCGGAAAATGGAGAGCTATTTGTAGTTTGAAGAGCTTTAAATGTGCAAGTGAAAGGAGATGATGAACAAAGGGAGAACATCTTCCACACAAGGTGTTTAATCCAAGGTAAAGTTTGCATGATGATTATTGATGGTGGGAGTTGTACTAACGTTGCAAGTTTAGATATGGTGGATAAGATAAAGTTAGCAACCCAAAAGCATCCTCAACCATACAAGCTTCAATGGTTGAATGAATGTGGAGAAATTCGTGTGACTAAATAAGTTCTGATTTCGTTTTCCATTGGGAAATATAAAGATGATGTTCTATGTGATGTGGTACCAATGCATGCTAGTCACATTCTCTTGGGCAGGCCATGGCAATTCGACCAAAGAGCGATTCGTAACAGTTTTCAAAATTGTTATACCTCCAAGCACAATAACAAATCAAGCATGCTCGTTATATTGAGTCCACAACAAGTTCATGAGGACCAGCTCAAGATGACTCAAGTGAGGAGAGCTAGAGAGAATGAGGGAAAGAAAAGTGAGGGAGTTGATACACATACGAGAGAAAAAAAGAGTGGAGAGAATACACGAGAGGGAAAGGAAAAACAAAACTTCTTTGTGAGGGCAAAAGAAATGAAGAGAGCAATAGTTGAAGATGAGAGTGTGTTGATCTTAGTGTACAAAGAGTCTTTCTTTAGCACTAATGAATTAACTCCATCTTTGCCTAGTACTTTTGTGTCTCTTTTGCAGGAATTTGAAGACGTTTTCCCGGAAGAGGAGCCAAGTGGCTTACCTCCGTTAAGAGGTATTGAACATTAAATTGATTTTGTTCCTAGAGCTGTGCTTCCAAACTAACCAACTTATAGAGCCAATCCAGAAGAGACTAAGGAGATCCAAAGGCAAGTGGAAGACTAGATGGAGAAGGGGAGAATTCGTGAGAGCATGAGTCCATGTGCTGTACCGGTGATCGTTGTATCCAAGAAAGATGGATCATGGAGGATGTGCATTGATTGCCGAGCAATCAACAAGATCACGCTAAAGTATCGCTATCCTATTCCTAGGTTAGATGATATGCTTGATGAGTTGCATGGGGCTGTTGTATTCACTAAGATTGATTTGAAAAGTGGTTATTGTTCACTAAGATTGATTTGAAAAGTGGTTATCATCAAATTCCAATTCGAGAAGAAGATGAGTGGAAAACTATTTTTAAGACAAAGTATGGTCTTTATGAGTGGTTAGTAATATCTTTTGGTTTAACTAATTCACCTAGTACTTTCATGAGATTGATGCACCATGTTTTGCGAAGCTTTATTGGAAAATTTGTGGTTGCTTACTTTGATGATATTTTGATCTATAGCAAAAATGTGGATGAACATCTTGACCATGTGTGTGCTGTTTTAGACACCTTAAGAAAGGAATCATTGTATGCTAATCTTAAGAAGTGTTCTTTTTGCATGAATAAAGTTGTTTTTCTTGGTTTTGTTGTAAGTGCTAATGAGATTGAAATGGAAAAGGAAAAAGTCCAAGCTATCTTAGAGTGGCCAACTCCTCAAAACGTTGCTCAAGTAAGAAGTTTTCATGGTCTTGCAAGTTTTTATAGGAGGTTTGTTAAAGATTTTAGCACAATTGTTGCACCTTTGAATGAGATTGTGAAAAAAGATGTTGGTTTTCATTGGGGAGAGAAACAAGAGCATGCTTTTAATCTCCTTAAAGTGAAACTAACTAGTGCTCCAATTCTTGCATTGCCTAGTGGGTGTATGAGCTATTTTGTTGTAGGATGGAAAGCCAATCGCTTACTTTAGCGAGAAGTTGAAGGGAGCTCAATTGAACTATCCAACCTATGACAAGGAATTGTATGCTTTGGTGAGAGCTTTGGAAACATGGTAGCATTACTTGTGGCCTAAAGAGTTCGTCGTTCACACGGATCATGAATCTCTCAAATACCTCAAAGGTCATGGAAACCTTAGCAAGAGGCATGTCAAGTGGGTGGAATTCATTGATTCATTTCCTTATGTGATCAAGTGTAAGAAGGGCAAAGAGAATATTGTGGCTAATGCGTTGTCTCAGAGGTATACTTCAATCTCTACTTTGAGTTCTAAACTTCTTGGTTTTGAGTCAATTAAGGAGATGTATGCTAATGATTATGACTTTGCTTCGATATACCTAGCTTGTGAGCATGCTTCATTTGATAAGTTTTATAGGCATGAGGGCTATTTGTTTAGGGAGTCTAAGTTGTGCATTCCTAAGTGTTCCATGCGGGAGTTGTTTGTTCGTGAAGCTCATGGGGGTGGATCAATGGGGCATTTTGGAGTTCATAAGACTTTGGAAGTTTTGCATGAACATTTTTATTGGCATAAAATGCGTGTTGATGTTGAAAGAATTTGTGGTAGATGTATAACTTGCATGCAAGCTAAATCCAAGTCACATCCACATGGTTTGTATACATCTTTACCTATTCCTAATGCATATTGAGAGGACATTTCTATGGACTTTGTTTTGGGTTTGCCTAGAACAAGTAGGGGTAAGGATTCTGTTTTTGTGGTTGTTGATAGATTTTCAAAAATGGCACATTTCATACCATGTCATAAGAGTGACAATGCTACACACATTGTTGATTTGTTCTTTAAAGAAATTGTCCGTTTGCATGGAATTCCAAAAAGCATTGTTAGTGATCGAGATGTGAAGTTTTTGAGTCATTTTTGGCGTGTGTTATGGAATAAATTGGGAACTAAACTTCTGTTTTCTACTGCTTGTCATCCACAAACCGATGGACAAACCGAAGTAGCTAATATGACTTATCTCAATTACTTCGAACATTGATTCAAAAGAATTTGAAAAGTTGGGAGGATTGTTTACCATTTGCTGAATTTGCGTATAATCGAAGTGTTCATTCTGCTACTAACTTTTCTCCGTTTGAAGTTGTTTACGGCTTTATTCCATTAAGTCCACTTGATCTTATTCCAATTCCAATTGAGGAACGGGCTAGTCTTGATGGTAAAGCTAAGGCTGAAATGGTGAAAAAGTTGCATGAAAAGGTGAAGCAAAATATTGAGAAGAGGACGGAGCAATATGTCAAGCAAGCAAACAAAGGCCGAAAACAAGTCATTTTTTAGCCGGGAGATTGGGTTTGGCGACATTTGAGAAAGGAGAGGTTTCCATCAAAAAGAAAGTCCAAGTTGCAGCCAAGAGGAGACGCACCATTTCAAGTGATTGCAAGAGTGAATGATAATGCTTACAAACTAGACCTTCGGGGTGAGTATAATGTAAGTGCTACTTTTAATGTTGCTGATTTGTCTCCTTATTTTGGTGAACTAGATTCGAGGACAAATCCTTTTAAAGAAGAAAGGAATGATGGAGCCGCATCCAAGCTGTCGAACGAGAACAATTTGGATCCTTTGATTATTCGTGGAAGGCCGATCACAAGGGTAAACACAAAGAAAATAAAAGAGGTTATGATGCTTATGTTGGCTGTTTTAAAGGGCCGAGTCCAAGACCAAGATACATTGGGCCGAATGGTGAATATATTACAAATTGATGGGCTGAAAGAGGGGGATTTCAGTTCTGTTGTAAACTGAAGGCAAAACCGCAAGCGGTTTTGAAGTAGAAAGTATTCTGGCAAGAATTTGAATGGATCTATTTCAAACTGAAGGCGCAACCGCAAGCGATTCAAAGCAGAGATAATTCCAGCAGGAATTCGAAGTCCAAGAGTCATATTTGTTATTCAAGAGTTTATTTATGAGTCTTAAATAGTTTATTAATGTTAGTCACTCAAGAGTCTTTCCTAAAGCCTATAAATAGTCTTGTAGGTTCATTTGTAAGAGATATCTTTGAAGTATAATATAAATTGGCTTTGCCTTTGTGAGTTGAATTTCTTTCTTGTAGAGTTTTCACTTGTTCCGAACTTATCAAGACTAGTGAGCAAAGTCTTGTGGCGTTCAACCATACTGAGGTTCTTGGCTGATTATATAGCCAACGGGTCAAGGTTTCTTTTCGCTCTAGGTGGTGATCAAACTGGATTCTCGATCTAGGGAGACCGTTGCCTATCTTTTATACGTTGGGTTCTTGGATCTTTATCCAACGGGTCCTCCATCCATATCACAGGTCATCCACTTGATCCACATGACTAGGACTCAGGCTGAATACATCTCTCAATTGCAAATGGAGCTGAAGTTAGCAAATGAGAAGATAGTATCCCTTCGTGCCTCGAGCGCAGCTTTAGAAAGCATGATCAACTCGCAAAGACCTCCAAAATGCGTTGAAGATCTTGGATACAATCCAGCAACTGACACTGGAGCTCAGTCAGCTTAGTTCATCAAGGTAACTGAATCACCGACTAAGGCACAACAGGTTCAACCTGACTTAGTTGAATTTCAAGAGACTCCAGTTATCCCTCAGACTGTCGAGACTCCTGTGAAGAATAAAGGAAAGAAGGTTCTAGCTAAAGAACCTCAGGAGCATGTAGCTGGTACTTCAAAAGATGTTGAGAGATCCTCAAGGAAGTCAAGATCCCAAAGTTGCAGAGCAAGATGAACCGATGAAATAGACCTTCGAAGCCAAGGCAGGATCAGCCCAGGCACAGGCCAAACCATTCAGCTCAGCATCATCAGCAGAGGCATCCAAACTGGAACAATCCTCACTTCTTCAATCAGACGTTCTCAGTGCCTCCCCACTACCAGCAAGCATATCTACAACAGGGAAAATATGGTGATAAGTTAAATGGTCCTAGTTATCCTCAGTTCGGGTATGTTCAAGGAGCAAGACAATTTGGGCGTCCACCCAGATAGTTCTCATCAAGGAAGAGTCGACCAGCTCAGCCGAGTCGAAGTCAAGCTCTTCAGAGATAAGGTTATCCACCACTCAACTGGACTGCACGCGTACCTAAGGAATTTCAGTCAGCAGTCTACGTGGATAATGAAGGAAAGGTGATCCGAACTGATGAATCAGTTCGAATCTTCCAGGAAGCTCCAATAGCTTCCAATCCTCAATCCAACTGAGTTGTATAAGGAGTTCATCCTGCGGGTTGTAGGAACAGGATGAACCGAGAGCAGACTATCCTGCAGGGTCAGTATGCATTGTTGGGAAAATACATGATGATCTCGAAAAAGTTTTGTGAATGGAGATCACAACGATGACATAGCTCGACTGAGGACGTGAAGATCAAACCTCAATTGAATAGACGAATTTGAGTCAGTTGAGTGTATGCTGATTCAGTTGGGATCCAAGCCCACGGAGAAGATCTCAAAATCTTTTTTCGTCTCTTAGTAATTAAGGCAGGTGTTTTGAAATAAATTCAAACATTCTCTGACGATAATGATCACTTTGAGTTAAGCAGCATAGTAGTATTCAATGCAAAGTTATCTCTAATCAATAGGTTATGCTTTTGAGACTGCGAGTGGCTGACATGGAAGTTGTTACACGTCTCACATGCGAGTACCTTTCACCGCCGGACCCACATCTTGTGCCATGTTCCTAGCAGGCGAACCATCTCCAATCCAAGCCGTTGATCACGAAGAGGCGGGAATCATTCTTGTCCAATGATTTTATGCATCGTTCTATCTAATTCATTGAGGGATCACAAACCCTTAATCGAAGTATAATTTCTGAGTGTGCAATCCTATTCTGCACCAGAAAATTTCTCATCGAGTTCATAACTGGAGTTCGAGTTTCTCTCCCTCACTCAAGATCTTAGAATCTCAGAGTTTATCAGCTCTATGGCAGTTCAAACTGCAGAAAGACTGTCGTCGTCCTCCATGCCAATCGACGATAAATTTGCAGAAATCAGGTCAAGAGTTTCCTTCAAACCTGTCCTTTCTCTTTCTCATCACGAGATGGATGAAATGAAGAAACTACTCAATCTTCTCTATCATACTGGTCTAAGAAATTAGGTGTGCCATGAGCCTATGCATCTTCTTCCTTCAAGCGTCGCGAAATTCTTTGCACAACTGCGAAAGGATGAGGGTTGAACACTCATTTCCCAAGTCTGTATACCTGTTTCTCCCAGAGGAAGTAGAGACTATCGACAAGAGACTCTGGAGATCAATGTCGATGAATGCCTAAAGAAGTTATTTTATCTTCCATCCACCGAAACAGATCCTTATTTGAAAGAGAGTTCAAAAGTAAAGAGGTTTATTCCTTCAGTCTCCATTAACAATGAAGAATACAGGACAAAGATGAAACACACTCAACTGAAACCGGAGTCAAGACTGGTATTCGATGTTATCACCTACTGCGTTCATCCCATTTCTTAATCTCCAGCAAATGTCAGTGTTTCAAGAATGAAGCCCATCATAGCAATTCTCGAGAAGGATGAAACTGACTGGTTCAACTGTATGAAGAACCTTATCTGGAAAGAAGTCCTCAAAATTTAGTTTGACGACCCTGTTTACAAATGTGCTAAGTTTCTGTCCTATGGCACCAAAATCAGCTCAATGATTCTCTTTTCCATTCACAAACACAAATTGAATGTGAACTGAAAACGCATGGAAAGGGAAGCACTAACTAGAAGGAATAAGCTGTTCAGCTTGCAACCCGACGTCATCGAAATCTTCTCCCTGAATGTCGAAGGAGATTCGCAGTCAATAAAGGGGGAAACGACATCGGACAAATCAGCCAGAAACAACAAAGCATGGATGAGGAGAGAAGAAAATAGATATCCCAGCTGAGAATGTATTTGTCAAGGCTTCGGCGAGCTCCCATCAGAAGAAGAAACAGAGACTTGACAAGTCTAGCAAGAGTCAGCCTGTTATTGGAGAATTCAACCAATATGGGACTCTGACGACAAGCAAGATAATTCGGAAAGAAGCTGAGAAGGTAGCTGCAGAGAAACGACGAGCGGCTGTATCAAATTCACCTTCCTCTGCATTGAAATCATTCACAGAAGAACTGGCTCAGATAACCTAGCCATCCCCACAGTCAAACCTTTGCAAGGTGATCTCTCCGCATCAGGTTCGGTCCTCCAAGGATGTAAGGACAAACCTTCCCAAGGGACAAATCGGCATGTCTGCTGGAACAACCAATGTCCCTCAAATCAAAGAAGGTGACACGGCTAGATTATCCACCACGAGGAGATATACCATGATGCATGGTGAAGACAAAGGTACATAAGTTGATCTAAATGCACCACTCATTGAAGATTGGATTGAATCTGAAGACGATGACCAAGAAGATCAACCCGTCAACACGACAACGAACGAGTCAAAAGAAAATATAAGTGCTCTGCTTGCCATAGAGGTGATTTCTCCAAATCACTCAACTGAACAAACAAAGGTCCAGGACGTGGAGAATCTTGGTCCAACTGAGAAGGAAGCTCAAAAAGACGAATCAGAGCCTCATTCACGCTTTTTGATCTTGTGAAGAAGCAAGTCCAATTCTTTATGATGAACAAATTGAACTCCATGCGATCAATGCCTCCTTTGAGAAAATGTATCTTTCTTCTCTAAAGTAGGGATTCACAAAGTTCCCTAAACTGACAGATCTTCCAAACACTCTCTCTATAGTTGCAAATCTATTTATGTCCATTTCAATTAGTCTGGAAGACTACTATGTACTGGCAGACTTCTTGAAGCTTCATAAGATCTATGAGTTTCAAGCTTCAGAAGGGACTTTAAAGTGCCTATTCAACTTTGATACCAAGCCAGAGCTGATTCAACGCCAAGATGAGCTCATCAAAGTATTTCTTGAAGACCAGATAAACAAAAGAGAAGTTGATGATCTCACATTGGAAGCTATTTCCTCCAGTGATCTCAAATCTCTTCAAGAGAACATTGTAAAATATGGATGGAAACCTCTTCTTCAAAATTCTCCAGTGACTGTTGTTTCTCAGCCAATTATGCCTGCAGAAGATCTCACAGTTAATACAGCAACTGTGATCCAAAAAGTTGATTTAGCATCTACAGAGCTCCAGACCTTGCGTGAAGAAGTAATTCGAATCAACCAGTCAGTCGAGCACTTGGCAAGCCAGCCATCCTCATTTAAGGCAGAGCTTCTCTCTAACCAGGCAGAGATCCAAAAGAACTTCGACAAAAATTTCGATGAACTGAAGAGGCTCTCAACTTCTGGAGGAGATCAAGATTGGTCTTCAAGATCGAATTCAGAAAATAGCTAATGACATGGCAAATGTCCATGAGAAATTTGTTGCAGAAGCCAATGCGAAACATGAGGTGCAGTTGTCTCAGATTCACAGCCGAGTTGATGACCTTGCTCAGGCTTTTCCAACTAGAGAAGAGCTTTAGAGCATAAATACACGACTCAACATCAACACACAGATTTCTCAGCGTCACGAGTCAAAAATGAAGGCCATGGAAGAGGCTATTGAGTTCATTCATCTGGACCTAAAAGCAGTTAAAGATGACGAATTCGACAACGAACTCGAAGAAACAACTTCCCGATAGTTTGTCCAGCAATTTCTCAACAACTCAAGATTTGATGATGAAATCTCCTTCCTCAAATCTCAAATTGCCTCCCTTCTTGATGATCCCAAAAAGGGGAAAGAGGGGAAACTGACAGAGGAGATGGAACTAGAAGGTGAAAAAGATCACCAAGTGGTGGTTGTCAACAAGTCTATACCAACAGAAGTTGGTCCTCGGGCGGAAGAAGCTGGCAGTGGAATCTCCGAAGAAGATCACACTCATCTAATGGCTCGTATGGACGCTTACAAAGAAGAATTATTGAAGATTGTGAACAACTTACAGAACGGTCCAAAGAAAAGAAACTTCTAGTACAGAACGGACATGGTTGAAGAAAGGAAATAACTACGTCAAATCGAAAGAGTCAATTTTCTCAGGTAGCTTGGCCTAGAAGTGACTCGTGGATTCCTGAGGAATTGAACCACATCTGGGAAGCATTGAAAGAGGAATTCATTCTAGACTTCTACTACAATCTGGAGTACAGAGGAATTCGAGTAGCTAACGAAGCCTGGCTCATGCACCTTCAGTTGTTTGCAACTAAAGAAGTTGATGGCATTCGAATCTTGGATGTTCTGAGAGAGACAAATCAAGATTCCCCAAAACCACCAACTAAGAGGACATTTTCTTCTCCTAGGACTCAGGGAACCAATCAGATTGTTGTCCGACTGATTGAAATGGAAGCTGAAAGGCTTGCTGTCAAGCTCAACATCAATTTGGTCCAAGATCCCGTAAAATTCTAGATGTTCAGAAAACACTTCTATGAGAAATATGGACTGACTCTCAAAGAAGTTCAAGAAAAGAAGGATTGATGCTGCGAAGAGAAGGTTTTACAATTGTTGAACTTAGTTTTTGATGTTTTGAATTCTTAATTGCAATTGTAATGTAATCTCCCCTTCTTATTACCTTGAATAATAAGATGTGGTTTTTGATCAATCGGTTTGAAGTTTTTATCTTGTGCTAAGTTCTTTCCTTATAGACTAGAATTGAGTTTTTCTTTTAGTCTTACTGGTACTGGATTGTGGTATCAGTTAGGAAAGTTAGGTGATGTCAGTTTAGGGTTTTGGCATTATAAAAAATGGAGAAATTGTTGGGAAAATTAGTAAGAAGTTTCGAAAGATACCAAAACCTCAGCTAACCCTAACCGAGAAGATAAATGCCTTTAGTCTGATCTTAGCTAGAGCTCACTGTTTGAGCGTAGGGATTTTATCTTTACAGATTTCAAGCAGAAGAAGTCAGCCAGACTGAAGAAGAAAGTTCGTGGAAAACTGAGCTCAGCTGAGAACCAGAATCAGCTGAGGTCCAGACTCAGCTGAGACTCAGACTCAAATGAAACATCAACCTCAACTAAAGAATGGACTCATATGGATAGTAGCTCAGTTGTCTCCTCAACTGACCCACGCAGCTAAAGGCATACAATTCAAGCGTGAAGAAAAGTTGTGTCGAAGTCAGACGTCGCGAAGCAGAGAAGAGAAGACTTTAAAGATGCTGAATACGGAGGAGTTGCAGTCTAGATTGAATCTACTCGGAAGCACAAGTCAGCTGGAGAACTTACCATAAATGGGCCAACAACAGCGACGTGCAAAAAGCAAAGGTCGCAGTTACCGTTTCAAGAAAGTTTCTAGAAAAACTGGTGGAGTGTCATACTTTTGGCAGAGGTCAAACGGCTCTTTCTAATGGCTAGTTTGATCCTTATCTATAAATAGAGGTCTCCACACCAAAGCTCAAATAGACACAAGAATGAACAAAAAAAGTTCTAAGAGAGAAAAATCAAGAGTGAAGCGGCAGCAGCTTATCACCTTTTTCTCTCCAAGCAAGAAGACCTCACCCGAAATCTAGTTGAGAGTGTTCATCCCTCCTCCTGTTCTTCCATCTAGCCTCTCAGAAATCACCATTTCTTGATTGAGTCTAGAAAACAAGTTATTGCTTGTACTGTGTCTGACCAGATTCTCTTGCAAGAGATCGAGTCTGGAGCCTTAGGTTGAAGCCTCCACTTTCCCCCCAGTGTAGAAGGCTTCCTAATTGGATATCCCCCCCCCAAATCCGAAACCTTAGGTCTGACTTTGAACTCGTAATCAAAGTCATTAGGTCCCTTGGAACCTGTAATCCAATACTAGGTCCTTTGGAACCTGGAATCTAAGAACACGTCCCTTAGAACCCGAAATCTAAGACTAGGCTATGAACTTGCCCGGAAAAGTGTTGTAAGGTCTTGTTCGAACCCGTAATTGAACTCGTTAGGTTTGCTTGGAACGCGTAATCGAACTGTTAAGCACGTTTAAGCTTATCTAGTAGATTACTTCCCTAAAAATAAAGTCGTGGATGTAGGAGGTCAATCTCTGAACCACGCTAAAATACTGTGTACTTTACTTTCTGCACTTTACATTCAATATTTTAAATTCAGTTTACTTAACCAACTGACCTGCATATTGCATACATATTGCATATTTACAAAGTGCACTAATTTGGGAACTTGACCTTCCCCATTTTCACAAAGGTTTCAGTTTTTTTAACAAGTCTAAACGTCACTATCTTTCGCAACGCAAAACTGATTTAAAACCTCAGTTGGTGCATACAGCTGAACTTCAGGCATAGGGGTCAGCATTGCTGCCAACTGTGTGATCAGCTCCAACTGAACAACTCAGTTGTAGAGCTGCTCCAACTGACTTTTTCAGTTGTCGAGCCAATAGACCTGAGCAGTATAACTCAGTGAAAAGACTTTAGCAAAATAAAAATTGCTACTGGTGTATCCCCCCCCCCCTCCATACATCAGATACTCGTTACTGGGACCATCAAAGAGTTTGCTCGCAATTATTTCAGTCATCTTCACGTTGAATGAGGGCCTCTATTTATAGATGGAGATGTCGAACTAGTCGTTGGAAAGAGTAGTTTGACCCCTGCCATGAAATGGATGGGCTCCTTGACGAGCCCATATTTTGTGCTCTTGTCATGTATGTTTTAGGTCTAGATCGAGTCTATTTTAGAGTCTTTTGTGTCTGGGAGGACACTTGAGTTGGCAGGGCAAGGAAAGGCAGGATTGGGCAAGTCTGGAGCCAAAACATGCGAAAAGAGTGAGAACTAATGATACGATGCAATGACCATAGTAGCCGTGCTCGTGGCTCAAGCTACTGAGGGCATAAGTCCAAATCAAGATGAAGAGCTGCTCCACTTTCAGTGGTATGGTCAATCTAGACAATTGTATGTTTTGCTCCAGAAGGCAAGGTACAGGCTGACGTGGGCAAGAGATGGCAGAGAGATTGGGGAAGACAAAGTGCAGAGCTTGGGCAACGATGCTGGCGCGTGAAGATGCAGCTGTTAGAATCCTACAAGGAAAGAATTTCCTTGCGGCACAAGATTAAGATCGAGGTTTCCTACTACAATAACAGCACGATTTTTGCGATAAGGAATGAGATCCTTCCAACCTTATCCATTGATCCTTACATGTAAGCAGCCGGCCCGTCTTCTAGAAGGCCCGTTTGTGGGTTTGCCCTAATTTTTGTACTCTATAAATACATCCATGCATGCAAGGCGCAAGACACAACTTAGACAATCTTTTACCGTATTCTTTACTTTCTGCAATTCGATACACTTTTATTTTCTGCAATTTATGTTTAAGTTCTTAGATACAATTTACTTTCGTTGTTAAGTCCTAGCTTGGGCAGACAATTTCAGGTTATCGTTATTAATTCAAGTATGTTTCTCTTTATCTCTTTTGTTTTTGTTATTTACTTTGTGTCTAGCTAAGCCTAAAAATCCAGGTTTAGGATAGATGATATGATGTATAACTTGTAAATCTCGTGAGGTCTAAGTATTCTTGATAGTTGTATATAAGTGTGTTCCCGAGGCATTGGGCAACGATTCCAAAGAAGTTCAGTGGTCACAGGTAACTCGGAAGGCCAACGAGCCTTGGGCACATACGGATTCCTACATCGCAAGAGGGTTATCAAGAAGTTCTGGTGCTTGCCTTACGTTCCTTGTGAGCGGCAAGAATAAGTTGTTAGCCTTGGCTTAGACCTGCAAAGATGTGTCAATGCTGGTGAATGTCAGAGAGAGATCCTCGTTATCTCACTGTGCCGGAGTGGACCCATCTAGAACCAAATGCTACTTGACCAACATGCGCTAGATAAGGTGTTATGTCTGGGACTTTTGGCAAGCAAGAGGATTGGCTAGGGTGTCCCTGTCAAGACCTAAACATAAGGATGGAGTTGGGCGGGCTATGTAGCGTACGTGGCGGCATGACAATGGGGACCCTGCATAGTTTTAGCCTATAACCACTGACACACTTACGCAACAAATATCTTTGAACCAATGATCGAGTTAAAGTTATACTCATTTATTCGAAACCTAAATTTGGATTGTTTTTATTACTAAACTTTTTGCTTTCAAGTTACAGTTATTTACTTTCAACAGTTTGCCAAAGGTGATAGTGACAGTTGCCCAAGGCTATAGTAGATAGATACTCAACACAACCTTTTTGTGCCCCGACCAGAGATTATCGCGAGCAACTCTCTGTGGGATCGACCATGTACTTGCCAACTAGCTATTCTAGAGGTAGGCATAGGAGTGAAATACAAATTGTGTTTCGCAGCTTAAATAACGGTTGCGTCACTCCTCACCTACTCTACAAACTTACTTAATTGTTGGTCCAAATAAGGAAAGTTCTAGCCTGTCTTGATGCACGTGATCTTGTACGACTCGAATTCAAATTCAAGTTCATATCTTCTCTTTAGACTTCCAAGTCTTTTTTCAGACTTCTTTACACTCGTGACTACCACAGAATACAATTTTAAGGCTAACTATATGGTTCAGTTATGAAGTCGATTGAATGGGCTTCAGACTTGGTTCAGATCGCCTTGGTATTCAGCTAACTTCTTCAATTTGATCATGTAAAGATAAAATTCTTACGGTCAAACAATGAGCTCTAACTAAAAAGATATTAAGGCATATATACTCAGTCAGGTCACTTGGGTTTTCGTATAGATCAAAACCTTACTAATTTTCCCAAAAAATACAATCTATAGATTTGATCAATAATTGAACACATTAAGTGATGAATGAGAATACATTCTTATAGTAAATGAGAGTAAAATAAATACCTGCTGAAAACATTGCTTCATCACAGTTTTTGTGATAGCTTGAGCTGGCTTAGTTATCATGATACCTTTTGGTGAATTCTTTGATCTGACGGCTGCTTCCTCAACTGTGAATGGAAAAGCAAACTATCCATCAAATATTACATTCCCATTCATGTTAGTAAATAACATACATGAACATGATTTTCTCAATGTATCTTTTTGATTTGCATGTTCTGTGTGGCTCAACTTCATCTGCCCAAATGTAGTACCTATGTATTTTCTAGTAAGATTAAACCACTCTCGTCTACATGTATAATGTTATACATGGGCCGGAAAGCTATTTTTCCTTTTGAAAACTAAGCATACTAAGGCTCTATTTCAGCATAGCAATCATATTTGAAGGAGTTAGAAATTGTTTTATAGCATTGGTATGTGCCCCGGCCGTTTTCTCTTTAATCCACTTATGGACTTAGCATGTACTAACATCAAGCTTACCTGAAAGCTTTCTAATGATGTATCTCTCTAAAATAGATATGTTTCTGATTTTTTCTTCATCAAACACCCATTTATCTTTGTGTTTTGATCTCTTTTTCATTGATATCACGTGCACAGGTTGTCCCAAGGCTTGTTGGACAGTTGCAACCTTCCAGATGTGCCACAGAGTCCTCAACTCAATGTGGAATAGCTGAGCAACTTCATTTTTTTTATGCCATAATGAAGCTTAGAGTTGCTGTTGTTTTGGAGCAACCATTGAGCCAAATTATTCCTTTCAATCTCTGTCAGATTTGGCTTACTCCTTCCAACTGCCAGTTGTAATACCCCTTCTCTTTATTAGCCTAAATTGCTTTCCTTTATGTGATTATGTGTGTAAAAGTTTGCCTTTTTGTGTGCTAAGTTGAAGAATAAAAGTTTCCAAACAAGAAATTCATTCAGAAACCTTGAAATTGTCGTCTTTGAGTTTCTGTGAGTTTTTCTCGTCTCAGTTAGTCGAAACGAGTTGATGATAAAGTTTTTTAGCATGAGAATGTGTTTGAAGATGTGTAAGAGTCGTGTGTCTTGTTTGCAAAAAGTTGATTTTTAGTGAATAGTAAATTGCATCATAAATTTTACTATTCACCTTATTCTCCGATTTTTCATCAGAAAAGTATTTTTGAGGTGTGAGAATTATTTTGAAATCAATGGAATAAGTTTTGGGAGCATTTGAAGATGAGATTATGTGGCTAAGTATTAAAAAAAGTTAATGAGGGTTAATTGGATAAAGTGATAAAGTAGAATACTATTCATCGAATGACTAGCTACTAATTTCTAACCACAAACTCCTCTCAAACCCTAGTATATAAACCTCCCTCTCTCCCTCCCACTTGGCAGTCTCCATCCCTCTCTTCTCTTCCTCTCTTGACCGAACACACACTAGCACACACACACCATTGTTGTTCTTCAATCAAGCTTCATGATCGAGCAAGAAATCGACTTACAATCCGAGCATAACTCTAAACAAGGTTAGATCTACCATCTCTTTTGTTTTAATCTTAAGTTTGAGCATGAAAAACTAAACGTCCTCCCTCTTTCATTTCGTGCTCCATGCTAAGACAAAAGAGTAATGTTTTGATCTCCATATATCATGCTAGATCTATGTTCTAGACCTCAATTCTTGCATCAATTATAACTTGAAGAAATCCTAATCCTAGATCTAGTGTTGGCCGAAATTTTAGGGCTTAATTGGGGGTTTTTCATTCTTGTTTTGCTTGATGAAATTGATGTTAAATATGCGATTCTATGATGATTATAAGCATGCCTATACTTGGATTGAATGAGTTGAAACAACCCCTTTTGTACTTATGCACAAATTCGAAACTTTGAGGATTTTGGATTTGGGGATTTTTGTTGTAGACCTTGAATGATTAATGTGATGATATATATGTGTTAATGTGAATTATTTAAGCATGTTGTGAAATTTTAAAAGTGATTGAAGGTCATTTACTCACTTTTTCGAAAATAAAGCTCTCTTAAGAATTTAGAGTATTTGCATATGAACTTGGATTGATAAAAATGATGGTATATTTGACTTCCTTGATTTATTTTATGTATATTGGGACTAGTTTGGAAAGAAATAATCATCCCTACTTCTCTTCTTGAAAGAGTCAATCATAGTAAGCATAGGGATTTCAATTTCTCAATTTGGGTTGATCAATAATGTTGTATTGATGATCTTTAAATTATTTTAGCAAGTTTGATGTTGATATTATTTGAAATTGAGGTTGATGTTGAGATAAGTGTATTACATTTGTTTGGTTAGAAATTGCTGGAGAGTTAGGTAAGAGTTCGAATTTTGGGTTTAGGTATTTAGAAACCGAGAAAACCTTAAGAGCCAAATCAAATACAAGTTACAGGCTCGAGGATTAACCTCTCATCGTTTATAGTTTTTCTCTCGTCCTTATCGCCGCTCTAATTCCTTGAAGGCTCGAGTGGAAGCTTGAAGTAAGGAAGCTAGAGAGGAGAAGAAAGTAAGTGAAGAAAGAAAGCAAGCAAGGTGGGCTTTCTAACTTATGAAATGAGAATGTGATTATACTACAATATTACTACATGTGATTTTCAAATGATTAAATTGCCATGTTTTGAGTTTTGTATGATACCATCTACTTGAGGAAAGATGAATTCGGTTCTACGTGAGGTGAGATTTTGTGTACACATGTAGTGATCGTGAGCCACCTTTCGGTTAGCCGGTCACGGTGTTCGAGAAGGAGGCCTACTTTTCAACACTCATTACTTATGATATTGTAGATGTGGTTTCATACTTATAAAATGTTCACTGCGGTGGTTTAAATCTACTTTTCAAGCATGCACATGTTTTCTTTATTAAACTATTCGTGTTATGCTTAAAGAGGCAAGTTAAATCTATAGCTTTATAAAGCATGTTTTCAAGATATTTTTGGCACGTGTTCCGAAGTACTCAGCCCTGCATATTGTTTCTAAATGTGCAGGTTAGCTCGAGCGGAGATAAAAGCGTGCGTGGCGACTTTCGTTGTTAAATGTCTCTTAAGTTGTTTAAGCTAGGGTTATGTGTCTTCATACATGTAACTCGGGTTATGTTTCCGCTGCAACACTCTGAAGTTATTGTTATTTATTACTTATGTCTTTTGATTCTATGGACCCTTGAACTCAAGATAATTATGATTGCTTTCATATGTTGAGATTTTGCATAAGCATGTTAATAACGTCTGAAATCCCTTATTCCCAAGGATGTCAGTAACATTCTTTAGCTCTTTTTACCAACAATGTTAGTATCATTTCATATCTCTTTTATTGAGAATATCAATTACATTCCATATCTCTTCTATTGAGAATATCAGTAACATTTCATGTCTCTTTTATTGAGAATATCAGTTACATTCCACACCTCTTCTATTGAGAATATCAATAACATTTCATGTCTATTTTATTGAGAATATCAGTAACATCCTTTATCTCTTTTGTTGAGATATATCAGTAACATTTCATATCTCTTTTATTGAGTATGCTAGTAACAGTCCTTATTTATTATTATTGAGAATGTCACTAACATCTTATGTTTTTGTTTCCGAACACATTAGTAACATCTTATATTTTTTGTCCTCACGTATGTTCCCATGTCGTGTATTTCACAAATTGTTCATTTATTAGTCGCAACCTTCTCCCCGGTCTAGTTATTTTTACTCTAGTAGGGTCGGGTTGTGACACCAGTTCTCTACTGTTTTTCTGTTTTTATGGAGATGCTCTTGTAATGAATTCAATCTGCATTAAATGGTGTATTTGGTATTTTTAAGGAGTTAGGTGTAGTTCAAATTTACCCCCAAATATTCCTCCCAAATCTGCAGAATTGTATACCTGTTGCAACAGTGTTGAAGAAAATTTGCCACCATTTTTTGATCAAATCAGCATTTATCTGTCTTTCATTTCAGTATTTCATTTTAAATTTAACAATGATATATCTATCTCATGTTTGAATTGATTACCGGTATGGTTATTAAAAATATCAATCACTCTTGATCACATAAAAAAATGCCAGAATTGAAATTTGAAAATAAACACAAACTGATTGCATCTTTAAAAAAACACTAGAATTAATTTCATGTTAAAAACAAATTTCCAAAATTCAATCTTTCCAAAATTACATCTTAATTTTGCCTTAGTCAATTTGTCAACCTTTACTAATTCAATAAATTTTGCCTAAAATAAAAGGCAATAAAATAATGAAATGAATTGCATCTTAAACTTATTTAAATATGAGTAATGATATTCGGACACACTGTGACCAGCTACATACATGAAAAAAGGAAAGTTAATTATAAAAATGGAAATAATCATATTTCCCTCCTAGGATTTATGCTTCCCAATAAGAGTATATTTTCATTTTCAAAACATATATTACCATTTTTAGCGCGTGTGGTTGGCCACAGTGTGTCCGAATATCACTACTCTTTAAATATAGAGAGCATTCCTTTACTTTAATTAGGGATTACGAAAGAGATTATATAGTTAAATACCCATTATGGAGATTACAACCCAATATATAGCCCACCTTTTTAATTTACACAAATTATAGCCATTCTTTTGAATTTAGGACTGATTTACCCTTAATTAACACGGATCCATCTAATCAATCCGCCATGACCCGACTCCATATTCTTTATGTATTTCTCCTCTTTCCGAGTTTCTCTCTCTCTCTTGCCGCGTACCCGTCGTTCTTCTCTGCAATCCCTTTCTCTCTAATTTCTCTCTATTTTCTCCCCCACACCGATTTCTGCTCCTAGAGATCGGATAAGAACTACTGCTCTGCCGCAACCCCCCACCGCGTTCACTCTTGCCATTACTGCCAATTGTTGTTGTTGCTGCAGATCCGGCCATCCACCCGCCATCCGCCCCAATCTCTATTTCTCTCTTGATCTGTCTCTATTTCCCTCTCGAGGAGCTGATTAAATGCAAAGGTGGATCAAAATCCTTCACTAGAGACCATCTCAATGACGATTTTTGCGATTGTGCTGATGGTACTGATGAGCCCGGTACGTTACCACCACCAATCTATCTTTCGCTTTCTGATGGAGTAATTTTTGTTGTTTGATTCAATCTTTAAGGTCGGATATATGTACTTATTAGTTGAGATCTGGTGCACGACTTTCAGTTAAAATGTGTAATCTTATAAATGGAATTTAATCTAGGAAGTCCGGTGGGGAAGCCATGGCTTTCTGATAAATGTAGCTGCTTATTTATTGTACCATTTTAATTTCAAGTAGGGAATTCGAGACTTACTCGGTTACTGATTTGTTGCTTGCAATATATTTGTTTTATTAGTATTATAATTGAAGAAGGTGAGATGATGAAGTGTGAAACTGAAGTGAAGTTTCGACGAGTTCACATGAATGCCTTTCTCTTATTTCTATGTATTTTGCTTCAAATTGTTGCCGCCGTTCATCGTTGTCGTCGTGTAAATCGACCTATTTTGATAAATAAAGTTGTGGTCGCCCTCTTCACCGTGAGAGAGAGAGAGAGAGAGAGAGAGAGAGAGAGAGAGAGAGAAGCACTCCTTAATTTCTTTTGGATTGAGTTTAGATGATGCTAACTGCTGGTGCATTTTTCTTTTTGAGCTATAATTGAGTGTAATTTTTCATTAGGATTGAGTTTAGATAATGCTAATTGCTGCTGCATTTTTCATTTTGAGCTTTAATTAAGTGTAATTTTGATCTCTTGTAATTGTGGTGGATTTTTTATTTTTTGATCTCCATGTCTGTTGTAATTTGGTATTTTGGCACTAATGACTATATATTAGTGCCAAAGTACCAACAGGAAAAAAAAAACTACGTAACTTGGTACTTTGGCACTAATGACCATATTAGTCTCAAAGTGCCAACTGAAAGCACAAAAAAAAACTAAGTAAATTTAGTACTTTGGCACTAATGACCATATTAGTGCCAAAAGTACCAACAAAAAGCACAAAAAAATACTAAGTAATTTGGTACTTTGACACTAATGACCATATTAGTGCCAAAGTACAAACTGAAAGCACAAAAAAAAAACTAAATAAATTTGGTACTTTGGTACTTTGGCACTAATTAGTGTCAAAAGTGCCCGGCTTCTTGTACCTGAATCCGATCTGACCTGCGCCCTGACCCGACCCGCCCTTCATTAAGGGTATTTTTGTCCCAAATTCAAAAAAATTGCCAAAATTTATGTTTTTTTTATATATTACTCCTTCCATCCACGAAATGGTTGTCACATTGTAGATGACACTGGTTTTAAGAAAATGGTAGGTAGTAGTGAATTATAGTGAGTATTGTTATGAGTGGAGTAAAGGTCCCACAATAAATGTGAGTGGAGTAACAAAAGTAGCAACTATTTCGTGGACAAACTTAAATAACAAAAGTGGCAATCATTTTGTAAACGGAAGGAGTAGGTTTTAATCCTCATTATGAGTAATTCATAAGTTGGCTCATTATGAAATTAGGCAAAGCCATTAATACTATTCTTACAATTATAATTTTATCCCACTCAAAATTACTTGATCAGTTTTTTTAAAATTCGGTATCCAACGCATAATGAAACTTTATTTGGTGGGCGAACGGAGTATTATTATGTGTGGGCGGACCATTGAATCTCACCCCATTTGCTGTTCACTCCCGACTTGACATGATAATGGGTCCAACCGTCCATGTACCCCAAAATACCATTAATGAAAGAAAATGAAAGACCAAAATTGGTGGGCCGACGTCGTATTAGCATACCCTTCTTCCTTTTGTTTTCTTTTTCTCTTTTTGTTTTTTTGTTTTTTCTTTGGGTGGACCGTGGACGTCGTATATGCTAAAGAGGCATTGAATAAAAATGGCAGTTGGAATGGAAGCCAGTAAAAATTACAATCAGCTGGAACTGCCTACTGTTTAACCGGTTCTTAAAAGCGTCATCACCTTCTACAACAGCCCTAAATGAAATTGAGATTGATACAGTTTAATCTTTGCTAGTTAATACTCTGAATTTCAAATCTGGGTTTTGTTTGGCGAAGCAACAATTCTTACTTAACAAGCTTAAAAATGGTATACCAATGTAGCATTAATCTTGTAGCAGCACAATCGCCTCCTCCTCGCCTTCCCAGGTATTCTTCTCACCTCTCCTTTCGATATCATACTTTATTTTTATTTATTTACTTTGATTCATTTTACTCACATTAATAATGGCCGCCACATGTTTTATTTATATTCTTTTGTGAATATCATCCTTGGGGCTGTGAATAATTCTGCATTTGGGACTTTTAGTTCCATTTTGAATTTACAGAATCAATGTGGATGTTGTCCGAGACAATTTAAGCTGATATTTAGATATTCATAATTCTTCCGATTCCTGGCTTTTTTTAATTGATTATAAATCTCGGAGTTTAAGCTAAATCACGCTTTGGATAAATAGCCAGGAAAAGTATTTTCAAATTGACAGGAAAAATGTTTTCACACTTTCTTGAATGGTTAACTAAATTGCAGGTTCTGCAATTTGAGCTTTTCTCATGGACCTATTTATAGTTGTAAATATTGTACTCCGTCCATCCACGATAATTATAGTTTTTTTATTGTGGTGCGGGTTTTAATAAAAGTTAGACAGTTGTATGGAGTGGACTACTATACCCTTCACCTTTTGTATTGAAAAGTAAGTAGATGTCTTGAGTGAAGTAACAAAGTAGGTAAATATTGAAAAGGGACGAGGTTTGTAAAGTAAAGAGTGTGTAAAGTCATCTGCTTAAATGGGAAAACTGTAATTTTCGTGGACGGACCAAAATGGAAATCTGACTATAATTTTCGTGGACGGAAGGAGTAGAATACGGGAAATTTAGGGTTGAGTTAATACTAGATCCTCCTTGATAAAAATAAAAATAAATATACTATATGTTATGGTAATTTTGGTTTTGCATTTGGAATTATCTTTGCTTATGTTCCTAAAATGTGAGTAGAGAATTTTTAGTTCATTATCTTACTAGTTGCATAATTTTTAAGAAGCAACTACAATAGCTTTTCTCGGTTAAAATGTAACTTATTTTTTAATAGTATATCCTAAAATGTATATTGTCACATTGCCATACAATTGTGCAACTGCAACCAGCTATATCAGTGGTTGTTAACTAATACGTATTCTGTTTGTTGACGACACTCTACTTGTGAGACGGGTTTACAAGTTCACAACCGTGCTACATTCTACACCCAATGACAGAATTTGGTGCTAAGAATTCACTTCAATTTTTTATTTCGACAACATTGACATGTCATGAAATGCTAAACCATCTCTATGTTTCAAATAGGAGAATTCCAATCAGAAACTGCTGTACTGAGCAACCTACATCTGTTAAATTTGGAGTTAGGCAAGCAATTTCAGGTCTTGCAGCATCAATCATATTATTATCTCAGACAAATACGGTTAGTGCTCTATTTCTATATCATGATCTTCCTCACACAATCTGAATATTGTGATTATGGAAGGAAATAGTCAACCCTATTCCTCATATTTCATGCTGAAGTTTTTGGATTTTCCATAGTCAAAGATTCTTGATTTATAAGAGAAAATGTAATATGATTTTCTTAATTCTACTGCATTACTATAATTATGTTGTAGGCTCTAAGAGTACATCTGGTGTTCTTGCAATGTGCTAAGTTTCTATTTTCATGAAAAAAAAAAAAAAAAAAATCAGTTTTAACATTAACTTTGAGGTGGGGCTGTACACAATGTATGTAGTGCACAAAGCAGCTGATCAACTATACAAATCAATGTATCTCTGCCATTTATTCCAATAAAGATTGACCCATGTCCATCCAAAGCTCTGTCGTTTTTATATCCCGCTCAATTTGTCTCACATCCCTTAAATGGATGTCCCACTCTATTTTTCACATACCAAATAGTGAAAGAATTAACCCTTCAAAATTAATGGAACCTACCCACTTTCTATCCTTTTACCCTTATTCTTAATCTTCGTACCGAACACTAAGGTGACAAATTAAGTGAGACGGAGGGAGTATGATTTTACTATTTTCCATGTATTCCAGTTTGCGAGTGCTGCTGACGACAAGCTGATTCTTCCTTCAGAGACTGATGACGGAAAGGGAATGCTGATGTCAATGCAAGGAATGAGTGCGAAGAACTTTGATCCGGCCAGATATGCTGGTAGATGGTTTGAAGTAGCTTCCCTCAAGCGTGGGTTTGCTGGGCAAGGTCAAGAAGATTGCCACTGCACTCAGGTAAACAGAAAAGTTTGTACACAACTATCACATGTTGAATTATTGCCTATGTGCAATCTATTCTCCACAACACTATTATGATAAACTTGTCGATGGAGATAAAAATGAGAATATGAATATTTTCTGTCCAAGTATTATTCTGCCTTAAATGTATCCTGCGCTCGAGAGATCATTAAAAGATCAATGACGAATTATGTTTGCCCGACAAATTTGGACTTTTTGCAGTTATGCCCTTTAAGTTAAAATGCCTTCCTAATCTCTGAATTATTTCATATTTACTTGATTGCAGGGCGTTTATACGTACGACATGGTTGCGCCTGCTATTCAGGTTGATACATTTTGTGTTCATGGAGGGCCCGATGGTTATATCACAGGTATAAGGGGAAAGGTTCAATGCCTTTCTGAGGATGACAAGGATAAGACTCAGACGGACCTCGAGGGGCAGGAGATAATCAAAGAGAAGTGTTTCCTTCGTTTTCCGACATTGCCCTTCATTCCCAAGCTACCATATGATGTAATAGCTACTGATTATGACAATTATGCTCTTGTTTCTGGAGCTAAGGACAAAGGTTTTATACAGGTACGCTCATACATGCCAGTTATATTGATTGTATGTCGGATTACTTACAAGACTGTCATTTCAGATATACTCGAGGACACCTAACCCGGGGCCAGAATTCATAGAGAAGTACAAATCTTCGTTGGCAGAATATGGGTATGATCCTAGCAAAATCAAAGATACTCCACAGGACTGTGAGGTTATGTCAAATAGTAAGCTGGAAGCGATGATGTCCATGTCCGAGATGCAACGAGCTCTCACCAACGAGTTCCCTGATTTAAGGTTAAATTCATCTGTTGTGTTTGATCCATTTACCAGTGTTTTTGAAACTCTGAGGAAGCTTGTGGATGTCTATTTCAAGCGATGACTCGTACATTATTACATCTGATGTCGTTGTTCTCTGCCGTTTGTTATATCTGTAAATGATTTTGAACCCTTTGTATAATTATACATCAATGACAAAACCTCTCTCTCTCTCTCTCTGTTGTCTCTGCTGTTTGTTATATCTGTAAATGATTTCGAACCCTTTGTATAATACAAAACAATGAGAAACACTCGGTTCATTAACCAACAGATAATAGAATACTGACCCCAATTTTTGTATCGTAACTATAGAGAACGAGTACAAATTCTGATTTCGCCTTTCGAGCAAGTGAGACTCCCTATCCACTTTTCGAACGATAATTTGAAATGCATGACCGAGGAGGTTATAAACCTCAAACAAAGCAGACCCATCCTAGCAGGCTCTGATTTTGCCTTTCGAGCAAGCAAGACTCCATATGTCCACCTTTCGAGCGATAATTTGAAATATACAAGACTGAGGAGGTTATATAAACCTCAAACTAGAAAACTCTAATTTTGCCTTTCGAGCAAGCGAGACTCCATGTCCACCTTTCAAAAAATTTGAAATACAAGATTGGGGAGGTTATATAAACCTCAAACAAAGCAATCGCGCCCTGCGAGCAAGCAAACTTTATATCCACTTTTCGAGCGATAATTCAAAATACAAGACTGGGGAGGTTATATAAATGAATAAATCTCAAACTAGTGATAATTCAAAATACAAGATTGCGGAGGTTATATAAATCTCAAACTAGTGGGCTCTGATTTTGCTTTTCGAGCAAGCGAGACTCTATTATGTCCACCTTTCGAGCCTAATTTGAAATACAAGACAGTGGATATTATATAACCTGAAACAAAGCTGACGCGCCCAAGTGGACTCAAACTCGACAAAGGACCGATAAACATTAATGTACTGTTAACAATAAATTATACTATATCAACTGCACAATTAAATAGAAATGCTAAACTACGATACTATCATAGATGATGGTCAAAACAGTAGATTTGTTGAGGATAAATGTTCATCGAAACAGTAGAAGATTTGTTGAGGATAAATATAAAGATGATAGCAGAATTAAGCTTTCTGAACAGAGAAACCGAGAATGAAATTTTTGACATCGTCGGTGGAGGCTCTATCCAAAGCGGTGCGGCCATCAGCATCCTTGACGGAGTAATCAGCTCCGGCTCTCATCAACTCTTCGATTTTCGGCATATCGCCTTCGGAGGCGGCCATCAACAGCAAGATGTCGACGGGATGAATGTTCTGCTGTAGAAGAGCCTCCATCTTATCGTAGGTGCCCTCCACCGCCAGCATCCCCATGTAATTGAAGTACTGCCCATTCTCATTCATTTATTCATCACAACAAAATTAGACAAACACACACACACACACACACAGAGATGAAGGACCTGTTCGACGTCGTCGCGGTCGAAATCGTCGCGGGCCTGGCTGCCGTAAATGCCGGCGCCTTCAGCATCAACGCCATTCTTACCGAACTTGAACCAGCAAATAGTTCTAGAACCGCAGGTGGGGCCCAATTTGGTTCTGTTGCACCATCCGATGCTTCTTGCAGAACCACATGCGAAGTCGCGCCTCAACCTCGGAGTTATCAAAACTGAAGAAGTAGAAGAAGAAGATGGTTCCGTGAGGGCGAATTTTGGTTGGAGAGCAGACGGAAATGCTGATGCCGCCATTTGCTCTCTTGATTTCAGATTTTTCGCTACCGTGATGAATCCTCACAACCTTATCCTTATTTCATAACATGTTAAGGTTTTGTGTATATTATTTTTTAACTACAAATTTGTATTATCAAATCAGAGTGGCGCAGCGGAAGCGTGGTGGGCCCATAACCCACAGGTCCCAGGATCGAAACCTGGCTCTGATAGTTTATCGAGATCAGCTTCTCCATGCCACCATTTTTTCTTTGACTAGAAATTCGAAATACCCACTATGGGTATAACATGTACTCTCAATACCCATTAAAATAATTTACTATCCATTTTTTGTTGTCTTCTTGTTTTTGAAAATTGAAACCCTAAACCCATAGCCATGCATATCCACTATGTAACGTATGACTATCTCTTTACCGATTTTTCAGGGTGATTTAACCCTCACCCACCTCCTGCCAGATTCTTCAATGAGAATCAATTCCCCTCACGTTAAAAAATAAACGGTAAAAAACAAATTTATGCACCAATAAATTCTGAGTTCCAATACCAAATCTATACAGATGAATTGATATACAGATTACTCAAAATTTCTCTGAAGTCTTCTTCTCCATAATTCTTATTCCTTCCCTGTACTAATTTTTATCACTAAACCCTAAACCCTTAACACTAAACCCCTAATCCATGGCGTCAATATCGGGTTCAAAATCAAAAGTTAGAGGAAAAAAAATCGAAGAATGAAGAGGAAGGTTTAACTGAAGTCCAGCAACAACATTTACAAGAGGTAAATTTCTTACAGTTCGACTAAATAGTATACAGGTCGATAGATTGTATTTTTAAATATCACACGGCCTGTATAGTTTTTTTCTCGATCTTTATAGTTTTTGTTAACACGAATATTATTATAAATAATTTAGACACATAATAGACTAGTGTTTTTAGATATTTCTATGCTTTATGATTTTTATTATGCTAATTAGTTGTATGTTGATATAATTAGTTAGTCTAATGTAAATTAATTGAATAATTAATATACTTACACTAGTTTAGTACCATAAGTAATGTTAATCATAATATAGGAAGAAAAAAAAGTGTACAGGTCGGTTAAAAAGCATAAAGGTCGGGTTCTTTTTTTTACCGCCTGTACACTTTTTTTCGATCTTTATAGTTTTTTTTAACACAAATATTATTTTAATTTCGATCTTTAGATATCCATGTGCCTTTATGATTTTGATTATGGTAATTTGTTGCATGTTGATATAGTTAGTTAGTTTAATATTAATTAATCGAATAATTAATATAATTACTCTAGTTTAATACCATAAGTAACGTTAATCATAATATAGGAATAATTTAGAGCGAAATCCTTTATAAAACAAAGTATACAGGTCGCCTAAAAAGTGTACAGGTCGGGTTCGTTTTTTTACCGCCTGTACATTTTTTTGTCAATCTTTATAGTTTTTTTTTAAAACAAATATTGTTGTGATTAATTTAGACACATAATAGACTTGTACTTTAGATAACCATGTGTCTTTATGATTTTTATTATGGTAATTTGTTGCATGTCGATATAGTTAGTTAATTTAATGTTAATTAATCGAAAAATTAATATTATATCTATAGTTAAATACCATAAATTATGTTAATCATAATATAGGAAAACTTAGATCGAAATCCTTTATAAACCAAATTATACAGGCTGTATAAAAACAATACAGGTCGTGTGAGATGTTTTCCCGACCTGTATAGTTTTTTGACGACCTGTATAGTTTCTGCTTTAATTCTGATTACATATTTAATTTTATTTAATTAATTTCTTAAGTTTATTAAATATGCATGTATAATCCGGGCTATACAGAATATATTCTGTACAGGTGGATTGTGTTTTATATACGGGCTGTACAGAATATATTCCATCTGTATATAATTTTTTTGTAATTATGTTTTTTAATTTTTTTTAGTTCTGTTTTGTAATTGATAATTGCTTTTATTTGTGTTTCAGCATGGTTGGTGTTGGCTACGTAAGACCTTGCAAGAAGTGACGTGTACAGTGAACACGTACAACAAGCTCAGCATGTTGGCATTGATAGAGAAACGACTGTTTGAAGTCGGGGGTGCAGAGCTTGTTCAAACATTCGCTGTGGGTGCTTTATGCCATTTTTTCAGAATGTATCAGGGTAAAGCGTGTGCGAAAGCGCTTCATATGGTCGTGGCTAGAGAGGTGAAAGTGGCCGGTGCTGATCCGATGGATCTGTGGTTCCGTATTGGTGATAGAAATTTGAGGTTTTCACCCCGTGAGTACGCTCTTATTTCGGGACTTATGTTTGGAGTGTCTGCATTTGATCCACACGGTGCAGATTTGTCGACGGAGAATGTGGAAGCATGTCGGGCCTTTGCTGGTGACGTCCGAATATTCAAGGACGTGTTGGATGATTTTTTGCAAGTGGATGGTTTAGAAGCACATTTATATCTTCGAGTAGCCCATGTGCTGGTCGCACAAGCAGTGTTATTAGGTTGCGACGTTAGAGGCAAGATACAGTCGTGGCTTTGGGTATTATCGGATGATCTCAACCGATGGAACTAATTTCTTTGGGGCGGCTATTCATACAAAGTGTTGAAGAACTATGTCTCGGCGGCACCGCGCCACAAATCTGTTTTTGGAAAGAATTTGAGGTATAACATTTACGAGCCGGTTTGGGCACTGCAGATGTGGATGAACGAGGCTATACCTTATTTGTCAGCAATTACTGCGAAGAAAGTGGACGAATATGCTCTTCCTCGTTGTCTGAGATGGACGCTGGATCAGGCTTTGCAGCGCAATTTGGATGGGGCTTTTGTCGACGGGGTGAATTGCCGAGACTCCCTGCACCCTGAAGAACAAGAAGAAGGGATGTGGTACTGGTTCTCTTTGGTTAATGCTGAAAACCCCCTCGCGGTGAATTATGTGAGGCCCGTCAACCTACTATCCGAGGGTGAACAGCCTGAACGTCGTGCCCCAGTTCAGCGGCTTTCTAATGACCCTCCAGTGTCAGAGCCTAGCGTCGAGCCGAGTGTTTATGAGCTGAGAGACAGGCCCCCACCGAAAGATATGACGAAAGCTAAGAAGAGTAAAGGAAAACGTGCTCGCGTAGTGCAGTCGTCATCATCGAGCAGCGGCACAGAAACCGGCATTCGGAGAGAGGGGAGAAGAAACAAGTTCATGGAGGAATGGCGAGGCCTCGTCAGAAGTGAATTGACTACACAGTGGAGAGAGGTGTTTTTTCCGGAGATCAAGTCTTTTTTCACAGACTTGTTTAAGAAGAAGAGTAGCCGACATTCTAGCCCGAGTGGACCTGTACCACCACCGCCCAGTGCCTCAGCCCGCGAGAGTCCAGTTCACCAACCACAACAACCCTTTGCGCCAGCCCGTCATTCAGCGCCGCCGCTTCAAGGCACACGCCCCGAATGGCTTAGAATGGGTGACCCTCAGTATGCTTATAAACCAGATGATCCTCAGCCCATTCCGGCGACACCCGTAGCTGTTCGGATTCCTGATGAGAACCCTCAGGATGTGTTGTACAATCCCGCTGCATATGCTGATTTTGCTAAGAAGTCGTTCGGGCAGACACGACCGGATGAGCCAGGAACAGGGAAGAGCACCGGCGCCGAAAGCTCACGCCGAGACACGAGTCTACTTCAGCAAGATCAGGAAGTTCCTCTTCTCGATCTTCACGACGAAGACAAATGGAACAGATACGACCTGTTTTTAAACAACAAAGACTCGTACGTGTATGTGGGAGCTTTGACATGCAGCGATAGCTACTTTCGCCGGATTGAAAACCCGAAGGCTGACATGGATCATCCAGTAAGATTCTAAACTTTAAAGTTGGTACAGGGTATCATTAGTTTTACGATGTTATATTAAATAATTTTTTTTGGTGTTTATTCTCAGGTTTTCGTCTTTGCCGTCCAGTTGTTGCAACAGCGTTTGAAGGAACGTGTGCACATCATGGACCACATTCATGAGGCTAACACTGTCCTTTTGAACGTCGACTTCTTCGTAAGCAAGCTTTTATTTTAAAATTATTATTTTTATTTGTAATCCATTACATCTACTAATATTTTTCGTGTTTAGACGACATTCATGCACAAACTTAACAAAATGGAGAGGTCGACCAGCTTGAGTGCGAGCATCACAATGCCACTTGATGTAGGTGTTAATGTCAAAAGTTGGCGGCAGGCTAACACGGTAAAAAATCACTGCATACAAAAATTGAAGTTATCATTTACATTATTTTTATTATTCTAATTATTTCTAATATTCTGATTATTACTTACAGATAATAATTCCAGTACTGGTCGGTCAGCATTATTTTGTTCTCCGCATCAACATGGGTCAGTGGGTGATGGATGTGTTGGACTCAAAGTCGCACTTAGAAGATGCTCGGAGACATCGAGTAGACACACTGAAACCGTTTGCTTGTAAGTTCTGGACGATCCTGGACAATGGAGGCTATTGGCTGACCCAGAGAAAACCGAAGGCCAAAAACAGGAGTGACAGTCTGGCTATCCGGGTTCCGCATAGGGCTTCTCAGCGCGACCCTGTCACACAATTTAGACAAGACGACAGTCACAGTTGCGGTCCATTTGCGCTCATGGCCATCGAAAGAATGATCAGTGGAGCCCCGAGTATCAGCTGGGGTAACCAACCAGCGAATGTCGAACTTTATAGGAGGAAAATTGCTCGTGACATTTTGTGCAACGCTGGCCAAATCCGGGAATAGTATTATTATTTGTATTTATGTGCAAGGCTGTCGAACTTTAGAGAATTTTATTTTTTAATTGTTTAGTATTATTATCGTATTTCATGGTAATAATAATAATAATAATAATAATAATAATAATAATAATAATAATAATAAACATGGTAATAATAATAATAATAATAATAACTGTAATAATAATAATAATAAACATGGTAATAATAATAATAATAATAATAATAATAATAATAATAATAAACATGGTAATAATAATAATAATAATAATAATAATAATAAACATGGTAATAATAATAATAATAATAACTATAAAGATCGAAAAAAAAGTATACAGGCCGTGTTAAAAAGCGTAAAGGTCGGGTTCACTTTGTTTACTGCCTGTACACTTTTTTTTCGATCTTTATAGTTTTTTTTTAAACAAATATTGTTGTGATTAATTTGGACACATGATAGACTCGTACTTTAGATATCCATGTGCCTTTATGATTTTTATTATGGTAATTTGTTGCATGTTGATATAATTAGTTAGTCTAATGAACATTAATCGAATAATTAATATAATTACTCTAGTTTAGTACCATAAGTAATGTTAATCATAATATAGGAAGAAAAAAAAATATACAGGCAGTGTTAAAAAGCGTAAAGGTCGGGTTCACTTTGTTTACCGTCTGTACACTTTTTTTTCGATCTTTATAGTTTTTTTTTTAAAACAAATATTGTTGTGATTAATTTCGACACATGATAGACTTGTACTTTAGATATCCATGTGCCTTTATGATTTTTATTATGGTAATTTGTTGCATGTTGATATAATTAGTTAGTCTAATGAACATTAATCGAATAATTAATATAATTACTCTAGTTTAGTACCATAAGTAATGTTAATCATAATATAGGAAGAAAAAAAAATATACAGGCCGTGTTAAAAAGCGTAAAGGTCGGGTTCACTTTGTTTACCGCCTGTACACTTTTTTTTTCGATCTTTATAGTTTTTTTTTAAAACAAATATTGTTAATAATAATAGAGAACACATCTACCAACTTTTATAAAATATAAACCCTCATTTGTATGGACATTTATTTTTCGAGTGACCACTCTCGTGACATATAGAGCATTTTTTAGGTGTTCGTTTTTTACTGCTTGAGGCACCATCGTCGGTGGGCTGACGTCTTCTTGCAGTCAAGTTATCCAGGAACGATCGTCGACGAGTCTTGCTTGGGCGACCCGCTTGCCTAACCGGAAGCATAGGCAACATTTCCACAGCAGCAACTTGGGGAGGAATAAACCACTCATCTCTGGGAGGGACAGGATTGACCTCTAGTGAGTAAATCTGCAGTTGGGTATTTCTCGTGTAGTAATCCGCCACATAATTGTATGGGTGCTGGCCATTTCGTCTGCAAATAATGAAACAGTTAATACACGGAATAAGTTATACAAAAATGTACAAATTAGAAACAAAACTCTAATTATCCTTACTGAATTGCTGCAACGGCGTGAGAACACGGTATCAAGTCCAAATCCCAGACTCGACATGGACAGCTCCTCGCGTTGAGATCGACATTGACAGTCTGATTTCCGTCGTGGACTTTGAATACACCATCTCTAAAGGGAACGACAGTGTACGTTCTTGACAGTTCAACCTCAGCTGCAAGTTTAGCATCTGTCGTGCTGGTGACAAACGCAGTACTAGATGCGTATAATTGTCGTTTTTCATCAAACCACCTCTTAACGGTCATTCTAAGGGTCTCCAAACACGAACAAATTGGTATACATCTAGCAAACTTCAAAACTTTATTGAATTGCTCTGCGGCATTCGACGTCAAGTTACTATATCGCCGTCCTGGACACATACACCGAGCCCACTTCTCCGGACCAATGGACAACAGCTTGGCATGCGCTTCGGGTTTTGCCGACAATATATTGTTCATCGCTTTCTCGTAAGCTGCTCTCCTGTACGCAAATGCTGCTTTATGATACAGCTTGGTGATAGACTTTCCATAAGTCACTATGCTTTTCAGTATGTGAAAGTAGCACAGGCCGTGGAATATGCCAGGATAGATGTCCCGAATGGCATTCGCAATACTAAGATGGGCGTCTGAGATGAACACCAAATCAGGGCGAGGAGGATATGCCAGCTTCAGATGACTTACAAACCATGTCCACGAGATGTCATTCTCAATTGGACCGATCCCCCATGCTAGCGGTATAAGTTGCTCGTTCCCGTCCTTTCCCATCGCAACGAACATAACTCCCTTATTCTTTCCCTTTAAGTGCGTTGCATCCAATATAATCACCGGCCTAAGACAGTACTTGAATGCAACGATACAAGCTGACAACGCCACAAAACAGTGTTCGAATCGGAAATCATCAGGGCTGAAACTGTAGTCAACAATCGAACCTGGATTCTCTTTCTGGAGCATGTAGAGATACTCAGGAACCATCTTAAACGAATCGACATATCCACCATACAGCATCTCCAGGGCCTTGTTCCGTGCTCGCAGACACACATTGTAATTTGCAGCCACGCCATATTCCCGCATAAGACTTGCCATAATCATCTTCGGTGTGATGAATTCTTTCTGATTTTTCATGCCTTTCGCAAAATGAGCTGCAATCACACTAGATTCGACCTTCCTCTCCATTAGAGGATGGTTGATATTGGTTGTGCAAGTATGCGTCGTTTTGAGTAGGTGAATATACCAATAGTTGCCCTCTCTCCTTCCGCGCAATTCGAAAGGACACACATCTCGAAACTTGCATTTGTAAGTAACACGCCCTGAATCTGATCGATCTGTACAAAACTCAGCTCGTTGTTCCAAGTGCCATAACCCAACTGCAAGCCTCAACTGCTCTTTGTCTTTAAATAGGGAGCTCATACTCAAAGGACCCTCAGGCATGTTATCTAAAACAGTTTCAACAAGCGAAGCAGCAGGTTCCAGTGGAATCATGGGAACTAACCAGTTTTGTTGGTCGGCCGCTTCAGAGGCGAGCACCGTCTCCTCGTCAACAAGGGGTGTACGACTTTTTTGCATCAGCATTGCCAGGAGCTTGTTCACACCGCCTTGAGTATGCACCCAATTAACAAATTCAGCAAGAGTTCCAATTTGCAAAGTGGCTGTCTGTTCCTCTTCGTCATCAGTGTCGTCAGACTCAGATTCAGCAGAATATTCTTCTTCATCATCATCATCATCCTCCACGACAGTGGCATAGGATTGCACAGGTTGTGGCTGCAGCCCCGGCGCTTGTGATTGCCCCTGAGCAATGACAATCGCTGCACTTTCAGAACCCATTTACGTCTCGCCAAGCCAATTGCATGAAGCCATACGTGCGAGAGAATCGTCGTACTGCGAGTACTGAGACGGATACACATCATCATAGACAAATTGCGAAGAAGCATTCAAATCAAAGCTAGGTCTATACACTGAATCACTAATATACAACGTAGGCTTAGACTCAGTACCACACAATCGACGAAGTTGATCATCATTACTCAATTTAAATTTTTCGACGCCGAATTGAGACGTTGAAAAATAGAATATTTCAAAATTCTCACTTAACGATCTAGACATCATTATGAAATTTATTTGTTCCTTAATGTTGGAAAAACTTATCATATCCAACGGAAGATAGAATGTGCGCTCTTCTCCGCCATTATAAACAAAATCGTCCCAAACGCCGTTGAATTTAACGCGGAACATCTTGCATTCCATCTGCCAAAACAAAACCAAAATTTAATAATTAAATATACATAAATAAAACTAAATTATTTTATTAAAAAATTCAATTCTGTACAGATCTAAAAATAATTATACAGGTCTAATAAAACTAATTCTGGACCTGTACAGTTTTTTTTAGATCTGTACACTTTTTAAGTTTTTACAAATATTTAATTAATATTTTAAACACTCCAATTTGTAAATTTAAATGAATTTACCAGCATTTGAAAAAATGCCTATATATGGGATTTCGAATTTAGAGTGTATTCATGTAAAATACATATATTAATGTTATAAAAAGAACATAAAACATAAATATATAAATAAATAATATAATTAAAAAAAAAATTATACAGATCTTATAAAAAGTATACAGATGGCTTTAACAAACGACCGACCTTTACAGTTTTTTCTCGATCTTTACAATTTTAAATTTATTCAACAATTAAAGTAAATTTTAAATACTTACATTTGGAGATGAAAATTGCAAAATCAATGTTAGTTCTCTTCTAGCTTGGATTCAACTCGTTTGAAAGATGCCTAATTGATATTTCTGTAAAATACAAAAAATAATGTTATAAAAACTATATAACAAAACATAAATATATAAATAAATAATATAATTAAAAAAAATTATACAGATCCTATAAAAAGTATACAGATGGCTTTAACAAACTACCGACCTTTACAGTTTTTCCTCGATCTTTACGATTTTAAATTTATTCAACAATTAAAGTAAATTTTAAATACTTACATTTGGAGATGAAAATTGCAAAATCAATGTTAGTTCTCTTCTACCTTGGATTCAACTCGTTTGAAAGATGCCTAATTGATATTTCTGTAAAATACAAAAAATAATGTTATAAAAACTATATAACAAAACATAAATATATAAATAAATAATATAATTAAAAAAAATTATACAGATCCTGTAAAAATTATACAGCTCGCGTTAAAACACTACCGAGCTGTACAGTGTTTTGTCGATCTGTATAATTTTTATTTTTTTTAAATAATAAAAATTTGTATCATGCTCACCTGACTTTGAAAAACGGTAATGACTACTATAACTCTTCGATCTAATATTCGCTCAAGTTTTCTCTCTATTTTTTTCGTTCTTATGTTTGCATACAGCTCCTTCGAACTATGAATCTTATATAGGCTGAAAAATTCTAATTCAATAATGCATTCAATTCTATATCTACCCGCATGCAAAATTACTGTTAAAATTGGTACAATTTTTGCATGCATGCCAATTTTAATAGGCTTTATTCACGTGAAACTTACACATTGCATGCATGCACTCAAATAAATTTTGGCCTTATTCAAAAAGTTGACTGACTAATGAGATTGGCTGCATGATTGTACCACAATTGAATAAAAAATGACTTAAACAAATGGTGGAAAGTACACTTTGTGGGCCAAGTGGGTATATGAGATAGTAAATTATCTTAGTGGGTATTGAGAGTACATGTTATCCTCAAAGTGGGTATGTATGATGATTTTCTCTTTTTATTTTCCCATTTTGCTATTTTCCATAATAATTCAATACCAACAAATTTAATCATCACCATATAAGTACATGATAACACATTATTTCTGTATTTTCCTATCTTTATGAATTACTACTATCACAACATAATTATCAGTTATTTATCTCCCAAATAAATTCAATACCAATAGGGATCATAACCCAATATATAGCCGACTTTTTTCAAAAACATAAATTATAACCATTATTTGTATTTTATGACTTAACTACCCTTATCTAACTTTTTTCATTCGGATCCATCCCCAAACCCGCCATGATCCGGTTACCCATTTAACTTCACTATGCCTCTTTCATTCTATGCAATTCTCTATCTCTCTCTTTCATGCCACCGCCCCCTCCTTCCGATCCACCGTCTCCCACACCTTCCGATCTGACGTCACCGCGCTCTACGTCACCTGCGACCGTGACATCCACTCGGCCAACCCTCTCGCCAGCCACCACGATCGCGTCCCTGTAGTCCCCTTCTACGACAAGGCGGAGTCCGTCGTCATGAAGTCCCCCGCCGCCGCCGCCCTCCTCGTCCACACCGCCGAACCAGAAACCACCTTATTCACCAGTGGCGGCCATGACCGGAAATTCGACGTTGACATGGCACAGAGCTGCTACATCCTCGATCCCTGGATGTCGACGAGCCCGATCGTTGCGGCCAAAATCCCGGCCGTTGACGCACCTGATTTGAAAACGATGGAATTGTTTTTTCATGATTCTGATCAGTTCCTGGGCTTCGATAGCTACTAGATTTCATCGCAGCCTTATAGCGACAACATCATTCCAATCCAAGCAATCGTCAAACCGTTGTTGCCGGCTCGACTAACTCATGATCAGTCATCGAAAAACCGGTTCGAGATCGATTTCAGTAGGTCCAACATTAATTCGTTCAACAACAGCAACTTCATGACATCGTCTCTCAGCCATAGTGTAATTAATTGATTACCTCTCTATCCTTCTCATCATTAAGTAATTCAAATGCAACACTTTATTATTTAATTAATCTGACAAATTAAAAAAAATTATATTGTGATCAGGTTTCATCCTCGTCAAATGGATGTGGGGGTTGTGCCGGATGGAAGCTCTCTATCAGAAGTAATTTGATATTTTGGCACTAGTATTTTAATTAGTACCAAAGTACCAAACATACTTGACAAATTTTGAATTCGGTTGGTACTTTAGCACTAATGTTCTAATTATTTCCAAAGTCCCAAACATACTTGTGATTCGGTTGGTACTTTTAGTACTAATTAGAAAATTAATGATAAAAGTACCAGCTTATTTGGCATTTTCGTCCCCGTATAATTTTTTTTCCAGATTTTTTCCTTTTTTTTTGTTTGCCTCTTCATTTTTTTGTTTGCCTTTTCGTTTTTTTATTTGCCGCTTCTTCTTTGGTCAAGATTCGAGCTAGGGAAGCCGAATGTCTCGAAGCGAGCCGAAAAATCCAAATTGTTGCCCGACAATTATCCTTATATTAGTAATTGAAGTGACGGCGGAGCCGTAAAATCAGCGCTAAAGGCAGAGCCGCAAAATCGGAGTAGTATAACTTTTCATGTTCAAAAGTAGACATTGTCGTTACGAAAATGTAATGATTGTGAAAATTTGATACTTTGGCACTAATGACCATATTAGTGCCAAAGTACCAACAGAAAGTACAAAAAAAAATACTACTCTCTCCTTCCACGAATCAAATCTCTACTTACCCATATTTTTTTGTCCATGAATAAAATCCCTACTTACCTTTTTATACAATCATACCCTCATACTTTCTCTTTATTTACTATTTTTTGTCATTGATGGTCTCACTTCACAACAACTTTATTCTCACTTTTGGGTCATCACAACAACTTTATTCCTACTTTTTGGTCAATACCACTACTTTTTGTTATTGCCACTGATTTTTGTCATTATCTTACTACCCCTACATTCTAACTTTTACCCCACTCAAAACAACTTTACCAACCTTCTTATTTTCCATGCCAGACCAAATGGGGATTTGATTCATGGACGGGGGAGTAGTAATTTGGTACTTTGACACTAATGACAATATTAGTGCCAAAAATCCCAACAAAAAGCACAAAGAAAAATAAGTAATTTTATATTTTGACACTAATGACCATATTAGTACCAAAGTGTCAACATAAAGCACAAAAAAAAGAGTAATTTGGTACTTTGGCACTAATGACAATATTAGTGCCAAAAATACCAACAGAAAGTATAAAAAAAATTAAGAAATTTTGTACTTTGGCACTAATGACCATATTAGTGCCATAAGTACCCGATCTCTTGTACCCGAATCCGACCCGACCCGCGCGCCTTTCATTAAAGCTATTTTTGTTCCAAATTCAAAAAATGGCTAAACTTTGTGTTTTTGAAGAGGAAGGACTATATATTGGGTTTTAATCCCCATTATGATTATTTTATAAGTTGACTCATAAAATTATTTCTTTATTTTCCTATCATTATAAATTATTCCCACATCCATGATATAGTTAAAATTAATTATCACAATATAATTATCAATTAATTATCTTCGTAAAACTACTTTGTGTTCTAGTATTTTTTATTTTTTTGTTTTGCTATGTTCATAATATTTTACTTTAGAATAGTACTATTTTCCATAATAAATTCATTATTAATTAATTATCCTCAGAGAAGTACCTTATTTATATGGTTAATTGGCGTAAAATTAGGGGTGTATAAGAGCCGAGCCGAGCCGAACGCTGGCAGGCTCGAGTTCGGCTCGTTCGAAAATTATAACGCTCGAGCTCGGCTCGAGCTCGATTCGAACTTTGTGTTTTGAGCTTGAGCTCGGCTCGACGGGTAACAACCAAGCTCGAGCTTGGCTCGTTATATATTTGTTTGAATCGAGCTCGAGCTCGAGCGCTGCTCGATAAACTAAAAATTATGAATTTATTAATTATATATAAGTTAAATATTGATATTAAAAAGTATTAAATAAAAAATATATATCAAAAAATTTGTGAACATGTTCGCGACACATGATTCGCGAACATGTTCGCGAGCTAGCTCGTTTACTCTCGAGCTCGAAAAATTTGTGAACATGTTCGCGAACATGTTCGCGAGGTATGCTCGAGCTCAGCTCGAAAAATTTATCGAGCTCGAATTGAGACTCGAGCTCGACTCGTTTAGTAAACGAACGAATTTCGAACGAGCTTTTTTCTAGCCGAGCTCCGAATAGCTCGCGAACCGTTTGGCTGGTGTACAACCCTACGTAAAATACACGATCTCTTAGAAAAATCAAACTTTTACCCGGTAAAATTTGCGCTCAAATACATAATCTTTCAATTTATCTGATTTTTTCCATGATAATGATTTCTGAAAAATTAAAGATAATATCAAATCAAATATGTGTCATTCAAAATGACACTGTTATAATATTAAAAGGTAAAAAGATGGTAAAAACTTGGCAAAATTGCAAAATAATACCCGAACTTTTACTAAATTCTGGACTTATGACAAACCTTTTAATTTTAGCAAAAATAATAGTCACCTTTCAATTTTACTTAATATTCGTCCGAATTCAATTTGAGAAAAAAATTAACGATTACGTGTCCAATTCATAATGACGTGGCGATCAAAACGACGTCTTTTTAATCGAAACGACGTCGTTTTGATTTTACAAATAAAAAATAAAAAAAAAATCAAATTACACGTCACTAAATAATTGCCAACTCATCGTCTCCTCCAAAATCCCCTCTCCCCTCTCTCTCTCTCCTCCCTCCCTCTCTCTCTCTCTCTATAGTCCAAAACATCAAACAACCTTTCATTGTGTAATTTAACAATCTCTTGTTTCTCTCTTATGCAACCTCTCTGATTTATCACACTCCTAATTCAATTTCTGCAGGTGAGTAAAATTCTCTCTCTCTCTCTCTCTCTCTCAAACCAAATTCCGATGACTTCCACCGGGAAGTTCAAATCACCGCCATATACCTTTCACCGCCTCCGCTTCCACCCCAGACTCACTCTCTGGTCCTTTCTCCTCCTCTTCTTCTTGTGCTCACCTTCCCCCGCCTCTTCCGCCACCGGCAAACACCGCAACCTCAACTTAAATTCACACTTCGCACCCCAAATTATGATTGCCCTCAAAGCCAAAGTTGTGAGAGGATACCAACCTCATCGACGCCGACATCAGCCGCCCGAGGACCGCCTTGGCCAATGAGTTGATAAATCCGGCCAAATCCATGGTCCAGCCACTTGACCAGGACGGTGAGCCCAGACTTCGAGTGGGGATGGGTCGAGTTTCGGACCTTGACTTCCCTATTCGGGCTCAAGCGAGGGCCCAGGGAGAAGGATGTGGTGTGGATGTAGCGGCATTGCCGGCGGCAGAGAAGGCAGGGGGAATTGAATTGGTTGCAGAGAGATGATGCAATTTGATTTGCAGAAATTGAATTAGGAGTGCGAAGCGTGAATTTAATTTGGAGAAGATGATGAGTTGGCAATAATTTAGTGAGGTGTAATTTGATTTGTTTTATTTTTTTAATTTGTAAAATCAAAACGACGTCGTTGTGATTGCCACGTCATTATGAATTGGACACTTCATTGTTAATTTTTTCCCTAAATTGAATTCGAACGAACATTAAGAAAAAATGAAAGGTGACTATTATTTTTACTAAAATTAAAAAGTTTGTCATAAGTCCAGAATTTAGTAATAGGTCTGGTATTATTTTGCATTTTTGCCTAAAAACTTAAACATAAGATTGTCCACAGTGCTAGAGACATTAAGAGTCTCCATCTCATGTGGGGTCCCAAATAGAGACATTATCCCTGCAACGTAATTGTCTCTATCTCTGTCTCTAAATAATTAGTTTCTGAAAATCAATTTTTTCATTAATTTAATTAAAATCCAAAAATTACATTAATTGAAATAAAAAAATACATGAATGAATAAAAATGAAAAATGGAAATAAATAAATGAAATGAATTAAAAAAAGCACAATAGTGAAGAAAAAGCGAAAATGTGAAGACTGAAAATACATTAATTGAAATAAAAAAAAAAACAATACATTAATGAATCAAAATGAATGAAAATGTATAAAAAAAAGCAAAAAATTTAAGAAAAATAAAACGAAAATGTGAAGAGAAAACAAATACTAAAGTTATGATCCAAGGAAGGATCGAACCTGTGCCCTCCCTTCAAGAACCTAAAACTTGAATTGTTGGGCCAAGATCCACTTTCATAAAATAATAGCGAGTTTCTGCTATATATAAATACATTAACGCATTTCTTTTGTTTTTTAAAGGGGCTCGAAATTGTCTCTGTCTTTAGAGACGATCGAGACAGCGTGGCCTGCAACGCATCCATCTCGTCATTTGGCTGTCTCGAGACAGCTTGGAGACGCCCCACTTGGGTAGCCTAATACACATATAACCTAAACTCTACCACCTCATCTCTTCCAACCTCTTATTTCTCTCTCGTGTCTCTCTCTATAACGTACGAGCCTCCATAGTCACCTCCGCAACACCAACCATAATTCATTCTAATATATGCCAGAATTTTTCTCATTGTTCTGGATCATCACAGCCTTCTAATGTTCCAGCGGAAACGCCGTCTACATCATGTGGCCGTAAGGGTGCCGGCCCGTTAACCCAATTGGTTTGTACCTCCCACTGGTGGTCGTACGAGGCCGACTGGTGGTCGTACGGGGTACTGGTAATCAGAGGAGGCTTGTTAAGGTTTTGGTACTGTGACAGGGGTTATGGCGTAACGGTTGGTAGTTAAGAGTTATCTCTGGCTCTGGAGCTATGTTAGCGGCGAAGACAGGTGGCTCTCAATTTGCTGCTCAATTCAGGCCTTCGCGCATTTGCACACCATTCACATTATCGTGTATTTTCACCTCGAGCAACAAGCATCACATAAAAAAAATGATGATTTCTAACAGAAAGCATCACCACATTTTACGCCTATGCGCAAAAACACAACTCACGAACAAACTAATTCACATATTAGTGTGCTCCATGACTATCGCGATTCGTATGTAGAACTAAGATCCGATTCAATCCGAATACGAATCCGAAATCTGAATTTCTCAAAAAATTGGATCCAATCTGATCCGAAATCCGAACAAATCCGAACCAAATTTCAAATTTCGGTTTGGTTCAGTTTGATTTTTCGGATCTCGATTTTTTTGCTCACCCCTATTTACTTTAGTACCTTTTACTTGTAATTTCGTTAAGGTATTACTATCTTTTCATTAAAAAGTTGCGGCTAAAATTATGGTTTTTTTTTTAGGAAAACTACTCTTTGAAAGGACATAATGAATTTCTTCTTTGAAAGGACATAAAAATGAATTTGAGATCATTATTAACTACTCCATCCGTATCATTTCATTATTATACCTATTTGGTTGGGCACACATATTAAGAAAATAAGTTGTTTATAATAAAATTGAGAAGATAAAGTAACTTTTTAGGGGTACTTTTCTTACATCAAATAGGAGAGAGAAGAGAATTATTACTCCCTCCGTCCCGCCAAATACAGCCTAGTTCATATGGCACGAAGACTAAGAAAAAGGGTATTAAGTATAAAGAGAGTGTTTAGTGTAATATGAATACAATATTTTATAATGCTAATAAAGTTATAGATGAGATGATTGAGTGTGTAGTAGAAATAGGTTAGTAGGGTTTAGATGGAATGGTGAGTCATGTATATACACTAATTGTTTCCTTTAAAGAAAACATGTCAAGTATAGTGAAACGTCCCTAAATGAAAAACAGGTCGTATTCGGTGGGATAGGAGGAGTAACTTTTTAGTGACATACGTATTTAGTAATTAATGAGTTATAGTGGAGTATTATCATATGTTGCATTTTCATTCTAAAATGGAAATGAGCATAATAAAATAATACATCCAAATAAGGCAAAATGATTATAATAAAATGATACGGAGGGATACACGAAGTCCAACACGATTTTCATTTGCGTCACATTCACGTGGCACGGACGTTTCTAATGATAACTAGTACCGATTCTCACAAATTAAATTCTCTCCCAAGTCCTAGCGTTTGGCGCACCTATGATCACATTAATAAATTCAGAAGAAATATATAGCTGTTTCCCTTCTTTTTTCTTAAAAAAAAAAAAAAGCTAGTTGTAGTGGGGGGCAAGTAGGAAATAATCCTGGTCATTTATCATCAATTTCTCATGATCAAAAGATGGAAAAACAAAATTTTGGTTCACATGATCGAGCAAACAACATTCAAGTCAAAAACACAAAAACATTATCGACACCATTCACTATTTCACTTCTCCAAAAATTCAACAGACAATAAAAGAATTTACACCAACATCCAATAATTTCAAGGAAAAAAGTGAAAAAGAAAGAGAATGCTGATATGCTCTCACTTTCAGGTTTCAATCCGTTGTCTGCACCTACTTACCTTCAAATTGGCGGATGGGGAGTTGTTTGGACCATCCATCGGTAGCATATGATCGGGTCACATAACTAATAGTAATGATCATCTACCTATACTAAAATCAAATAAATTCAACAACAGAGAGAGAGAGAGAGAGAGAGAGAGAGAGTACATGGAAAGCAAGAAACATAAATGGCCGCACATGAATTTAGTGACCACATAAGCATCTCATGAAGTTCTCTCTCCATCAAGATTATAAGATGAAATAACTTTGCAAAAACCTATCAAGTATCAACATTATAGCCAAAATGCCTCTCACTCTAAGCAAGTCTCCCACCAAGACAAGACCCAAAACCACCACTCTCCCACAAACTTCGACATTCCCTCCTAGGATTAAAGAGTTGGTGCAGATATGCCATACCTGTCCCTCGTCACGTCCTCCGAAGATGACGACAGTACAATCTTCTTATCCAGTAGCGATAGGGACAAGAGGTACCGTTGGGTCACTCATCATGCGGGAGATAGAGTACTTTAGCCGTCTTGAGTTAGACGGTCATAGCACCAGCACCAACAAGCATCTACGCCAGCTTGCTTCATCGGGTGAGTTCACAAGATCCAAGCTTGCTTCATCGGGTGAGTTCACAAGATCCAAGCATGAATCAATCATCGCTATTCCGGAGAAAAAGAAGCGAGGAAGCAAAAGGCTCATACCAAGTATGTGTTCTATGGTAGAAGTAGCAGAAACCAAGCAGCCAAACACGTCTTCCGGTTTCGCTTACAGAAACCTGAAAACCGATGTTAAGGGGTCACAAACTTAGCCAATGCTCTCCGATAGTTTAGAGAACCTGAGCTTCTTTAGACGGTTTGTTATCGGGTTTGTCCATGTTTTTTCTGGATTTCCACACTTTATGTCAACAATTTCGACTAAACCAGGCCCCCTTCTATTAGGTATTTCTCTTATAGGAGTTCCGTCTAACGACATATTATCAGCTGCAAGCATCGGTATATGATGAGTTCTTCCAGTACGATGCTTTGTCTTACTTACAGGTTCCGAGCGTTTACCACTTTCGGTATTGACTGCAGCACTGCTGCTTGCTTCCTCAAATGATGTCCTAAAATTCAATTTTCTAGGAGCAACGTCAAAGGCTGAAACAGCGACGGAACTACACAGGGAAGGCACCTTAGATGCTGCCTTCATTGATTTTATTTCTCTAGACATCAGGGCACTGATTTTCCCAGTTGTACCTACTTTAATAGATCCACCTCCGCCCCTTATGGCTTCTAACGTCTCAACCATAGTGATTTTCTATGTGTATAAAAGTTCGGTAGGGATTTCTTTCTGAATGAAGTTACTCAGCTTGCTCAAATTGTTACCAGATCTATCTGTTTAAAATCCTGAAATAAGGAGCGTCATTAAGCACATGCACAAGTCAAAAAATCATGTAGCAAATACAGCACACATGATGTTCATCATTACAATAAGTATATAAACTTGGCTTGTAAATGAGGGTAAATTATTTTCCATTTTGTATTTTTCAACTCGACCATAATGATCCGTGATTAGTTGGAATAGAAAGCAATATCTCCATGGTCTTCTTATAGTTATGGGATGTTAAATAGGTCATAAATCATCTACGGCCATCTATTCATACCATCTTGAATGCTAGTTATAGATAGAGAAATATACTACATACGAAACCAAAGCTTTTTAGTACTTGCCAAACTGAAAACCACACAAAAACTGACAAACTATCAACCTATTAGAAGAAATAGGATTTGTTGTTTTAATACAACGATACATGAGTTCCACATTTCATAATCAAGTAATCAACTTGGGTCCCCACCACTAACCGCCACACTTCTGTGTTGGAGAGACGGTCCCAACAACGGTACAGAAGGAAATACATGAAATCATACCGTTCATCCACACTTTAAGGGTTCCAATGTTGGACAATAGAGCAACTCGATGGAGATAAACAAAACGAGGCGTCAGCAATTTTGAGGTATGTCTAATGATGGTCGAGTGCTAAAGCTATCTCCCTAAACATAGCTAATGATGGTCCGGTGCTAAAACCTAAGCCCTAATATAACACACCATGTCTTTCACTAAGTAATCACATTCACAACCTCAATTCAAATTATGTTAGGAAAGAAGGTAAAAAGAGTCAAATCTAAACCCCGTCAGAGACGAAAAAATCAAAAGGCAGCGCCTCATCAAAACCTCTAGCGCAATAATTAAGAACATTAAAAAAATCAAAGTAAGTTGAAGTGATTTTTTTTTTTTTTTTTGACTCAGTAATTAACAGCAGCAAAATCTTGAACAAACCTCATAATTTCCATTGATGAATCCTCATCAAAACCGACTTCAAATAATAAATGAGTTGGATTAAATGTTTCCGGATGAATTAGTTCCATTTAAACACAAGCACCTAAAATGCTGCATCGTTCTGATTTGAACTTTCACATTAATTGATTTTACCGTGATAACCATTAAAATAGAGAAGGCAGAAACCACCGCACAAGTAGCTAATCTAACATACTAAAACAAGCAATTATAAATAAATTCTCTCTCTCCTTAAAAAACTGTAAACAGCAAAGATCCAAATAATAAAGGTTCAAACAGCAAAACAAGAATTCGATCGGAAGAATCATATAAAAAGATAATTCATGAAGATTAAGGCAAACGACAGAAGTTTACCGGCCAGATGCATTGTCTGGAGATGGAACTCAAATCTCGAATTCAAACATCCAAAAGGGTAGAAAATTAGTAGAAGGGAGCTTCAAAGTGTTGAATTAAATCTCAATCTTGAAATGTAAACGAGCTCTTATTTCAGTCTCTCAAGTTTTTGCCCTTTTCTTTTCTGTATCCTCTTGTAAGCTTTGAATGAATCTGTTCTGTTTTCCGGTTTGATTTTAAGCATTAACAAATTTAGGAAATTATTTAAGATTCGGCGGAGCAAACTACGCGACATGTGCTGACCGTAGTGGCCTTCACCTTTTGTCCATTGCTGCTGACAGCATAGTGCAGCCCCACTTTCGGTTTTTTATTTCTTCTTTATTTAAGTAGGATTTCTTCTTTATTTAAGTAGGCTCCATCAGAATCCATAATCGTACACTTACCTCGAAAATTATTGTAAAGCTCACGACAACGGTGAATTTGGCGAGCTCGTGGTACTTTTTGGTAGGCCCAGCGCAGGTACAAAATGGAGTACAGTGGTGAGCTCATCATTTACTTTTTCTTATTATTAAATAATGAAATGTTAAAAAAGAATTATTTCATTTAAAATTAAAATATTACACTAAATTAAAATATTACACAAAATTACATTACAATAAAATTAAAATACTACATTAAACATAAAAAAAAACTACTCATCATCAACGGGGCACCCATATTTTAATTTAAACTTCTTGATCCCAATAGTTTCGGAGCTCGCTCCTTTTTTTATTTTATTATAAAAATAATAAATTAAGAAAATAATAAGATTAAAATTTTATTTGATGTTGCCTTGCTTGATTTTTTTTTTTGCGTATTCTGCCTGATATTTGCCTATTTTTTTTGCTTGATTCTTTTTGCCTAATGTTTGCCTTTGCCTTGATTTTTTTTTTGCCTAATTTTGTTCATTATCATTTTTTGCCTGATTTTGTTCATTATCGTCTTCACCATCATCGTTTTTTGCCTGAATTTTTTGCCCGACATTATCGCTTTTTGCCTGAAATTGAAAAAAAAAATGGATGGTGACCATTGGCGATCGCAATGCCTACGCGCGCGACCAATTAGCTGTCACACGTGGCCTTGCGAGCGCTAGAGCTCGAGCTCGCTCACTCGAGCGTGCGCTCACGAGCTCCGCGCTCCGCAATAGCTTGCGAGCGTGATGGGAGAGCTCACTGGGGTAGCGAGCGTGCTCGCACGCGCGCCGCTGCCCATAGCCTAAGGTTTGGTTCAAACTCGTAATCAAACTGATTAGGTTGTTTGGTACCCGCAAACCAAGTGGGACGTTTGATAAGCATGCGTAAGCTTATTTAGTGGATTAGTTTTCCGTAAAGGAAGTCGTGGATGTAGGAGGTTAATCTCTGAACCACGTAAAAATACTGTGTCGTTTAATTTTTGTATTTACATTTAGTATTTACTTTTCCATTACCTAACTAACATACCCTGCATACAAACTGCACACTTACAAACCGCACTAAATTTTGAAAACTTGATTTTCCCCGTTTTCATAAAGGTTTCAGTTTAACTAACGAGCTTTATTTTCCATCAACTTCCGCATAGCTTAACTCTTTGAAACCTCAGTTAGAATACACAGCTGACCCTTAGTAAAAAAAAATCAGCTGTGCACCTAACTATGCGATCAACTCGAACTGACCTTCTCAGTTGTTGAGCGAACTGACCTGAGCAGTTAACTCAGTGAAAAGATTCTGAAAGCAAGAAAAATTGCTTCTCGTGTATTCCTCCCCCCCGCCTCCCACACCAGATACTCATTACCGGGAACATCACAGTAATACAATCGGCACAGAGAAAATTATTATCTTAGAGATGTTATTAGTTATTCGAGTAATTTAAATAGGTTATGTTGTAATATGTAAAATAATAGGTTATATAACTTACCCATAAATTCATAGAACAACTCAGTGATTGAAAAGACTTCATGTTAGACTTATCAATTATCCTTGTGATATAATCTTAAAGCATCATGTCTGCTAAATTAGAAAAAAAAAAATAGAGATACAAAATAAAAAGTATTAATTACATATAAATTATTGAGCTAACTAATCACTGAATTTATCATAAATTAATTAGTACAGTGAGGAATAAGATAAACTTGAATTATGATCATATATAATATAATTAATTGATATTAAGACGTGATAATGCCTTTTTTTTCCTTACATATATAATTACTTTTTTTCCTTATTTCTTTTCTTTTCATCTTCAAATATAATTCTAAATAACTAGGATTCTTAAGCTTCACTTAATCTATTTCATAAATTATATTTTGGATATCTTCATAATGATCCAGTTAATGATGTAGATCCAGTTAATGATATTAGGCAAATCAAATTTTGTAAGAATTAGCTCTTTTATAATAGGTATAAATTATTTATTTATTTATTTTCAAACTTGTTTAGGTGATACTCACCACCCCATTCCATTCAAGTTGTTTACCTAAGGCTATCTGTATCCCTAAATGTCTCCAAGGTGTCTCTAACTCCAACTTCAGTACTTAGAGACACTACCCCTACATCTCAACTGTCTTTAAAGTGTCTCTAACTTTAATAGTATAAAATTCGAATTTCCCATTAAATTTTAAAATTGAAAAATTACATGCATTCCAAATAAAACTAAAAACAAATACACTAATTAATAAAAATTTAAAAATTACAAAAAATTTAAAACAAAATTACGCCAACTCGACGTTCCTTCACCTCTTGCACCATCATCATGTGAAGCTCGAGTTGCTCCCTCGTCATGTAACTCGTATCCTTTTGGATAATTTTTATGTCGGTGGAATATTGTTTCGCTCGAGTAGCTGCGTGCATTACCTCCGCTATCGACTGCTTGACATCGACGAGGGAGGTGAGTCAAGCGGTTGCATCATCGAACATGGAGTCGATCCCCGACGACTCACTTGTCGCTTTCTTTTCTTTGGCCTCCCTGCTTGCCTCCGCCCTTGCTGCATCTCGACCCTTCGATCTGGGAGGCGCTCTTTCTCCTTCGGTGGATGCCTCTTCTGCCGACGGCGCCGACAGCGAAGATGTGTAGGCGCCCAAGGCCAAAGTCTTCGTCCTCTTCATCGAGTGAACGTTGGGAAAAGCTAATGCGAGGAATTTTGGGTAGTCGCACAGAATTATCCTTGGAAGCAAAAGCGTCATTGGACATGTCAAAATATCACGCCGACGAGAAGGGATTGTTGGGAATGTTCAGATCCATTTTTGCCCTGAATGAAGATATGAGTGAATGATTTGAAGAGATGAAGAAATGAATGAATATTTGAAGATAGAGGTGTGAAGAATGGGGTGAAAATAGTGGTATTTATACGTGATAAATAAGCTTAAATAAAATAAAATAAAATAGCCGTTTTTTAGCCATTGTCGGCTTTAAATTTTTTAACGTTAGGCGCGTGCAGCGTGCTTGACTTTTTTTTTTGTCACTGGCGTGTGGAGGCCACGCGTAACTCGAGCCGGTCTCAAGACAGCCTCCACCGCATCGCCGCCGTCTCGAGCCCCTTTGGTGACGGGCGATGCAGATCGCCTAATCTTCAACACGTGAATTAAGAATAAACGTAGAAAGTAGATAAGTCTTATCAATTCGGATGGACTTTGAAAGTTTAGTTATTCTTTGTTTAAAATTAGACAAATTAAGTAGAATTTTCATTTAGAAAAATGAAGACAAATTAAGTAGATATGTAATTATTTTTCTTCCAATATTTTCCTAAACAATAATAAATAATAATGATATAAATTACCATTTAAATTCTAAATTATTTTCATTTCATAAAAAATAATCTAAAATGTAAAATATTATGAGTTTATTGTGTCAAATAGTTAATATGGTGATAAAAAGGCAATATTTGGGCCATCTTCTAGTATTAAAAGACTCATCTATCTCATTCTCTCTTACCCGTATCCATTCGTGCTGACTTGACCCGTCTCCACATCTCACCTCTCTCTCTCTCTCTCCGGTTGTTTTGTTAACTCATACCCTTGCCTTACCTTAACTTCTTCTATTTCTATTTGGTTATGTATCTATTAATATCCGTTAACTCTATCCGAAGGGGCCTCTTGCGCAGTCGTCGCCTGCTCCACAACTTAACCCTCCCCACCTTCATCTCCACCACCGACTTCTCTGACAAGTCCTTGTCCGCCGCTAGTTCGTACATCCTCATCATCGTCGGGACATCGTCGTCCTCCTCAACGACCACGACAACTCCCTCTCCACACACCTTAAAAAAATTCTCTCCGCAGTTGTTCGCCCTCATCGCGACCCGAATTCCTCTGTCCGCGTCACCTCAAATATTTCTCTCCGCGGACCTCACCTCCCTGCCCTTCACCTCCATTACCAACCCATCTCTCGCTCTCTCTAAAAAAATTGTTGTCTATTTCTTCTTCTCTCTCTCTTGGAGTCGTGCATCAACTTGTTCATAAATTTCTCCTCTACATCCTTCAAAAACTTGAACGTCGACGACGACATGGAGCGGCTTATACTCACCGAAATGGATTCGAATTTAAATGTGAATTAATTGATTTGTTTTCAATCTTCCATTAGTCTTCTTTCCTTATCCAATATGGTTGATTGTATCACAGCACAACAAACTACAATTTGGAATAATTTGAACTAATTAGACCATTTATCCCAATTGTACCACGATGCTTGGGATAATTAGGATTAATAAGACCATTTGTTCCAATTATCCCGAACTGACCCGAATCACCCCACATTTTGACCCACGGCCCGCACCCTCACTAAGGGTGTTTGTGTCCAAAATTGCAATTGTTGGCCAGAATTTATAATTATTAAGTAAGTGGGTCAAAAAATATTTTTTTTTATCCCCATATTGACTATTTCAAAATTTGACTCAAATATTATCATTTTTATCGTGAACTATCATTTTACAATGCAAGATCCATTTTAGACTCCGAAATTTCTAAGTGGCATATGTGGCCTATCATGAATTTTATAACTATTAGGTTGATTATTTAAATCCTAAACTAATTTCGCTTTATAAAAAATAATCTTAACTATAAAAATTTATCATTTAATTATAAACAACTCCCTCCGTCCACAAATGTAAACACATCTTTGAAATGACACAAGTTTTAATATAATGGATAAAGTGTGTTATGAGTGGTTTAAGGATCTTGATGGTCTCGGTAACGAGTAATTGGTGTATGAAGGGGGGAATACACCAGTAGGGATTTTTTACATAAAAATCGATTTTCAACTCTTGGTGAACTTCTCAGTTCAGCTAGCTCGACAACTGTAAAGACAGCTGGAGCACTTCACTCAGTCAGGATCAAAGTTGACTTAGGTTTTAACCCGAGTTTCTATCTTTGCAGAAGTTGGTGGGTTTTAGACTCGTTACAAAACTGAAAACCTTTTGAGGGAAGATCAAGTTTCCTAAACCGATTTAGTGCAGTATAAAAGTTTGTTTTTGTGCAGGGTTAGTTGGTTAGATAACTGAGTGTAAAATACTGGAAAGTAAACAATACGGTAGTTTAACGTAGTTTGGAGATCAACCTTCTACATCCAAGTCATCCGCTAGATAAGCTTACGCGTGCTTATCAAACATTTCACTTGGTTTGCGGGTACCAAGCAACGTAACCAGTTCGATTACGGGTTTGAACCAAACCTTGCAACAGTTTTCCGGGAAAGTGTACAACCTACAACTCTTTTACGGGCAAGAGCAAAGTCGGGTCTTAGATTGCGGGTTCTAAAGGACCTAGTTTCTTTGATTATGGGTTCAAAGAAAGACCTGGGATTTGGGGTTTAGGGATTTTCCAACTATGAAGCCTTCTACACTAAGAACAGTGGAGGTTTCTTCCTAAGGCTTAGAGAGAGTCTGCTTAGAATATGGAAGAGAGAGTCTGCTCAGAATCTATGCAAGAACCTATGAAAAATCTAGACTCGATCATAGAATGGACTTTTTGAGAGGCTAGATGGGAAGAACAGGAGGAGGACTTGACACTCTACTTCTACTGGTTCTTCAGCTCAGCGGTTCTTGTGCGAGAGAAAATATGTTTCTGCTTCTTTGCATGGTTGCTCTCTTGTCTGCTCTCTCTCTCTCTCGTAATGGGAAGACCTCTATTTATACAAAGGGAGGTAAACTAGCTATTGAAAGTAGCCGTTTGACCTATGCCAAAAAGTATGGCACTCCACTCACTCTTCTGCAATAATTTCTAAAATAGTAATTGCGACCCTTACTTTATGCAAGTCCTCTTGGTCGGTCCATTTATGGAAAGTTTTCTGGATGCATGACTTGAGCTTATAAGTAGATTTGAATTTCGAACTTCAACTCATCTACTTTCTCCGTCTTCAAGGTCTTCTCTTTTTGACTTTGCGACATCTGACTTCATCACACCTTCTCGACATGCTTGAGCTGCATGGATCAGCTGTGGAGTCAACTGAGCTTCAATTCGGCTAACCAGCTTGCCTCTTCCATCTGACTGACTTCTTCTGCTTGAAACCCGTAAGATAAAAATCCCTATGCTCAAATAATGAGCTCTATGTAAGTTCAAACTGATGGATTCATCTACTCGGTTGGGGTAAGTTGGATTTTGGGATGAATCAAAACCATTATTAATTTTTCCAACATATCCCACTAGTTATATTGATTTAAATTACTTGTAAATAATGGGTTTAGTGTGTTGTAAGCAGAATCAAGGTCTTACTTGTTGTTTGTGGTGGGTCCAATAATGTCAAAAATGCGCAAATAACTGGTTGAATGGAGGATTAAAGTTAGTTGAATTGTGTGGATCATATTACTGAAAATGGAATATGTATCTTTTTTTTAGACGAACCAAAATAAAAGAACAAACATCTTTTTCATGGACGGAGGAAGTTGTCATACCTCAGTTTTATAAGGCAAGTCATTGTTCAAGTAATCTAGTATGTTATACACAAATAATTACAATATAAAAGCTTAGAGGATCGAAGTTCTAGTCGAATCCAAAAATAGAAATGCCACCAATATTATATACATCAAATAGGCTTCAAAAGCTTAAACTAGCAGAACCCCATCTCAAATCTTGAATCCTAGCCTCAGTTCAATCCGTCGACACCTGCTCCAAAACCTGAAATCATTTCAAAAACTTTGGGCTGAGCAGTAATGTACTTGGGCTATGTATTTCATAAACATTTCATAAAAAAATAAGCTTAGCTTATCCATGACGTACAGTGACACTTAAAAGGTTTTAAAACGAAAAAAGAAACTTCTAAGTTCACTAAAAACATTTTTCATAACTTAGCGCGCTATTGTTGTCACGTTCTTGTGTTAAGAGTTCTCTGGGTGAGTCTCGAGACGAAGCTCAGAAAAATCACTAAACTATGTCAAGTACACTATGGTGCTCGGCCATCGCAATACATGCCTCTGGTAGTGTACACAACACTTATAAAATGGGTTAGATTATCACAGTGTCTAGATCGATAATATAAGAGCTTTAAATACACTGAGCGCACATAAAACATTTCGTTCATGGATAGCATTTTCATTTTTTATATGCCACCTGCACACATATATATTACTACTATATTTATTTTGCATTTTTTTTTGCATAAATAAATATATAATCACTTAATCACCAATTAATTAAATCATATAAAGTAAGATAATTAAATATCAATTCATTAGGTCCTAGATAAATAAAATCACTGATAATCATACTTAATTAATCATCGAGGAGACCGGGTGTTACATCCCTCCCCACTTATAAAAATTTCGTCCTCGAAATTAGATATACTTTCAAATGTAACTCGGAATATTGTAGTCCCATCTTCTATATTAGTTCTTTACTTCATGAACTAGTGCCATTGGCTTGCTTCTAAAAATCTATCTTGGCGGTAAAACGAGCTCCAACTTGTTGGGTACTGGACTTATCGTATCAAGGATTTCAAGATGTCAGAATTCTTTTACATAATTCACTTGACTGTACCGACCCTTTTCTAGACTAGTTTTAAGCTTAAGGCTACCAACTTCACGCTAGTAGAATTTATACTCTCTACTTTCAGTTATACAAGTTTATTCTGACCCCTATAGTCGATACACGATCTCAAAGTGTCATGCCATTTTATCAGTATTATAAAAGTTCGTCATCAAAAGATAAATCTCGGATCCTAAGATCCTGGTTCAAATAAATATGTCAAAAAAAGTACAAATCATTAATCTTTCCAAAACTCTATTCTATGTTCTAGTCATCTATGTAGTTCTAGCTATGAGAAGAGAACACTTGCATGTTGTACTATTAGGTGACAAGTTATACTGAATCTTATTATGAGAACTCACTGGTTGGAACAACTTTCAGTTCCAAGACGACAGCCTGACCAACACGTTATAATCCAACTAGGCTTTGACTTGTGCACAGAAAACTATATCTTCCCATATCTCATGGTCCAAAAACCCAAGGTGACACTACCGAGATTCTATTTATGTTGGGCTGGCCAGGCTCGAAAACATAATAATTTCTCAGTCATACGGGACTACATGCCAGCTTTGTTCTTGTAGAACTTTAAGTGAACTTCTAACTTAAAGCACTACAACTATGTCATTTTGACTCAATAACATAACTTGTATACCTCTCTAACTACAAAAAGATCACATATTGTTCACTTAGGTGACAAAATTAGTCAGCCTACTAATAACTGAGACATAAAAGTCAAGAGAAATCTTATATGACAAATTCTATGTGCACAAGTCCATAAACTTAATGCAATACCTTACCATGGAGTTCGGAAAACTCGGTCATAAGGTCAAGAGACCCAAAATGATGTTGCCATTTAAATTCTAATTCTGATCATGAGGTCTCACAAGTTCCAAACATGATAAAATTGATTCTGAAATAGGATTCAAACTCCATATAACATCATTGCTAAAACTGGGTCGTAAGAGTTGACTGATCTCAATACTGAGTTACAAGAGTCTCAAATCTCAAGTAAATTGTATCTCAATTACAAGGCTTATACACTGAACAACATTTATTCTCACAAGTTCTTTAGCAATAAAGCATAAACAATGGAGCCACTTTATAATCACTTGAATAGAACTTGTAAAATACTTTGCAAAACTTTTGTTGAGTGCAGTGCGGCGGTGAACTAAGGGTTGCTGAATCACTACAAGTCTAGAGATGCAATTCTAGATGAGATATCAATAACAATTATTTTCAGAAACAGAAAAGAACTTCGCTTTGATACCATTCTGTCATACCCCACTTTTATAAGGCAAGTCATTATTCAAGTAATCTAGTATATTATACACAAATAATTACAAGATAAAATCTTAAGAGGATCGAAGTTCTAGTCGAATCCAAAAATAGAAATGCTACCAATATTATATACATCAACTAGGCTTTAAAAGCTTAAACTAGCAGAAGCCCATCTCAAATCTTGAATCCTAACCTTAGTTCAATCCGTCGACAAATGCTCCAAGACTTGAAAACATTTCAAAAACTTTATGCTGAGTACTAATGTACTCAGTGGGCTATGCATTTCATAAAAATGTAAGCTTAGCATATCCATAATGTACGGTGACACTTAGAAGGTTTTAAAATGAAAAAAAAAACTTTTAAGTTCACTAAAAACATTTCTCATAACTTAGCGTGCTACTGTTGTCACGTTGTGTTACTCTTATAACAGGGTGAACCTTGAGCCGAAGCTCCAAGAATTCTAACATGCTTTACAAATTCTAACATTTCACAGTAAAAATACTTATTTACTCTTCATTCATTTATACTAAGATAAACATGTATATATATGCATAAATTGTTGCACAAACTTTCAACAAAAACTCTCGTTTTCTTTTTCGCATTTTCTGAAACAACTGATGAATGAACTTTCAAAATCAGTTTTTGTACTCTTTATCGTTATCTAGTTGAAGCCTCATAACGTAGATACATACACATCCACACACGTTTGTAGTCATAAACTTGACATATATAAATAATTTAAACAGATCATGAAATGCTCCAACATTATTTCCTTCAAATTTAAACTACAAGTCCTATATTAATCATGTAAATTCCAAAACCTAAAACCAAGGTGAGATACATTTCAAACCTTGTAAATTTTCCATCGTCTAGCACCAGTCGAGCCTATCCTTTTGTTTTCCTCCTTGTTGAAACTTCAATCATTCTCTCTCTGAGATCTCTTTCTCGAAACCCCTCTGCAAACTCTCTCAATTTCCCTCAACTATTGTGCTCTGTTTCTCTATTGTTTTTCTGTTCTATTTTGTTTTCACTAATTCTAATCGATAGCTGTATCTCTTCTCACAAACCTCAATCCTTCATTTATTTTCCTCTTCGTAACCGAATCTCTTGTTTCTCTTGACCAAAGCTCTTTCTATTTTCTCTACTTTTTCCCCTCCTGTAAAATGCAGATGTAAACATTCCTCTCTCATAAGTTTCTGCCTACACCTCTTTCCTCCTCTTATCTTGTTTGGTGTCGACTGAAAATAAGCAGGAGGTGTGTCGTTTAGATTTAATTTGTACGAGTGATGACCGGTGGAAGAGAAGAGCATGACGTGGAAGACGTAGAAGACATTGATTTTTGTTGAATCTAGTTATCGTAATGTTAAAATATTATTCCCAAACACACGTAATTACTTTGCTTTTTTTATATGCCACCTGCACACATGTATATTACTACTATATTTACTTTGCATTTTTTTTGCATTAATAAATATATAATCACTTAATCATCAGTTAATTAAATCACATAAAGTAAGATAATTAAATATCAATTCATCAGGTCTTAGATAAATAAAATCATGGATAATCATACTTAATTAATCATCAAGGAGACGGGGTATTACAAGAGTATCATTTTACGTTAAAATATTCTAATGTGCATTTTTCGATTATAAGTGGCATTCACTTTGTTTAAATAGACATGACTTGGCCATGAAAGATGTTTTACTTAAAAATAATTTAGAAAGAGGAAAACCCCCTTTCTAGCCATTTTGGGGATGTTATTTTAAATTTTAGCCATTACCTTTATTTTTTCAAATTCTAGCCATTTTGAATTTTTGACTTTTTTACCCTTCCCATTCCATTTCACATACTTCTCTTTACCTTATTTCTCCTTTTTCTTTGCTGACTTTCACTCTCTCTCTTTATTCTCTCTCTCGTTTTTTTTTTCACTTTCAATCTCTCTCTTTATTCATCTCTTCATTTTTTTCTGACGCCGCCACCACCACCTCCTCCTCCGCTTCTTCCTCCCCTCTCGCCGGAGCTAGTACCCTCGTCGCCATCTTCTCCGCAACTTTGTGGTTGCAACAAAGTTGATCGGAGATGCGATTTACGATAGGTTCTACTGCAATAAGGCAAATGCGTTGAAAGGTACGGAGGATTGGCCGGCCGATTTCGTTTTGGAACAGCCACCACATATCTGGAATCCACGATTCAAAGCACCGCGGCTGGAATTCGTGAAATAACAGACGGCGGCGAGGCAAAAGAACGACGATCACTCCGACAACAAATTGACCCTCTCCACCACTACTAAGAGAAGCGCGACAATGAGAGGAAGCGAATCGTGTAATCCCCGAACCTCGATTCACAGTGATGGCTCCAGAATTTTTGAAAAACCAGACGCACCGCCGCCGCCACCACAGATCTGGAATTTTTTTTTTTTGTTATTTCACAATTAGGTTTTTGTTACTGATCAAAAAGTTATATGTTTGTTTTGTTCAGTCACAATACGAGTTGTTACTTCACTTTTTTTGTTATTGTTCCTTCACTATATTTACTTATTGTTACTTAACTATTTTTCTTCATTGTTAGTTCAATGTTATTGCTATGATTGTTAGAATGTTATTAGCCTAATAATTGTACAAAGGCACATGTTTTTTTGTCTTCTTTTTGTACCTTCCCTAATAAAATATTTTAGTTAGGCTAATTCTAGTTTGTTACTTAACTTTTGTTCTTTACAATTGTTACTTCATAAATTTTGTTATTGTTTCTTCACTATTTTTAAATATTGTTACTTCACTATTTTTTCTCATTGTTACTTCAATCTTGTTGCTATTATTCAATTTCTCGTAATTATAATATAATAGCACATGCTTTTTGTCCTATGTTGCTATTACATTTACTTCACAGTGTTGCTGTTTTTGTCTTATTTTTTGCTTTCGCTAATGAAATACTTCATTTTTCATTATTGTCTTTTGTTACTTGATTTTTAGTTATTTCCCGAATTGTTACTTCACTAAAATTCCTTTATGTTACTTAACTTTTAGTTACCTCACAATTGTTACTTCACTAGAATTCCTTTTTGTTATTTAATTTTTAGTTACTTCACTATAAATACTTCACTAGGATTCATTTTTGTTACTTCACTATGTTGTTTCCATTATTTCACTTACCCTAAAAAATTTACAAAGCCACATACTTTTGCTGTATTATTTGTGAATGCACTATAAGTTACAAGTATATGTTATAAGGGATATTCAATATTAACCATCGCTTTAAACTATATACATACAAAAATATGGGGAATACCATCCAAAAGTGATAAGTTTTGCTACAAGTTAATTAATCAAAAGTTATAACAAACAATATCAACGCATGCTACCACAATTTGCAGCCTTAAAAGAGTTAATCCAAACAAAATAAAATGCAATTCAGTTCCTTCCAAACAAAATGATACTCTTATGGTTGAAGCTACCCTTGAAGAATTCGTACGGTCGATCCTGAAGTGCTGAAGTTGAATATGGAAAGTGCAACTTGCTTCCTATAATCTTCTTATCTTGTAACTCACACCTTGTAGCTGAGGCATTTTAAACCTCCAACCATTCTGCATAAGTCAAAATTGTAACTTAAAAAATTGCGATTCAACAAAATTTCTGACCATTTTGTTCCTTAACAAAAAAAATAATATGCTTCAAAAAACAATACATTTTTTGTGAAAGAACAAATGTCATTATTTTTTTGTGAATTCACAAATTTCCAATTCAGTAAGTATGCTATTTCTCTAATTTAGTTACTTCACAAAGTAGGCTACTTAACTTTTATTCTTACTTCAAATTTTTTTTTACTAAACTAAATTTGTTATTTCACTAATTTATGCTTAATAACTTTGTTATCACACAAACTTAAAAATTGTTACTCAACAAAATTTCTGACCATTTTGTTCCTCAACAAAAAAAATAATATGCTTCACAAAACATTACCTTTTTTTGTGAAAGCACAAACGTCATTATTTTTTTATGAATTTACAAATCTTTCCAATTCACTAAGTATGCTATTTCTCTAATTTAGTTACCTCACAAAGTAAGCTACTAAATTTTTAATCTTACTTCAATATTTTTTTTACTAAACTAAATTTGTTATTTCACTAATTTATGCTTTATAACTTTTGTTATCACACAAACTTAAAAAGTGTTACTCAACAAAATTTCTGACCATTTTGTTCCTTAATCAAAAAAATAAAAAAATTAACAAAACATTGCATTTTTTTTGTGAAAGAACAATTTCTTCACTAAATTACTATTCACATCACACAATTTGTTACTTCACAATGCATTCTACTTCAGTAATTTGTTGTTTCACTAAATTTTTAATGAAATGGATTTTGTGAAGTAACATATTGTTCATTCACTAACAATGCAGAATGTTTTTTGCGCTGAATCAGAAAAATTCATTCTTCAAACACCAACACTAAAAACTTTTGTCTTCGTATAATGTTCACATCCCCAAAACTTTTAAAGTTAATAAAACAAACACAACAACAAAGAACAGTGAAATAAGCTTCAAAACCATAAAGTTTGACTCTTAAATTTACAGGAAAACTCACCGGCAAATCCACATCTTCTGAACTTCAACTTGGACTAGCAATGGTAGTTGTCTCCGTCGATAGCAACAAACTCGAAGGATCTTGACTTTGTTCTTCTATATCTAATTAATCTTCAACCAAACAGATCTGCAAACAAACCCACCAAAAATCGAAAAAAAAAAATGGAAATTAAAGAGAACCCTTGACGGGATTTGTAGCCACGGCGGTGACTCTCTCGTTAACTGTAATTACCTTACAATATGGCGGTGACTTGCTCCAAAGAGGAATCGCAGCAACGACGAACAAATTGGAAGGAAGAACGGGATTTGCGGCGCCGGAGAAAGGCTTGGAAGAAATAAGGGAGAGAGAATTTTTCCCTAGATGAATTAGGATGAAACTATAATAAAGAATGCTGGTAATATTTACGTATTATTGTTACTAGATGTAAATTGTAGATAGTAATGTAAAGGAAGGGTATAAAAGTTATAAATGGCTAAAATTTAAAGAAATAAAGGGAAGGGCTAAAATTTAAAATCTTAAGGAGAGAATGACTACTTTCAAATTCCTCTCATTTAAAAATCCATGCTGAAATTTAATTTCAAAGTAACGTCATGAAACTAATATATGACGATAATTTCAGATATGGAATTTAGGAAGAGAGGAATCAAGAACCTAGCCCAGTTTCCAATAAATTTGAAGTATCCAACGCCATCTTTGATATTCATTTCAGTGTATGAGTTGAACAATGGAGAGGGATAAAAGAGAAAAATAGTGGTGGATTTAATGACATCACTTTGAATTATACATCCAACGTGAATTTTTTAATAAATTATGTTTAAACGACATTTTGTAGGAAAGTCTTATTTAGTAAAAATATATTAGTCATAGTCGCATGAATATTTGTAAATCGCCTAAATAAGTCTAGAACTCTCTAATATTTGTAAATAACCGACATATCAAAGATTTTGAGATCTAATTAAATTATTTGATTTCAAAATTTCCCTTTTTTGTATGATCCAAAAGTCCATTTAGAAAGAACTAAACTAGTTACTGACAGTGTCAACCATATACTCAATCTATAACAATTCAGGTAATGTTAGTTCGGGTCTTGATAAATACGAGAAAAAAGTATAATGCAAAATCAATGCAACCCCCATGATCTCTACTAGTAATTTAAAGATTTAAGATATTTTTTTTATTCGATATATTACATGTATATATAGAACGATAAGGATTGTGCTACTACTTTCTAACATGAACATTACAATAGAACTCTCAATAGTAACAAATATTAAAAAATTCTCCTAGCTAGGAAATATATATCTCATTCAATTTACTACATGTTTTCAAATATATCAAAGTCTTCTTTCCTATTGCATTTAACATGTCATTTATATACCTATTTGATTAAAACATAATAATTGTAGCGGACCTAACACTTTAGAAACAATATTGTTATGTTGCTTTACTATTGAAGCAACTCAAAAAATTACCTCGATTTAAAGAACTAATTACCTAATCATGTCACCAAAAGATAATCCGTGAAGAAGATTGCATTTAGAGAATCAAATCAAGGTACGTAATGCATCTTAGTAGTTCGGTGTTAGCTTCAGAAAAATGATTATTCATCTCTTATATGGTTAAATCAACAACGTGCAACAAAAATCATGATAAATTTAATAATGTTTTCAGCACTTTGATAAACAAGATGGATTAAAAATATTTCAAAGTTTAAAATAATACCTGACAAAACATCTAGTCGATAATGATGCAAAATTGTGATCAATTATGCTCCTTGCCTTTTATGTCCACGTCGTGGTATAATATCATCCACATAAATTAGTGAAATATTATGCAACTCGCAAAATTTGTTCTCTTGATTGAAATTAATTTTCTATCCATTATTTCGAAAGCTTTGCAATTGATAATTGACCGAAAGGATTAATGACATAACTTGGACAATATTTTGATTCTTTTGTTGCAAGGCAAAAGACTTATTCCTAATAGATATTCATCAAGTGCAACATAAATACAAATTCGTAACTATTCATTTTCTCAACCAAACCTTGAGCAGTTTTTCTACTATTAGAAGAAATGACTTCATCATGGACATTTTTCTAACACTTTCTCAATTGAAGACCACCTGGAGTATTGACGGAGCAATGTCAAGTAATGTGTGCCAGATGAGTATTTGCAGATCTCGCCAAACTAGTTTCCTGACTTTGACCTATTCCACTAGCCATTTCCACAACATTGCGTTTTTCAATTAAATTATTCATGTTGAAATTTTCTAAGTTGGTCTTTTCTTTGACAAGATTCTCCGGCTACGTTCACTTTAATGAAGATACAGATTAAAAAATCTTTCACTGGTCTAATAACCTTAGCAACAACAACAATAATTAATTGGAGTTCATGAGATAAATAATGAATATACATGACATAAGGATTGCTTCCAATACTAAGGCTTTTAATTCATTGAAGTTAGGGCTGAGCATCGGGTCGGTCGGCCCAAAACCGTGCAGAACCGACAAAACTGATGAGCCAATTTTTTTGGAAATTTGGAACCGCCGCTGAGCCGACTGGAATTTTGGGCCAAGCCGACACCGATCAAAACCTTTAATTCGGTTTCGGTTTCAGGTCGGCCCAAACTGAAAGAATATCGCCAAAGAAGAAATTGGGCTGACGGAAATTGGGTAAGAATCTCGCCTGCAAATTGAAGAGTTGCCGATGAAGAAGAGTAATTCAATCATACTACAGGAGAGAGAGTGTGCGAGGCATAGGCGTTAAATATAGGTCACGGCGAGATAGAAGACTAGAGAAAGAAGATGATGGGAGAAAAATTAATACAAAGAATGTTGTGGTGGTGAAACTGGTGGTGGGTTATCGGTGGTGAGGAGAGAGGAGATGAGAAAATATGGTGAGGACGGAAGAGAGAGAGAAAAAAAAGGGTGGGAAAGTGAGAAAAATATTGGGAGCAGACAAGATGGAAAAGAAGTTTGGCGTGAGAGAAGTTAGAAATTTTAATAGGTGGGGACCACAAATTATTTCTGAAAAATAGAGAAAGGAGGTCTGCGTGAGGCTCTATACAAAGGGAATAAATAAGCTGAATAATTTAAATGTATGGATAAATATATTTTTAGTTCGGTCGGTTCCGTCGGTGGCGGGTTGACTAAGCCCAAAATCGAAGCCGAGCTGAAAACCAAAAATTTGTAATTTCTCAAACCGAGGCCGACCCGACACGTACTGAGAACCGGCCAAAACCGATCAAAACCGAACGGTTCGACTTGATTTATCGGTGCCGGTTCGGTTTTGCTCAGCCCTAACTGAAGTCACCCCAAATATTTGAAGCTCTATCATATTATTGACCTTTCACTTTACTTAAAGATAAACCACATTTTGCAAATAATTCATCAATATCATCTTCCAAGGACATGGAAGAAGTATAGGCCACATACACAACTCCCAGAAATTGCTTAATCACATATCTGTCATCATTCACATAGTTTAAAACAACTTATGTTTGTTCTTTCACTGAAATATCTTGAGCCTCATCAACCAAAATAGTAAAAATTTATCCCCAATGTCTTTAACTATAGCAAGTTTGACCTCTGAAGTTGTAACACCCCGTCTCTCAAAGTTTCCTAAAGTAGAAAGTTTTCAGAAATAGAAAGTTTCCTAAAAAGGAAAGTTTCCAAAAATAGCAGTTTTCCCAAATTTTCGAAATTCGGTGAATGAAAGCAAGATTATGTGATGTGCATGTTTATATGATATTATGTGACTTATATGTGCATGAGAATGTGAAGTATTACAATGAATTGCATGAAAAGTCAAATTTCTGGTTTTGTGGTCAAAAACACAGTTTTTCGTCTTTTACTGAAAAATCGAAAGTTGTCTGTTTTTTAACCAAATTGTAGTATATTATTCGTGATGAAATTTCATGATCTTTGGTATAAGTTTTGAGTTCAAAATCGTTCATGTCGGAAGAAGAATGTGTGTGTTAGCCGATATTCAGTAAACGTACACTGTGTAGTTAGACTGCATTTATTGTGGGGCCCACAGTCTTTAAAAGAGGACACTTGTCACTCTCTCAACTAGTCTAGACATGGACACATGTCATCTCCTTATTTCATCTAACAAACTTGATTGGCAAGTTTCATTCCTAGCCTTCCATTTTAGGGATTGAAATCTAACCTTCCATTTCAAACCTAAAGGCATCTATATAAGAGGTTCAAGACATTTTCTTCCTCCACTTGGCCTCATTTTCGGCTGCCCCTAATCCACATACACATCCATATTTTCTTCTTCCAAGATCAATCATTAGCTCTTGATTCAAGAAGTTCTTCTAAGAATCTTTGAGAAGAGGTTGAAATCTAACCTATTCTAGTAGTTTCTTTCATTCTATGGTGTTAGATTCATGAAATCCTTTCTCTATTTTTCTAGGGAAATTTTCGGTTCTAGCAAGTCTTCAAGGAGGAGTTCTTGAATCCTCCTAATCTTTAGCTATAATATTTCTAGCCCCAAATGAACTTCTATCATGGAGTTGTTTGCATGAATTTCTCAAACCCTTGTATTTCTCTCTTCATGGCCGATTTTTAGGGCTTAAATTAAGGGTTTTTGATTCATGCCTTTTATGATTGAATTGAAGCAAGATTTGAGGTTTAGGGAGCTAGATGTATCTATCATTGTGTAAATTTCATGATTTGAAATTCCCTTGCTCAATTATATGTAATTTTCGAAATATTCTACATTTAGAAGAAGTGAGATCGTGATGACGATGATTTTATATGCATGAATTGAGCACGGAACCTTGTTCTTGGGTAGATTTGGAGCTTATATGAAATTTTTGAGAATTTTTGTATGGATATATTGAGAGTGCCGAAATTGGTGCAAGTAGTAAAGATTAGAGCTTTTTGTTTATGAGCTTGTATTGATGATTTGAGGATATATGATTCCTTTATGATATATTTGAGCATGATTGGAAGTGGTTTGCATGAAAATGATAAACCCTAGCTCTAAGTCCTATGATAGCTGAAAATGTGCATGAATAAAGTGAGTATGATTGCTCCAAGTATGTTATGATAATATGATGGAAATATGATGCAAATATGATTGATAATTGTTGCATCTGTATTTGGTCGTATTTTGGATAGTTTATTTGGTGCATTTTAGTTGATTTCCAATATGGTTTGTTTTATTTTTAAACTTAGAATGCACTAATATTTTGGTTCAAGTTTTTTGTGATAATTGCAGGTTTTTGGCTTCAAGTTATAGATTATAAGAGAAACAGCCGAGCAAGTGCAGAGCCAAGGGCCGTCGATCGCCCGAACCCGTCGATCGTTCGACACGAGTTTTGGTTTTGGACGAGTTTTGACTGAAGCTATTCCCGACGATCGCCTGTCCCCGATGATCGCTGGACGTGAAGCAAACTCGCCCGCTCCCGACGATCGCTGGACGTGAAGCAAACTCGCCTGCTCCCGACGATCGCCCACCTCCGACGATCGCCCGACGTGAGGCATCTTGATCACCATCGCTCGCCGGGTTCCCAACGCTCGTCGGGGTAGGTGTTGTTGCGAGGAGGTGGACGCTCGTCCGTGTCCGACGAGCGTCGGGGCTGAGGCGGTGCCAAGTCCTATAAATAGGGATCGAGATTATTTTACAATCTACGTCTTATTATTTTTTGTCCGCCTCCAGAAACACACACACTACTTTTCTTTTCAGTTTTCTTTCTTTCTTTCTTTCTTTCAGTTATAGTTTTATTGCATTCAATTCATACGGATTTTGTGACTGACTTCCACTACGGATTCAGATCTAATTCAGTTCTTCTTCGTTTTCTTTCAATCAATTGTGAGTTATAATTCTGTCTTTAATTTATGCTTATGATTTTATCTGTGTTCTTAGAATTAGGGTTCTATATTTTTGCCTAGATTAATTTGTTCTTTTAATTCATTAGATTAGAAAAACCCCCAATCAATCTTTACTGCTTTATTTTTATTTTCTGTTCCTTTTCGCAATACAAACGTTGCCCTGTTACGTCTTCCTCGAGAACTGCCAACTCCTCAGCATATTGGGCGAAAGTGCTGGAGTCTTTCTCGGCTGAATCTGGATTTGCAACTCTGCTCCTAGTACGCACACCTTTGGCTGGATCTCCGATGATGTTGTCCTTGGAATGATCTTCATACCATCTCTTGTTGCGTCTTCCTTCTTCTTCCAACAGTGGCAGTTCCGTGATCTGAGCCGTGGGAGATGCTGGGATCTTCAGAACTGGTGATTTATCTGCTATTGAGTTTGGATCCTCAACATGGATAATATTTCGAACCGAGTTAGGTTGGGCTTCGGATGCTGATGCAGTTGGAGTAACATCAGCTGAAGTTCCCCCTTGAGATGAGCTGGGGTCCTCACATTCATCTTCAGAGGAACAAGGATCATCATCCTCGGTTGCCCATACCAATGGTTCAACTAGATTCTTCTGCCTTAGAACCTGCGATCTGGTGAGAGCTGGTGGAACATGTGGATCTGCTTGTTGTCCTTTAGCCTATTCCCTGCACTCAAAAGTAGATTCATCAAAACTAACATGAGGTGTTATCTCCAACATGAGAGTTGTTGTTAAAAACTCTATAAGCCTTGATCCAAGCGGCATATCTGAAAAATATGCCCTTCGAAGCTTTGGCGTCAAAAGTTTTTAACTGAGTCTTCCCATTGTTGTGAATATAACACTTAGAACCAAAAATGAGAAAATATGAAATATCAGGCTTCCTGCGTCTCCATAGTTTATATGGAGTCTTTCCTAACCGCTTGGTCAGAAGAGACCGGTTCTGGGTGTAGCATGATGTGTTAATTGCTCAGCCCAAAATCTCTTTGGCAGAGTTGAGCTTGTCAACATAGATGTTGCACATCCTTCAGCGTTCGGTTTCTTCGCTCGGCTACTCCATTCTGTTGTGGAGTACGAGCAGCCGATGTTTGATGAGTGATTCCGTGCTTCTCGCAGTATTCGATGATGGTTTCATTTAGGAACTCGGTTCCACGGCCTGATCGGATAGAAATGATTTTCATCTCTTGTTGGTTAGATATCCGATCCATCAGCTTGGGTAGCTCATCTCGGGTTTCACTCTTGTGACGCATGAAAATGGTCCGCGTGTACCTAGAGAAATCATCAGTAACAACAAGTGTATATTTGTTACCATTCATGCTCTTGGGAGTAACAGGCCCGAAGAGATCCATATGGATCAGCTGCAATACTCGGTCGGTTGATGGAATCGTTTTCAACCGAAAGGAGGATCTAGCGAGCTTTCCCAACTGACTCGCACTGCAGATATGTGTTGGAGAAAACACACGGTTCGGAATACCCTTTGCATGTTCCTGTCTCGCAAGTCGGTTCATTGTCTTGAAATTCAGATGGTTGAGTCTTTTGTGCCACAGCCAGCTCACATCTGAACTGCTCTTCGATAAAAGACAGGTGTCAGGAGGACTACTATTCCAATCTGCATAGTAGACATTCCCGGTTGGGGATCTTCCCAACAATATGACTTGCTTTATTCTAACATTTTTGACCCTGCAGCCCTGCGCATCAAACTTGACAGAGAAACCATTATCACAGAATTGGCTGATGGAGAGCAAGTTATGCTTCAATCCATCAACATATGAAACATTGGGAATAGACACGAGATTGGTTTCAAAGGTACCATAGCCTTTGGTGTGACCTTTTGAGTTGTCACCAAAGGTAACAGATGGTCCTTCCTTCTCCACGAAACTCCCAAGCAAATCCCTCAGATTTGTCATGTGTTTCGAGCATCCACTGTCCATCACCCACATGGTATGTGATGCTTTATTCTTCCTCAGCTATTCCTCCTGCTCCTGCACAGAGAAATACGCTTAGGTCCCCAATTTTAGTTGGGTCCTAGAGGGTTAGAACCAGTTCCCCCTTGAACCGTGGGTCGCTTTTCCCTGTAGATTCGGATAGATTTGTCATTCCAAATTATCTTTCCTTCTCCATCAACTATAACAACACCTCGGTCAACCTTAGGCTTGTTGTTGTTATTGACGTTCTATTTCTTGGGAGGAGATTGATTTTTCCCATTGTGGGCTTTAGGAGGAGAGGCGTTCCCCCTGTTTTGCTGACGTTTCTGACCCTATTGGTTTTGCCTATGAGGTCGGACGCCATTTTGGAATCTTTGTGGCTGAGTCTGATTCCATATTCCTGACTGTTGACGACAGTTGTTCATGCCCTGTTGTTGATTCATGTTCTGGCATGAATATCTCCAGCTGTTGGTACTGTTCCACATTGGTTGACTCTGATTGAACCTCTGGTTGTTCTGATGATAGAACCGATGTTGATTCTGATTGTTGAATCCCTGTTGGTTCTGTTGATTCTATCTCTTCTGAGGTTAGTTCAGAGGTCGGTTCTGAGGTCGGTTCTGAAATCGGTTCTGAAGTCGGTTCTGAAGTTGGTTCTGATTGTATCTCCGATGTTTCTGGTTCCTCTTCTGAGTCCTGGAACATTCCCCCTCGGTTGTTATCCCAACCGATGGATTCTTCAGTTCTCCAACCACAGCTCCTTTTCCTTTCTCAGCTGCAGTTTCCTTAGCTGGTTGTGCTTGCTGTGACGTGGAGGTTGGATTAAGTTGGGGAGTTGCAGACTCAACAGTATTTGATTTGGCAACCGTGACATCCACAGCCTTGATAAAGGTTGCGGGTGGAATTCCAGTGTCCTTGACCATGCCGTAACCGAGTCCAGACACGTTATCCATTTGTCGTTGGTAACTTATGAGATTCTCGATGATTTTGGATGATTGATATAGCTTTATCAGGTTGTCCTTCTCAGTTTGTAGATCCTTGAGAAGAACAGCTATATGCTCGGTCTGTGCGTCTGACATCTTCATCAGCCGGTCGATCTGTGCCTCTTGCTTGTTCAACCGCTCATGCTGTTCCTTGATCTACTCCTTCAAATCCTCATCGGTTGGAACCTTAGTTTGGTTGGCCTCATTCAGTTGACTTTTCAGATCATCAATCTCTTCGGTTTGACTTTTAATCAGATTGTCCTTTTCGGTTAAGGATTCTTCAAGTCTGACAAACTTTTCTTGAAGATTCTTAAACTCAACTGAGTGTTGATGCAATTCCTCACTGAGTTCTAGGAAGTCACCCCAAGAGGGTTCCAACTCTTCATCTACTATTTCCTGCATGTTAGTAGCATTGGAAGAATTTAAATTAACTGGACTAGAATGTACCTCAGCATCATCCTGGTCGGTTCCAAATGCCATGAGACATTGATCCTGTCCGATAGCGTTGTTGGTGGAAGTCAGCTCGTCCTCATCTTCGGTGTCGGTGAAGATGTCCATGTCATCAGCTGCTTCTTCTGCAATCATGGCCTTGTTCTTTGCATTATGCTTGGCCCTCAACGCATCTCTATCTTTCTTCGAAAGATCTGGACATTCAACTTTGAAGTGTCCCTCTTTGCCGTATTCAAAGCAACTGTTGGTCACAGGCTTTGAGTTATCTCGAATTCGGTTGGATTTATAGAACCGCTTATATTTTCCGAACCGAGTATCCATGTCAGCCAGCTTCTTTGACAAGGCGGCTATACTTTGTTGCAGTTCTTCTCTGCTTGGCTCCTTCGAAGCTGTGTCCGCAGATCTTATTGCCCTTGATGTTCGCGACTTGGAATAGTCGGCTCGAAGTGCTACTGTCTTTGTTCTGGAACCAACATCCTCATGTTGACTCGTCTGCACCGAGGACTAAGTTGATCTTCGTCGGTTCACCTTGTACTCGTTTCCTTTCAGAATTGAGAATAGTCTGTCAGTTCTCATCTCTCCAAGATCAGCTCGGCTTTCATGAATGTTGGTGAAGGTGTCCCACTCAGCTGGTAGTGCTTGTAATACTTTGAGGTTGATCTCTCTCAAAGTATATTTCCCTCGTCGGATAGAATGAATCCTTCGGATGATATCCATGTACCGAAGCTCCAACTGATCAATGGTTTCATCGACTTTTAGACTGAAATTGTCAAAGTCTTGACAAGCATGAGAGAACTTGTTCTCCTTGGTTTCGTCACTCCCTTCACTAAGAGATGCCAAAATGTCCCACATTTCCTTGGCTGTGTTGCACTCTTCTATCCATGGAAGATAGTCTTGTCCAACTGTGGACATGATAGTGCTCTGAGCCCAAATATCCAGCTGGCTCACTTTTGCTTCCTCAGGAGTGAAATCTTCTGGCTTTTTCTCGACTGTCACCTCAGTTGCATCCCCATCATTGGGATTTGTAGGAGTGCGAATGACTTTTTCCATGATGGTGATTGGTCCGTATGTAATCACTTGTTGCATTCAATGATGCTTGGACAGCAGAATCTTCTTCATCCGAGTTTTCCAGGATGTATAGTTCACAACTGAGAACATGACATCAATCTTGTCTTTAACATCCATCTGCACACAACAAACAGACAACAAATGCAAGCAGAAATGCACTAGCGTGAAAAAGATCTATTCAGTTGACCACTGAAGAAAAACACTTCGATTCACACCTCGTGAAACAGAGACTGCGGTCTTTTGAACCACTGCTCTGATACCACTTCATGGTCCCGATACGAGTTCTGGTGTATGGAGGGGGGGGGGGGAATACACCAGATAGGAATTTTAAAAATAACCCCGAAAAATTATCACAACTGAGTAAGAAGACTCAGCTGGAATCACAACTGAGTAAGAATACTCAGCTGGAAGAGTGGTGCTGTGCGGAATGTGGAGGAAACAACAATAACTCGTGTAAAACAACTCACGTTCAGATGCAAGGTCGGTCAACAATCAAATCAGTTGAAATGTAAAGATGCAGTTTTGAGTGCTGGTTAGTTGGTCAGTTGGATATGCAAAAATTAACTAAACTGAAAACACAACACAAAGGAATTACGTGGTTCGGAGAGAACTCCTACGTCCACGGGGAGTTGTGAGTCCACACAACTTAGTCCAAATTCTTTAGGACAGCTACCACAAAGCTTACGCGGGCTTTGCAACCGTTCAGATAAGTTTGCGGGTACTTATCAACCTTACAGATAAGTTTGCGGGTACTTATCAACCTTTCTACTCAATTTCGGGAAGAGCAGGATCCTAACAACCTTTTTAGGGGATGTGTATAAGGGTGGGTTTTCCAACTACTAGCTCGAACAAAGAAGTGAGCTAGGATCTAAGCTTGAACGAATGAAGACTCAAACTAAGATCGAAAACACCAAGACAGATTCTAACTCTCTGCGAACTCTCAGCTGGTGATGTTCTTAGAGAATATTTGCAGTTTAGTTTGTGTGCAGTTTTTCGTCGTTCTTTCGCTCATCTATCTCTTATCTGTGTTCTCTGTGTTCCATCTTGATGAATGAATGAATGCCTCTATTTATAGGCAGTGAGAATCAATTAGCCGTTGGAAGAGCCGTTGATCTCTGTTCTGTGAAAGCGATGACTTGTCTCTCATCTCTGCAGATTTTCCCGATTTGGCAACTGTGAACTTCTGCTTTCCTTCTGAGACAACCTTGTGTTGGGCCAAATAAGGTAATGACAGAACGTCAAACCTTCACGTGACTTCCTATTTGAAATTCAAATTTCAACCTTTGTCTTTCAACATTGGTTAGTCGGTTGAGGCGTTTGATCTTCATCTGAGTGGTCTTCAGCTGATGTTCCATCTGATCGCTACCTTCATCTGACATTCTGACTGAAGAGGAACAGTTGAACCCTCAACTGCCTTGAACTTCATGTTGTCGATTTATCAGATTGAGTCCTACAACTGATGTTTCATCTGAACAGTTGGCTTGAATGCTCAGTTGTCTTTCTTACATCTGATGTTCCACTCTGAGTTTCCATCTGAAGTTCTATCCGAGTAAAGCCATGTTGCCGTCTTCAGTTGGAGTCCTGTAAAGATAAAATCTGAACATTGCTCAAACAGCGAGCCTAAATACTAACATTAGGATATGGCAACATCTACTCGGTTGGGGTCAGTTGGTTTTGGAATCAATCAAAACTTTACTTAAATTTCCCAACAAGGGTTCTATATTTTTGCCTAGATTAATTTGTTCTTTTAATTCATTAGATTAGAAAAACCCCCAATCAATCTTTACTGCTTTATTTTTATTTTTTGTTCCTTTACGCAATACAAACGTTACCCTGTTAAGTCTTCCTCGAGAGATACGATATTTGGGAGTAACTTAATCAATCTAAACGACCACGTTAATTTGCGTGCAACTTAGAATTAATTTTAGTTGAACAAATTTAGCGCCGTTGCCGGGGAAGGCTTTAGGCGATTTTTGTGTTGCAATTTTATTTTTATTTTTGTTTGGTTATTTTTCTCCCTCTGGTGCGTTTAATCTATTTGTTAGTGTTGTGTATGCGAGGTCGCAGAAGTCAGAATCAAGCTTTAGCACCGTATATTGACAACATCAACAGGAGAAACGCAATTCTGGAACAAGCAAAGGAGGTAACCGAACCGCTTCCTAACGAAGTTGAAGAAGAAGCTTTGTTGGGGAATTTATTTTGTGATCAGGAAGAAGAGTTTCAGTTGAATTGCCAAGGAAACATGGCAACTGGGGAAAATCAGCTCATGAGAGAATACTCCCGACCTATTATTGAGGCCACGACGTCGGCAATTGTCCTGCCCACTAACGTCAGGAATTATGATTTGAAGCATAACTACTTGAGCATGCTTCCATCTTTTCACGGCATGCCTAATGAAGATGCCCTTACATTCGTTCGTGAATTTTGCTCGGTGGTGCAAACTTTTCCTCTTTCAGACCTTATAGAGGATTAATTAAGGCTCAAGTGCCTGCCGTATACTTTGAAGGATCGGGCTCGGACGTGGCTCCTATCGCTACCGTCCAATTCTATAAATACTTGGAAGAATTCTTGTGAAAAGTTTATGCTAAAATTCTACCCCAATCACAAGACTCAGGAGATTCGTACACAGATTATGAATTTCACGGAAGGAACCGATGAGCCTTTCCACGAGGCATGGGAGAGATTTCAAGAGCTCCTTCGTCAGTGCCTACATCATCAGCTGGCTCCGATTATGGTCAGCCAATTCTTTTATGATGGACTGCTTCAGACTACTCAGTTTATGGTGGATAGTACTGCAGGTGGTAACATCGCCATGAAGACTGCAGTGGAAATCAATCAGATTTTTCAGACTTTAGCAGACAGTTCACAACAAAAGTCGATCCGCGGGAGAAGAGTTGAAGCCAGTGCAGTAGCACCGAATTATGAGCTACAAAAAGCAGTTAGCAGGTATGATGAGGGAGCTGTAAGAGTTGAAGATGAATAAATCTGTTGGAGAGAGTTGAAGATGAATAAATCTGTTGCCTCTCCACCTCGACCGGAGCCGATTAGACGTGAAATGATTTCTGAACCATGTGGCATTTGTGGGGAGCTTGGGCATAATCCTGAAGAGTGTCAGAGAATGGAAGAGCTGACATATGAAGGAGGAGCAGAAGTGTATGCTGCAAAGGGATATCCTCCACGCCAACAGTTTGATCAAGGCCAAGGATCCAATCAGAATTAGCGACAACAGAACTCGGGATGGCGGAATCAGTCTAACTCGGGATGGAGGAATCAGAACCAAGGCCAGGGATATGGAGGAAATTTTTAAAATCGTCGTCCTCCACAGCAGTTCACTCAGTATCCTTCCCAACAATATAATCATTTTACTATCCAGCAACAATGGTACCCACAGCCGCAGCAGGGGTACCCACAACAACAGCAGAATTTCAACTATCAGTGGCAGAATCCAACTCAGTCAAATTAGTTCCAACAGGGGCCATCACAATTTTAACGCCCATCGCCGCCACCTGCTCAAAAGAACCAGTTTGAAGATAATTTCAATGCATTTATGCAAGAAAGCAGGCAAGAAAGAGAAGCTCAAGATGCAACTGTCAAGCGTCTTGAAACGGCTGTGGGACAAGTTTCTGGTACTGTTAACCAGATGCAGCAACAGCAACAGCCTGGGAAGATTCCGAGCCAAGGTCAACAACCACATCAAGCTCAAGATGTAATGGTACTGAGGAATGGGAAGATTGTGGATAATAAGATGGGAGATACACCTATAGTGGTAACACAGATGCCGAGTGAGGTAGAAAAGGAACAGTCAGAGATCAGATTGCACAAGGCTGACAAGCCTTACCTTCCACCAGTGCCATTTTCTAGTCGGTTGAGGAACGAGAAACAGGACCAGCAATTTTCAGAATTCTACAAGATGCTATCCAAGGTGAATGTGAATTTACCTCTTCTAGATGTGATCAGAAACGTGCCTGCATATGTAAAGTTTTTCAAGGAGCTGGCACCCAAGAAGAGGAAGTTTGATGAGCCTGAACAAGTTCTAGTATCTAGAAGTGGTAACTCAATTATGCAGCAATCGCTACCTCAAAAGCAATGAGACCCTGGGAGTTTCGTGATCAAAATTGCCATGGGGAACCGAAAGGAAGCTTCTGGAATGCTGGATTTAGGAGCAGGGATCAATCTGATGCCCTACTCGATTTTCACACAGTTGGAATTGGGAGAGTTAAAGCCGACAAGGATGTGTTTGCAACTGGCAGATAGATCGATTCATCACCCTCGAGGAGTTATTGAGGATGTTTTGGTTCAAGTGGGGAAACTTATCGTGCCGGTTGATTTTGTGGTATTGGAAATCGGAGATGTCAAGGAAGATGGACGAGAGCACACACTGCTATTGGGGAGGCCATTTATGGCCACAACTAATACTCTCATTGACGTAAAAAATGGCATAATTAAGATGTCAGTTTTGGGTGAGTCAGTTTCGTACGATGTTCGAGCCAATAAGGGGATTTTGTCTGCCAATAACGTTGATAATTGTTCTTATATTGATGCTATTGACACACTTGCCGAAGCCTGCTTTATAAAAGAGAAGCCGATTGAGGAAGTTTTTGAAGGCTCAGCCGACTTGGAGGAACGGCTTAAAGAAGAAGCAGCTATGGAAGCGTTGATGCCAACTAATTTACCTATTGACGAACTGGTGATAGTCGAGAGTCCTAAAGAAGTGAATGAGGTAGAACTTGAGCTCAAGGAGCTTCCTGCCAACTTGAAGTATGTCTTTCTCGAAAAAGGAAGAAAAAAGCCGGTCATAATCTCCTCCGAGCTCAAGGCAGACGAAGAAGAAGCATTAGTCGAGGTGCTCAAAAAGTTCAAGGTAACTTTTGGATGGTGTTTGTCCGATATTAAGGGGATCAGCCCTGCCACATGTATGCATCGGATTAACTTGGTAGAAGGAGCTACCCCGAAAAGGGACGGTCAAAGGCTATTGAACCCCGTTCTGATGGAGGTTGTGAGGAAGGAGATCTATAAACAGTTAGTAGAGGAGATCATTTTTCCTATTCCTGATAGTGAATGGCTCAGTCCCGTGCACGTGGTCTTTAAAGGGGGCATCACGGTGGTTTTGAATGATAATGATGAGTTGATGCCTATAAGACCTATTACTGGGTGGCGGATGTGCATAGATTTTAGAAAACTTAATGCTGCCACCAAAAAGGATCACTTCCCACTGCCTTTTATTGATCAGATGCTCGACAGATTAGCGGGGCATAAGTTTTACTGCTTTCTAGATGGATTGTCTGGCTACTATCTGTAATACCCCAAACTTCTATAACATTAGTGAGTGTATTAATTGACTGAGTAAGTTTAAATGACGAGATTTGAGGAATAAATTTTTTTCTAAATAAATAGAAATGAGTAAAATGACTGAAATGCCTTATGTGTTTTTACGTGAAATTATCTGTGTCTATTTCTTGAAGTGATGATATGATGCATATATTGAGCTTGTTTGTATGAGAATGAGTACGAGTATGATTTTCAGAAAACTCCGAAGATTTTTGATTGGAAGTGAATAATGTTGATAACCGAGAAATTGCTATGCGCTGAAGAACTTAGAATAGATTTGAATTAAAATCTTTGAACCTAGAATTTCTTCTAAGGTCATTGAGATAAGAAAGAAACTTATCCGAGATAATTTGAGAAGAGTTACAAGGATTTAATCTTTGAAGGATTAATAAGCGGATTAATAAAGCCGACTAATTCTTAAGGTTTCTTCGTTATATGAAATTTAGACTTAAAAATTTGATAGTCGGACTCGTTAATCTTTTTAATGAGATGTGAATTAGGTTTGAGATGTTTTAGTGTCGGAAACGAGACGAAGAGAGATTAGACCCGTTTTTAGCATAAATGGAATAATACGGACCGTTTTATCCGAAAAACTCTTTACGACCGGGTGATTAATACTCGTAATAAAATAACGAGACAAGTGTCACTCATCTCTCTCCCTCTCACCGCCACCTCACTCTATCTCTCTCTCTAATCTCTCTCCAACCCTACAATATAGCTTTAATGATGATTATTCTTACAAAATACTTAGTAAATTGTGTAATCAAGATTGCATGCAAACAAACATCACATCAAACCTTCCACCTATCTCTTAATACAAGTTCCAACACCAAAACATCATCATTATTATTCCATTTTGTTGGATGAAAATCTTGCCAAAATCAAGTGAGGTGGATGAATGCATGCAAACTACCCATCTCTCTCTCACTCTTTCGATCTCTCTCTCTTTATGCCAAGGGAAGATTTCTTTCATTTCACTTCACACTCTCTACAACTCTCTACCAAGTAGCAAAGAAGAAAAATCTCTCTCCCTCCCTCTCTCAATGCCATAACACACACACACACCATACATACTTGGAAATTTCTTCAATTGAAACCTTATATTCAAGCTCCAATCTCATGCAAATCAAGAGGAAATCATCACCATCATCTTAGTTCATCCAATCTCCAAGTTGAAAGGTAATAATCCTTCAAAATCTTGAGTTGAAATCCAATAATCATCCCCCATTTTTCTTCATTTTCGGCTCTTAAGCCCTAATAATGGATGATTGATTGTTGTTTTATATTTTTTTCTTGAGGATTCAAGACAAGTTCTTCCAAGAGGAATCCAAGCTAGAAGTTGAGCCCTTTTTCTTCCATCCATTTCGATTTCAAGAGGTTCAAGAGGAGAAGATCCATTTTATTTTTCAAAAGTATGATAATTCATTTGATTTATTGTATATATGTATATCTCTAAGCCCTAAAAGAAAGAAAACATGCATGCATGGCATTTATTTTATGTTTAGGCAAACTTAGGTAATCGATGTGAAGATCGAGTGAGGAGAAATCGATAGGAGAATCGAACACTAGGATTTAATCGATGAATTAAGAGAAGAAAAAGAAATTAAAAACCCTAAGAATTGATTATTACCGAAAAATAGGAAGAAAAATAGAAGAATTTGAATTTCTTGAGTTATTGATATCTTGATGCTTGATTTATGATTTTTGAGCATGTTAAGAATGGAATTATATGCATGAAAAATTGAGAAATAAATTGCCCCGATTTATGTGAAAATGCCGTGAGTTTTGTGAGAAAAAGAGGAAATTATTTTGTTGATTTTGTTGATGATCTAGTTGATGTTTTGATCATGAAATTATTATGTGATATGATGATTTAATCTTTGATGTTATTAAGTATGAGAAAATTGATTTGCATGTGAAAATTTTTAAAGAAATTAATTTATGATGATTTAAAAGATTTGATGATTTTGATGTTATAATGTATGTTAAAGTGTTAATTTGATTCCTTGATGAAAATAGGATTTTTGGTGATAAAAGATTAGAAGTTTTAAAAGCTTTAAAAATGTTAAGAGTTGAAAAATGCATAGAAAAATATATCTAGTAAGTGTTTTAAGTGTTCTTGAAATAAGACTTGAAGATTTGAATTTTGATTAAATTAAATCAAAAAGAAATTTTATAAATTAATAAGATAAACTAGTTTTTATTGAAATAAAAAGATAATTGAAGAATAAAATATGTTAATTAAGAAATTAGTCTTAATTTAATAAAAGAGGAAAAGAAAGTTGTTAATTAAATAAATAAGAGTCGAGAGAATCGAGTTAAAATAAAGAGAATAAAATAATAAGAAAATGAAAAGAAGATTTAATCGAGTCGAGAAAAAGATGTTAGACGAGTTAAATTTAAATACTCGTATAGATTTATCAAGAAAATAACGGAATAAGATATCGAGTAATGATCTTGAAAGTAATTAATTAAAATTAATTAAATAAGTTGTTTTTCAAACCATGTAGATTAAGAATAAATCGAGAAGAATTGCCGAGATAATAATTAGAAAAGTAATAGTTGAGTTAAGCATGAGAATCGAGATAGAAATGAAATTCCTATTTCATAAGAGTTTATTAAAAATTAAAAAGAATTTTTGTTAATTGAGTAAAGATTTATAATATGTTTTCATAAGACAACGAATTTGGAAAAGCGTTGTTTATAAGCCGAGAAAGATAAATTATATTGTTTGAGTTTTTATAAAAAGGAATTCATAATTGAATTAAGTTCTAAAATATAAATTGAGTAAATGTTAATGTGTCTTGAAATATGATTGAATTTAAAACATTGTGTTTGATTTATTTGGAATTAATATGCAATTGAATTAATATGCTTGAGTGAATGATATTATGACGTGAAAAATTATTGAGTTTGTTTGTATGCAAAATAATTGAGCTATTAAGTTGTTAATTGAAATCACGAATTGATTAAGTTTATAAGAGAAAGCTCGAGTAATAGAATGTAGATAGACGACGTTTCATAATTAAAGCGAGAAGTGCCAAGACATTTGTTAGTAATATTAACCAATCATCGAGTAGAGTTAATGGCTTAAAGACGAGAATGCGAGATCTTTTAGAAAAGAAAAAGCGTAGAGAGAAACGACTCAAGTAGAAGTCCTTCAGTCGAGACCAACGCCTTTTATCCGTCTTTGCGTAGTATCTTATCTTTTTATCGATGTCGAACTGTGAAGGATCAAGCCGGACGGAAAGATAAGCGAGGACGAATAGCCCTTAAACCGCCTAGCTAGAATCTTCGGAAGTCAGGTGGGCTTTTCTGAACCAAAACTAGTGATGAAATTTATTATGCTATTGAGTATTATTATATGATTTTAAAATGCGAATGACTTGCCATTTTTATTGAGTTTGGTATGTGTTGTCATCTGGTTGTTTGAGATTATTATTATCCTGTGAGAGGCAGGAAACCCACGTGTGGTATGTTGAATGTTGAGGTGACTGTGAGCATTGTTTCAACTAGGCCGGTCACAGTGTTCGAGAAGGAGGCCTACTTCTCGGCACAGTGAGATTATTGTGACAGATGATGCATACTATTGATATATGTTATGTTTTGACTGCGCAGTCTATTTAAAAGAAAATATTTTAGCATGCACAAGTAAAACTGTTTTAAGTTACTTAAGTACTTGTGACGTTTCGGCAAGGCAAGTTTAATTGATATAGCTTTTAAGAGCATCTTTTTCCAAATGTTTTTGGCATGTGTTCACTGAGTACGAAGTACTCAGCCCTGCGTGTATTTCTAAACGTGCAGGTTGACAGGATGGTGATGGCATGGACGCTTGGTGGTGTGGTGTTTTTGGTTGAGTCGAGTCGGATGTCGGACTGGAATTTGCACGTCTCCATACGTGTGAATGTTGGGTTTTGAGTCAAGTTTCCGCTGCAACTCTTTGAAATGAAGTCTGTTGATATATACACTTTGATACTTGTTTTTGCTTCCGAGCGTTGGGCTCGTTGACTTTAAATGTTATGTTGAACCTGTTTCTCGTTGACTTGATATACTTTTTGTATTCTCGTTTTTGTTAAAATCTTATCCTCGTCAGCATGAAACACTTATCATATTCTTGTTGATATGTGAATTAAAATGCTCGGTTATTGCTTCCGTATGTCTTTGTTAGCCTTATTCGAGTGCTATTGCTTTTTATTGATGTTTCCCCGAGCATGTTTCCCCGTATTAGAGTTGATCGTTAGTTGATTAGGTTGTGTTGTTTTTCGTAAGTCGCACCTTGGGAGTTGGGGTGTGACAGGTTGGTATCAGAGCAAGGCTTTGATTGCTCTGAAGTCTGATTTTCTTTGATGAGTCGAGTCTAGATTTAATTCCTAGACTTATTTGAGTCAGTAAACCACACCAAGCTATCCTCCATCTCATCCGGCAACCAGGTATGTCTTATTTTCTAAAAGTTTTCAAGTAAAAGTGATGTTTGAATTATCAAGTATTGAGAATTTCTTTTGAGTTATTTATGAGTTATGATGTTTAGAGATAAAAGCTGTTAAGTTGATTGATAACTAGATTGCTTTAGAATGTCCTCCCCAATGCGTGTTCGTGTGGGAAAATCAGAAAGGATGAAACGCGTGTGCAAATGGTTACGTGATTTGGAATTGCCCGAATCCATGAACGAAAATCCCTCTTTGGAACGCAAAAATAAGTATGTGGTAGAAATTCTAGTATGCTCGATTAATTGTTTAAGTGTGCTTATGCGTTTAAAAATTTGTATAGGATGGACGATAACGACTGGATGCATGAGTACTTGCACGTGAGAAAGATGAGTACTGAGTCAATAGCCGAATTTCTAGCGCGTTATCATATGATATAGGGAAGAGTCCAGTACATGGACATAGGACCGCTGGAAGGCATGACGCATCTAATCCAAGCTCTACCTCAGGAATGGAAAGATTGGGCAGCATCCCTTGTTCCTCGATTTCTAGGCTATCGCTACTTCGATCGAACCTTGTATGGTGATGTGAATGCGTTTATCTCCACTATATCAGCCCGTTTCATGACCTATGGTGCTCCTCCGCCAGAACCGTATGATGATGACTCTCCAGGCTTGCTAAATGAAATTGTCCGTGCTCTTCCACCGATTCCTCAAGATGACCCTGTTTTCCTCCAAATTAATTCGCCGCCATGAACTGTGCTTGAACCTCGAAATTCCCACTCAGATTATTCATTTCCGAGTGGATGCAATGGAAATCCGTCATCGAATGAAGATCAGTTTGCCGCTTATATGCGTCGTCAGCAAACAACTTTTTCAATCCATCCCGAAGCAGAATCTTCTAGGCCAGCCCATTCAAGCAACAACAATGAGAACAAAAACGAGCCAACTGATGCAGTAACAATAGGAAAAGGATATCTTCAAGCCTTACCTAGCAATGTGTTTCCTGCCCCTTTTGCTTGTGCATCTACCTCCCTAGCAAGGCCAGAAGACGAGAAAAACTCCCAATTTTGTACCTCAACTGATGTAGCCCCTTACCTTCGTCAAGAAGAAAACCCCAACACCCCGCCCTGGGTTGAATCTGAGCTAGCTGCACTGAACTTACTTTGGAAGACTGTGAAGAAGCTTTGAGGGAAACTGAACGCGAGTGTTTCGCCATTGAGGATGATAACGTCGATGAAGAAGGCCAGCTTGTAGACAACATGCTTGAAGAAGAGGAAGAAGAAGAAGAAGACCCTGAGGAGGAAGAAGATCCCTGAGGAGGAAGAAGATCCCATAGAGCACTTTGAAGTAGACTCCGACGCGGAGCAATATGATGACAATGGGCCAAGTGAAGACGATTCCTACATGTAGAAGTGATTCAAGGAAGCTGTGGAAATTTAAGTAGTTTTATCGTGTGTGTTTGAGAGACGAACTCTTTTTAATTTGTGAGCAGTAATGTAATTTATAGTTTGAGAACTTGCTTAATTCGAGTAGGAGAAAGGGAAATTTTCAGTGAAATCCCTATTGCTTATAAGTCCTCAGAATAGGCCGCCGTCGGGCGATATAAAAATGAGCCTTTAGGCTTTTAAAAATTAAATATGAGTCTCTTGAGTTATTAATTTGAATTGAGTATGTGAAAATGAAAGTAATGATGTTTTATTCTATGATTGCGATTGATTGCTTGAGAACAACGATTGTCTTGAGAATATGTGATGATAATATGAATGTTTGATGACTATTGGAAATTGAATAAGATGTATGTATATGTAAGAATTTGAAATAATGAAATTATTTGAGAAGATCCTTGATTTGCTTTTGATTATTTAAGTACTGATCGAGAATCGTATTCCTCCCAAAAGGGAAATGTTTCAGAATCGAGAAAGGTTCCTAGTGAACTAAAGAATTAGAGTGGCTAAAGTTTTCTTGTTGTAATTTTTAGAATGCCGCCAAGGTGTAGAAATGTCAGAAACCCTGAAGATAACCCTGAGGGACAGCGTGATCCTACTCCACCCCCTCCGAATGAGAGACGAGTCGAAGAGCTTTTTCTTCATCAAAATCCCCCAACCTTCGATGGTAAAGGCAGTCCAGCTGATGCTGTGGACTGGATTCGTTCCCTTGAGCGAATTTTTCGTTTTCTTCGTTGCTCTGATCGTGAACGTCTAGAGTGTATGACGTATTAGTTGAAAGGAACTGCCGACTACTGGTGGGAGGCGAAGCAAAGAATGTATACCCCCGAAGAGCACGAGGACATAACGTGGGAACAGTTTAAAGAAGCTTTGTATGAAAAGTATGTGCCAAGGAGTTATCACAAGCAGAAATCAAACAAATTCGCCAATCTGAAGCAAGGAAAGAAGTTTGTGGCCGAGTATGATCGAGAATTCTGTGAATTAGCACGATTTGCGCCTGACATGGTGGATATTGATGAGAAAATGTGTGAGTTGTTTCGAGCAGGACTGAGGTAAGATATCCGAGTAGTTCTTGCTAGTCAGAGTAGTCTGACTTATGCTGAAGCCTTGAACAGAGCCCTAGACATGGAGTTGGCTATGCAACCAGAGAAAGGATCGCATCCTTCAGCGAATCCTCAATTTCAAAGCCAGACAACGACGACTGTATCTACCCAACAACCCCAATTTGGCCAGTATGGAAAGAGGAAGGGAAAATGGAGTGGTGGAAACCACCCGAACAAGAAACAGTGGCAAGGGAAAAGCCAACAGCAACCCCAGAAGGGAAGAGTTCCGCAGGTTAACCGAAATAACCTACCTGTAGGACCCTTAGGATTCCCTCCTTGTACGAAATGTGGCAAAATGCATCAAGGCGTCTGCAAGAGTGGGAGTAATGTTTGCTATACTTGTGGTCAACCTGGTCATTTCTCGAACCAGTTCCCGAGTAAGCAACAAGGATTGAGAGGCGGAAGACCGAATCAGTTCCAGCCTTCACAGATGAAAGCCATTGAGGCAACTCCTCTGCAAAAGTTTGTCCAGCATCAATGCAAGCCGCCGCAGCCAAAGCAGCAACCTCTTCAGCAAGAGCCTCCGCACTTCCAAAGAGCCTACGCAATTGAGCAGAAGCCGCTAGAAAAGGATAAAGGAAATTTGGCAGGTATGGGAAAGCTTAGTGGCATACATGTTATTGTTTTGTTCGATACGGGAGCTTCACATTCGTTTATATCTAGCATTTGTGTAGAGAACCTAGAATTGAAGGTAGAAGAATCAACCCAGGTGCTTAGTGACGCAACCCCTTTAAGAAAGTTTGCGTTAGTTTCGCGTGTTTGCTCGAATTTAGAATTTGAGGTCAAAAATCGTAAGTTGATCGCGAAATCCCTGAATGTAATCCAGATGTGTGACGTAGATATAATCCTAGGAATGGATTGGTTAGCCGAGAACTTTGCGACGATTCGATGCGACTTGAGGCAAATATCGTTTAAACCCCCTGGAGAAGAGTCAACCGTAGTTTTCGGAGTTGAGAAGAGAATGAGGAAGAGCGTATCGATAATTTCGGCTATGAAAGTGCAGGGATTGATGAGGAAGAAAGATACGCAAGTGTATCTAGTTTATCTGAATAAAGACGAGAATCAAGAGTTGAGTATCGATGATGTTCCAATCATGAGAGAATTCAAAGACGTGTTTCCAGAAGTGTTACCAGGCATACCCCCTGATCGACAATTGGAGTTTACGATTGATTTAGAACCCGGATCAGCCCCAATATCCAAGGCCCCGTATAGAATGGCTCCAAAGGAACTTCAAGACTTGAAGATCCAACTGCAAGAATTGTTGGACTTAGGCTATATTCGACCAAGCGTATCGCCATGGGGTGCTCCAATTTTGTTTGTGAAGAAGAAGGACGGTAGTTTAAGGATGTGCATAGACTACCGAGAGCTAAATAAGATTACGCTTAAGAACAAATATCCTTTGCCAAGGATAGATGTTTTGTTCGACCAGCTAAAAGGAGCCGGTGTTTTCTCCAAGATTGATTTAAGATCTGGATACCATCAACTGAAGATCAAGCAAGAAGATATTCCAAAGACTGCTTTTAGGACGAGATATGGAAATTACGAATTCATAGTAATGCCATTCGGGTTAACAAATGCTCCAGCAGTATTTATGGATATGATGAACAGAGTTTTTCACGAGTATTTGGATAAGTTCGTGATTGTCTTTATAGACGATATTTTGGTGTATTCAAGAGATGAAGCCAAGCACGAGAAGCATTTGAGGATTGTGTTGGAAAAGCTTAGAGCTGAAAAGCTGTATGCCAAATTCAGCAAATGTGAATTTTGGTTGAAGGAGGTGAATTTCTTAGGACATGTTGTTTCGTCTGAAGGAATTAAGGTAGATATGGAGAAGGTGAAAGCTGTGCAAGAATGGAAATCCCCGACATCAGTGAAGAATGTGCAAGGATACTACCCGAGATTTATAGAAGGATTCTCCAAGATCGCGAAGCCAATGTCGAACCTGTTGATGAAAGAAACAAAGTTCGAGTGGATGGAAGAATGTGAAAGAAGTTTCCAAGAGCTCAAGACGAGATTGACTACAGCTCCAGTATTAGCCCTACCCGAGCCAGACAAAGACTACATCATATATACCGACGCGTCTGCTCAAGGACTAGGATGTGTCCTAATGCAAGATGGAAAAGTGATTGCCTACGCTTCAAGACAACTCAAACCTCATGAAGAGAAGTATCCAACTCATGACATGGAATTAGCAGCTGTCGTTCATGCTTTGAAGATTTGGCGACATTATCTCTACGGAGCCAAGTGTAAAATATTTTCAGATCACAAGAGTTTGAAATACTTCTTCGAACAGAAGGAGTTGAACATGAGACAAAGAAGGTGGCTCGAGTTAGTGAAGGATTACGATTGCAAGATATCTTACCATCCCGGTAAAACGAATGTAGTAGTTGACGCGCTAAGTCGAAGGAGAAAGAAGGAAAACGAAAGAAGGATTTCTTCTAACTGATGAAGTCGAGTTGATTGAAGAATTCGGGAAGATGAGAATTGAAGTGATTGTACCTCTAGCGACGGTAGATCAAATGATTGCTACTTTAGTAGTAATGCCTGACTTGAGAACCCGCATCATAGAAGGCCAGAGAAGAGATGAAGAATTGGAGAAGCTACGAATGAAAGTGAGGAGTGAAGAAGTTAAAGATTTCTCTGAATCGAGCGATAATGCCTTGTTGTACCAAGGAAGAATTTGTGTGCGTAATGATGACAAGTTGAGAAATGAAATAATGAGTGAAGCTCATGAAACCCCGTATACAGCTCATCCCGGCAGCACGAAGATGTACCAAGACTTAAAGAAACAGTTTTGGTGGAATGGAATGAAAATGGATGTGGCATTGTTCGTTGAGAGATGCCTAGCTTGTCAGGAAGTGAAGTCTTTGCATCAAAGACCGTATGGACCTCTGCAACCCTTACCAGTCCCAGAGTGGAAGTGGGATGGAATCACAATGGATTTTGTGACCGGATTGCCAAGATCAAGGAGAGGAAACACAGTAGTATGGTGATAGTGGATAGGTTGACGAAGTCTGCTCATTTCATACCTATTCCACACACCTATGGATCATCCAAATTAGCTCAAATCTACGTCAAGGAAATTGTAAAATTGCACGGAGTGCCAAGGACGATTAATTCTGAGAGAGATTCGAAGTTCACAGCCCGTTTTTGGGAAAGTTTCCACAAAGAGTTGGGAACTCAGTTGCAATTCAGCACTGCTTATCATCCCCAAACCGATGGTCAGTCCGAACGAATGATTCAAATCCTCGACGATATGTTGAGAGTTGTTCCGTTAGATAAAGGAATTGAATGGGAGAAAGTCTTACCTCTTGTTGAATTCGCGTACAACAATAGCTTTCAGAATACGATAGGAATGGCCCCTTACGAAGCTCTTTACGGAAGAAAGTGTAGATCGCCGCTTTATTGGAATGAAGTGGGCGAAAGGAAGGTGATAGGGCCAGAAGCGATTGAGGAAATGATAGAATCTGTGCGCCAAATCCGTGAGAAGATTAAGGAAGCTCAGAGTCAACAAAAGTCGTATGCTGATAACCGAAGATCTAAGTAAGAATTTGAAGTAGGAAATAAAGTATTTTTGAAAGTATCCCCTTCGAAAGGAGTGTATCGTTTTGGAGTCAAAGGAAAGCTTAAACCTCGTTTTATAGGACCGTACGAGATTCTTGAGAGGATTGGATCCGTATCTTATCGTTTAGCGTTACCTCCCAGTTTCGGAAACTCGCATAACGTTTTTCACATATCGCAATTGAGAAAGTACGTCTTCGATCCGAAGCACATAATACGCCAAGAGGATGTCGAAATGAAACCCGATCTAAGCTACGAGGAGAAACCCGAGAGGATTTTAGATCATAAAGTTCAGCAGCTTAGAATGAAATCGATTCCCTTAGTGAAAGTCAAGTGGTGTCATCATGATCTCGAAGAAGCCACATGGGAACTCGAAGAAAAGATGAGGGCAAAACATCCCGAGCTATTTTCTCAAGGTTAGTAAATTTCGGGACGAAATTTTTTTTGAGAGGGTGAGGATGTAATACCACGAACTTTTATAACATTAGTGAGCGTATTAATTAACCGAGTAAGTTTAAATGACGAGATTTGAGGAATAAATTTTTTTCTAAATAAATAGAAATGAGTAAAATGACTGAAATGCCTTATATATTTTTACGTGAAATTATCTGTGTCTATTTCTTGAAGTGATGATGTGATGCATATATTGAGCTTGTTTTGTTGATTTTGTTGATGATCTAGTTGATGTTTTGATCATGAAATTATTATGTGATATGATGATTTAATCTTTGATGTTATTAAGTATGAGAAAATTGATTTGCATGTGAAAATTTTTAAAGAAATTAATTTATGATGATTTAAAAGATTTGATGATTTTGATGTTATAATGTATGTTAAAGTGTTAATTTGATTCCTTGATGAAAATAGGATTTATGGTGATAAAAGATTAGAAGTTTTAAAAACTTTAAAAATGTTAAGAGTTGAAAAATGCATAGAAAAATAGTCTTAATTTAATAAAAGAGGAAAATAAAATTGTTAATTAAATAAATAAGAGTCAAGAGAATCGTGTTAAAATAAAGAGAATAAAATAATAAGAAAATGAAAAGAAGATTTAATCGAGTCGAGAAAAAAAATATTAGACGAGTTAAATTTAAATACTCGTATAGTTTAATCAAGAAAATAACGGAATAAGATATCGAGTAATGATCTTGAAAGTAATTAATTGAAATTAATTAAATAAGTTATTTTTCAAACCATGTAAATTAAGAATAAATCGAGAAGAATTGCCGAGATAATAATTAGAAAAGTAATAGTTGAGTTAAGCATGAGAATCGAGATAGAAATGAAATTCCTATTTCATAAGAGTTTATTAAAAATTAAAAAGAATTTTTGTTAATTGAGTAAAGATTTATAATATGTTTTCATAAGACAACGAATTTGGAAAAGCGTTGTTTATAAGCCGAGAAAGATAAATTATATTGTTTGAGTTTTTATAAAAAGGAATTCATAATTGAATTAAGTTCTAAAATATAAATTGAGTAAATGTTAATGTGTCTTGAAATATGATTGAATTTAAAACATTGTGTTTGATTTATTTGGAATTAATATGCAATTGAATTAATATGCTTGAGTGAATGATATTATGACGTGAAAAAATATTGAGTTTGTTTGTATGCAAAATAATTGAGCTATTAAGTTGTTAATTGAAATCACGAATTGATTAAGTTTATAAGAGAAAGCTCGAGTAATAGAATGTAGATAGACGACGTTTCATAATTAAAGCGAGAAGTGCCAAGACATTGGTTAGTAATATTAACCAATCATCGAGTAGAGTTAATGGCTTAAAGACGAGAATGCGAGATCTTTTAGAAAAGAAAAAGTGTAGAGAGAAACGACTCAAGTAGAAGTCCTTCAGTCGAGACCAACGCCTTTTATCCGTCTTTGCGTAGTATCTTATCTTTTTATCGATGTCGAACTGTGAAGGATCAAGCCGGACGGAAAGATAAGCGAGGACGAATAGCCCTTAAACCGCCTAGCTAGAATCTTCGGAAGTCAGGTGGGCTTTTCTGAACCAAAACTAGTGATGAAATTTATTATGCTATTGAGTATTATTATATGATTTTAAAATGCGAATGACTTGCCATTTTTATTGAGTTTGGTATGTGTTGTCATCTGGTTGTTTGAGATTATTATTATCCTGTGAGAGGCAGGAAACCCACGTGTGGTATGTTGAATGTTGAGGTGACTGTGAGCCTTGTTTCAACTAGGCCGGTCACAGTGTTCGAGAAGGAGGCCTACTTCTCGGCACAGTGAGATTATTGTGACAGATGATGCATACTATTGATATATGTTATGTTTTGACTGCGCAGTCTATTTAAAAGAAAATATTTTAGCATGCACAAGTAAAACTGTTTTAAGTTACTTAAGTACTTGTGACGTTTCGGCAAGGCAAGTTTAATTGATATAGCTTTTAAGAGCATCTTTTTCCAAATGTTTTTGGCATGTGTTCACTGAGTACGAAGTACTCAGCCCTGCGTGTATTTCTAAACGTGCAGGTTGACAGGATGGTAATGGCATGGACGCTTGGTGGTGTGGTGTTTTTAGTTGAGTCGAGTCGGATGTCGGACTGGCATTTGCACGTCTCCATACGTGTGAATGTTGGGTTTTGAGTCAAGTTTCCGCTGCAACTCTTTGAAATGAAGTCTGTTGATATATACACTTTGATACTTGTTTTTGCTTCCGAGCGTTGGGCTCGTGGACTTTAAATGTTATGTTGAACCTGATTCTCGTTGACTTGATATACTTTTTGTATTCTCGTTTTTGTTAAAATCTTATCCTCTTCAGCATGAAACACTTATCATATTCTTGTTGATATGTGAATTAAAATGCTCGGTTATTGCTTCCGTATGTCTTTGTTAGCCTTATTCGAGTGCTATTGCTTTTTATTGATGTTTCCCCGAGCATGTTTCCCCGTATTAGAGTTGATCGTTTGTTGATTAGGTTGTGTTGTTGTTCGTAAGTTGCACCTCGGGAGTCGGGGTGTGACACTATCAGATTGCAATTGCGCCCGAGGATCAAGCTAAGACAGCCTTCATGTGCCCATTTGGCACATATGCCTGTAAGAGGATGCCGTTCGGACTCTGCAACGCACCAGGTACCTTCCAAAGATGTATGATGTCTATATTTTCTTAGATGATTAATGATTTTGTTGAGATTTTCATGGATGATTTCTCTGTGTTTGGGTTATCTTTTGACGACGGTCTTAGGAAAATTGAACGGGTCTTAGAGAGGTGTGTTGAAAGTGGTCTGACTCTTAGTTGGGAAAAGAGTCATTTTATGTTTCATCGGGGGAATGTGTTAGGCCATATCGTCTCTAAGAGGGGTGTAGAGGTTGACAAAGCTAAAGTGGATGTGATCGAAAGATTGCCTTCACCTCGTGATGTCAAAGGAATTAGGAGTTTTCTTGGGCATGCCGGTTTTTATCTGCATTTCATTAAGGATTTCACTAAAATCAGTCAACCTCTATGTCGTTTATTGTCCCAAGATGTGCCATTTGTCTTTGATGATGCTTGTCTTTATGCTTTTAATTTGCTTAAGGAGAAGTTGAGTACTGCACCTGTGGTTATTGGTCCTATATGGTCAGAACCTTTTGAGATAATGTGTGATGCTTCTAATTCTGCTGTTGGTGCTGTTTTGGGTCAACGTATTGATAAGATGCTTCGTGTGATCTATTATGCCATTCTAACCCTATCTCCTGCTCAAGTGAATTATACCACTACTAAAAAGGAGATGTTTGCTGCTGTTGTTTGCATTAGATAAATTTCGTGCATACATCATAGGGTCTAAGGTCATCATTCACAGTGATCATGCTGCATTGCGTTATTTGTTGACCAAATCTCAGGCTAAACCAAGACTTATTCGTTGGGTGTTGTTATTGTAAGAGTTTGATTTAGAAATTTGTGATAGGAAAGGTAGTGAAAATGCTGTAGTTGACCATCTGTCTCGTCTTGATAATCTACCTTCTCCTACGATTTGTGACAACCTACTTAAATCCTTTCCTTTTGAACAAGCTTTGAGTGCAGGGATTGTGCCTTGGTATGCCGATATTGTCAATTACCTTGCATGTGATGAGTAGAGACCTGACCTTACTTCCCAAGAAAATAAGCGTTTTGTCTCTGTGTGCAAGCAATATTTTTGGGAAGATCCGTATCTTTTCAAAATTGGCAAGGACGATATGATCTGAAGGTGCGTGCCGGATGAGGAGCAAGCCAAGGTACTCCAATTTTGCCATGAGACGCACTGTGGAGGCCATTTTGGAGGTCAGAAAACAGCGCACAAAGTGCTACAATCAGGTTTATTCTGGACTACATTATTTAAGGATGCTCATACTTTCTATCTTGCTTGTGATCGTTGCCAAAGGGTCGGGTCCATCGGTCGTAGGAATGAGATGCCCCTTAACAATATTCTTGTAGTTGAAATCTTTGATGTTTGGGGCATTGATTTCATGGGGTCGTTTCCCAAGTCTTTTGGTCATGAATACATTCTTTTAGCCGTTGATTATGTGTCCAAGTGGGTGGAGGCAATCCCCACTAGGACTTGTGATTCTCATGTCATGCTAAGGTTTATGCAGGAAATTATTCTCTGTAGGTTCGGGTTTCCCAAGGCAATAATTAGTGATGGTGGGAAGCACTTCTGCAACAAGCTTTTCGAGAAGCTTATGAAGAAGAATGGGATAACGCATAAGGTTGCTACTCCCTATCATCCACAAACGTCGGGACAAGCAGAGACGAGCAACAGGCAAATCAAGGGAATTTTAGAGAAGACTGTGCAGCCGTCTCGTAAGGATTGGTCTTCAAAGCTGAATGACGCGCTATGGGCATACCGTACGGCTTACAAGAGTATTTTGGGGATGAGCCCATAGCGGCTTGTGTTTGGGAAGAATTGTCATTTGCCTATGGAGATTGAGCACAAGGTGTATTGGGCGATAAGAGCAGCTAATCTCGATCTTGATGCCACGGGAACACAACGGATGTTGCAAATGTCCGAGCTGGATGAGCTTCATAATGAGGCGTATGACAACGCCAAGATTTACAAGGATCGAGTGAAGAGGTTGCATGACAGTCGGATTTTATTCAAGGAGTTGAAGCCTGGGATGAAAGCTCTTTTGTTCAACTCTAGGTTGAAACTGTTTCCGGGCAAGTTGAAGTCTCGTTGTACAGGCTCGTACCTAATCGAAGAGGTTTTACCGTTTGGTGCTGTCCGTTTGCTCAATGAGCAGACCCGAGAATCTTTCCAAGCTAACGGACATCGCGTCAAATCATACCATGAAGGAGAACGTGTCATCAAAGTTGTAGAGTCAATCTGGCTCGTGGATTCGGAGTGAATGCATCATTTTGTATGTCAAGCTAATGACGTTAAACAAGCGCTTTGTGGGAGGTAACCCATAGTTTTGTTAAAAAAAAAGCCTCGCACACTATAGAGGCTAGAAGCAGCGGTCGTCTGTGTTGGGCGAGCGCCCGGCATAGCTCAGCCCCAACTCTCACGCACCGGTTCAAGGCGACGGTCGTCCGTGCCGGGCAAGCGCCCGGTATCACTCGTCCCCAACTTAGCGCACCTTCTGAGGCTCAAGGCGACGCCCGTCCGTGCCGACAAGCGCCGGGCCTGCCTTGGCTTCCTCAGCAGGTGATCGTTCCATGTGGGCGAGCTTTCAGTCCTTCCCCTTTAAATACCAGCGCCCTAGTTTTCCATCCGCCGTCACATTCCCAAAAGCTCTCTCAATCTTCCATCGGGGCCTCCACCTCTCTCTTCCACCAATCTTTCAATTCCTCCGCTGCCAGCCTCGTCTCCGACGGCGACCTCGCTTACTCCGCCATCCGTCCACCTCGCTCGTTCGTCTCCAGCGAGCACCAGTTTCGATCTCCCCACTCTGGCGAGCACCTGGCAAGCGTCTTTCACCGCCTCTCGTTCCAACCGGAGCGAGCGCTGACCCTCACTTTCATCCGGACGAGCGCCGCCCTAGCGCCAATTCCGGACGAGCGTCGCCCTCGCCCCAAATCTCCAGCGAGCGTCACCCTCCATTTGTATCAGCTCCTAACGAACGTCGTCTATCGCGCTCATTCATTTTCAATGACCCGTACCAAGCATACTGAGAATACGGGAGCCGCCAGCAGTTCCGCTCCCCGTTCTGCTGCTACAGAGGCCATGGACGCCGATACGGCTGCACCACAGGATCTCTCGCGGACATATCAGACCATCTTTCCAATCTACACAGTTGCTGAAGGTAAAACTTATCTTCGTCTCAAAAGTCGAGCTGTTACATTACCACGTTTTATTGATTGGGAAGTTATTGAGTCCTTGGAAGTTACGGATCGGTTGGATAAGTATCTTAAGGTGCTAGGGCTGTTTAAGTATGCTCATGCCGAATGGCCTTCGTTTTCTTCATTGTGTTAGGAATTTCTGGCTACTATGCAATTTGAAGAGGATCTTGCAGGTATTACCTTCCGTTTGTTGGGTACTAAGTGTCGTGCGGGGTATACTACTATGCAAACAGTTTTTGGCTTTCGCAAATCCCAGGGTGTGTTAGCCCTTCCTGATACGTTTGATGCTAGTACCACTTGGCGTGAATTGACTGGGCGTGACAATTGGGGAACTGCTGGTATGCCTAGTGGATTAATTTGTGATCCAGTTTTGTGTATTTTACACAAATTTCTTGTGTATAATGTTAAGGGCCGTGATGAGGCTAATAAGGTGCATACGCTTGAGCTCTACTTACTTGATTATGCTGTGAATAAGCGGAAAGTTTGCCCGACCCCTTTTATTTACGCCACTCTGCAGAATATTGTTCGAACTTCCACATTTTGAGCTGCTTTGCCTCACCTAGCTACTGCTTTGGCTTATCATTTTAAAGCCATTCCGGCGGATTTCCCTCCTTCCACTCAGACGCTTTTGAAATGCAAGTATTTGGGCTTTACTGAATTGAAGCATGGGTATATTGTCAGTGATGTGGCGACTTTTCTTCCCTACGAGGCGCGCCCCGCGGTAAAGTGCCATCGTGATGCCGAGCTTGCAGGCACTCGTGTGCCTCCGCCTACTACTCCCGTTACCTCTGATGCCGAGTCTAACAGAGAAAATGATGCTGCTACCACGGTTGGGAGTGAGGATGCGTCTTCCTGTCAGATTGAGCCTGCTTCTCAACCTTCCGGGTCTGATCCTTATGATTTCCAGGCTTTTCAGCATGATTTTACTTCTTTTCGTGGAGAGTTGGGAATGCAATTGGGGCAACTACAACAGCAGTTAGTTTTACAGAATGCGCAATTGCAGCGTCAAGATCAACGGTGGGAACAGAATGATCAACGGTGGGACATGAATGATCAACGTTGGGCTGATAATGATCAACGATGGCATGTTCAGACTCAATATTGGGAGACACGGAATCATCGTTGGGTAGCACAAGCTCCGCATTGGACTACTACTGCTCAGTATTGGGAGCAACAACAACAGCATATGGCTTCCCAGACCCGTCAATTGGATTTCTTGGAGCAGCAAATGGCTCGTTGGAACTTCACTCCCGAAGGCCCGTCCAATCTGCCGTCTGATCAACAGTGATTCTCACTGTTGATGTGTACGTTTTTCTTTTCCAATTCTTTTTCGTCTTAGTGGTTGTTGCTGTTTATTTTGCTTTTATGTTATTGTGTTTGTTTTGCATTGCTTTGGTTGTTTTTCTAGGTTGTTGGTGTTTGCTCTTTGATTTTTACTCCCTTCTTTTCTTGTTTATTGATTGGCAATGGGGACATTGTTGCGTATTTTTCGTGGGGGGGGGGGGGGAGGGGGTATGTCTTTTTGAATGATCATCTTGTGCGTCCTCAGTTATCTCTTATTTAGAATTATGATTTAGAAATTGAGATTGAAGTTTATAATTCATGCTTTGATAGATTTTATTGATCAGGATAGTCTTTTTATGAATTGATTGGTGTGGTCATTACATGTCGATTGTGGGGCGATTCATGTTCGAATAATTGAAGCATGATTTTTTAGTGTGGGTGAAAAGTGAGGAAATAGTGTTTAAGAAGTGTATCCCAATTTATTCAATTAAAAAAAAACAAAAAAATAATTAAAAAAAAGAAAGAAAAAAAGAAAAAAAGAAAAAAAGGGAGTTATTTTATTGTTAAATAAGTTGAGTTACTTTGGGAGGCCTCTGCTCTTCTGGAAACCATGAGCATGGGAAACCACATGAGGACACTTTAGATGACCTCTAAATGTTCACACCTCATGAATTATGGCCATATAACCCAATTTGACTTGAAAATTTGTTAATCTTGCTGTTTAATTTTATTGTGTTGTGAAGGGCTCTACCCCTCTTCCTCGTTGGCTTGAATTTGTCCTTAATGTATGAGGAATGGGTATGGGAAACCACACTAGGATTTCGGAATTTCCGTGAGTAAACCTAGTGAAGATTGCCTGGAATTCACATTTTCTTTAGTATAGTGTAAGAAATGAAACAAATTTGGGATACTCTTCGTTGTTGTTGTTCCTCTCTTTGATCTTGTACTCGGATGCTGAGTTGAATGTGTTCTTGTGTGGAGGGCAACTCATCTGTTGTGTGATGACTGTTGTCGATCGATGAGTAATTAATTGTCTTGTGATTGAGAGTTTATTGAAGTATGAATTATTCGGTTCAAGCTTCCACTTTCTTCATTTTAATTTTTAATAAGATTTGCTTGAGGACAAGCAAGGTTTTGTGGGTGGAGGGGTTGTTGCATCTGTATTTGGTCGTATTTTGGATAGTTTATTTGGTGCATTTTAGTTGATTTCCAATATGGTTTGTTTTATTTTTAAACTTAGAATGCACTAATATTTTGGTTCGAGTTTTGTGTGATAAATGCAGGTTTTTGGCTTCAAGTTATAGATTATAAGAGAAACAGCCGAGCAAGTGCAGAGCCAAGGGCCGTCGATTGCCCGGACCCGTCGATCATTCGGCACGAGTTTTGGTTTTGGACGAGTTTTGACTGAAGCTATTCCCGACGATCGCCCGTCCCCGGCGATTGTAGGACGTGAAGCAAACTCACCCGCTCCCGACGATCGCCCGCCTCCGACGATCGCTAGACGTGAAGCAAACTCGCCCGCTCCCGACGATCGCCCGCCTCCGACGATCGCCTGACGTGAGGCATCTTGATCACCGTCGCTCGCCGGGTTCCTAACGCTCATCGGGGTAGGTGTGGTTGCGAGGAGGTGGACGCTCGTTCGTGTCCGACGAGCGTCGGAGCTGAGACGGTGCCAAGTCCTATAAATAGGGATCGGGATTATTTTACAATCTACGTCTTATTATTTTTGGTCCGCCTCCAGAAACACACACACTACTTTTCTTTTCAGTTTTCTTTCTTTCTTTCTTTCAGTTCTAGTTTTATTGAATTGAATTTGTACGGATTTTGTGACAGACTTCCACTACAGATTCAGATCTAATTCAGTTCTTCTTCGTTTTCTTTCAATCAATTGTGAGTTATAATTCTGTCTTTAATTTATGCTTATGATTTTATCTGTGTTCTTAGAATTAGGGTTCTATATTTTTGCCTAGATTAATTTGTTCTTTTAATTCATTAGATTAGAAAAACCCCCTATCAATCTTTACTGCTTTATTTTTATTTTCTGTTCCTTTTTGCAATACAAACGTTGCCCTGTTACGTCTTCCTCGAGAGATACGATATTCGGGTTTAACTTAATCAATCTAAATGACCACGTTAATTTGCGTGCAACTTAGGATTAATTTTAGTTGAATAATAATATAGACGATCATGATTAGGAATTGTTTGGATTCCTAATTATCATGATGTCTTGAAAGTATATTGCCTTAAGAGACTAAAAAATTGAAGTTAAGTATGAAGTGATGAAGTAATAGCATGTTTTGATGAGAAATGAAAGTAAACATGACGTAGAAGTATTTATACTTGCTTAATTGTTTTAAAGCATGAATCTTTGAAAGTATGTGGTCTTAAGAGACGAATCATGTTGAGATTATGCATGTCATGTTCATATCTAAGCATGCATATATGAAGAAAGTTGTTGAGCAAGTATAGTAAGTGTGAAGAAGTAGAAGGAATCCTTCGAATTCCTTTGTTGTTAAGATGCCTTCTTTAAGATTAAGAAATATCCTTTTAAGATAAGTTAAGTTGAAAGGATAAGATTCGTTTGTCCTTTCTCCGTTGTTCTGTTTTTAAATCAAGTTCGATTGAAGGAACATCCGGAGGAGAAGTGAAGTGAAGGCGAAGAAAAGAAAGCAAGTAGAAGCTAGGAAAGCATCTCTTAAGGTGGGCTTTTCTAAACCGAGGACCTTTTATGGCCTCAATACATGATGAACCATGTTTTATAAATGTTTAACTTGCCTTTTTATCTAAGTTATGTGTGTGATCCGTCTACTAAGAAAGAAGAACGAATTCGGTCTCACACAAGATGAGATTTGTGCACAATAGGAATCGTGAGCGTCTGGCCGGTTTCCGATGATTAGAAGGAGGCCTCCTTCTCTTCACTGTTAAAGTAAAGTTGTAGACATTTTGGATTCACTCACTTATGTTTTGACTGCAGTTGCTTAAGAAAGAAAAATGTTTTGGCTTTTGCCCAAGGTAATTTTTTTTATTAAAAACCCTTGGTGCTCAAACTCAAGTGGAAAGTTAAATCTTATCAATTTTTTCAAAGAAGAAAAGAAAGTTTTTGACACATGTTCACCGAGTATATTTTTGTACTCACGCCCTGCATTGGTTTTCTTAAAAACATGCAGGTAATTTTGGGCGGAATGAGGGCAAGCTCGGAGGATTCCCCGTTTATTTTAGTTTTGCCAAGTTTGAGATTTGAGTCTTCATACTCATATCTTGGTCACTTTATTTTTCCACAGCAAGATTCATTTATTCGATATGGTTGTAAGCTTATTATTTTATTTGGGTCTGTAACTTAATCCTCGATGCATGCATTCTGAACCCTTTGACCCCGAATCCCTTAGATGCTTGAACAACTATCGAAACTTGAATCTCTTTCTTCAAACTAAAAAGTAGTTTTGGGCTTCCAACGGGCCTCTTGAAAGTCTTTGATAATTATTCAATTGTTAGTATTTTGGCCCTTGGTGTTGATTCAAAACTTTAAACCTAAGCATGCTAAGACCTCTTATATAATCGAACCTTCAAGTTCCTTTGAGGTTTCAAGAATAAATGTTTTTAATAGTTTCAAGCGTGCTAGATCTCCTTTATAAACATGATTTCTATTTTCTTCAATGTTTCAAAGTCGTGGGAGAACTTAGACCCAAGCATACTAGGTGTCCCTCTTATTCCTTCTTTTCAAAAGAGAACCTTGTTAGTCAAAGAGGAATGTTTTAAGCAGACGTCATGGTTCACCCGTTCTAGTCATCTTCACTCTAGTTCTGGTGATGAATCGTGATATGGTTTCAGTCCACCCTTCCAAGAGTAGAGGTTAAGCGGGGTGGGTTGTTACAGAAGTACAAGCACATGTTAAGTCCTTTGGAATATGTGGAGAATTTTTTTGAGAATTGGCAGAAGCATTTCAACCCACCACTTAAGAAACAACATTTGACTATACCATTAAAGTAACTCAAGGAAATTACTTCGATTTGAGAACTAATTGCCTAATCACGTCCACGGAAAGATAATCCATGCTTCAATAGAAAACGGGTCACACCTATGGAGGTTGTCAAGCGGGTGCGATAAGCAACATTCATCCCGCAGGTCTTTAATCGATATATATATTGGTCACACTTTTCTTTTGATTCATGAAAGCTTCAAGTTGTATTTTAACATCACTGTGATAGCTATTCACAACCCTAACATAAAGAGTCAATATTTCTTATGTTTTTGCCAATTTCCAAAACCAGTCTTAGTAAAAACATCTTCTTCAAATCGACCTCCTTTATTTGGTTGCTTGAAAAGATAGCACCAAAAATACATTACGTCTTTAGATATACTATAATATAGCCAATGGAACTTTTGGAACCAAGTGCTTTGAAAACTCATTTCTTGATTACCATATAATTTTTTTAGGATTAATATTCTCAGATGGTTGATAAGGTTCTATCGACAAGAATGCTCTTCCTGCATCATCTCTAATATCAACATCAAACTCTTCAATTTATTTTCACATTCTCGGATCACTAATAATATCATTTAAGTCGAATTCTATTTTTTTGATGATCTGATTTATCACTAGTTAAACAATAGGTTCTTCGCAAGAAGAGAAAAAGCCATCATCAATATGACTCCATTTTCTATACAAATAGAAATATAACTTATAATTAATTAAAAGTTAATAATTTGATAATGATATACATAGTATACATTATTTTTAGCCCAATGTGTTGGGTAGAAAGCTTTAATTAAAGTTTTGTTTAATTCAAAAACCCCAACTGAACCCCAACTGAACCCCAACCGAGTAGATAATTGTCTGAGTCTTAGATAAACTCAACTATTTGAGCAAGTTAAAGTCATTTAACTTTACAGGTCTCAAACTGAGGGAGAACTTGGAGACTTAGTCGAAGGCATTTAGGCAAAGAACAAGTCAGGTTGATTGATCAACTGACTCATCCCGACTGAGAAAAGAAGATAGAAGGTGTAGTTGTTCTGAAGAAAATTTAAATTTTGAAGACTTCAAGCTACATGGACCAATAAGATGCATGCAAAAGACATTTCTTCATTTGGCTATACAAGGACTTCATCCCAGACTAAAGCAATGCGCATCATTTGCCCAGAAGAGCTTTACGGCGAATTCAACGGATGAAGATGGACTTCAAATAGAAGATTCAAACGGCTCTATTCCAACTGCTAGTTTAATCTATCAACCTATAAATAGAGGTATTCAAGACCAAGACAGAAATAAATGATTGTAGGGGATAAATTATACTACTTAGGAGACGTGGATGACGTGGTTGATAGGGGCACTGAGCAACCTGTCACAAGTAATACACGTAAGAGTCCAATGGAATACTGGTGGGGGTGTCGGCCGATGGACCTCCGACGCTCAAGTCAGTTATCGGAATAATATAGTATTAATAATAAAAGAAATAATTGGATAATAGAGAAATGCAATAGTAGTGAATTCTTAAATGTCCGTGATGTCCGGATGGTGATGATAAAGAGTAAGAGCATCAAGAAGGTAGGTGGTGCATGTAATCGTCTTAAATATAATTATGTGTACTTAAGTCTTATAAGATGTGTTTATATGCGACTACGTGTGATTCTATGTGATAAAATTTCCGGGAATAAATTTCCTTGTGAAATTACCAAAATCCCCTGAGGGGCATAATTGTAATTTTTCTCATTTCGGAGACTCGAAACTAAGATGTGAGGAATTACATGAGTTTAAGAATGTGAGATTTAGTATAAGTCCGAATTTCAGAAAATTTCGAGACAGTTGACTTTTGATGAATAGTAACTTTGATCGGAAAAGTCAACCCTCGGTCAACAGACCCCGAATTCAGTATAATCACTGTTATGGGAACCTAGAATTTATGACCAATGATATGAGTTTGAGAATTTTTTGAGATCTTTTGAATTGAGTTTGAATTTATTATGAAAATGCAACTAATGTGTATAGTAACTCGTCGCGACATTTTACGACTTTTTCGTTATACGGCAATTACCCCTGAAACTTGGGTGTTTCCGAATCTAGAAATTATTTTATGAATAATGACACAAGTTGGAGAGAAATCCGAGATCTAGAAATCGAGTTTTGAGCTATATTTAAATCGGAGACGAGTATGCACGATAGAGATTTCCAACTTTCTTCGTTATTTGAAATTTATATATGAAAGTTGGGTGCTTTAGAACCCATAAATTATTTCATGAGTAATGGTGCGAGTTAGAGTGAAATTTGATGTCTAGAAAGTGCCGAAAAGAGAAATTAAAGTTAACGTTTTAAGAGGGATATATTGTACGGATAAAATCTTTTCTTCCAGGGATTTTTATCTGATAAAAATCGGATTTATCTCTCCCCATACCAGCAGATATATCTCTCCCTCTACCCTTTTCTATCCCACTCTCATCCCCCCTAGAGTGGAACACACTCTCTCTTATCTCCCTTAACATAATACACGCAAGTTTCTATCTCTCTTTACTCCCTCTCACTTCGGTCACCACTACCATCACTACCATCTCTCTCTCCTTCAACTCCTTCCATGGCAGCAGTAGCTCCATAGCTCCATGGTTCCATTTTCCTCACTCAAAAATCAAGAAATGAAATTAAAGATTCAAGGAATCAAGATTTGATCCTTACCTCTTCATTAAACTCAAGTAAGATCAATACTTTTCTTCCTTCTCTTCCTTGAAGCTGCCGATTTTTCATCTCCATAATAAGCATCGATTTTTCTTCAAGGAAATCAAAGAAAGGAAGCTAGAGTTGCGAGGAATGAAGTGGTGATTATCGATCGAGGAAGAGTTAGTAAGATTTCTAACTTTTAAGCTTAAGAACTCCAAGTCTTTCTCTCCCTTATATTTCAAAAACTTTGAGTATGAGGAGAAATAAATTGATCTTTGAGTTTTTGAGTATGAAGTATGAATAAGTGTCTGTGTGCTGTGAGTTAGGGGGAAAGATAGGAAAATTTGTGCCATGATTTCTATCTTGAGTATGATGATTTCTATGTGTTTTGGAAATTATTCTAAGCATGCTAGAATGAGTAAATGAAGAAATAAACTTGTTTTTAAGAAAAGAGAAGTTGGAGAAGATGATGAATAGTAAAAGTTAATTTTTTATATATATGTTTTGTGATGAATCTAAAGATGGATATTATAAATTTAAGAGTTTAGAAACATGAGTATATGATTTAAATATGAGCATGAATTTATTTGATGGAAATGTATGTGTGACCATATATATATATATATATAAATATGATTGATTGTTCTTATGATTTATTTGATGAATTGGTGGTTTAGAAATAAAATTTAATAATATCTATGGATAAAAATACCACCAAAAGAAAGAAAATGAGTTTATATAAATATATATATTTTTTGCAATATATATATATATACAGAGAGAGAGAGAGAGAGAGAGAGAGAGAGAGAGAGAAAATTTGGGAATTTTAATTCCTATAACTACATAGAATGATATAAAAATAAAATTTGAGATGAAGTGAGCATAAGTTTAAGAGGAATTGAAGAAATAAAACCTTATGCTAAAAATATAAAAATTTCGAACATTAATAAGTAGAAGACATTGTGCCTTTTGAGTTATTATGTACAAATTGATGAATTGAATGAGAAATAATAAAATTTAAATTATTTGCAATGAAACTATATGTTAAAAAAATCAAGAGTTTAAACATCCAAGGGAAAAACTCCAAATTATTAGAAGGATATATATAGCCAAAAAGAAGAGTTTTGATGATTATGAGCTTAAAGAGATAAGTTGAATTAAGAATAATGAAAATTAGAATTTATTTGAGTATAATGAAACATTAAAATACAAGAAATAAAATTCTATAAAGAAACCCCCAAATTAGTAGAAAGAAATGAGGCATAAAGTATGATTTTTGAGTATTTGAGGGTAAAAGATGAAATTGGTGGAGGAATTGAGCAATTGAAATTTTTATAAGTTCAATAGAACTTGAAATTCTTGAAAAAGAGCAAGAAAAAGAAAAATAATTTAGAGAAGAAAATTTAAAATGGAAATTTATGAGATTTTGTTACGTAAAAGATGTAATTGATGTTATTAATAAGAAATTGAGATAAAAACAAGTATGTTAGCCACTTGAATCACATAATTTTGGAGTTCGTATGAGGAAGTTATGAAAAAGTCAACAAATTTCTAATTAAAAGTTGACTTACGAGAATTTAAGTGTAAACGAATAAATTAAGAAGTGTAAGAGCTAAAATAAATGAATAACGAGTAATAGAACTTGAATCGAGCAAAGACGAATCCTTAATAATAAAAAGGGTTAGAACCGAAAAGTTTAAGGGAAAATAAACAAACTTTTTCCCATTTTAAAGTCAAGAATCGAAATTGAACGAAAAATTGTTCAATAGAAATTATTTTAAGTGAAATATAAGAAATAAGTATTTTTCCAACTAAGTTAATATATTTTCTCGAGAAAAAGTAACCCGAGAAATTTTATACGAGAAGTCGGGATGAGAAAAGGAATTTAAATTTGAATTCCTTGAATTTTTCTAAGATGAATGAAGTTAAGTTTGTCAAAAATGGAGAAATATTATTTTAAGTTAAAAAACGAGCAGTGTGATATATCTGAGATAAATGTGTGTGGATATTTGATGTGACTGTAAAATGATAAAGTTATGAGTGAAATGTAAACTATGTGAACGAGAATAGTTTTCGTATTTATTTGAAATTATTTTATTTAAGAAAATCGAGAAATTTGAGTTAAAAAAATAGATTTTTAATATTTATGTTGAATGCTCGATTATGATTGTTAATGACGAAAATATATGCCGAAAAGTCTGATGGTATAGTACTTAGATAGAAATTAAGAATCAAGTGTTTAAGGAGTCGAATCGAGAATTTAGAAACTCGAGTTATGTAGAAGTCCGTTAAACGGTTTAAGATTTCGCGGTTCCCCAAACACGTAAAACTCGTCCTTATATAATATTATTTTGAAGGCACGGGTGGAGTGAAAAGTAGGACAGCAAGCAGAAAAGAATAGTCGAGCTAAGCCACTTTCTAGGTAGGCTTTCTGAACTGAAACTCAACGATGCATGCACAATTTATTTTATATATATGCGCTTTTATTTAAAGTTGATTGACTTGCCTGAGTTTTATGTTTTCGTATGTAATCCTCTACTTAATATTATGTGACGAGAATGAGTCCTGTGGACGCACGGGATGAAGTCTTGTTTGAAACGGGACAATGCATGCATTAGAATAGGTGACCGTGAGCCTTGCTACAGCCTAACCGGTCGATAAGTAACTGTGAGCCTTGCTTCGGTTGGGCCGGTTATGTAAAGGCTGTGAGCTTTGCTTTGATTGGGCCGGTCACGGTGCTCGAGGAGGAGGCTTACTTTTCGGCACCATAAGAAGATAAGACATGTAGATGGATTCATACCCGAAAAAATGGCTAGCCGATTTCAGAAAACAAACGAAAATGATTTAAGCTGCCACAAGTCGTAAATTCTTTTAATTAATTATTTATCTAACACTTATGATGCAGGTGAAGAGGCAAGTTCAATTATATAGCTCTATCGAGCGAGTTTTTAAAATTATTTTAGCATGTGCCCACTGAGTACGAATTACCCACGCCCTGCATGTTATTTCTAGAACGTGCAGGTTAGCTCGGATGAGGAAGGATGCAGTGTGCTTGGGCGACTCGTTGTTAATGAAATCCTAAATTGAAGTTTAAGCTTGAGGTTATGTGTCTTCACACATATAACCTTGAGATTTTAAGTTGATGTTTATATTCCACTGCAACATCATTATTTCGATATATCTTTGCCTTGCATGCTCGGTCCCAAAATCAATGAGCCCGTGTGCTCGAACATAGCCATTAAGTCCTTTCTGAATTCCTCCCGAAACTTGTTGGAATCATCTAACAAATTATCGTATCTGATTCACCACCACTTGATTATTAAAAGTTAAAAAAAAAATTGGCCCACTTTTGAATGCAACATTTATTAATAATCAAACCTAATACCTTGATTGATTCGCCATTTAAAATCATGACAAACGGTCGTTTCTTGAAAAAGTAATTAATTGATAACTCACATGAATGTGAGCATTATTTGATATTTGATGTTATTCCTTAATTATCGAGCATGTTTCTAAGTAAAAGTTCAGTTGTTCCACCTCACTGCCCCTTGTATTCTAGTCGTTTCAATACACTAGGAATCGGGGTGTGACAGTGCCGGTGTAGCCGGTGCGGCCGATGGATCCGAATAGCCCAAAAAATGAAGAGAATAAGAGAGAAATCAGATGGCGGCGGGTAGGGCAAAAGATGCAGTAGAGAGTAAGAGTGTGAATGATTCGATGATTAGTTGAACATAGTGGCCGCCTATTTATATGGACCACTTAGTCGGCTTAGGCATTTTCCTATACCGTAGCCGTCGGCCTTATCCGCCCACCATCTCCTCTCAAGTGGTTCTGATTCTTGTGGGAAGAAAGTAATTTGAATTTGTCTTTAGTTAGTTTAGTTGACTTATTCAAACATCGTGTCTGATTGTTCCAACGTGTCTAGTTAGGCCGTTGGACACCCCTGAGTCAGATACGGGCTCTTCAAGCCCTATAGTATTATTGGATAATGTATTGGACCGATCCGTCTAGTCCGGTAGGCTAGCTGGGCCAATTAGCAGGCTTTATAAGAAAACGAATTTAGTCCACTACAATGATCAAGCGCGCAAACAAAGAACAAGAACAAGAACACTCTTCAGTGATGCCTTCTCCACTTCCAGTGTTCACATATTATCTGTCTCTAGGCTAGTTGCATCTCCCCTCTGTACTAGCCTAGATTAGCGAATAGAGACTTATTGCAAGTCTATTTGCTGTCAGAATCTTGAGACTTATTGCAAGTCGAGATTCATAGTTGGAAAACACCCATATACTTTATAGTTTGTGTTTTGGGATTGACTTATCCCGTAACTCAGTCACCCAGGTTGTCTAGAACCCACAATCTAGACGTTAGGTTTGATTTGTAACAACCCACCCGCCTAACTACTTCTTTGGAAGGGTGGACTGAAACCATATCACGGTCATACGCCAAATCTAGAGTGAAGATGAGTAGAACGGGTGAACCATGACATCTACTTAAAACCTTCCTCTTTGTCTAACAAGGTTCCCTTTTGAATGAAGGAATAAGAGGGATGCCTAACATGCTCGGGTCTAAGTTATTCATACGACTTTGAAGCATTGAAGAAATAGAAGTCATGTTTATCAAGGAGTTCTAGCATGCTTGGTACTAATTTAAGCATTTGATCTTAAAACATCAAAAGAACTTGAATGTTCGATTATCAAAGAGGTCTTAACATGCTTAGATCTAAGGCTTTGAATCAAACACCAAGGGCCAAATTTTAACAATTGAATCATTTTATCAAAGACTTTCAAGAGGCCTGTTGGAAGCCTAAAAACTGGTTTTTAGTTTGAAGAAGGAGATTCAAGTTTCGATAGTTGTTAAACATCAAAGGGGTTCGGGGTGCATGCATCAAAGATTAAGTTATAGACCAACAAAATAATATGATTACAACCATATCGAATAAATGAATCTTGTAGCGGAATAATAAAGTTGTTGAGATATGAGTATGAAGACTCAAATCCCAAACTTGACAAAACTGTGGCAAACAGGAATCCTCTGAGCTTGCCCTCATCCGGCCCAAAATTACCTGCACGTTTTAAGAAAACAAATGCAGGGCGTGAGTACAAGGTACTCAGTGAACACATGCCAAAAACTTGCTTTTCTGCTTTGAGAACTTGGTAAGTTTAAATTTGCCACTTGAGCTTGAGCACCAAGGGTTTTTAATAAAGAAATTACCTTGGGCAAAAGCCAAAATATAAGCGAGTGAATCCAAAAATATCTACAAACTTTACTCTAACAGTGAAGAGAAGGAGGCCTCCTTCTAATCATTGGAATCGGCCAGAGGCTCACGATTCTTATTGTGCACAAATCTCACCTAGCTTGAGACCGAATTCGTTCTTCTTTCTTAGTAGACGGATCACACACAACTTTAGAGAAAAAGGCAAGTAAAACAGTTATAAAACATGCTTCATCATGTATTGAGGCTAAAAAGGTCCTCGATTTAGAAAAGTCCACCTTAAGAGATGTTTTTCCTATCTTTCTACTTGTTTTCTTTCCTCGCCTTCACTTCACTTCTCCTTCGGATGTTCCTTCAATCGAACACAATTTAGCAATGGAACAACGCAATACGAGAAATGAAATTTATCCTTTCAACTTATCTTATCTTAGAAGGATATTTCTTAATCTTAATGAAGGCATGTTAACAAGGAATTCAAGGGATTCCTACTACTTCTTTGCACTTACTATACTTACTTAACAACTTTCTTTTTTTTTGGTAAATAAACTTGTATATATAAAATGACGGAAATAAACTACACGCAGCCATGTTGCCAATGTTCGGGCAATCCAAACGGGATGCCAAGAGAAAATTACAAACAATGCAATCGATGCCAAACAGTGGCAAGACAAAATTGGAGACGTAGCCAAACACAAGGCATGAGTTGATGGCACCAGGATCCTTGAAGAGGATACCAATACCATCAATTGGCGTGAAAATAAAAGAAACAAACCAAATGCGAAATTACGATAGGAGAGGACTGGAGCCTGGTGGGGTTTAAAGATCGGGAGGCACTCCGTAAGTGATGGTTTCAGCTCTCCGGCGCATGCAATTGGAGTCTGAGTCTTGGGCTGGCACTGTGAGGCTTTCCAGGTGGTGAGATGGTGTCGTCAGCACGCCTTGCATCATCCGTGGCGAGGTTCTTGGCATCCATCGGCCTTAGGTTGCACTTGGTGTTGCCATGGTCAAGAAAACGCGCCCACTCCCCATCAAGGCTGGTGTCACCCCACAGCCCATTCAATATTTACTGCTGCCCCCAGGGAATTTGTTGCTAAGACTACTATAGGGGGGCGAGGTGCTGTGAAGGCCATGGCACCACCTGCCGAGCCTTGGCTCGGCAGGGCACGGATAGGAGCGATGGATGACCCGACTAAAGTGGGACGGTTTCATTTTCCGTGGTGGTGCCACCACCGTTCCGACGAACTTTCGAGGTTGGTAAACTCCGGCAATGGGCAAATTTTCAACGTGAGATTGCTCAAGAATGACATGGATAGGAAACGATGGCGCACATTGGCCATGGCGCACGCCCAAAGTGGGCAGGCGGAGGTGATGGAAATGGCGCGCAATGGCCATGGCGCACGCCCATTAGAGGGCCATTAGAGGGACAGACGGACATGACGGTGCTCAATGACCACGGCACACGCCTAAGGCTGGCGGGAGGAGCTCGATGGTGAAAGTTGATGGCGCACAAAGATGGCCATGGCACACGCCCAAAAAGGGCGGGCGCAAGAGATGGTTTCGATGCTGCAGGGACCAAAACAAGGCACGCGCTCGAAGTCGAGTGGGTGGCGCTCATTTGGTAAAGATAGGGGCGACGCGCAATGGCCGTGGCACATGCCTAAGGCTAGGCGGGCGGTGCTTGATGTAATGAATGAATGGCGCTGGTGGCCGTGGCGCGCACTCTCTGTCGAGTGGGCGGAGCTGTTGGGTGAAAATGATGGTTAAAAATTTGCGGTGCACAATGGCCGTGGCGCACGCCCAAAATTGGGCGGGCGGTGTTTGGATAGAATGATGGTACAAGTGACCGAGGCGCACGCTTTCTGCCAAGCGGGCGGTGCCTAAATATTAACGAGATCCGGAGGGAAGAGGGTATGAAGGACCATGTAAACTTGTACCTTGATCTTGAAAAGAAGCTCATTTGGGAAGGGCCGTCTCAGCTCAAAGATTGCTTCATTCCGGCTCTTCCACAAGAAGTAAATCGAGCAATAAAGGCTGATCCACATTGCCTTTTTCTTAACTGCTGATGCTTGATGGCTTTTCTTGATCCATTTTGCTGCAGCGAGCAGCGTTGTTGGTCTCTGTGGCAAAGAAAGCCAATCTCGAATTGGTTTCCAAACCGCCTCCGAGTAGCCACATTTAAAGAACAGATGGTGTGAGCTCTCCGGGCTTGTACAAAATGGGCATGATTTATCCTCCTCGATTCCAAAATGACTCAGTTTGTCCTTCGTCTGCAGGTTGTCACTAAATGCCAACCAAGTGATGAAAGAGTATTTTGGAGGAATGAAATCTCTCCAAATGGCCTTCTTCCAAGGTTGAATTTGGCCTCTCGCTCGGAAGATATCATAAATTCCGCAGTTCTAAGGCCTCGATCGTGGCAAAGAGTTGACATGCTCCTTAACATGCTTTGTTGATCGCCGTAGTGCCTAAGAAGGGCATTCCGGATCTTTGACAGTGACTTCATGAGAGGTGAATCATAAACTTTGGGTTGCCATTCCCAAATGTATTCTCCTTTGAGATAGACGCTATGCACCCATTTGATCCAAAGAGAGTCAGTCTTCAAATGAATGTTCCATAAAATTCGAGCGAGAAGGGCCTTATTCCAAGTGATGCCGTCTCGAAGTCCCAAGCCCCCTTCGTTTTTTGGAAGGCAGATCCCGTGCCATCCAACTAATGGTTTCTTCGAGCCCCATAAGAAGGCCTTGCAGAGTCTCTCAATTCTTCGAGCACTCAATTCCTTGTGCTACAGATTTGATAAGTTCCACTCTTCCAGCGTATGATAGGGAATTGACAGTCCATGCATTGATGTAGGTCGTGATTCGATCAAAGAGGGGGGTGTAGTGGACCACATTCAGTTTTTGTGCGTGAAGGGAAATCCCCAAGTAGCGAACCGGCAAGGTGCCTTCCGGGCATCCAACCAAAGCCTAGATCTCCTCGAGATCATCTCCGAAGATACCTGTTGTGAAGAGGTAAGAATTCATAGTGCTGACTTGGAGTCCCGATTTGAGTTGGAAATCACCAAGAGTATCCATAAGAATTCTGACCGATGGGAGATCTTCTCGGCAGAAAAGCATGAGATCATCGGCAAAGGCAAGATGGGAAATTTTCAGCTCTGCACACTTGGGGTGGAAATTGAAGTCACCAACCTGTGTTGTCCTCTTTAATGCTCTGAAAAGATACTCAATGCAGAGCATGAAGAGGAAAGGGGACATCGGGCCGCGCTGCCCTTGAAAGAAGCCATAGAGACTGCCATTAAGTGACACTGAATAAGTCGGAGTAGAGACGCGTTCCATGACCCATTGGACAAAGGTTGATGGGAAGTTAAGTCCAATGAGGACTTCTCGCAAGAAATCCCAGGAGACAGTGTCATATGCTTTGCAGAGATCGATTTTAAGCATACAACGAGGGAAAATACACTTTCGGGTGTAATGGCGGATGAGCTCCTGTGCCAAAAAGATGTTGTCGGTAATGTTCCTTCCTTGCACAAAGGCTGATTGTGCTCTATCAACCAGTTTCGCCATAAAAGGTTTGAGCCTCTCCGTGATAATCTTGGTTATAACTTTGTAAGTAACGTTGCAGCAGGTGATGGGTCGGAAGTGAGCCGGAGTTTGCGAGTTCTCAGATTTTAAGATCAGCGAGATTGACGTGTGGTTGGTTTGCTTGAGAATTCTTCCTAAGCAAAAAACTCTTGGACTGCCAAGCACACGGTGTTGCCAACGATGTGCCAAGTCTTTTTGAAGAAGGCTGAGGTAAACCCGTCAGGTCCCAAAGCTTTATCATCCTGAATGCCATAAACAGCTGCCTTGATTTCCTGCTCCGAGACATTAAGACAAAGGGATTCTCCATCCTCAAGCAATAATGTTGGCCCTTCTCTGAAAATAGAAGGATCACTCGACTCAGTGACGATGGCTGTCCAAAACAAGCTCTTGAAAAAGTCCACAAATTCCTGAGCCACTTCTTCTAAAGATGTAGTGGTCTGCTCGTTGCTCCGGGTAATTGAGGCGATGAAGTTCCGGCGCCGATTTCTCTTGATAAGATCATGGAAGAATTTTGTTCCTCTATCCGATAGGTTGAGATGCTTAATCTTAGCCTTTTGAGAGAGGAATTGTCTTTCAGCCTCCGCAAGGAATGTGGCCTTGCCTCGTAAGGCAGTGATTGATTCTTGAAGGTCCCTATCGAGTGGGTTGTTATCAAGCTGAAGTTGGGTTGCTTTAAGCTCTTCATTAGCTGTCTTGGCTTGGTTGGATATGTGGCTGAAATGGTCTTCATTAAGAGCTTTAAGCGAGGACTTGAGAGATTTGAGCTTGGTCGTGAGCATAAACTGAGCGGAGCCAGAGATGATAACGCTTCAATAGCTCTCAACAATATTGTGGAAATTGGGATACATTGTCCACATATTGAAAAAACGGAATGGCTTGTGACCTTCGGAATGCTGCGTCACCAAAAGATCAATTATGGCTGGAGAGTGGTCGGATAAGTGTCCCGGAGGAAGAAAATTTGCAATGCAAGAAAGCTGCCATTGGTTGTTGGTCATGACTCGATCAAGCTTGCAACAAACTGTGCCATTAGTCCAAGTAAGCTTGCAGCTGGTGGATGGACAGTTGGCAAGCCCGCAAGAGATGCAGCAATCTTGGAAATCATTTAATTGATATGCAGTCGGGATGTTCCCATTGATTTTCTCCCCGGGGTGGAGAACACAGTTAAAATCTCCCATCACGAGCCATGGGCCTGGGAACCGGGAGGCAAAAGAAGTTAACGACGCCCACAGCCGGCGTCGAACAACGGGAGAGTAAAAAGCATAAACAAAAGAGCAATGAAAGGATTGATGTGAGATAAGAGAAGTTACCTTGCAATGAATAACTTGCGAATGGAAGTCAAGCACTTGAAGGTTGATACGACTTGTGTCCCAAATGATGGCAATGCGGCCATCCCCTCCTTGAGTGAAATTATTAATTTGGTTCCAAGAAGGAAAGTAGGATCGGATAAATCGATCAAGAGCATCTGATCCAAGTTTTGTCTCCAAAAGGCAGAGGAGTTCCACTCGAAAATTTCTCACAAGGGTGGAGACCCCCCTCTATTTCCGGGACTTGTTAAAGCCCCGGATATTTCAAAATGCGATCTTCATTGCTCCTTGGGAGCCTTAGCCCCCAAGTCTTTGTCTTTGCATTTCCTGATCTTGGCTTCTTCGGTACGTGTAGTCATCTCCTGAGGAGGTGGTGCAGAATTTGATGGATTACCCGTGCCAAAAGGTGGTGGGTCAGCCATCTCTTGAGGATGTGGTGGCGAGATTGCTGGATTGCCCGTGTCGGAAGGTGAGGCAGATTTTCAGCTTTTTCGACTCGCATCGGCTGGAGACTTTGATCTGCTGTTTTTCCTTGCAACGGGCAGTTTTGGATCATCATTGGAAGTGCTTGCTAAGAGCTCAGTTCCTGATTTGATTTTTTCCTTTGTCAGCAATTGAAGCCGGGATGCTTCCTAGTTCTGTGGCATTGGAAGTTGTCGGGGATGTGCTGAGCTGCCCTTGACTTTTAGAAGTTAGGGCGGGTTGATGACTGGCCTGTGGGGCAAGATTGGTTGGTTGGGATTGAGAGTCCAAAGGAGGTGATTTGGGTCTAAGCTCAGATTGGCCTGTTGGGCTCTTGCTTGTTTTCCGGATTCGGGACCGGCTTCGGTTGGGAACTGGCCCGGCGTTGGTCTCCCCCGGGCAGGAGACAGTGTAGTGCCCAAATCGTTTGCATCCTCGACAATGTTTTGGAATATACTCATATTCAATCTTCTACAACAGGAGGGCACTATTGGGAAGCTTGATTGGAACTTCAGTGACAGGTGCCTTCGTTGCATCAATTTCGACCAGCACACGAGCATGAATGATCCGACAATGCTAAGATGTGTTGGTGTCCGAGCAGATTGGCGCCCCGACCCTACTTGCAATCTTGTTGAGGGCTCTTAGATGCCAGCACTCCAGTGGTAATCCATTAAGATGGATCCAGACCGAGACATAGGTGATTTCCATATCCTCAAAGGTGAAGCATGGTGGTAGTGTGCGGAGGAGCAACGCTCTTCCAAAGGCACTTGAGGGCCTGCTTGCAAGAATCCGATTCATGTCCTCCTCAAGTGCAAATTTGAACACCAGCCAGCCGAAGGGGTGGGTCATGACTTGGCAGTCCGCCTTCCATCGGTCCATGATGTTCGAGATTGCTCAGAATCAAGGGAATTTCCCGGCAAAGAGGCCAAGAAGGCAATGGCCCCAATCTTCTTTGATGTGATAGAGCTCATCATCTTCAAAGGAGACGGCTGAGTCGGAGCATGCCACTTGGGTCAGGTTTCTTTCAAGTGCCGGGAAGGTGCTGATGGCTTGTGCAAAAGACTGCTTTTGCTTTGGGGATGCCTCACTCGGGCTCGCTGGAGTTCTGTCTTTCTCCTCAGTCCGGCCCATCGGCCACATTACGGGAGAGGAAACATGACGTTCTCCAGCGTTGTGGCTGTAGGAGGCCTGGCTAAATGAGAATGAGGTCGCAGAAGACCCCTCTCCATCACTGTGGTGGCAGTTCTGTGACACCAACATCCTTGCAAAAACAAGCGGTGTCGTCGAGGAATATTCCGGTGATTGGTTGGATGCATCATGTGACTTAGAAATGTAGCTCTCTGAGCTATGTGGGTTGAGGTACAGCTTGCTGTAAGTGGTTTTGGACCTGCCTTTGCCCATGTGGGATGCACAGGTTTGGGCAGAGGAAGTTGCTAAGTGTGGAAAGATTCCACAATGGCTTTGGGAGCTGCAGCAAAATGTTAGCACAAAGAGGGAAAAAGAGGGAAGTCAGCAGAACACCTTTCAAGAGTGCAAATTGGTTGTAGGTTCGAAAATGGCAATGGGAGAGTGACTGCCCACCAACCCCTTTGACCACTTGAGCCACTGCAAGGATTTAGATTCCGGCCAAAAGCTCGCCGGAAAATTTGCTGGGAAGCGCTGGAATCTCAGAAATAATCCGGGATGAAGGGAACAAAGAGACCAAAGTTCCAAACGTCAAGAACAACTCAAAACGAGCAATGTAGCTAAGTGAAACTAGGCTGAACCCCGTCTGAAAAGTGGAAGGAACAAAGCTGGTCGGCACTGGTAACACAACCTTCACACAAACTTTCAGTCTTCGGGTGCAGCAAAGACGTGGCCTTTGGGGGAAGGGGGTCTCCCCAAGACCCGCAACCGGGTTTGGCTCACGAGTTCAGACCTCTCTGAGATTTAAAGATGCAGTAGCAATGGATTAAATGAGGCAGAACTTGGTTGGTGAGCTGAGTAAATGCACAAAAAGATGGAGTAAATGCAAAGTATATGGAGGAAGGTGAGCAACAATCAATGCACGGAAGCTGGTGCATTAATGGCTGCGAAAATGAATGAGAAGGAGCCTGAACGGAGGGAATCTGGCCAGGAAGAGCAGCAGAGGGAATCAGGCCAAGAAGAGCAGCAGCAAGGTGGGCACTCTCTAGAGAGAAAACTTTCTAGAGAGAGAAATTCTTGACCCACTACTACTACTACTTAACAACTTTCTACTTCTATGCATGCTTTGATATGATCATGATATGCATTACTTCAACATGCTTGGTCTCTTAAAACCACACAACTTGCAAATATTCATGCTTTAAAACAATCAAGCAAGTCTTAATACTTCTTCATCATGCTTACTTTCAATTCTCATCAAATTATGCAATCACTTCATCACTTCATACTTAGCTTCACTTTTTTTAGTCTCTTATGACAACATGCTTTCAAGACATTCGCAGACTCCTATCCTTTTTCTTCACAAAGAGAATTAGCACTCCCCAAGCGAGACACTAGGGCGGATAAAACCCATGTCCAACAAATCCTGTAACTGAACCTTCAATTTTTACAGCTCTTTGGGTGCCATTCTGTAAGGTGCTTTCAATATCGGGGCAGCTCCAGGCTCCAAATTGATAGTGAACTCCAATTTTCTATCCGGTGGCAGTCTTGAAAGGACTTCTAGAAATACATTTGTGTATTTCCTAACCATGGTGACATCTTCTATCTTTCGCTCTCGTCCTTTATCCTTATTGAGATACAATAGGTATGCTTGTGCTCTTTTCTTTTTGAGCAACTTAACTGCTTCCAACGCGGAGATGATTGGCATCTTCTATGTTTTTGAGAAACCCTCGATTCCAAAGAATTTGGTCGGCTCCTTTCAAGGCAGTTGGAAAGAGATGTGCCTCTTATCACATCGAATGGTGGCGAAGTTCTCGGTTAACCATTACATTCCAAGAATTATATCCACTTTCCACATTTGCATAATATTCAGGGATCTAGCGGATATCTTAAGAGATCCGACTTCAAAATCTAGGTTCGGGCAAACATACTGCACAGAAGTGCTCAAACCTAAAGGGGTTGCTACACTAAGGCCCTTATTTACTTTCTCTACATTCAAGTCGAGGGTTTCTACGTAGGCACTAGCTATAAACGAATGTGATGCACCAGTATCAAACTTAACGATAATGGGCACGCCCTTTAAAAATCCCATACCTGCGAGATTTCCTTGATTTTTAACTCCAACCTTCGTGTCCACTGTGAACACCCTTTGGAACTGTTGTTGTTCATTCTGGGGTGGCTGCGGCTACTGAAGCGTCGGTGCCGGCGGCAATCACGATCCTTGCTGAGGCAGCGGAAGAAACAACTCCACGGCCTTCAGCTGCGGGGTAGAGTACTGGTTGGACTTGCTAAACTTCAGTTGTTGGTTCGGACACTAATTAGAGAAGTGTCCTACTTGCCCGCACGTATAACAACTGCTACTGCCAATGTGGCATATCCCTAGGTGTGTCCTGCCATACTTTCTACAAGCGGAATAGCCTTGAGGTCCAATCACTCCTTTACCATGACTCGGAAATTGAGTCCTTGGCTTTCCTTGGCTTCCTTGATGGTGACCTTTCCATGGTTTCTTATTCTGCTGACATCCATGATTCCACTTTTGTTTTCTTTTCAGAAACTGGCCTTGGCTAGGGTTCTGAGGATTTGCAGTTATCGGGTTTGGGCATGGAGGTGCCGTCATTTGCATCGACTTCTCAGGCTGCATTGTCAATTCCATGTTGAGTGCTCAGTTAAGCGTCTCAGAACTCTTACCTTAGGCCGTTTCTAAACAATTCACTCATTTTCTCATCAGTATCAACCTTATCTTCAGCGTAACGAGCCAAATCGCAGAACTCTCAATCGTAGTATGCAACAGACTTATTTCCTTAACGAAGAGCTGCGAACACTATCGCCTTCTGCTTTCTGTAGCTTCTTGGTACGTATTTCTCAAAGAGTGCTTCCTTAAAATCTTCCCAAGTCAGTTCCTCAAGCTGCTCGGGGGTCATCATTCTCTGCTTTGCTTCCCACCGAAGTCAGCTAAGCCCTTAAGTTGATACGTTATACACAACAAATGCTTTTTGTCTTCACAACGCAGAAACTTATAGATGCAATCTAAGGCATGCACCCAATCTTCAGCATCAGCGGGGGTTTCTTTCCCATCAAAGGTGGGAGGGTTTTGACACAAAAACAACTCTTCTATTCTTCTCTGCTCTAACTGAGGTTGAGGTGGAGGTTCTCTTTGACCTTCTTTCTCGACTCTTCTTCTTGGAGGCATCTTACACTTTTGACAAAATGCCTTACTTAAAACTTGGGAACTTCTTCGCGAAGGATAAACATCCTGGTTTTTACCCTCTTTTTCGACTGGTTTTTCAAGCTTAATCTATCATTCATGACATAAAGTCATAACATACTTTCATGAAAACATATTTCACAAAATCATCTTACTTAGCATTTCTCATAAAAGCATCATACTTTTCATAACATAACACAGTATATCTTAACATAAACGTCATACTTGGCATGTTATAACATCATACTCATGATCATGCTCGTCACTTCTCACTTAACATAACATAGCATGATTGTCACTTCTTACTCATCATAGCATGCTTGTCACTTAGTGACACATCATCAAACTTCTCATTGCATAATCATAATAATATAATATCTTATCATACTGACATGCTTTCATGCTCATGCATTGTGCTCATGGATCTAAGCTCTTTCTTTTCTTCTTTACTAAAGCAAGGGTGCGGTAGCTAATCCGTCCCATCTAGGTTAGTTTCAACTAACTACTCTTTCTACTTATTTACCACCACCACCACCACTACTACTACCACCACCACCACTACTACTACTACTACTACTACTACTACTACTACTACTACTATTCGAGAGACAAGTGACTACGGATCTTCAACTCCGGACATGCAGTCGGACTTCTCCCCATCGCTAGGGTTTTCCTCCTCAGGTGGCTCCATGAAAAGCATGTCTATCATATCGTCGATAACATGGTCGTCCTTCAGAGGTAGCTCCTCAACTAGATCTTCATCATCATCCTCGATCTCGATCAAGTCCATGGGAATCGCTTGGAGGGAAACTGCGGCAATCGGCTCTCCATCCTCTAGGAAAGGCTTTGGTGCTAGGAGTACGTCATAGTGAAACTCGGCCGGTGAGGCTTCCTCTGTGATGTACTATGTAAGCAGCGTGACCATGAACCCATTGTAATCTCCGTACCAATGGTCACCAACGTGGTGTTAGCCTACGTGACTCTCCACCTGAGAGTGAGCAAAGTCGTGCCACTCTTTCAACAATCTAGAAACTAGATGGTCGATAGCATCGGCTCCATTGATGTCATATTACTGTACTTTCTTCCATATCTCATGGTATCGTGCCAAGGCTACTGACAACAGCTCGCCTGGTCCTATATGGAACAAACGGGACTCTCGTAACTCCTCATAGCGTTGGTTACCCATCCTGTCGAAGAAAAATGGGTCAATACCACTGAATCCATAAGTTGAGTCGTGTACGTTAATGTGGCTCCTCGATCGTTGTCGCATCGAAACAGCACAGGTCGATCGATTCTATTCTAAGAGAACTTATCTTATGTTGTTCGAACAGGCATTCTTGCTCTTATAGGGATCGAACAATCACATACATACTCAACTTGAAATGACATCATAAAATTTAAAACCTCAAACTTCTCAAACTTTCAAACTTCTCAAACTTCTTCAAACTTTCTTCAAACCTTTCACTCTTCAACTTTAAAACTTTAAACAAAAAGCTTTCAATCTTTTACTTCTCATACTTGTATTCATGCATTGACAGATACGAAACCTTTTAAAGCAAAAGCACTTCAAGAAAGCTTTTAAAAGACTGTACCTGTAACGTTGGAGGAGATGAGGCGCCCACATTCCCATTTTAGAATATAGACTAATACTTGAATTAGAAACATAGAATTCAAGCACATTCTTTCCAAGAATTTATACTTGACACAAATAAATCAGAGCACTTTCTAAACCTTGGCTCTAATGCCCACTGTAATAACCCGCCCCACCTAGCTACTACTTTAGGAGTGACGGGCTGAAACCATATCACGATCCTACGTTGATTCTAGAATGAAGATGACTAGAACGGGTGAAGCATGACGTTCTACTTGAACTTCTCTCTTTCTCAACAAGGATCCATTTTGAATAAAGGAATAAGAGGGATACCTAGCATGCTGGGGTCTAAGTTATTCTCACGACTTTGAGGTATTGAAGAAATTTAAAGTCATCTTTGTCAAGGAGACCTAGCATGCTTGGAGCTAAGATAGACAATTAATCTTGAATGATCGAAAGAACTAGAAGATTCGATTATCAAGGGATCTTAGCATGCTTGGATCTAAGGCTTCGAATCAAACACCAAGGGTCAAATTTTAACAATTGAATTATTTTATCAAAGACTTACAAGGGGCCCGTTGGAAGCCCAAAGCAACTTTTTAGTTTGAAGAAAGAGATTAAGTTTCGATAGTTGTCAAGCATCAAAGGGTATTCGGGGTTTCATGCATCGGGGATTATGTTACACACTCAACAAATAAAGTTCTTGAGATATAAGTATGGAGACTCATATCCCAAACTTGTCAAAACGGTGACAAACGGGGAATAAAGTTCTCTGAGCTTGTCCTTATCCCACCAAAAATTACATGCACCTTTTTAAGAAAATCAATGCAGGGCGTGAGTACGAGGTACTTAGTGAATACATGCCAAAAACTTGCTTTTCTACTTAAATAACTTGATAAGTTTAAACTTGCCACTTGAGCTTAAGCACCAAGGGTTTTTAATAAAGAAATTACCTTGGGTAAAAAGCCAAAACAGTTTTCTTTCTTAAGTGTCCAGACAAAACATAAGTGAGTGAACCAAATATGTCTACAACATCATCATTAAAGCAGTAAAGAGAAGGAGGCCTCCTTCCAATCACCAGGAATCGGCCAGAGGCCCACGATTCTTATTGTGCACAAATCTCACCTTGCGTGAGACCGAATTCGTCCTTCTTTCTTAGTAGACAAATCAGAGACAACTTTAGAGAAATAAACAAGTTAAATAGTTATAAAACATGTTTCATCATGTATTGAGGCTAAAATGGTCCTCGGTTTAGAAAAGCTCACCTTAAGAGATGTTTTCTTAGCTTTCTATTTATTTTCTTTCCTTGCCTTCACTTCACTTCTCCTCCGGATGTTCCTTCAATCGAACTTGATTTAGAAGTGGAACAACGAAAAATGAGAAACAAATCTTATCCTTTCAACTTATCTTATCTTAAAAGGATATTTCTTAATTAATGAAGGCATCTTATTAACAAAGGAATTCAAAGGAAACCTACTACTTCTTCACGCTTACTTCACTTTCTTAACAACTTTCTACTTCTATGCATGCTTTGATATGATCATGATATGCATATCTTCAACATGCTTGGTCTCTTAAGACAACACAACTAGCAAAGATTCATTCTCTAAAACAATCAAGCAAGTCTTAATACTTTTACATCATGCTTACTTTCAATTCTCATCAAAACTTGCTACTGGCTACTTCATCACTTCATACTTAGCTTCACTTTTCTTAGGGTTTGAGAATTTCATGCAATTAAATCCATGAAAGAGGTTTATTTGGGGGTAGAAATATCATACCTAAAGAGTAGGAGGATTCAAGAACACCTTATTGGATTCTTGCTAGGACCGAAAATTGTCCTAGAAAAATAGAGACAAGATTTCATGAATCTAACACCATAGCATGAAAGAAAACTAGGATTCCAACCTTTTCACAAAAATTCTTGGAAGAACTTCTTGTATCAAGAGCTTAAAGTATTATTCTTCAAAGAAAAATATAGATATGTGTGTGGTAGAGGGGCAGCTGAAATGAAAGAGAAAGGGGGAGGGTTTGGTCTCCAAGAAAAATATAGATATGTGTATGGAAGAGAGGCATCTGACAATGTTTGAAGAATGCTCAACCTCAACTGAGTGGACAATCGGATGAAAGCTCAACCACAAAGAATGTTGCGCTTCGAGTTGAATCAAGCAGACCTAAGTATGCCAGACCAACCAAGTCAGCTGATTCTACCCTCAAGTAACATCCCAGTAGGAATGACCTCCAAAAGAAACTTGACGAAATAACCAAGCAGATGGAAGAAATGAACTCCAAATTGGAAAGATACCGAAGAATCTCCAAGAGCAGGTGGAGCTCCGGAGAAACTTCGAAGACCCAGACACATGCCTGCTTCAAATGTGGCAAAACTGGTCACTTCAAAATAGACTACCCATACATTTCCAAGAAGAATAGGGTTCCTATTGAAAGGTGATGCATTTATCTAGAATTATCTAAATAAATATAAACTAGAATATTTTAGAGTAATCAAGATTATATGAGTTGTATGTAGAATCTAGAAATATTCTAGAGAATTCAAAGTATAGGATATTAATGTAGGATCTAGAAATGTTCTAGAATATTCATGATTAGGGAATGTATAATCTAGATTAGATGAATTTAGTAGTAACTAGTAGAGAATTCTAGATTCCTATGAGGATCTAGAGAATTCTCTTAACAACTATAAATAGGAGTTTGTACGATTTGTAATGTAAAACAAAAACCAAAAAGCTAATCAAGCAATCAAGCAAAGCAATAAAGCTAAATTTTCTAACAAGTTCATACTCTCTATAGCCTTCTAGGAGATAAGAGCTCCATTCTATAATTCATCTCTATATTCTACACACTACACTTAACAATATTCATCTTCACCACTTCACAAAAATCACCCACCACATTCAAACCAAAATATAATCACCTTCATTTTCTAATAAGTGGCATCAAATCCTGTTCGATCATAAGCGGGCGTCATGGCAACATCAAGTCTCTCAATATCGACTCCAATATTCAATGGACAAAACTACGACTATTGGAGTGTCCGTATGAAGACTTGCCTTGAATCTCATGATCTTTGGGATGTCATTGAAGAAGGAATCACTATGCTTGAAGAAGGAGAAACCATTCCTAAAGGAGAAAGCAAAGAGGCATCATTGTCCGAGGTACGCAAGAAATTAAAGCAACAAAATGCTAAAGCTCTTTATCTTCTTCAACAATCAGTTAGTGATTCCATCATGGCTAGAATTATTCAAGCTACTACGGCCAAAGAAGCTTGGAATATCCTTAAGGAGTAGTTCCAAGGAAATACTAAAGTTCGAACCATTAAACTACAAAGTTTAAGGCGCGAACTTGAGAATCTAAAAATGAAATATTATGAGGCTGCAAAAGACTATTTCTCAAGAATAACGGAAATAGTCAATCAAATGATATCTTACGGAGAAAAGATCTCAGATGAAAGGATCGTACAAAAGGTCTTGATCAGCCTCACCGAGAAGTATGATCCAATAGTAGCGGCCATTGAAGAATCGAAAGATTTGTCGACAATGTCCGTTACGGAGCTTATGGGTTTGCTTGAAGCTCACGAGCAAAGATTGAGTAGGCGATATGAAAGCTCACTTGAAAGCGCTTTTCAATCCAAGCTCAACGTCAAAAGAAATGGTGGAAACTACAAGAATTGTACCAAGGAAGGAAGCTCCAACAATAAGGAGAGCAAGCGCAACTTTCCACCATGCGGGATTTGCAAGAAAACAAATCATATGGAGAAGGACTGCTATCATCGAGGAAAGCCACAATGCAAAAACTGAAAGAGGTTCGGGCATGCAGAAAAGGATTGTAGAGATACAAAGAACCATCAGGCCAACTATTCTGAAGATCAAAAGGAGAAAGAACATCTATTCTATGCATGCCACTCTGCAACAGAAGTGAAAGACGACGAGTGGTACATCGATAGCGGATGCAACAACCACATGACATCCAACGAGAACATCTTTCGCGAGCTCGATGACTCCATCACAACAAAGGTCAAGATGGGAAACAAAGAGCTAGTGGAGATGAAAGGAAAAGGTACCATTGCCATAGAAACTAAGAAAGGTACGCGATTCATTAAAGATGTTCTCCTCGTACCACGTCTTGCACAAAATATACTAAGTGTAGGCCAAATGATAGAAAATGGATATTCCCTTCACTTTGAAAGAGATTATTGACGAATTTGTGACATAAAAATTAATCAAGAAATTGCAGAAGTAAAAATGGAAAAAAATAGAAATTTTCCCATTTTCTGGAGATATCCACAAAATACAATGGTCGCTCAACTCGATGATACAAGTCTCTGGCATCGAAGATTTGGGCATTTTAATCTCAATGCCTTGAGGCTACTTCATCATAAAAATATGATGAGAGACCTCCCTCTTCTCAACAAAAGAGATCACGTCTATGAAGGATGCATGTTGGGAAAGCAGCACAAATAACCATTTCCGAAGGAGAAAATATGGCGAGCGAAGGAAATATTGGAACTTGTCCATACCGACGTCTATTGGCTAATGAGAATGCCTTCAATAAATCAAAACAGGTACTTTATCCTCTTTGTTGATGATTATTCTAGAATTACGTGGGTATATTTCCTTCAAGAAAAATTAGAAGTCTTTAGAATCTTCAAGAGATTCAAGAACTTTGTGGAGAAACAAAGTGGTCGCAAAATCAAGAAGCTGAGAAGTGATCGAGGTACCGAATATAATTTTTAGAGAATTCGACAAATTTTGTAAAGACGAAGGCATGGAGCATCAACTAACGGTAGCCTACACTCCATAACAAAACGGAGTGTCAGAGAGGAAGAATAGAACAGTCATGGAGATGGCAAGGTCCATGCTCGCGGAGAAAGGAATGCAACAAAGTTCTGGGCGGAAGCAATCTATACATCAGTCTACCTGCTAAATCGGTGTCCAACTAAGGCGGTTTTAAACAAGACTCCAATCGAGGCATGGTCGGGACAGAAACCTTCAGCCAAACACTTGAAGGTCTTTGGAAGTATTTGCTACATTCACATCCCCTTCGTCAAAAGGCATAAATTGGAGAATAAGACGGAGAAAGGCATCTTCCTCGGCTACAGCTCCAAATCTAAAGGATACAGAATCTACAATCTCGAGACCAAGACATTGGTGACAAGTCGAGACGTGGAATTCGATGAGCAAGCCTCTTGGAATTGGGAGACTGAAGATGTCGAAAGGATGACCAAAACTACACAACTTGAAGAAATTCCAGAAAAAGAAGAACAACATTTCAAGAAGGCCCCACATCTACGCCAAGATCCTTCTCAGAAGCCAAAACATCAAGTGAAGGCGACTCCTCACCAGAATCTCCACCTCATCGAGTAAAAACTTTAGCAGATTTATATGAATCTACTAATACTTATGAAATATGCAACTTTTGTTCTTTGGAGCCAAGTAACTATGCAGAAGCTTCAAAGGAAAAAGTTTGGATTAAAGCAATGGAGAAGGAGATACAAATGATTGAAAATAATGATACTTGGGAGTTGGTTGATCTTCCAAGTAACAAAGAAGTTATTAGAGTCAAGTGGGTATTCAAGACAAAGATGAATCCTGATGGCTCAATCCAAAAGCATAAGGCAAGACTTGTCGCAAAGGGATATGCTCAAATACCAGGTGTCGACCACACAGAGACATTCGCTCCAGTTGCTCGAATGGACACAATTCGAGCACTCATAGCTCTTGCAGCTCAGATTAAATGGCATCTTTTTCAACTGGATGTCAAGTCGGCTTTTCTCAATGGAGATCTGAAAGAAGAAGTATATGTGGAGCAACCAGAAGGATTCATAAAGGAAGAAGGCAAAGTTCTTCGCTTAAAGAAAGTACTCTACGGGCTCAAACAAACTCCACGAGCTTGGTACAGTAAGATTGATGGATATTTCACTCGTCAAGACTTCAAAAGGAGCAAAAACGAGGCCACACTATACATCAAAATCCAAGGTACGAACATCCTAATTGTCTCTCTTTATGTTGATGACTTAATCGTCACAGGAAATAATGCCATACTAATTGAGGAATTCAAGAGAGACACGATGAATACCTTTGAGATGAGTGACTTGGGTTTGATGCACTATTTCCTTGGAATGGAGATAAGTCAAGAAGAAGGGGGCATCTTCTTATCACAGAAAAAGTATATTGAAGATATACTTAAGAAGTTCAAGATGCAAGATTGCAAGCATGTCGTCACTCCTCTAATTCCAAATGAAAAGCTAAAGAAAGAAGACGGAGCAAGGCCTACGGATGCTACCAATTATCGAAGCTTAATTGGGAGTCTACTTTACTTAATGGCGACGAGACCAGACATCATGTACACCACAAGTCTTCTATCCAGATTCATGGAACATCCTACGGAGACGCACTACGGAGCAGCAAAAAGACTCCTCAGATATCTGCAAGGAACACTTAACCACAGTATTTGGTATAAGTCAAGTTCCGACTCACAACTCGTTAGATATTGTGACAGTGATTGGGCTGGGTCACAAGATGATATGAAAAGCACCTCTGGATACGTATTTAAGCTCGGATCAAAAGTTTTCTCATGGGGATCGAAGAAATAAGACTCAGTTGCTCTATCATCTGAAGCTGAGTATGTTGCAGCAGCCGGAGCGGCATGTCAAGCAATATGGCTTAAAAGAGTATTGGAAGACATGGGAGAACTACAAAACTAGGCAACCGAGATTTACTGCGATAACAAGTCAGCTATCACAATGGCCAAGAATCCAGTTCAACACAATCGCACAAAGCACATTGATATCAAGTATCACTTCTTAAGAGATGTCCAAGTAAAAGGGTGCATCGAAATGAAGTATTGTCCGATGGAGGAACAACTAGCAAATATATTCACCAAGGCGCTACCAAGAGATAGATTCCAGATCCTACGAAGGATGCTTGGAGTTATCGACTAATGCATCAAGGAGGAGTATTGAAAGGTGATGCATTTATCTAGAATTATCCAAATAAATATAAACTAGAATATTCTAGAGTATAGATTATATAAGTTGTATGTAGAATCTAGAAATATTCTAGAGAATTCAAAGTATAGGATATTAATGTAGGATCTAGAAATGTTCTAGAATATTCATGATTAGAGAATGTATAATCTAGATTAGATGAATTTAGTAGTAACTAGTAGAGAATTCTAGATTCCTATGAGAATTTAGAGAATTCTCTTAACAACTATAAATAGGAGTTTGTACCATTTGTAATGTAAGCCAAAAGCCAAAAAGCTAATCAAGCAATCAAGCAAAGCAATAAAGCTAAGTTTTCTAACAAGTTCATACTCTCTATAGCCTTTTTGGAGACAAGAGCTCCATTCTATAATTCATCTATATATTCTACACACTACACTTAGGGCATTCACAGCAGTGGGCTCTGAAGCCCTAGGGTGATGAGTATTTTGGTGGGGTCCCAATGATTGATAGCCCTAGGGTGAAATTTCACTATGGTAAAGCCTTACACCTAGGGCTATCCAATGATTGATTTTTTATTTTTTTTTATTTTAATTTTCTATTTTAAAATAGCAATAAGAATAATAAAATATGAAATTGTATTGAAATATTAGAAAATTGCAATACAATTGATACAAATTAAAAACTAAAAATTAAATACTGATAATTAAAAATTAAAAAGTAATAAAAATTACATATCAATATCCGGAAACCCGTATTGTTGCTTGAGAAATGCGCACACTTTACCGTTGGGCTTTACTGCATTTTTTATTATTTTTTTTTTATTTCAAATTAAAAAAATAAAAAAAAATAAAAAAAATAACACAAAATGGGAGGAGGCGACGCGTGTCCCTCCTCCCCTCAAAACAGCCGTCTTGCCCCCGGGCTTCACAGCGCCAGGGCGCCATCCGCCAAGCCCGCCCACCGCTGCTCCAACGGCGATTGGCCTCGTCGCGGGCGGGCTATCCTTCCTTCGCCCTTCCTTCGCCCTCTCCATTGGAGGTGACCTTAACAATATTTATCTTCACCATTCCACCAAAATCACCTACCACATTTAAACCAAAATATAATCACCTTCATTTTCTAACAGTTGCACTTCGAGCCAGAGCCAAAGAAAAGATGAGGGATAATTGAAAAAGATCAGTATTTTTTTTTAATTTGAGAACTGAGAAAACACGTTAACTCTCATTTAAGATTCAAATACTGTTTTTTTATTTCACCGACTTAAAAAGGCGTTTAGCACTCTTTCTATTTATCTCATTATATTTCTTTTTTACTCCGCCTCTGTTTAACTACACCTCCACCACCACAACTCTGGTTTTTAGTCGGTGACGGTGGGTGTTTCTTTCAAATTGTCTGGCGATTAGTGTTGGAATTTGGGTTCTTTATAGCATTAAATCCGTGATATGTATGTGGAAACTAATGGTAGAAACGAAATCTACGTTTCAAGCACTATGATTTAATGTATTTATTTGTTCATTTCCATTAAGGAATGAATGAGCAATTAATACATAAATATGGCTACTTGGAACTAGAAATTGTGTGTGTTCTACCTTATTTGTCCTACATCGAAAATTCAAGGATGTTTTGTGCTATATATAAGGAGCAACACTATAAGGGAGTATATCCAAGTGTGCTACCTATGGTGCACCTTAGTGGCTCAAGTGGTGGCACCTTTTGTGCTTGACCATGATTCCTACGAGGACGGTGCGAAGCACCGTACGAGTCCGAGTCCGAGTCCGAAGCGACGGCGACGAGCACGTGCACGTCGCACTTGTCGCAATGGGCGCTTTGAGGCGCACTTTGGGGAGGCATCCTTTCGGGTGTGACACGTGTCATTATATGGTTGCATGGCGCCTCCAACCGCACCGTAGGCACCCGTTCGGAACGGGTGCCTATAAATATCCACCGAATCTGACACGAAAAATACAATTCAAACTCACAACAACGAGTTTGCATACATACATCTCATATATATAGTCGAGTCTAGGAAGTACTCGTCCCGAGTATCAAGTTGTTCGCCAGAACTACGACACGTCATGCAACGTCTCAAAGTTCAACCGAACCGTTGTATCTTGGAGGCAATTGCCGCAGACCGCGTGCACGAGAGCGGGGCAATCTTGTCTTACGGAGATAGAGTCTAACTCTAGCCTCGGTTCCTTTCTTTCTTGTCTTTCTTTTCCGTACACACATCACTCACGCTTCTATATTTTCCAACAATCGTAAGACAAGATTCTGTGTGTGCTGTTCGGAAAAATGCTAACTCGTAGGTTGACGTTTGGTATTCCTGTTTTTATGTTTGATGGAAATTTCTTCAAAGAATGGAAGAAGGAGATGATGGCGTTTTTAGTTGCCAACAATTTGGTGATCTTCCTGTTCCAATCCACTCCAACGGTGGACGAAGATACGTTGGAGGAAACAAGGAGGAAGCTAATTCATGCATGGATCGACAATGACTACACTTGTCGGTACATTATTCTTGACTGTCTTACTCCTTTGATTTATGCTTTGGCCTCTCAATTTCAAAATGCTCGAAATATTTGGAATGCTTTGGAAGATATGTATACTTCCAAGCATTTCAGTCCGAAAAGGAGAAGGGTCATTATAGGCCAAAGTGATGAAGGGTTCGCTATAAGCGAAGAGCCTAAAACGCTCAAGATAGCTCTGTCGAGGCCCGATGCTCCATTTTGGAGAGAAGCAGTCTATGAAGAAATGAGGCACATCATTCACTACATGGATGCAATTGTGAAAAATTGCACATGGGAGTCCTCATTTGACTCGGATCAATCATTTCCTTTGGGGTATGTGTGGTGCTTCACAAGAAAGTACAATGCCGATGGCTCGATTCGCAAGTACAAAGCACGTTTAGTTGCAAACGGCTTCAGGCTTAAGGATGATCTCTATGATTAGTCCGTGTAGTCGAAGAAGGCCTATATGAGGCTTCTTTGGTGTGTACATATTGTAGATATGTGATGGAAGGCTTGTTGAATAGATTAAAGCCTTTAATTGAATGCTAAGCATATATATATAGATCATGTATATATGATGTATTGAAACGTGTACTTGTGAATAAATAAAGTGTACATGTTTTTATATCTTTGCTTGTTCAATTTTTGGTAAATGTAACAACTTGATTCAAGTCTACTTCTTAGTAAGGAAAATCGAGATAAAGATATAAGAAAATGTCAAAATTTCTACAAGTATACAAACTAATGTTTGTTAAAACATTAAAGTAAAAGACAAGTAGAAAAAGTCTACTTGATATGTAGAATTTCGGAGAAATTTTATAAAGTTAACATGGTCTTTATAAAAGAGGAAATTCTATCTCGTATAAAATATTATAAGATTTTTTATAATTCTTGTATTTATGTAATCACTCTTTGATGATATAAATCAAAATATGTCTTCAAATGTGGGGGAGATGATTACTTATGAAGAAAGATGTATCACTAATGTAAGTTCATGAAGATGAACTAAAACATTAGAAAGATAACTACGTTGAGTATCAAAAATGATACTAAGTATACTTTTCACAATGATACGTGTGAAATGTGGGAGTATCAAATGATACAAAATCATGAAGTAAATAGTACTTCACTTGAGAAATTTAGACTAGAAAGTCAAAATCTAAGGAAATAAAGTTTGGTTACTAGAATAAAATATCTTGAGTAAAATCTTCATTGGAAAAGATTACTATGATATATTGTCTTGTTAAAACTTCCAAGTTGAAAGTGTTACTAAGATGATTGAGTTGTCTAAGTAAACTTGGTCAATTTGAAAGGTTGTTAAAAGACAAATAAAATATCAAAATAGTAATTTCCTTCAAGGAAAGCTAAGATGAATTCTAGTAGACAAGGAAAAAACTTTATTAGATGAAGATCTTGACTAGATGGTCGAACTGGAACGATAAGTAAGATATCGTCTAGCAATGTCTAATAAACTTGTTCGGTGAAGAATGTTACTAAGATGAGACATGTCATCTAGTAATGTAATCATCGAAAAGTGTTATTATGACAAGTAAACATCGTCTAGTACGACTATTATCCAAGGAAGATAAAATGTCGTAAAATGCTAAATGAAAAGTTATAAAAGCATTATATGAATCGACACAGTATTTGTGATATTCTTCCTTGAATAAACAATTGATCACTAGTAGTGATGTACATTGACTTTGCCAAAGTCAAAACTCATTAAGAACGGCCGTTCATGTGAAGTGATCAATTGTGCAGTAAGGGGAATGTGATGAAATCCACAATAAAAGAATGTTCATAGTGGTAACTCAACCATGATGACTGGAGATCCCAAGAACTTGGTTCAATGAGACAACTAAGCTATGAATGTTCAGTTGTGCACTTGGAATTACAACTTAATATCCATTCTCGAAACTGTCCAAGTGCAAAAACATGCTGAATGTGGTACAAGGTAAGCTATATAAGCTTTAATGATTCCTAAAATCTTGAAAGAAAGACAAAGTATGGCATGATACTTAAAGGAGATCACCTATATAAGTGAGAAGTGTGGCCGCTTCAAATTATAACACTTATGAATCCGAGATATGGTCCAAGGCCGAAATGGACACAACGTGAGAACAATAAATATTAGATCTATTATTGTGTGTGTGCTATTGTCTTGGTTTACACAAAAGCTGACCGGTTCAAGTCATCGCGTTCACCGAGCAGCGAGTAAATCCGATAGCATTACACTAAGGAAGATTCAAATCCAAAAGCTATCTATCCCGATGCAATAATAGATCGTCGGGACAAGTATTCATGCATTTGCAAGCACTTGCATTAATTGTCATTCATGTGGGGGATTGTTGGAATTTTGGTTCTTTATAGCATTAAATCCGTGAGATGTTGTGGAAACTAATGGTAGAAACGAAATCTACGTTTCGAGCACTATGATTTAATGTATTTATTTGTTCAATTCCATTAAGGAATGAATGAGCAATTAATACATAAACATGGCTACTTGGAACTATAAATTGTGTGTATTCTACCTTATTTGTCCCACATCGAAAATTCAAGGATGTTTTGTGCTATATATAAGGAGCAACACTATAAGGGAGTATATCCAAGTGTGCTACCTATGGTGCACCTTAGTGGCTCAAGTGTTGGCACCTTTTATGCTTGACCATGATACCTACGAGGAAGGTGCAAAGCACCATCCGAGTCCGACGCCGACGGCGACGAGCACATGCACGTGCACGTCGCACTTGTCGCAATGAGCGCTTTGAGGCGCACTTTGGGGAGGCATCCTTTCGGGTGTGACACGTGTCATCATATGGTTGCATGGCGCCTCCAACCGCACCGTAGGCACCCGTTCGGAACGGGCACCTTCTGCCTATAAATACCCACCGAATCTGACACGAAAAATACAATTCAAACTCACAACAACGAGTTTGCATACATACATCTCATATATATAGTCGAGTCTAGGAAGTACTCGTCCCGAGTATCAAGTTGTTCGCCGGAACTACGACACGTCGTGCAACGTCTCAAAGTTCAACCGAACCGTTGTATATTAGAGGCAATTGCCGCAGACCGCGTGCACGAGAGCGGGGCAATCTTGTCTTACGGAGATAGAGTCTAACTCTAGCCTCGGTTCCTTTCTTTCTTGTCTTTCTTTTCCGTACACACATCACACACGCTTCTATATTTTCCAACAATTAGTAATAGGAAATAAAATAAAAGAAAAAAAATTCTGGCGGGTGCTTCTCCGGCCCCGGGTTAGGGATGACAATAAAGCTGCTGATATTTTTTAGTTTATCATCCCAGAAAAGCAAAATGCTAAAAAAATACTAAAAAATAGCAAAAGCACTCGTATTATTACTTTTTGAACGTGTATGAACGTGTGATAGGCTGTGATGCCAATAAATATAGCTTGTCAAAGGGAGTTTTTTTTTTTTTTTTACTGTACAAGTTTCATATTAAGTCTAGCAATGCTGCATTTACTTTTTAAATTGGTAGTAACAAAGTGAAAAAAAAAGATACATTAAATTCATTTTCACCCGTACTAAAATCGGCATTGATCATTTGAATTCAACCTTGCATGTTTTCTACAACCCATTTGTGGTGGCTGACTAATCTTGTTCTCGATCTGCTGATAAAAATTCTAATGCAGTTACGACATCAGAAATCAACGGTCGCGATGCCGCATCTTCTTGGAGACACATTGCTGCAATCGCAAGAGCTTGGTACAATGATTTCTCTGGGTACTTCCCTTCCAACATTGGATCTGCCATTGTGTGGAATTTTTTCTTGTCTTTGAATAGAGGTTGTGCCTGCACTTCAAATCAACAAATTAATTCTCATAAAGGAATTCGTGTAAAACTTCAAGAGCTGTCAGAAGGAATATGTTGAATCTACATTTGTCGTTTTACGTTTGTTTTTTTTTTCTTCGTCTCATTGAACAACATGCACTTTTCATTTTTGTACAATACCCAACCACATATTCTTATCTATTACCCCAACTTATTTACACAATTTACCAAGCATGGATCATCATAATTTAAGCATCTACTGATTAATATAATTAGGGATTTGAATCGGGTCAATCCTATCGGACTGTTAGGCTATTCGGTCCGGGTTAAGTCGGGTTGAATTTTTTTCGGTTTCAAAAATCGTAACTCTAACCCTAACCCTAACCCTTCGGGTTGCGGGTTAGCCCGTCGGGTCACAAGATTAAAAAATAAATAATTAAAAAAAACTTTCCAACAAAATAAGTCTAATAGTTATAGCACACAAAAAGTTACAATAATTCAACATTAATTTATTATCTCGCAAATAAAATTAAACAATTGAATGACATTCGTCTTCTACTTGAATAACTTTTGCAGTAACTTCAACTTAATCACTGGCTTCAATTTCAATATCTTCACGATCTATATAAGAAGAATAAAAGGGGAGTATGGTTTATATATAAATTTAGTTGATTAAATGTACATAATATGTAAAACGACTTACATAAGTATGATTTATATATCTAGACCTAGGGTTAAATAAATAAGCGAGATATTATTCAGGATAGTCAGGTTGACCCTAACCTTTTTCGGACTAACCCCGATCGGATTGCAACCCTGTCGGGCCAACCCTAGTAACCTAGTTATATATTCGGATTGTAAATATACAACCCTAATCCTTTATTTTTTTTTTATCACTCGGATCGACCCGTCGGATTTGAACTCAATTGACATCCCTAAATATAGTACTACAACAAAATGAGACCATTTTGTTCATTCACAATACCCACTAACTCAATTTCTTAAATTGTGCGGTTGTCAATTGTGTGAATTTATTTATCAATTTCTTAAATTGTGCGGTTGTCAATTGTGTGAATTTATTTAGAATGAAGGGAGTAGTACTTTTAGCAACCAAAAATAAAAACATAACCCGCTGTATGGACCAAGCGGCGGTAGCTCACCCTACATAAGGGGCCCAGAAAAGTCATTGACCATGTGTTATTGAAATTTAAAAATCTACATAAATTTTACCGGTGAAAATTAATAAAATAAAATTAAAAATTTTGCACGTGCAGAAAATAACTAGACCAAAAATATAGTATTTCTTAATATTTTTTAGACACGTGACGATAATTTGTAAATGTAATTGGACATATTGCACAATATTGTCGTAGAAAATCGAGCTTAGTCCGTTTTGGGTACAGAAGAATTAAAGGTGTAAGGGATAAGAAAGTGACAGGGTCCAATTTGTCATTTTAGGAAATGAAAATGAGTCGTCATTAACGGGAACACCTAAAAATGGAAATTGAGCCACGTACCCATTCGATCAAGTTTTGCTCTTGAGTAGGTCTGGCATTGTCGATGACTCTCCTACCGGTGATCATCTCGAGAAACACGACTCCGAAGCTGTAGACATCAGATTTGGTAGTGAGCTGTCCCGTGGAGGCATATTCGGGCGCGCAGTAGCCATATGTTCCCATGACCCTCGTGGAAACATGGGGTCGTCCGCCAACAGGTCCGATCTTGGCTAGCCCGAAATCGGAGAGTTTTGGATTGAAATGGGCATCTAAAAGTATGTTGGAGGCCTTGAAGTCTCGGTAAATGACCGGAGGAGTGGCTGTTTCGTGCAAGTATTCCAATCCCCTTGCTGCTCCTTCAGCAATCTTCATCCGCACATCCCAGCTCAAAGGCTTCTTCTCAGGACCAATATCTTGAGATCATCAAACAATCAATCAATCAATCGTTGATACAAAAAAGAAAATTAAAGAGAATTAAGGCTGGCCTACTTAAAAGGTGATCCTCCAAGGAACCATTGAGCATGTAGTCGTAGACTAGAATTCTCTGGTCGCCCTCAGAGCAATATCCCACAAGATTTACAAGATTTTGATGGTGAAGAAGACTCAACATCATCACTTCAACCAGAAACTCTCTGTTGCCTTGGAACCCATTTCGGTCGAGTTGCTTCACCGCCACATCCTATGTACGTAGACAAGGCTTTTGAAACAGACTTGTTTGGAGTTCGAAATATGAGTTAATTTGGTCTATATCCATAAACTATACAATATATATAGACTTATGATGTAAATAAATGCATGAACTTTTTTCCGAAATTTTCCACTAATCGATACCGATGTGACACCACTTGACGAGTTTTAATTTTTCCACGTCAATTTCGATTTGGGATCATTTCAATTTGTGTAAATTTATCTATAGCAGACTTTTATTTATGTTGGAAAAAATCGAAAGGTATGTATAGTTTATGGATTTAGATCAAATTAGTCATTTGAAATATTGAAAAGGAAGAATAAGTACCTCATCTTTACCTGGAAGGCGGCCTTTGTAGACCCTCCCAAAGCCGCCTTCGCCTACCAAATTATCGGTGTGGAAGTTGTTTGTGGCGAGTGATAGGTCGTGGAAAGTGAAGATATCGGCAGAGATATTGTTCTTTCCAAGTTTTTCTATTTCTTCAGCTACATACCTTTGCCTGGTGCTATCTGCAAATCTAATCATCCATCAGTTTTATGATATTCTTCTTTGCATGATGATAATAATATTGTCATTTAACATGTTCCATCATAATGCATGCTAACCATGGGAAGAGGCATGGAGTTTAAATCTTTCCCACTTAACCCCGTAAAGGGGCGTTTAATTAATTTTATTTCATGCTAGAAATTTCCAGCCATAACTCTCCTTTGCAGGCCAACCCATCTAAGGTTGACATCATCACCCTAAATTAATATACATTCCTAGGGCCAACCCACCCAATTTTGTGGCTATCGGGCTATTTGGTTCAGATCAATCGAGCTATAGCCTTTTCATGCTATAAACTTTTGCCCTAACCCTCATTCCGATTGATCCATCGGTTTCTTGAAATCCCTACCATACGATTGAAAGTGTTCATTCTCGATATGGTCCAAATTAAATGACAAGAAAGACAAAGCATGCATGTCTAGGCACAGTTTTAATGAAGAACAAGTGCAAATCGAAAAAGAAAAAAGAAAAGGGAAAAGAGTAGTAGGTAGGAGAGAAACATGCATGCATGCGTTACCAGTTTTCAAGGATAGATTTGCAATAGAAGCCAAGGGTTTTGTGTCCTGATATCGTTTAGGCTGCTCCTGCTCCTTCTGTTGTTGCATGCAACAACTAAAACAGAACATCCTTTCCTTTCAATATCACCTCAACCTCAAACCCCCCACCATTTCCATATCATAATCATAATCATAATCATAATAATAATAATCTTCACTCCTCGAAAAACCAGCGCTTTCTGGTCTCTCAAGAAGCTCAAATGGATTTATTCGATGGCCTTGTTTTAACTTTAGTTTTCTTCCACCCTCATAACATAACCATTTGTTTTCAAATATATTTTTTTCCGAATGTAATTTCCTATATTTAGCGTATGGTAATTCATCCCAACAACTAGCCTACTAATGTACGGAATTAGATATGGAGATATTGCCCTATAATATAGTGCTTTTAAGGCCAATACCTACAACCAAACAATAAAAGCCTCACATTATTTTCTGTTGTGAGATGGTCCGTCCGTTCATTATCATGATCACCTCCTTCCTCTCTATATAATATTGTTAGTATGTATCTCCAAACGAATTTCTAAAAATCTCAGAACCATCCTTCATTTCTAAATCCAACATCATTAGTTTTAGATTATATGATAAAGTAGTCCTTATAAAGTAGTGCATATATTAAGAGGGTGTTTGGCTTAGCTTAAAAGCTCTTCAAAACAACTTCTAAGCTCCTAATTCCTTAAAAATGAATAACTTTTAAGCTGTTTTAAAGAACTTAAAAGCTTAGCCAAACACCCTCCAACTATGTTTTCTTACTATTCATCATTTTATATTGTATGCTCTTTTTTGGGGGTTGGGATCCTCTGTCCCGAAAATGTGTGTCCCACTGTGTACCAAAAGTAAACGCAGTCATTTTGAGTTAAAATTCATTCTCTCCTATTTTACTTTCTTCACCAATCGGCTCGCCACAGCCGATCAAAACACTTTCCATTCCTTCTTCTAAACCATTCCTAATGCGAAACAGGAAAACCGATGGATATATATTCTTCTCCATTCCGAATTTTTGTTTCCTCCTTCTCGTCGCCAGCGATTTCTTTTTCTTCTGCACGAAAAAGAGAACATTTTTAGCTCCTACGAAAATAGGAAAACATTTCCCTCAAACCCCATGTAGAATAAATAAATATAATGAGGTGTAACTAAGGTAAATGAGTTACTGATATAGTTTTTCCTTACTCATTATATTTATTGATTCTAATTTCAATAACGTACATGCATTGCAAAACTTTTGCAACACGTAAAATAAATCATATAATTGAAATCTTAATTGAAAAAAAAAATTAAAAAACAAAAATGATAAAATAAAAACCGATCTAACTGTTTTTTTTTTTTTTTAACTTCACAAAGAAGTAAAAGAAATCGAGTCCCTCAACCATTACGGATCATCGCCTTTGCCTAGATCGATCAAAAAAAGGGTAATTTTAAATACAGCCCCAAAATCTCTCTTTATAGCCCCCTATTTAAAATAATAATAATAATAATAATAATAATAATAATAATAATAAAACTAAATGTACATTTATATCTTTATAGCCTCAGTTTAAAACTTTGATAAGCTAATTCTGAATATAGCATCAAAATATCTAAAAGAACACGCTAGTTCCCTAAATCCGAAACAAAAATCAAAAAACGAAGGTGCACAAGCAAAATCATGAATCAAAGATGGCCATTAGATGAAATGAAAATATAAAAGAACTGAATTTCTGGAAACCGAAGACATCAATCATACAGAAAACAAATTAACAAAGCCCACATCAATGACAAAACACATAAATCAATACATATGAATCAATTATGAAATTTTTGATACACGAAGATGAAATTTTGGACTCCGTGAAGATCCAAATAGAGATTACGACAAAAATTCCATGTATCACAGTAATAGAATCTACAGATATGAAATAAAAAAGCAATAATGAAAATAAAAATATTAAATCTTTCGTAGCTTTGTGCGGTGTTTTTAAGCATAATTCCAACCTTCAAATGTTTGCGATTTTAGATTTGCAAGGCAGTTTATGCATTTTTTTTCTTCAGATCGGCTTGAGTGTTTTTTCTGGATTTGTAATGATGAATATGTTTTTAGGTTTTGTTTTTGTTATTTTTAATTAAAAAATTAAGTTTGAGGCTATAAGGGTATAAATGTACATTTATCTATTTTATATTTATTATTTTAAATAGGTGGCTATAAAGAGAGATTTGGGGGCTGTGTTTAAAATTACCCTCAAAAAAATTTAGCAATCAAAAAGAATATGACTCTCTTCTCTCCTTGCTTTAATTCTGGACAAGAGTTGTTGGTTTGGGGTCTAAGAAGCATGGATACGAATAGGAATATAAAATACGAATACGATACGATATAAAAATACATTATTTATTTGTTTATATTTATTTATAATGTATTTTATATTTTTTGTCTACTAATAATATGTAAATCATATAAACACATTTATTTCGAAATAAAACAAATAAATAGTAAAGTTGAACAAAATTGTTATAGACATGGTCACATGGGCCATTATATATACCATACATAGTTAGCAGCCTTTCTGTTAGAAGAGTAAAATTACCCAAGCCCAACAATAATGTGGATCAGTTGGGCACGAAGACTTTAGATATTATTCTCTGTATATACTCTTATTATTAAGATAAAAACGCCGCCTATACCCACACTCTCCCTCTGGGTCTCTCTCTCTTTCTCGAACCTTGACAAAGAGACGAAACCCCGGCGAAATTGATGTATTAAAAGACAAAATCAAACCTTAAGGTGAAAGAAGAGAAGAAACGGCGGACTCAATTGTAGTTGCAAACCCAATCCGGCGTGAACGATGACAGTAACTTTCAAGAAAGAGAGCTCTCCTTAAAAAAAACCGACGAAGTGCATAAAATAAAGCTGTTGAGTTTTCAAATACGTATGTTGACCGTATTTTTTGTGTATTCGTATTAAATACGTATTAACATGAGTACGCCACCCTCCACGTATTCATGCTTCATAGTTTGTTGTTGAAGAGTAGCGGACACACCCGAATAGATCAGGTTAGTGAGTGTTCTACTATCACAAAGTATTCCTAAAAGTCCTTCAAATTACTATCATAAAAAGAGCAACCGATCCTTGAAAATTTTTGTGTACTTTTTTTTTCCCCAAACATGATGATACTATGATTTTTGGTTGAATATCATGCTTACTTATATTGCACGATTTACTTGTTTATATATCCTAGAATCTCAATTTGAATTAGGACTTATATTATATGCTTTCTGTCGTGCATTTTAAATTATGTCGAAAGAGATTTCGTATGACAACATAGGTATGCTAAAATTAGAAATAAAGTGTATTACCACCGAAGAAAAAAAAATCTATGGACAAGAACATTATCACGATTCACGACCGTTATTTATGAAATACTCTATTGTGATTCTGTTTTCCACCGGGACCTATTTCTTTTGGGCACGAGATTTAAGGAGAAAATAATTAATAGTAAAAAGTATGTTTAGTGAAACTTTTAAAGTAAAATAAAGTGGGTAGAGAAAAGATGAATAGTGAAATAAAGTGGTAAAGTAAAATAAAGTGGGTAGAGAGAGAATGAATAGTAAAATAAAGTAGAATAAAATGAGTAGAGAGAGAAGTAGAATAGTGAATGACACAGAAAATGGGGGTGGAAAAATATGATGAAAGATGTAAAGTGGATTGTTTAACAAATTAATTATCTCCTAATTATTTCTAAAAACTGAAATAGGACAATATAACGGGACAACCAATAAAGGAATACTGGTCAATAATAACGGGACGGGGAGAGTATTATTTTTCAATTATGATTCCAATTATTATTATTTTGTCCATGATTGATTTGAGTTGAATGAATTGGTTGTGAAAGAGATATCTAGCACTAAAGTTATGAAAATAATCCATAAATTTCATATGGTTATGATCATGATGCACATTCTAAGTTTGTTAAGAGTTAGGCAATGTTTGGTAGGACTCTTATTAGCTTATTTATATGGGTTTATCTTGCATTTGGTAGGCTAGATTATTTAACTAAACAGCCAATGTTTATAGGTCAACCCGGTGCTATTCTCCTATTCCTTCCACTTTATTTATTTCGAGCATACCCTGCAATAATTTAACATGGAGAAAACAGTACTCTCCACTAAATTCAACAATTCCAAGCCTGCTCTTATTTCTGATTCAAAATCGAGCTTCTCATCCACAAAATCCTTTTTCTACTTTCTTCTTTCTATTCCACCTGCTCGGTTCTCCATACGTCTGTGTATATCAACATTCAATAGCAAGGCCTCAAATTCGATCGCAAAATTTCCGATGACGAGGCGCAAGTATTCCGAAATCAATTTCAACTCAGATTCACCTCCTAGGGCGGAAGTTTTCCGACCAAGAGGCGCAGCCGCCGGCGACCAGCAGGTTGGTAATTACGACGACATCTATGTACTTTCTCTATTCTATCCATCCCGATTCCTCCACTGATTTTGTTTATGAGAAATCGATTTTTTGTGTAGGAAAAAGGCGACATCTTTTTGCTCAATAAGCCCTAATTCCCTTACATTTTCGACCAGCTGCCATCGGGAAGCAGTTCTCCATGCCTTTCAACTTCTCCAGCGCTAAGTGCATGCCAAACTTATTCTAAACGTAGGTAGGTAAAATTTAATTCAACATTGTGTTTAAATTTTTTGGAATACGTTTGTTTAGGTGTTTATTTAACCATTACCATTTCCCTAATTTCAGGGATTTGAAGTTATGGTCGAAGTTGGAGAGAATGTGATTTGCTCCCAAATTTGTGATTCTTGATTTGAGTAGGTAACTATCTGAACACAATTCCATTTTCTCCACAAATTCGTGCAGTGAAATTTATTGCCTAGATTAGGTATATCTATTTTCTCGTGATGTCATTAGTTTGGGCTTCTTATTTCCACAATTCTATGTAGATTTAGTCAATTACATATGGCCAAACTAAATCAGCCGAATTCCCTATACACATACATACAAACCACTCCTTCCCTCGATATTACCCATAAAATCCATACATACCCTCCTTCCCATACACATCCATACAGACCCTCCTTCCTCATACACATCCATACAGACCCTGTTTCGATATTACCGTTTTGAAAATATCCCTCAAATCCTTCAAGAAATTATGGCTTCGTCATCAAATCCGATCGTTATACAACGCGGAAAAAAATTTGAAGATCTAACAAAACAACAAAAAAAACATCTACAAGAGGGTAGTTTCTATATATATCGTTATTAAATTATACAGCTCGTGCATATATTTTTTTAATTATTAACCGCCCTGTATAGTTTTATACCGATCTTTATACTTTGTTTTTTCATATACGTTAGTTCATTTAGTTTAAGAACTTATGATGATGATTTCATAAATTATAAATCCTTATAATGTTAATTCGTGGTATGTGGAGGCTTTTAGTTAGTTTAATGATATATTAATCGAATAATTCATATAATAAGTTTCATTTAATATAATTATTATGTTTAATTATAATATAGTTCGAATTAGATAAATACCCAGTTATACAAAACTGTACAGGTCGTGTATAAACTGTACAGGGCGTGCATTTTTGAACACGACCTGTATGCTTTTTTTCGTTAATATTTGTTTAATTAATCTGTATATTATTATTAGGATGATTTGTGAAATTTATGATTGCATATTATGCTAATTCGTGGTATATGTTCTATAATTAGTTAGTTTAATTATAATGTGATCGAATAATTAATATAGTTATCAATTTAATACAATTATTGAACTTAATAGTATTATAGATCGAAATTAGATAGATTATTACTTAAAAAAAGTATACAGATGGCTAACAAACCATACAGGGCGTGATTATTACTTATGAGATCTGTATATTTTTTTTAGATCTGTACAGGTTTTGCATAGTTTATTATTTTTATGCTATGATTATGATTTAAATATTTAATGATGTCTGATTGATCTATTATAGTTAGATGTATAATTTGTCACGTTTGAAAAGAATTTGCCACGTGTTTTTATTATCTTTAGTTCTGTTTTTTAATTCATTTTATTTCCGTTTCAGCATGGTTGGTGCTGGATACGTAAGACATTACAGGATGTGACTTGTGTGGTGAACACGTACAACAATCTCAGCATGTTGGAATCGATAGAGAAACGACTATTCGAAGTTGGGGGTGCAGAGCTCGTTAGAACATTCTCTGTGGGTGCTTTAGGGCATTTTTTGAGATGGAATCAGGGTAAAGCGTGTGGGAAAGCGCTTCAAATGGTCGTCGCTAGAGAGGTAAAAGTGGCCGGTGCCAATCCGATGGATATATGGTTTCGTATTGGTGAAAGAAATTTGCGATTTTCACCTCGTGAATACGATCTTGTTTCGGGACTTATTTTTGGAGCATCTTCATTTGATCCACACAGTGCAGATTTATCGACGGATAATGTGGAAGCTTGTCGGGTCTTTTCTGGGGACGTGCGAGAATTCAAGGACGTGTTGCTGGATATTTTGAATGTGGAGGGTCTAGATGCAGATTTGTATCTTCGAGTAGCCCATGTGCTCGTCGCACAAGCAATTTGCTTAGGTTGCGACGTTAGAGGCAAGATAAATTCGTGGCTTTGGGTATTAGCGGATGATCTCAACCAATGGAACCAATTTCCTTGGGGCGGATATTCATACCAAGTGTTGAAGATTTATGTCTCGACGGTATGGCGCCACAAAAAGGATTTTGGAAAAAATTACAGGTATAACATTTACGGGCCGATTTGGGCACTGCAGATGTGGATTAATGAGGCTATACCTTCTTTATCTGCGATGACTGCTAACAGAGTATCAGAATCTGACCTTCCTCGTTGTTTGAGATGAAGGCTAGATCCAGCTTTGCAGCGCAAATTGGAACGAGCTTTTCTCGACGGGGTGAATTGTAGAGATTCCCTGGACCCTGAAGAAGAAGAAGAAAGGACGTTTTACTGGGTGTCACTCGTAAATGCTTAAAACCCCCTAGCAGTGAATTATGTGAAGCTCATCAACTTGCTCTCCAAGGGTGAACAACCTCAACGTCATGCCCCAGTTCAGCAGCCTTCTAGGGACCCTCCGGTGTCAGAGCCTAGCGTATATGATCTGAGAGACAGGCCCCCACCTACAGTTGTGACGAAAGCTAAGAAATGTCAAGGAAAACGTGCTCGCGTAGTACAGTCGTCATCATCGAGCAGTGGCACTGACACCGGCAGTCAGAGAGAGGGGAGAAGAAAGAAGTTCATGGAGGAATTGCGAGGCATGGTGAGAACTGAATTGACTATGAATTGCGAGGGAAATCATCATCAAGTCTTTTTTCACAGATTTGTTTATGAAGAGTGGCCCGAGGGCAATTTTCACCAGCGCCCAGTGCCTCAGCCCACGGCAGTCCAGTAAGATATCAACCCTTTGTGCCAGCACGTAATTCAGCGCCGGAGTGCACAATTCCGGAATGGGTGAGAAAGGATGGCCCTCAGTATGCTTATGAACAAGATGATCCCCCCATTCGAGCCCAACCCTTAGTTCTAGGGGTCCTGATGGGACTCCTCAGGATGTGTTGTACGATCCCGCTGCATATGCTAAGTTTTCTAGGAAGTCGCTCTCACAGACACAACCGCCTGAGCCATCAAAAGGGAAGGGTATTGCCGTAGAAGATGTCCAAGGTCAACGTCGAGATAAGAAACTACTTCAGCCAGGAGCGGAAGTTCCTCCTGCCGACCTTAAAAACAAGGAGAAATGGCGGAGATATGAGCTATTTATGAGAAACAGAGACTCATTCATCTATGTCGAAGGAGTTCCATGGACAGTTGAGTACTTTCGCCGAATTGAAGACGGCGGACATGGATCATTCGGTAATTTTCTAAATTCTAAACTCGTTATCATTAGTTTAAATTGTTTTAATAAATATGACTTTTTGTGTTTCTTGTCAGGTTTTCGTCATGGCAGTCCAATTGTTGGCCAAGCGGTTGAGGGAACTTGAGCACATTCTAACACGGATTAATGACACCAACACCATTAATTTGAAAGTCGACTTCTATGTGAGCAATCCTTTATTTTATCATTATTGACATTTTTATTATTGTTTGCATGCAATCTATTATATGTACTTATATTTTTCGTTAGTAGTCGTCATTCATGCACAAACTTAATCAAATGGCGAGATCGACGAAAATGAGTGCCAACATCACAATGTCTCTTGATGTAGGTGTTGATGTCAAATCTTGGCGGCAAGCTGACTGGGTAAAAAATCTAAACATTCTAAAATTGAAGTTATCATTTAAATTCTTTTTAAAATTATGATTTTTTGTTACAATTAATAATTCCAATCTACCTCGGCGCACATTGGTTTGTCCTCCGCATCAACATGGTTCAGTGGGAAATGGAGGTGTGGGACTCCAAATCACACTTAGAGGATGCTCGAACACATCGAGTACAGTCAATTAAGCCATTTGCGGTGAAGTTTTGGACCATCCTGGACTAGGGAGGCTATTGGAAGACGATAGTGAAACCGAAGGCAGTCAACAGGAGTGATCCACTGAACATAACTGTTCTGATGAGGACTTCCGAGCAGAACCCCGTGCGACAATTTAGACAAGATGACAGTCACAGTTGCGGTCCATTTGCGCTCATGACCATCGAAAGAATGATCAGCGGAAGACCGAGTACGTCATGGGGTAACCTACCTGGGAATGTCGCAGTTTATAGAAGAAAACTTGCTCTTGATCTTCTGTGCAACGCTGGCCAAACTCGTCTTGAGGATTGACGCAATTAGTAAATTTGCTTATGTTTTATTTTACGTTTTTGCTCTTAACAATATCAGTACGTTTTATTAGTTGAATGTACGATGATGATGATGATGATGATTATTATTATTATTATTATTATTATTATTATTATTATTATTATTATTATTATTATTATTATTATTATTATTATTATTATAAAAACATCTAGCAAATAATATTAATAAAACGTGTTTAAGACACATATTCGTGAGGAACATTTCATGCAAAAAAACCGTCATTTGTATGGACATTTATTCTTCGAGTGACCAGTTTCGTGACATATAGAGCATTTTTTAGGTGTTCATTTTTTACTGCTTGAGGCACCAGGGCTGACGTCTTCTTCCAGTCAAATTATCCAAGAACGATCGTCGACGAGTCTTGCTTGGGCGACCCGCCTGCCTAACCGGAAGCATAGGCAACATTTCCACAGCAGCAACTTGGGTATGAATAAACCACTCATCTCTGGGAGGGACATGATTCACCTCTAGTGAGTAAATCTGCAGTTGGGTATTTCTCGTGTAGTAATCTGCCACATAATTGTATGGGTGCTGGCCATTTCGCCTGCAAATCATGAAACAGGTAATTCGTGAAATAAGTTATACAAAAATGTACAAATAAGACAAAATAAACTCTAATTATCCTTACTGAATTGCTGTTACAGCATGAGAACACGGTATTAAGTCCAAATCCCACACTCGACATGGACAACTCCTCGCGTTGAGATCGACATTGAGCGTATGATTTCCATCGTTGACTTTGAATACACCATCTCTAAAGGAAATGACAGTGTACATTCTTGCCAGTTCAACCTCAGCTGCAAGTTTTGCATCTGTCGTGCTCGTGACAAATGCAATACTAGATGCGTATAATTGTCATTTTTCATCAAACCACCTCTCGACGGTCATTCTAAGGGTCTCCAAACACGAACAAAATGGTATACATCTAGCAAACTTCAAAACTTTATTGAATTGCTCTGCGGCATTCAACGTCAGGTTACTATATCGTCAGCCCGGACACATACATCGAGTCCACTTCTCCGTACCAATGGACATCATCATGGCATGCGCTTCGGGTTTTGCCGACATTATATTATTCATCGCTTTATCATAGGCTGCTCTCCGGTACGCAAATGCTACTTTATGATACAACTTGGTGATAGACTTTCCATAAGTCACCATGCTTTTCAGTATGTGAAAGTAGCACAGACCGTGGAATATGCTAGGATAGATGTCCTGAATTGTATTCCCAATACTAAGGTGGGCGTCTGTGATGAACACCAAATCAGGGCGAGGAGGATATGCCAGCTTCAGACGACTTACAAACCATGTCCACGAGATGTCATTCTCAATTAGACCGATCCCCCATGCCAGCGGTATAAGTTGCTCGTTCCCGTCCTTTCCTATCGCAACGAACATAATTTCCTTATTCTTTTCCTTTAAGTGCCTTGCATCCAATATAATCACCGGCCTAAGATAGTACTGTAATACAACGATACAAGCTGACAACGCCACAAAACAGTGTTCGAATTGGAAATCATCAGGGCTAAAACTATAGTCAACAATCGAACTTGGATTCTCATTCTGGAGCATGTAGAGATATTGAGGAACCATCTTAAACGAATTTACATATCCACCATACAACATCTCCAGGGCCTTGTTCCGTGCTCGCAAACACACATTGTAATTTGCAGCCACGCCATATTCCCACATAAGACTTGCCATAATCATCTTTGGTGTGATGATTTCTTTCTGATTTTTCATGCCTTTTGCAAAATGAGCTGCAGTCACACTAGATTCAACCTTCCTCTCCATTAGAGGATGGTTCATATTTGTTGTGCAAGTATGCGTTGGGTTGAACAGGTGAATATACCAATAGTTGCCATCTCTCCTACCGTGCAATTCGAAAGGACACACATCTCCAAACTTGCATTTGTAAGTAACACGCCCTGAATTTGATCGATCTGTACAAAACTCAGCTCGTTGTTCCAAGTGCCACAACCCAACTGCAAGCCTCAACTACTCTTTGTCTTTAAATAGGGAGCTTATACTCAAAGGACCGTCAGGCATGTTATCTAGAACAGTTTCAACAAGCGAAGCAGCAGGTTTTAATGGAATCATGGGAACTAACCAATTTTGTAGGTCGACTGCTTCAGTGGCGAGCTCCGTCTCCTCATCAACAAGGGGTGTACGACTTTTCTGCATCAGCATTGCCAGGAGCTTGTTCACGCCGCCTTGAATATGTACCCAGTTAAAAAATTCAGCCAGAGATCCAATTTTCAGAGTGGCAGTCTGTTCCTCTTCGTCATCAGTGTCATCAGACTCAGATTCAGTAGAATATTCTTCGTCATCATCATCCTCTACGACAGTGGCATTGGACTGCACAGGTTGTGGCTGCGGCTCTGGCTCTGGTGCTTGTGATTGCCCCTGAGCAATAACAATCGCTCCACTTTGAGAACCCATTTGCGTCTCGCCAAACCAATTGCATGAAGCCATACGTGCGATGGAATCGTCGTACTGCGAGTACTGAGACGGATACACATCATCATAGACAAATTGCAAAGAAGTATTCAAATCAAAGCTAGGTCTATACATAGAATCATTGTGCCCGATATACAACGTAGGCTCAGACTCAGTAGCACACAATCGACGAAGTTGATCATCATTACTCAATTTAAATTTTTCGACGCCGAACTGAGACGTTGAAAAATAGAATATTTCAAAACTACAACTTAACAATCTAGACATCATTATGAAATTTATTTGTTCCTTAATGTTGGAAAAACTTCTCATATCCAGTGGAAGATAGAATGTGCGCTCTTCTCCGTCATTATAAACATAATCGTCCCAAACGCCGTTGAATTTAACGCGGAACATCTTGCATTCCATCTGAAATAATTAAAAATAATTATTAATATATAAATATACGTAAATAAAATAAAATTAATTTAGTACAAAATAAAATTTTGTACAGATCTTAAATATACTGTACAGGTAGATCTAAAACTTACTAATACCTGTATAGGTTTAGTTAGATCTGTATAGTTTTCAATTTTTTAGAACTTAAAATAATATTTTTAGGACTCACATTTTTAAATTGAAAATGAAAATACAAATTTTATTTGGATTCACCACCGTTTGAAAAAAAGCCTATATATAAGATTGTGAATTACAATTTAATTTTCTGACATAAATACATTTAATAATTTTATAAAAATCAAAACTATTTTATATAAATAAAAAAGTATACAGATCGCATAAATTCTGTACATATCGGATTATTAGCTTTCTAGACCTGTACATTAAATTAATGATCTGTATTGTTTTTTTGTTTTTTGAAAATTATTGTAATGTGTTAAGACTTACCTTTCGAAATTGAAATTGCAAAAATAATTGAAATAATCTTCTAGCCAGGATTCAGTCCTTTTGATAAAAGTCCAATTATAATTTCTGTAAAATACAAACAATAATGTTATAACAATAATACTAGTTAAGATTGTCAAAGTGCATACATTTTTTGATACCAAAAAAAATATACAGATCGAACATATTCTATAAAGATCGGGTATAATTACCTTCGATCTGTATATTGATCTGTATACTTTAAAAAAAATTATGATATTGCATGTTGCTTATCTGTATGGAATACTCGATCTGTATACTCGATCTAGTGTGCGTAGTTGCTTCCCTCAAATATTCACTCTTTCTTTTTTCTCTATTTTTTCTCTTATGTTTGCATGCATCTATTCTTGAAAGTGTGATTCATATATAAGCTATAGAATTCGCATTCAATAATGCATCTATCCGCATGTAATATCACTATTAAAAATGGTACAATTTTACTGCATGCATGCATGCTAATTTAGTAGACTTTCTTCACGTGAAGAAATCTGCCAACCTTACATCAATTTTGGCTTTATTCAAAAAGTAATCAAATTATTTATGATTGAATGTACTTAGTGACAACAAGGATGAATTGACCATTTTTTCTCAAATAAAATTAAACATAAAAACCACCGAAAAGGAAATTAAATGTGTCAGTGGGTATATGGGATAGTAAATTATCTTAGTGGGTATATGGAGTACATGTTATCCCAATAGTGGGTATACATGATAATTTTCTCTTCTATATTTTGGGGATAACAAGTTCAGCAATGCTTTATGGTTTTGGACAGTGAACTTCATAATATGTATATATTTGTTTAGAGCTTGTTGAAACATATTTTAGAGTTTGTGGAATTTATGCATTGTGATTGAGCTCATTAGTTACACTAAAACCTCTATTAAGGAATACTTTTGGGACTGTAGAAAAATATGACAAAATGGGAGGTTATTCCTAAATAGAGTTCGAAGAAGAATTTTTTTTTTCTAATTTTAATGTACATGAATAATAATTAAATATTATAATTATTAAATACATGTAATGTACAATATATTATGTGAAATACATATATTAATTTATTTCACCTAGAATATGTAACGTCCATGACTTAAAAAGTATGTATTTAACTTTTTTGACAAATTGAAAATATTTTGGATTCAACAAGAAGGTGGTCATATGGTTACAACAAAAAAAGATGAAATTATTGTCACAAACAACTTTAGAAAAGTATTTTTAACCAACCTAAATCTATTGTGTGTGTGTGTGTGTGTATATATATATATAGAGAGAGAGACAACTTATGAAATACCCATAATGAGGATAAAAATCCAATATATAGCCACTTTTTACAAAAACACAAATTTTAGCCATTTTTTTGAATTTGGGACAAAAATACCCTTAATGAAGGGCGTGCGGGTCGGGTCTGGGCGCGGGTCGGATCGGATTCGAGTACAAGAAGTCGGGCACTTTTGACCCCTAATTAGTGCCAAAGTGCCAAAGTAACAAAGTACCAAATTACTTAGTATTTTTTTTGTGCTTTCTGTTGGTACTTTAACACTAATATGGTCATTAGTGCCAAAGTACCAAATGACGTAATTTTTTTTTTGTCCTTTCTGTTGGTACGTTGGCACTAATATGGTCATTAGTGCCAAAGTACCAAGTTACGTATTAGTAAGGCTAAGATTAAATCTGCAACTAATAAGTAAACTCTCGCATGTTTTAGTTAATGAGGGTAAAATAGTAATTTAAAAATTATTTACCCTTTGTTTCATACGACTAATCCTGCAAATTTATCCGAATTCTCTTCGTTGTTGTTTTTAAACTCCAGTTCCAGAATCTTCAAGCTAGATTTATTCTTCACTATTGTTTCTGTAGATTCGCAATCTACTATCATGTTTTTCTTACTCAATTTATTGTGACTGCTCCCCACAAGTGAGTCTTTATTATCGCCAATTAGCAATCAATTTTGTTGTGATTTTAAATTGCGATTTTAATGTCATCTTCTTATGTTTTTCGTCTCGTTCGTTGATTTCGCCACTGAATTTGGTTCTGGATTGATTGGGTGTATAGATTATGTTCAATTCTACAGGTAATTTTTAATTCTAACTTTTATTTTTTCAGAAATTTTATTAACATTGTTTTTTGAGATTTGTGATACTATCGTGCTCTTCTTATTCAATTTATTACGATTGCTTATTCTACTGTGATTTTTTTTTTTGTCTCATTCGATGATTTTGCCACTGAATATGGTTCTGGATTGATCGGGTGTAGAGATTATGGTGATTAACTCCACAAATAATATTCAATTTTAACTCTTAATTTTTCAGAATTTTTATTTTCTCCTTCGATGGTGTGATTAAGTGTAATTAGTGATTGTAACTTTACTTAATAATCATCATTCATACTTTATATTTCAATTTTTTTCTCTGTTTTTACATGCATATATAGTTGTACTTTTTATTTCAATTTTAAATAGTTGATGCTCTGCATCGTTGTTGTATATCTTATTAGATGATTTTGTGAAGTGTAATTGCAATCATTTTAATTCGAAAGGGTTTGCTGTTTTAGCACGTGTCCTTCATCTTCAAGAATATAAATTTGCATTCGAGACGCATATTTGTTGAGAAGATGGTCTAAATTTGCATGTTATGAGTTTCTATATTTACTGACATGTCTTGTTATGTTTCTGGACATCAAGATTAGCAAACACTCATCAATAGTTATTTATATCCGTGAGGAGAACTGATGCATTGGATCATGATTAGTTAATGACAGTATTGATTGTATGTGAGAGTTATTGAACAATTTTAGGTTGCTATCCGAAAAATATATCAAGGCTGGTGCGAGCTCGTCATATAGTGATGGGAAAGAGAAGGTTTTTGAAAACTTCTATGGTTGTGAAATTCTAGATAATATCTCAATTCACCCTTCGAATTTAGTCAAGACAAAAGGAAGTCAAGACAAAAGGAAGTGGAAGTAGATTGATGTCAAGAAAAACAAACCAAAGAGAATATGCAATATTTGTATAGAAATGACGAATCACGATGCACAAAATTGTGATATGGAAATGAAATAATGTAATTTTTTTAATCATATGTTTTTACATTTTTGGATCTCATACACTATTGTTGTTTTCTGATAAAACATTTTCATTAATTTTTTTACATTCATTTGTAATGCACTTTTTTTTTTATCTCTTTATAATTGTTGTTGTGCTTTTATTTGTTTCTTGATATATATGGTGTTAATTTGATTATGTTTGTGTTTTGGATTTTGAGAAATAACATTCATTTTTTAAACATATTTCATATGTTAAATGTCATATCTTCGTAGATTTCACAATCAATCATGGTGCATTAAAAATATTCCCAAGTGCACCACATAACAATGATTGATGCACCACACAGTTTTTAGTGATGCATCAGTGGTGCATTACAAGATGCATCGCACATGTAATACAAGATGCACCATAAATTATTGCGAGATGCACCACATGAGAATGACATATGCACCACATGTTAACGACAAATGCACCACTTGTACTAATTTCTCCTGACACATTACTAATTCTCCTAGCGTAGACCTACGGTTAGGTGCTTTTGAACTACTGTAGTCAATACTGATTTTCCGGGGCTACCTTACCCGTTGTAGAGGCTAGATCTACAATTGATGATGACGTCAAGCACGTCCGGTTGGATTGAGCACTAGCAACCTGAAATCAACATAACACGTTAGAGCCCTTCGGAAAGCACCGGTGGGGGTGTTGGCCGATGGACCTCCGACGCTCAAGTAAGTAGATGATAAATGTAATCGGCCGGAAATAAATGGATGCTAATTGCAATAAAGAACAATAGTGATGAAGGTAAGACGTCTAGGATGCTCTGGACGGACTAGGCCGTTGTAAATGGATGATGAATGTTGTCGGATAGAGTTCCTAGCCGGATATCAAATGTAGCCGGAGAGGTCGTAGTCGGATATGGAATTGGGCGGATGCGAAGGTAAGCGGATGTAGGTAGTAAAAGTATAAGAGAATGGTAGTCGAATAGTAAGATGGTCATTGTCGATATATAAACAAACATAGTCGGAAGTAAAAGGGTGTAGCCGGAAGTAAGCCGACGTAGCCAGATGTAAGCCGACGTAGTCGGATATAAGCGGAGTTGAGAATGAGAATGAGCAATAGATAGCCGGATGCCGAGTTCGAATACCCCTTAATGACTTAGCCGATTGACATATATAGGCGACTAGTATCCGATTACGGTTAAAGGTTTCTGCCTTTTTTTTTCTCTTAGTCGGTTGTTAAACACGGTGGCTATTGACATCTGATATGATTTGTCTGTTACGAGTAGGATATATCTTTTTTTACTAGGTCAAGTTGTTCGACTAGCCGTTGACACCCCTGGGCTTGAGCGCGGAGTTGGATTAGGTTACCGAATAGCTTATCGGGCTAGAATCGAAACAGTTATCGGGCTAGATAGCCTAGCGGGCTATCGGGCTAGGCTTCTTGGATCTGCCTAGTCAGCCGAGCCATCCAACGAAGCTTGTCTGGCTAGGGCCGAGAAAATAAATTACGCCTAGTCGTTCAATGTTAATTTATAATTTATCGGACTAGACGACTAATACCACCTAGCTATTTGGGCCGAGTAAAGATGTTTGTCTGATTAGTCCAGCTAAACGGCTGATCCGCCTAGCTAATTGGACTGATTAGAAGATGTTTGTCTGATTAGTCCGGCTAGACGGCTGATTCGCCTAGCTAATTGGGCCGATTAGAAGATGTTTGTGTGATTAGTCCGGCTATCTGTCCAGCTAATTGGGCCGATTAGAAGTGCTTATTGGGCTCCGACTAGGTAGACGAATTTCTCCCACTACACCCGTATGCTATTAGAAAAGCGCATGCTATATCAATTCAAGGACGAGAGCGCTGCTCATTTTATCGCAATCTCTCAACCATCATGGGATAAAGGCCTTCTAAGTGGTTACCATTATACTGAGCTAGAGGTTAGAGTATAGTAGTTCTAGTTATAAGGCGGAAGATTTGTTCGAGAAATTTTCATGCTTATGTGAATAAGCATTATTAATCTCAATTAGGTTTAGTAATTTAATTTAGGGTTTATTTCAATCCAATTAAGATTTATTAATCCCAATTAGGTATTAATCTTCAATTAAGATTTATTTAACTTAATTAGGTTTTATTTCAATCTAATTATGATTCATTAATTCCATACTGGGGTTTATTTTAGTCCAATTAGGATTTATTTAGGGTTTAAATTAAGATAATAGTGTTTTTTTTTTCTTGTAATATATTATTTTTGCATTTCGGATGTTGTATACTGAATATTGCATTTGAAACAATATTTTCAATCTTTTTTTTTTGTCTTAATACAATGTTAATTTGATTATGTTTATTTTTTTATGGTTAGATATGGTCTGCATTGGGTAAATTTATTTAATATATATTTACTGACTAATATTTTAATTAGTTTCTAATTAAATATCTTGTTTTAGTAGATTGCACAAAAGCCATAACAATGATATGAGTCACACCAAAATTTTTAGATATGCATGATTGATGCATTACTAAATGCACCACAATTCATTATCAGATGCACCACAATTTACTAATAAATGCATACACTGCAGCATAATAATTAACTCCAATAATTTTGTGTTTTGTAATCTATAACGATAATATTCAAAAACCAAGATGCACTAGCACTAATAATTAAATAGTCACAACAATTCATATCATCATACTAAACAATAACTATACCATATGAATCAAGATAATAAAAATTATTTCAAAACCAAAAACTGCATTGTACAAACTATTTCAAAACATTACATTTAAGTATAACACGTCTCATGACTTCTTCAGTTTCAGACATTTCTAATATATTTGTAAGAGCTGTTGAAAATAATTGAGATTTCTAAACTCAATCAAACAAACACTTCTCTGCATTAAAATCTTGCTTTTTACATGTTTCCTTCTAGCAATAATGTGCTTCTGTTGTAATTCTCTCCTGTAGTGTGTTCTTCTTGCAATTAATCTCTTGAATTCTTCTCGTTTAGTTACAAGACTTTTCTATTTTGTGAATATGTGTTTATCTCCTTTTTCTTAGCATCTTTGCTTGCTTATTCTTTACTGGACGTAGCAGTTATCTCCTTGTGCTTTTTATGTAGCACCATATCCTCAGAATCATCATCATCATCAGTTACATGCTTCCTCTTTTTGTCATGCTTTCTTTTTGTTCTCTCTGATGCAACATAGACTTAGAGACTTATACAATCAATATGGAAACCATATACAATCACATGCACCACAGTTATTATTATGATGCACCCTATTAGCTATTGAGATGCACCACATATGAATACACAAATACCTAGATGCACCATTAAACCTAACCACATGCACCATATTCGCCAGGTAGATGCACCACACTTTATATTCCCACAAATAATCAAGTTACATTGCACAACTCTAGACTTTTATAAATTTATATTACTTTCAGATGCATCACTCTTAATCGACAATGCCCTATACTAAATTATAAGATGCATTACAATTCAATTACATTCAGAAGCATGCAATTAAATTTATAATGATGTGAGTCAAGCTAAGATGCATCATGCTTAACTATCAGATGCACAACAATGCATTTTTATATGCATCAATTCTCTGCACAATCAGTTAGTTTGTTCATAAGCCATAAACAAATGCAATTCTCCGTATACATAAACAAGCAAATATCATTCAGATACATCATATTAAAACACATCACAATTGATCATCAAATATACATCATAAGGCGTTTTCGAATACATAAATGAAAAAACCATAAACGAAATTTCTAGTTTGTGGATGAACATAATTGCATTTTGGGTAAATTACAAGTCAAAGTTTACAACAAATTAATCCAATTGTGATGACATAAATTGGCTCTACTGACAAGGGACGCCATTTAACAACTCCAAATTGAAATTGAAACTCAATGCCCAAGTCATAACTCATGACTATCTCGTTGACAGAAAAAAGAATTGATAGATTTAATATCTTCCCTAACAGTAAAACTTTATGCAGAAAAAATAAATAAGAAAATGAATCTCTTAATTTGTTGTCCCAATGCAAAGTATTCGATGCACAAGTCAAATACCAAAAAAATAATTTTATTTCACAGTTTAATAGGTGAATATTAACATGATCTAAAGCCTAAGCTAGAAAAGACCAAATTCAATTTCTAACACATATTAAAAAAAAATGCTCAATCTCAAACCACGAAAGCCTAATTTTATCAAAATCAATCAAAATTTATTAGAGTCATCGCTTATAATAAATCCTAAACAAAATAAAATAGATGAATCAATCTCTAACCTTCCTTCGATTTTGAAGTTCGCATAATTCTTCACTCGATTTTTCCTTTAATTTTTTCGAAATGGTTATCGCTCTACAGAAAATTCCCAAATCATGACTCAATTTAATGCAGGGGGAACTGAATTTTGCTTCTATTTCTCCTTTCCATGATTTTAATCGGAGAAACCTTGCGAATTATGAAGAGAATTTTTGAGTTTTGGTAGAGGAAATTTGATCTAGAATCACTCAAGATCTAGGCTTGCAGATCCCGCTGTGTGATGATATATATTTTCTTTACTTTTTTGCCCTTGTTAGTTTAAAACCTGACTTATCTTCCTTTTTTTTTATAACGCGGGATTAAATCTGACCATACAATCGGATCTAATCAATGGTGTAGGATCATTCTTATTTGTTATTTTAAGAGCTTTTCTCACTAGAATCACTATATATATATATATATATATATATATATAGAGAGAGAGAGAGAGAGAGAGAGAGAGAGAGAGAGAGTTGGTTCACGTACAAAACACGTTTCTCATAAAAAATAAAAATAATGCATTTTATGTACTAATATAATGTATCATATGTGTTATTACAATGCATCGTCATAATAATGCATTTTTAGATTACTGTAATGCATTGTTACGATAATGCATTCTGTGTTCAATTATAATGCATCAGTCAATCTCAGCTGTAGATCAACAAAGAGCAATGGTCCAGATCAATTCTCATTTCTTACGGGAAAATGAATTTACATATGATCTCTTTCCTATATATATATTATTAGAATAAATCTATATATATATATTATATATATATATATATATATATATATATATATAAGAATGACCCTTATCCTAAGAATTAAGAATAAATCTCAGCCCTCCATCTCATTAAATCTGTGACTAAGATCAGATCTTGAAATTTTATGTAACTTAAGCATATATTAAGTAATGAGGGGTATCATCAGAAGACTCAGCTGGGTGCACAAAAAGGAGCAACCTTATTCTGCTCGGTTCGTGCCTTCTTCTTTCCATTGGCAGGAGAGACTTCAGTGGGCTTTTGCTTGTACTGGAGAGCCAATACAGCATTAATGCGGTTCTCCTCACAGAATAACGTATCCTTATCCGAGATTGGCTCGGTATCAGTGTGTGCCCAGTCGACGTCCAAGTCGCGAACTGAGTACAAGATCATCGAACTCACATTTGTGTCATACATAAGTTTATGTTTGTGGGTGAAGGTGTTGTTAGTGTGGATAATCATATTGGATTCAATCTTGAGCAGGTGCTTGAAGTGACTCAACCAGTCGATGTTGTTATCGCCATAAATAGACATCATCGGCTTCATCTGTGGTCGGCTGACATCTTTTTTTGAGCCAACAAGGAGATGGACACAGTTGACCACTATGTCGGACATCAGTCTGGTTGCAGGCTCCAACTGAGTTCGCTGCATCCCAGCCTTGAACTCTTCCCTGTTGAGGGTGATGGACTTGATGAAGCTAGTCATGTCGGATTTAGAGAAGTCTGATAGCTGGTCTCCAGTGGCAGGGAGTTCATACAACTTCCTCAAATAGAGGTCGATGTCAATAGAGTGTTGTTGGTTCCTGTATAAACCTTCTCATTGATGTGTAGGAAGGTAGACATGGGTGGAAAAGGCGCCATGTCTGTCCTTCCTCATGTTGATGAAGAACTCTGTAGTGGCAGAGGGAAGAATGCATTTGGGTTCAAGACACACCCACTTCTTCAACCTTGAGCGAGTTAACCTTTGCATCATAGGAGACAGAGATTCATGATCTTGGTGAGCAAAGGACAGGTTCGAACACAACCTGTGAACGAATGGCGTCAAGCTTTGTAGAGATTGGAGTAGTGGAGATGGAGATTGGCTTAGCTATTCTTGGTGTCATCGCTTCGATCTGAAATATGAGTCTGTAACGAGAGATAAACATAAGGCAAAAAATAAGATCAAGCAGGGAAATGCAGATATATTTATGCAGAAGGTATGAATATATGGATGATTCGGAAAGGGGATTAAGGGTTTGAGGACACCCTTATATAGATAGACGATGGCAAATATCGACGGTTGAGGATGAATTCCCACCTTTTTGAAATCAATGGTGGAGATCTACAGACTGTTCGCATACAGATCTCCGAATTGAATGTTGGCTCGAACTTGATTAGTTCCTTCTCAAGTTGAGATTCCCTCTCAACTTTATATCTCCATCTTCTTTTCGACATCATCAGTGGGATCCAGCAATCTAAGGAGTTGGCACATCATCTTCAATCGCGACTCCACTATGGATTTTGTGAAGATATCAACTCATTGAATATCAATGTGAATTTTCTCAACAATGACGTCCTTCTTTTCGACATGATCACGAATGAAGTGATGTCTGATGTCGATGTGCTTTGTCCTTGAATGATGAACTCGGTTTTAGGTAGTTGCTATAACACTCGAGCTATCACAATAGATTGGGACTATGCCTATCCCCACTTCATAATCTCTAAGCTGCTGCTTCAGCCAAAGTATTTGCATGCAACAACTGCCTGCTACCATGTATTCTGACTCGTTTGTTAAAGTGGCTACACACACATGTTTATTGGAGAACTAAGATACCAATTTGCTTCCCATGAACTGACAGTATCCGGAGGTTGATTTCCTATACATTCTATCTCCTGCTAGATCTGCATCTGAATATCAAGTCAGTTGAACATTATCATCAGATGGATACTAAAGGCCCATGTTGACTGTGCCTTTGAGGTATTTGATGATATTCTTCGTTGTTTGCATGTGGGCTTCTTTAGGTGCAACTTGAAATCTTGCACATAGTCTAACTGCATAGGAAATGTCTGCGCAACTTGAAGTTAGATACAACAATGATCCGATGATTTCTCTGTACTTCTTTGCATCGACTAGCTTTTCTTCACAACCAGGCTTGATTTTCCAGTTCGTGTTCATCGGAATCCGAGTTGTCTTGTTGGAATCAAGTCCAAACTTGGTAATCAGTTCCTTGGTGTACTTAGACTGATTGATGAAGATCCTTTCTGGCGATTGCTTGACTTGCAGTCCAAGAAAATAATTCATTTCACCCATATTGGACATCTCAAACTTGTCATTCATGAGCTTGGAGAATTTCTCACACAATTCTTCGGATTTGGATCCAAAGATAATGTCATCGATGTAGATTTGCACCACCAGAATATCATCTCCAACTTTGATGGTGAACAGAGTTTTGTCGACCGAGCCTTGAACAAATCTTGACTCCAGTAGAAAGACACACAAAGTGCCATACCATGCGCGTGGAGCCTGTTTCTGTCCATAGATGGCTTTCTTCAGCTTGTAGACTCTACCAACACCGGTTTCAAAACTAGGAAGTCATTCTACATAGGCATCTTCTTAAATGTCTCTGTTCAGAAACGTGCACTTCACATCCATTTGATAAACTTTGAACTTGTGGTAAGCTGCGTAGGCTAGAAAAATTCGAGTTGCTTCTAGATGAGCAACTAGGGCGAAGGAGTCTTTAAAGTCAATCCTTTATTGTCGGCAGTATCCCTAAGCTACCAATCTAGCCTTGTTTCTAACGACATATGCAATGGCATGTCGTTTGTTTTTGAAAATCGATTTGAGACCAATCATTTTTACTCCTGATGGTCTTCGACAAGCTCCCAAACACAGTCCCTTAGGAACTCATGCAACTCATCTTGCATATGGATTGAGTCCAATGAACACATCCTAGAGCTTCCAATATATCCTTTGGCACGTTGCTACATAACATGTACTCATAGCTACGTCTTCAACTTGCTCGAATTCTTCAGGCACTGCGAGCTCTGCAGCATATTGTGCATGTACAGTTCGTTCTTCATTAGATGGTTCTTCAGATTGAATGGACGGAGTCAGAGGGGCAGCTATGGCATCAACTACTTTTACATTTCTTCGTGTTCGAACACCTTCTTCTGGATACTGTTTCTTTTGGATGGTCGTCATACCATCTTTTTTTTTGTGCAAGCTTATTCAACAACATCATGAGAAGGAGTGTTGAAATCAAGTCTTCTAGGAGAGACTTGAGGTGTTGGACTTGTGGTTGACCTTCTGTTAGAGGTCGATCTATAGAGTTGGCTGGTTCTGAACTTGACGATCCTAGAATGTGTTGTGGGATTGCGACTGGTACAATCGATGTATCAGTTGGAGTTAATACATGACTTGGCAGATTTGAGTTTCCCTCTTGGTTCGAGACGGGATCCTCAATTTTATCTTCTGAAGAATATACTTCTCCTTCTTCAGTTGACCACATAAGCGGCTCTGCCAAGTTCTTCAGCCTCTGAACTTGAGACCTCGTCTGAGCGGGGTGTACGGTTGATGTTCTATTTGTGGCCTGCAACTTTGACAAACTTTATACCTAACAGGAGATGTTACCTCCACAACTTTAGAGCTACTGTTGAAAACCCTATAAGCCTTAATCTTCGCAGCATATCCATGAAATATGCATTTGACAACTTTAGGCTCAAAGGTTTTTAACTGAGCCTTCCTAGTGTTGTGGATATAACACTTTGAACCAAATACATGAAGATGGGATATATTTGGCTCCCTGTATCTCCATAGTTCATATGGAGTTTTTCCATGTCGATTTATTAGGAGAGAGCGGTTCGGAGTGTAGCACGCTGTTGACTGTCTCAGCCCAAAATCTCTTTGGCAAGGCTGAGCTGGTTAACATGGCTGTTGCAACATCCTTTAGCGTTCGATTCTTCCTCTCAGCTACTCCATTCTACTGTGGAGTCCTTGCAGTTGAGGTCTGATGAGTTATGCCATTCTTCTCGTAATACTCAATAATGGACTCATTGAGGAATTCAGTTACGCGATCCGAGATCCTGTCCATCAGCCTAGGCAACTCATGTCTTGTCTCGTTTTTGTGCTATGAAGATCACCCATGTGTATCTCACATAGTCATTAGTAACTGCGAGAGTGTATTCATTTTCACTCAAGCTCTTGGGGGTGACCAAACTGAAAAGATCCATGGATCAATTGTAGAACTCGATCCGTTAATGGCATCAGTTTGAGATGTAATGATGCTCTAGCCAACTTTCCTAGTTAACAGGCACTGTAAAGATGCGTCAGACTGTACACCAAGTCCAAAATTCCAACTACGTGCTGTTGGCGAGCTAGACGATTCATGATTTTGAAGTTAAGGTGGTTCAGCCTTTTGTGCCACAACCAACTTGCTTCAGAGCTGCTCTTTGACACCAGGCATGTCTCTGAAGGACAGCTTGACCAGTCCGCATAGTATACATCTCCAGAGAAATGTGCATCAAATTTCACAGAAAAACCATTATCGCAAAATTGGCCTATGGAGAGAAGATTATGTTTCAATCCATCGATCAAGAAACATCTTTTATAGTCACAAATGCAGTTTTGAGTGTACCGAACCCTTTGGTTTGACTACGAGAGTTGTCACCAAAGGTCACAGTTGGTCCAGCTCGAAGAGTGAAGTCTTTGAGTAGATTCATGTGATGCGTCATATGCTTGGAGCATCCATTGTCCATGATCAACTTTGCAGCCCCCATTTCTTCCTCAATTCATCATGTTCTTGCAACAAACAAAACGAACTTTAGGTACCCAAACTTAGTTGGGTCCTTGCTAGTTAGTGATTGGTGATGTTTCCTTGAAGACTCGAACTGTGCAGTCAGTTTGAATTATCTTTCCATCTACATCCTTGTAGATTGTCGACCGATTGTTCGTTGGAGCTCTGGCAGTCCAATTCTTCGGTGGATACCCTTTTCTTGGAGCTTGATTTCGACCTTGCTGACTTGGTCGATTTCTTTATGGTGAGAACTGTCTGGGAGGAGATGCAAACTGTTGCGCTCCTTGAGCATATCCATACTGTGGATAACTTGGACCATGATACTGATTACCAAAGTTTTCATGTCCTTGATATGCTTGCTGGTACTGACGTTGAACTGAATATGTTTGTTGAGAAAAATATGGGTTGTTCCAGTTCTGATGACGTCTGGGTTCATCCTGAACTGTAAGGTTCGGTCCGCTCTTGAGCTGTGTCTGCCTTGGCTGCAATATTCTCTTGAAAGTATCATGTCACAGTGTTGGTTTGGTCTATTCCGACTAACACCTTGGGCAAAACAAAGAAAAGTAAAAGCTGAAACTAAACAAGCAAACTATCAGTAATAAAAGGCAATATGGATTTAGGATTGCTTTAGTGTGTATAAGTGTAATTCAATCATAGGTGCAAAGATATTCGCAGTCTGGAGTCTTATGGCCGCTATGTCATTCTTCTTGTTCTCGACCACCTGAATTCCTGACTTCTTGGGCACAACGTGTATTGGACTCACACAACGACTATCAGAAACTGGGTATATGATGCCTAAATCCAGGAGTTTCAGAATCTCTTTCATAAACACTTCCTTCATAACTAGATTCAGCCTCCTTTGTGGGTCCTTTACCGGAACCGCATATTTTCGAGCAAGATATGATGCATGCAGTCTGTAGGGCTTATGCCCTTGATGTCGGCCAAGGTCCATCCAATAGCTTTCTTATACAAGTCCAAAATGCCTCGCACCTTCTCTTCTTCTTCTTCTTCTTCTTCTTCTTCTTCTTCTTCTTCTTCTTCTTCTTCTTCTTCTTCTTCTTCTTCTTCTTCTTTCGTAACACCTCTACTGGTCTCAAGAGGCCTCCCTTTGGTCGACCTCCCAGTGGTGCCACTAAGAAATCCAAGCATACTCCAATCTTTAGCGGCTCTCCTCCTAAGGGTGCTGATTCATCAGGTTACGTCTTTCGGGGCCAAACTTCCAGCTCACTTCGTCACCTACCTCCTTCCGAGTGCCTTTCTCTGCTTCAGTTCATCCCTCTTTCGGAGGAGGAAGCTAAAGATAACTCTCCCTCTCTAAGTCAACTTCAAGAGGAGAGCGCTCATTGTTCGGTGCAGGTACCATCATCACCACGTTCTCATCTCCTAAGGGCATTTATTTTAAGTATTATCACATCTTTGCATTGGATATTTAACATTTTATTTATTTTATTTTTTACTTGGTACAACCGCAGTTAATTGGTGCTCATGGTTGGTGATAGGGATAAAAATATCCATGTCTTTAAGAGGCCTGAGTACCTCGTGCAGGTGTTGAGAGTACTCAGCTAGAGAAGTGATGTAATGATGGACTCGAGGTCTCCCGGAGAGATCTCCCTTCAGAGATCTGCCCTGAGGTCTCCTGTCAGAGATCTGCCCTGAGGTCTCTCCTTATAACTCTCCTTCAGTTGTATGCATGACGAACAAAGACACTTTAATTAATGCTCATAAGGTACACTCAGAAGGTACATCTTGTCTCAGCCAATAGGGTGATAACGCATGTAAAGGTAAAGGTAAAAGGTGGAACAGCGACTCAGATTCACCCCCAAGGAAACTCACGAGTATATATTGTAAAATCCAACACACACAAACACACAGTTTTTCAGACTTATTTCCTGTTACATTCACTTCCAAAAGAAAGAAACTCATAATACTAACTTAAGCTTCGGAGGTGGTTCACCGGGAAACATCCCCGACTCTCCTTTTTCTTGCAGAGCTGCGAGAGAGCATTATAGATGGAGACGATTCTGACCATCGAGAGAAGTGTGGTCTTGGTAGGTGCTGGTGTTCGCTCATCTCTCTATTCTAATTTTGTATAATGTACTTTTTCTGGTTACATTAGTCGGCTATTGCAATTCAAAGACAATGCTCAAGAGCAGGAGATGGGGAAACTCAGAGAGGCGTTAATGGCTAGTCAAGTGTAGCTGCAGGAGTTAACCAAGGTGAATGAGGACCTGCAACACCAAAACTGAGACATCCTGGATACCAGCAGTAGACTTTCCCTAGCCAACGACGATTTAAAGAGGAAAAATCACGAGCTATTCATGTCCCAAGAGAAGATGTCCACTTTATCCCTCAGCAATGTCAATGCTGAGCTCAGTCATCACTTATCTCAAGTTAGCAAAGAACTTGAGGGGACCAAGGACCTTCTTCACGCTGCCAACCTTTCCTATCAATCGGGTTACACCGAAGGGGTTCACTGTTGTCGTAGCTACATCCTTCGGACTTCTCTAGGTCAGAAAGCATTGCAAATCCTCATCAAGGCCTCTTGGAATCTTTCCAAGCTTCTCCTGAGTATCTGCTGTCTATTCGCCAAGACATTGCCTCTCTAGCGAAAATGTGTGGCATGACTGTGCTAGCTAAGGCTCGCAGCTTGGGTTTCAAGGAGCCCATAGAGGTAGATCCGATAGTGAAATGTCTTCCTCCACCTCCCTCATTCAAGGGTGATCCCTCTTCTCCTCTAGGAACGGCTTGGTGGCTTCCCGTCATGCAGAAGGCCTTTGAGGCTCTCACTGCACCTTGCGACTTGCAAGCAGCCTTCTCTGATCCACCTGAGCCCATTTATGATTTCTTACCGAAAGATTTCTTTCAGACTACTAAGACATCAGGTATCTCATACCCTACTCCGCTCTCATGTACTTATCTTTATATTTGCTATTATAACTTTCCACCTCTTCTATTAATCCATTTCCCATCTCTTTTCTTCAGATGTGCCTTTAGATGGTGGGACCTCACAAGTCCTCGGTGGTGGACTAGGAAGGCTGGGGAATGTAGCTGGGGACGAGTCTGCTGATACTGCGAGGGCTGATCCTGATGATGACGCTACTAATTTCTTAGCTTAGCTGCTATGTACTTTATGCCTTGAACAATATTTTTATCTGTTTTGGTACTGGACAACTTTTTTTGTATTTTAGTACTGAACAATTTTCTTCCTTTCGCTTGTTTTGCTAGTGTTGCATTTCCTACTTAGCAGCTTAATCAAATATGATTATTCTATCATTATGTTCTCATTTGCCTATGCATTTCTTCTCTTTTTTTTTAGTTTTTTGCATTTTCATGAGGTATTGCGGGATCCCCTTAGGGGTGTAAGGTACACCCCTACTCTAGATGGTTTCATCCCATTGTTAAACCATTTAGAGTAAATACTTTGCTTTATTTTACTAGATGTCATGTTTACTGCCTTGTCTCAGCTTCATAATGTTGTTTATCATCACACAACGAAATGCAAATAAAGACAAAAATAAAGAAATAACTTCTCAGCCTTTATTTATTCAAAACAAGCTCTCTTCGTGCTATTATAGGAATACTTGTCTAGCTGAGCAAGTATTCTACCAAAATAGTGTGGATGAGACCTGGCACGTAGGTCTCTTCCTATCAAGACAAAATTTTCACAAAAGTGCTCCTAAACATAGTATTTCTTCAGGTTACTTATGTTCCACGGTCTTGGTTCCATGTAACCCTCATAGCTCATGAGCTCATACGCTCCCCCACGAAGTACTTTGGTTACCATAAAAGGTCCTTCCCAGTTCGGCTCAAACTTTCTTACTGGATGCATTGCATTAGCTCTCTTAAGCACGAGGTCTCCTTCTTGAAACTTCTTAATCTTTACTCTTGCATCATATGCTGTCTTTATGCGGGCCTTGTAAATTAAGGCTCGCTGATGTGCCTCTTCTCGCACCTCGTCAATCAGGTCTAAGCTGTCAGCTCTCAGACTTTTGTTCAGGTTTTCATTGTAGGCTAAGACCCTATACATTGGAACTTATACTTCCATTGGTATAATAGCCTCAGCGCCATATACCAAACAAAAAGGAGACTACCCTGTAGCTATTTTTTGCCCCGTTTTATATGCCCACAGTACCGAGTTCAGCTCTTCCACCCACTGGGACATCTCCTTTTCCAGTCTCGCTTTGATACCGTTTACTATGGTCCGATTAGTAACTTCCACCTGCCCACAGGTCTCCGGGTGAGCAACAGCAGCAAACCTCTGCTCTATTCCTCTAGCTTTACACCAAGCTTGCATTTTCTTTCGAAAGAATTGCGTTCCATTATCGGATATCAGCACTCTGGGTAGACCATATCTACAGCAAATATTCTTCCATATGAACTTTATGATGCTTTCTTATGTTATTGGGGATAGGGGCTCTGCCTCTACCCACTTGCGAAAATAATCCACTGCCACTATGAGGTGGCACTTCTTTCCCGTTGCCAAAGGAAGTTTACCAACTAGATCTATGCCCTATTTGTCAAATGGACATTCCGCGTATTGGACTCCCAACTCTTCAGCGGGCCTATGAATCAATGGTCCATGCTTTTGACAACTGGAACACCTTCTAACAAAAACCTCAGCATCCCTTTTCAAAGAAGGCCAATAGTATCCAGCTCTCCGCACTTGCCGGATCAGGTCTCGGAACCCCGCATGGCATCTTGCTATTCCCTGATACACTTCCTTAATTATCCGCAAGCCCTCTTCCTCTGTTACGCATCTAAGTAACGGCTGCGAGTAGGCCCTTCTGAACAGATGTCCTCCAATCACACAATATTTGGCATAGATTCTCTTCTTTCCGGATCTTTCTCCCTCTAGCAACTCTCCTGTTCTCAGGAAATGCAGAATGAGTGTCCTCCAATCAATTTTTTCTTCTATCTCATGGATGCTCCTTCCTATTTGGCTGCTTGCCATTTTTAGCAATGTTACTTTTTCAGGTGTAAACCCATTCAATGAGCTGGCCAACCTAGCAAGATGGTCTGCCCGGGCGTTGACATCCCTGGGTATCTGCTCTATCTTTAATTGTTGGAAACTCTTACTCAGGTCTCTGATTTGTTCCACATATCAGACCATTCTTTCCTCCTTGATCTCATAATTTTCTGAGACCTGTTGAACTACTAACTGGGAATCAGAGTGAATAACGACCCTCTGAGCTCCCAACTCAGCTACCATCTCCAGTCCTCTGACGAATGCTTCGCATTCAGCTTCATTATTAGAAACTCTGAACTCAAATTTCAGCGCAAAACTGAGTTCATCCTGGTCTGGCGTTACTATGACAATTCCAGCACCACATCCTTCAATCGTCACTGATCCATCAACGAAAACTTTCCATTCAGGCCATTGCACAGGCTGAGTAGTTTCTTGAATAAAGTCCGCTAGGGCTTGCGCTTTGATAGCTATGCGTAGCTCAAATTCTACCTCATATTCTCCCAGCTCTACACTCCATTTTACCATTCTTCCTGAGAGATCTGGCTTTCTCAACACTTGCTTAAAGGGGAAATTAGTTCTTACCACCACCTTGTGAGCTAGAAAATACAACCTTAGCCTTCTCGCCGCCATCATCACAGCCAAGGAAGCTCTCTCCACGTCAAAGTATCTATACTCAGCTCACTGTAAAGCCTTACTGATATAGTAGATGGGCTTCTGTAAAGAGCCCTCCTCTCTTATGAGGACCGCGCTTAGTGAATGGTCACCAACAGATATGTACAAGTACAGGGTTTCTCTTGAGATGGGTTTAGTTAACACCGGCAGGCTCGCTAGTTGTGTTTTCAGATCCTCAAATGCTCTCTGGCAACTCTCATTCCATTCAAACTTACTGGCCTTTTTTAGCACCTTAAAAAACGGGAAACTTCTTTCTGTTGAAGCTGATATGAACCGACTAAGCGCAGTGATTCTTCCATTTAGCCGTTGCACCTCCTTTATATTAGTAGGAGCAGACATTTCTAGTACAGCTCGAACCTTGTCTTGATTTACCTCAATTCCTCTTGGGGTTACCATATATCCCAAGAACTTCCCCGATTTGACACCAAACGTGCACTTTGCTGGATTCAGTCGCAAGTTATATTTCCTTACCACCGCCAAGACCTTCTCCAGGTCTCTGGAATGGTGCTCTGCTTTTATGCTTTTCACGAGGATATCATTCACATACACTTCCAGGATCTTCCCTATCTGATTTTCAAATATTGTATCCATCATTCTTTGGTAAGTAGCTCCTGCGTTCTTCAAACCAAACGGCATCCTTATGTACGCAAACGTGCCGCATACAGTTACAAAGGCTGTTTTGACCACATCTTCAGGGGCTAACTGTATCTGGTGATACCCCTGATATGCATCAAGCATAGATAACAACTCACATCCTGAGGTTGAGTCAACCAACTGATCTATACATGGCAATAGATAATGATCCTTCGGGCACGCCTTGTTCAGATCCTGAAGTCTATGCACATTTGCCAACTGCCATTACTTTTGGCTACCATCACTGCATTCGATAACCACTCAGAGTATTGGATTCTAATAATATAGCCCACATCCAGCAATCACTTAATCTCTTCCATGATCACTTTCTCCTTCTCCGGTCCAAAGGATCTCTTCTTCCGTCTTACCGGTTTTTCCTTGGGGTCTACGTTCAAACGATGTAGAGCTATGGATGGGTTCACCCATTTCATTTCTTCTGGGCTAAACGCGAATAAATCTGCATTTCTCCACAAACACTGAATTATAGCTTCTTTCTGTTCCTCAGTCATTTATCTTCCCAACTTTGTAGTGAAACCAGTTTTTCCTGGAAACAATTCCACCATCATCAACCTTTCTTCTGCTGGCTGCATTCTAGGTTCCAGGTCTTCCTCTGTACCCTTTGCTTTCACATCCATATCATGCAGTGAGCGCTCTTCCGCTAAAACCCCCTTCACTTTCTGTTTGGCATGTTTAATAGATTTTACATAAGATTCCTTTCACACTTCCTGGTCTCCTGAGACCTCGCCCACCAGCCCCTCCTTGTGAGCTGGAAATTTCATCTTCATGTGGTAAGTGGATACCACCACCTGAAAGTCATTCAATGCAGGTCTCCCCAGTATAATGTTGTACGCTGAAGGTGTATCTACGACTAGGAATTTCACCATCCGAGTGTTTGACGCCTCCTCACTACCTAATGTTACTTGAAGGGTTACTTCCCCTTTGGGCTGTATCTCGCCTCCAGCAAAGCCATATAATGCTGTATTTACCGGCATTAGATCAACATTGATCTTCATCTTCTAAAAACAATCCCAGAAGAGCACATTCACGGCACTCCCTGTGTCTATAAAGATTCTCGCTACTCTCCAATTAGCCACCTATGCACTAATTAGGGGCACCTCACCCACCAAATCTTTAGAGCCAAAACTCACACATGCCCCTGGGTTAGTCTTCTCTCCTCGAAAACCTTTTCTTTATCGCTTTGATAATTGTGTTTTCAAATTGATAATCATGGCATGAACTATTTGTTTTATGTGAGTTCTCTTGTACCTTATGAGTTAGCCAAAAGGGGATAACTAAACGATCGGCTTTGAGTTAGTCAAAAGGGACTTTCCAAAGTTTAGTGTACACTGTAGCCTGTGGTGTATGTGGTATCCTGTTGAGGGGTAACCAGCCACGGTGAATTATGAATGGTCAAGATTGAACGTAACATCTATGAAAAATGCTTGTACAAGCTAAGTTATGAAAATGAGAAAGAAAATGTTTAGTAGACACGGGAATTTAATGAAAAATCCCGATGTGCTACAGAAATGAAATGCCTGATTATCTATACTTATGATTATGTTTTCGGCAATGTGCCCACTAAGTGCTTTTGTACTTAGCCCTGCATATGTTTTCTAAATGTGCAGGTTGAGAGACGGAGTGGCGACGGTTGAGTAAATGTTGTCAATAGGAAGACTTTAGTATGTAGTTTACAATTCCTTTGCCAAACTCTAGACTCACTTATGTAAATATGAATATCACTTTTGGTTTAAGTTCTGTACTTATAACTTAGAAGCTTTTGAGATCTTGTTCGAGTGATCCTTCGAGATCAACTCTTTCTTTTGTTAATGAAGTCTTGTTCATAGGAATTATGCTGTCTTTTATGTATGTTTATTCTTTCATCCCCTTTCTTTCCCGCTTCTTTAATCCAATCTCAGTCGCACCCCAGCTTCTGCCGTCCCTCGGGATTTGGGGCTGTGACAAAATTTTCGGTCCTTAAGGATTTTTGAGCAATTAATTTATTCTTTCCATTTAATCACATATTCATACTTCTTATATCTTGAATTGATAGAATACATCTTAAATTTGATTATACGACTTATATATCAAAAGTTGATATTTACTATTCATCATCTTCTCCAACTTATCTTTTTCAATTATAAAGCTCATTTCTTCCATTCAATCATTTAATCATGCAGAAATATATTTATAGAGTATACATATAGCATTAATTCAATCAAATAAATTATAGTATGAAAATTCCTATTTCTATTTATCACCTTCGATCATCATCACATATTCATATCTATATATATATATATATATATGAACTATTTTCATCAATAAATCATTCTAACATACTTAGAAAATTTCATGGAACACATATAAATCATCAAAATCAAGATTAGAATCAAAACTCAAAAATTCCTATTTTGCTTCCATAACCTAGGACATACATGCATATATGCATATCTTGGATTTCTTTTCCTAATTTCTTGCGTGAAAAGCATACTTATACCTAGATTTATGCTCATATATATAAAGATCAAATTCTACTTCACATACTCATAATTTTCGATGCACCTAAGAAGGATAAGACATGGAATTCTTAATCTTTTAGGGTTGAAAGCTTACTAGTCTTCTTCAATACTCCCTACTTCTTTCCTTGCAACTCTTGATCCTCTTTTCTTAATTTATGGAAGAAAATGGCAGGTTTAATGATGGAGAAGGATCAGCTGTCATGGAGTAAAAAGAAGGAGAAAACAAGAAATTCTTACTTGATTTCCATGCTTGGATGCTGTACTTTAGTTTCCTAGTGCTTTAGCTTTCTTTTTCTAGCTTGGTTGAAGAATTTGCAGGTCTTTCATGGAGGAGATGGCTTCGGCAGCCATGGGAGTGAAGCAGAAGGAGAGAGAGAGAGAGAGAGAGAGAGAGAGAGAGAGAGAGAGAGAGAGAGAGAGAGGTTGAAGAGGAGAGAGAGACGTGAGGTAGAGAGAGAGATGGATGAGAGAGAATTGGAGAGAGAAAACATGTGTGTAGTGTGTATATGCGTGGGAATTTAAGAGTGAGGGAGAGTGAATTGCACCAACTTGGAACCGAGAGTGGGGGAGTTGAGAGAGTTAAATGGATGAGGATGATGTTACTTGGCAGTAAAGTCCAAGTGGGAAGAAAATCCCCGGAAGAAAAGATTTTATCGGTATAATATATCCCTCTTAAAACGTTAAACTTTAATCCCCCATTTCGGCACTTTCTAGACCTCGGATTTCACTCTAGTTCGCATCATTACTCACGAAATAATTTATAGATTCTAAAACATCTAAGCTTCATATAGAAATTCCAAATAACGAAGAAAGTCAGAAATTTCTAATATGCATATTTGTCTCCTATATAGATATGGCTCAAAACTTGATTTCAAGATCTCGAAAAATTCTCAAACTTGTATTATTGGTCTTAAAATAAGTTCTAGATTCCAATGACAGTAATTAGACTGAATTCGGAGTTCGTTGACCGAGGGTTGACTTTTTGGTCGAAGTTACTATTCATCAGAAAGTCAACCGTCACGAAAGTTTCCGAAATTCGAACTCATGCTAAATCTCACATTCTTAAACTCATATAACTCTTCACATCTTCGTTTTGAGTTACCGAAATGAGAAATATTACGATTTTTACCTTCAGGGGCATTTTAGTAATTTCACGAAAGAATTTATTCTCGGATATTTTTATCACACAGAATCGCACATAATCACATATAATAATATTTAAGAAGCACTTAAGCACACATAATCACATTTAAGCTGATTAATTATGCTTAGGAAAATTGGGTTATTACATTCCCTCCCCTTTTAATAAATTTCGTCCCGAAATTTGCTAGTTTACAGAAAATGATTTGGGAAATATCTCTTTCATCTTGTTCTAAAACTTTCTCATTACTTCTTCCAAGAATCACTACGTTCTTGTCTAGTAAATTGACTTTATTCTAAGTTGTTGGATCTTTACGAATTAGGATTACTTTGACTAATCTCTTGTGACTAATATTTGGTTCAAGGTGTAGTCGAAGTACGTCTTTTGGATTGTAAACAGGCTTTGTGAAAATATTAGGAAGATTTCCGTTATTCGGAGGTGAAGCTAAAGATCAACTTCTAACTGACCTATTCAGGCTTAGGCCTTCTTTGGCTTCAACAAGTTGAATTCCGCTTTAAGGGATTATTTTCAGGAATAACTTCGTCTCGAAATTTAACTCTATTTTTCTGTGTAACTTTTGTTGATTCCAAAGTTTTTCTCTTTGTCTTGAATCTAACAAACAGACTTATCACTTCCTTAACTACTTCTGGTACTAGAACTTTTCTCTCATTTTACTCTTACCTTAAAGAACAAAGTACATCGCTTCTTTCTAACTGTAACTTTAGAGGGCATCGTTCTTAACGTACTCTAATGGCTGTCATCATTCGCATTTCGACAAAAAGGTAAAATTCATTCTTATTGTCTCTATTGTCTATCATAACGTATCCTTCCAATTTCTAAATAACCCTTGCTATTGACCATCAATTGGCTGGTAGAAATTCGAGATTTCAAATTATCGTTGTTGTATTTAAGACTTTACGAAATTATACTATCTCGCACATGTATGCTTGTCACACCCCGACTCCTGAGGTGCGACGATACGCAAACACTAACACTACTAACCTTCCATCACTCATCTCAAATAAGGGAAACATGCTCGGGAAACAAGGGAATATCAACGAAAAGCGATAACATTCAAGACATGCTTTCAAGGATATATCAAATGGACCAACGAACACGAATAATTTACATATCAAGTTCGAATAGAAATAAGTATTTCAAGTCAACGAGTATGAGATTCAACAAAAATAGAAATTAGCATCGAGCACATCGCTCGGAATTGGAACATGTATCAAAGTATAATCCAAAAGACATCAATAAACAAAAGCATTGCATTGCAGCGGAATCCTCGACTCAATCCCAACAACTACATGTATCGAGACATGAAATTGCCAGTTTAACTTTCGACTCGATCAATCAAACATATAACACCACAACACACCACCAAGCTGCCCTCTCCATCCGCATCCCGCTAACCTGCACGTTTAAAAATACATGCAGGGCTGAGTACTTCGTACTCAGTGAACACATGCCAAAAACTTTTGAAACTTTGCTCTTAGAGCTATATCAATTTAACTTGCCTTGCCGTAGCGTCACAAGTATTAATGCAGTGAAACAATTTACTTGTGACTGCAAAAATATTTTCTTTTCGAATAGACTGCGCAGTCAAACAATATATATACTCAAGCAATATGTATCATCTACCACATTTCACTCTCACTGTGCCGAGAAGTAGGCCTCCTTCTCGAACACTGTGACCGGCCCAACCTAAGCAAGGCTCACAGTCACCTCAAACAATTCATATTCCACACGTGGGTTTCCTGCCTTTCACATGACAATAATATCTCAACAAGCAGATGATAACACATATCAAAAACTCAAGTAAAAACGGCAAGTCAATTTGAAATGTAAAAACTCACATAATAATACTCAGATGTCATAATAGCATTCATCAATAGTTTTGGTTTTAGAAAAGCCCGCCTTACTTTCGTCGATTAGCTAGGCGGCTTACTCTTTCTTCGTCCTTGCTACCTCTCCGTCCCGCTCGGTCCTTTATATTTTGACATCGATAAAAGAAGTAAGACACGAAGCTTAAGACGTAAAGTAGACGTTTGTTTTGACTGAAGGACTTCTACTTGACTCGTCTCTTTCTATTTTTATCTTTTCTAAGACAATCTCGATTCTCGACTTCCTCGTCCTCAGTTCTTACTCTACTCGGTTACTAATTACTTCATCTCGTACTCTTGTTTCTAAATCATGTTCGCTACTCACTAATGCTTGGCATTTCTCATTAGTTAAAGAAACGTTAATTTTCTAAGCTTCAATACTTGAATCCTTACTCACATTCTCAATTATATACTCGATTATACGAACATTATTCACGTAATTAACACGCATTCTCAACAATTTGAACTGATGATCCCGAAACGAGTTACTGGTGTATGGGGGGGGGGGGGGAATACACCAGTTAGGATTTTAAAAATTAAACACTTGAAAATTACTTCAACCGAGTAAAAAGACTCAGTTGGAATCTCACAACTGAGTAAACAACCTCAGCTGGAAGAGTGGTGCGGTGCGGAATGTGGTGGAAATTATCAACTCGTAAAACAACTCACGTTTGTGTGCACTGTTGGTCAAAAACTAAAACGGTTGAGAATGTGCAGATGCAGTTAGTATGCTGGTTAGTAAGTCAGTAGAGTATGCAAGAAATAACTGAATAAGGAAAAACACAAGCACACAGAGATTAAACGTGGTTCGGAGATAACCCTCCTACGTCCACGGGGAGTTGTGAGTCCACACAACTCTGTCCAAGTTCTTCTGGACAAACCACTCAGCTTACGCGGGCTGAGCAACCGTTAAGGATAAGTTTGCGGGTACTTATCAACCTTACAGTTTAGTTTACGGGTACTAAACAACCTAACTACTCAGTTGCAGGAAGAGTAGGATCCTCAACCTTTTCAGGTGAAAGAAAAATGTGTTTCCAACTAAAAGCTCGAACGTGATGTGAGCTATGATCTAACTCTCTACAAACTCTCACTAAGTGATGTTCTCAAGGTTCGATCTAAAGACACAAAACTAACTAACTCTAGAACTCTCAACAAGTGATGTTCTAAGAGATTAACTTCAGTTCAGCTCGTGAAGAATATTGCTCTTTCTTTTTGCTCTCTGGTTTCTTCTCGCGTGTGAGTCTTCTGTCTTCTTCGAATGAATGAAGGCCTCTATTTATAGACGGAGAGTATCAACTACCCGTTGGAGGAGCTATTGATCTCTGTTCTTTGAAAGCGATGGCTTGTCTCTGATCTCTGCAGACTTTCCCGATATGGCATCTGAGCTCTTCTGCTTTCCATCTGAGATAGCCTTGTATTGGGCCAAATGGGGTAATGACTGAACGGTCAAACCCTCACGTGACTTCCTTTTTGAAATTTAAATCTTAACAATAGACTTCCAACAAGGAGTGGTCGGTTAAGACTTTCGATCTTCAACTAGCTTGTTCTTCAGCCGATGTTTTATCTGACAACTAACAGTTGAACTTTCAGCTGACTTCGTCTTCAAGCTGTTGATCTTCTTGGTTGAGTTCTACAACTGATGTTCTGAAACTGAACACTCAGTTGTCTTCCTTGTATCTGGTCAGTTGGGTTCGAACGCTCAGATAGCTTTCTTTCATCTGATGTTCTCTTCTCCTTTACTGTTTCTCATCTGATGAACGCTCAGTTGTTTTCCTTACAACTGATGTTCTATCTCTTGAATGTGACTTCCCCCTTTTTGCATTATGAAGAAGTGAACGCTCAGTTGTCTTTCTTACAACTGATGTTCTGTCCGAGTGATGCCTTGTTGCCATCTTCAGCTGGAGACCTGTAAAGACAAAATCTAGACAATGCTCAAACAGCGAGCCTATCTACTAACAATAGGTTCTGGCATCGTCTACTCGGTTGGGGTCAGTTGGTTTTGGAATTCATCAAAACTCTTACTAATAAATTTCCCAACAACTTCCCCCTTTTTGATGATGCCAAAACCACTTACAACTTTAAACCTCTACTGATCTAAACCTTACTAACTTATCTAAAATCTCAGCTGAAATTCTAGACAGTCTATAAGATAAAACATCAAATGGTTAGCACAGTTATAACATGGTATTTAAAAGACTTTGCGATTCAGAGCTTGGACAATGAGGGATTGTTCATCAAGGTGAATCGAATATATATACTTGAAGTTTTCATTACAACTGATGATTACACAGATATGCGCAAAAACCAAAAATTACAACAGTTGCTAGAAAACTAACTGAGCTAGAACTGTAGCCCATACTTACTAAAGATCCTAACAAAAATTTCCCTCTTAGCAGGTGACTCCTTGGAAATGTCCACTCCATGCTCCTTGCAAACCTGCCTCGCCTCAGATGCGATCTTCGTGTGGTTCGGGTTGCTAGAATCTGGGAGAAGAGGAGGCCGATAAGTAACCCTCTTCGGAACTGGAACAGTGTTCAGGTCCAAGTTGGCGTCAATCATACACCGCCTGAACTGGCTGAACATGCCAGGATCCCCTGAGTGCAACTTGGCCAGCGCTTCCTTGAACGCTTTCCTTGGGTCGTCGGTTACGTAAACCTTCCTGTAGTAGAAGTCGTTCACGAACTCCTGCTTGAACAGCTCCCATTCTTCATTCCACTCGGTCGGCATCCACTTGTCAACATGCCTAAACCGACTCTCAACCATGGACTTTGCAGGAAACCTTTGTTGCTTCAACCGAGCTTCCGCCTTTGATTGAATTTTGTTGATGCGGCGTCGGCTGCGGGAGGCAACGTTGCGGTCCAGGTTCTGAGACACCTTTTTCAGCTCGACCTCGAACTGGTTCACCCTCCTTGCCTGGCTGGCGGCAAACTTTCTGATCCAGCTACATCCATAGCCTTGGCCGCTGCAATGCACTCTTCGGTTGTTATCCCGTCGAGTTTAGAATCCAGCTTGGCTGCGATCTCGGCTATGGACCTGTAGAAAACTCCAATCTTCTCTGCCTGCTCCAAGTCTTTAGTCATCTCAGCTCCACCGACTTCGGTTGACTTGGGAGCAGCAGACTTCCTCCTCCTCAGCTGGGATTTGGATGGTTGAGCAGCTGGCACTCCTTGTTCTTGGGTCTCTTCTTCTTCCTGTGCCTCAACCTCCGTCTCCTTCTCTTCCCCCTTTTTGGCATCAGCAACAAGGCTTGCTACTGAACCATCCAGAGAGTTGAGTTTATCCTCGGTTAGTTGAACACGGTTGAAGAGTTCATCGACCGCACACTCCAGCTCGATCTTCTTTGCCAGTTCGGAGTCCTGGCGCTCTTGTTTGGCCTTCTTCAAGACAGAGAGGTTGTCGTTGACCTCTGTCTGAAAGGCTACGAACTCAGCCCACCGCGACTCGAGCCTGGACTCCCATTCAGCATCCTGCGTCTGTTGGGACTAGGCAAGATTTGAAGACGTTGAGCTCCGACTTCAGTCCCAACAGAGTGGACTTCAGCTCCAACATGTCCTGACTGGTGGAGGAGGAGAAATCATTCAGTTTGGTCTTCAGTTCGACATTCTCCTCCACCAGTTGTTGGTACTTCGCTTCTTGTGCTGCCAACTCCCTCAGCTGGTCATCTTGTTGGTGCTGGAGGTTGGCGAGCAGTTCGGTCCTCAACTGGTTGACCCTCTCAGCTACCAGCTCGCAGATTTCTTCAGTTGATAGGGCGAGCTGAGCAGCTTGAGGGACTTGTGCGGATAGAGCGAGAGGCTCAGCTGTTACCATGGCTTGGCTGTTCGCCAGGTACAGCTTCAGGTCTTCTTCTTCTTCCTCACGGCTGCGGCTGCTGCATCGACATCCTCAAGGAAGTCAGCCGATTTAGCCAACATGCTGTCAAGGAAGTCGATGCACTCCTTTCTAGCTGCCTCCCTTATGTCCGTCCCTTCAGCCTGACTCTGGTCCATCCGTCGAGTGAGCAGCGCGATCCGGTTGTTGTACGCCACCTCCAAGTTGGAATAGTTGAAGTAGGCTCGGATGCGGGACTCATCAGACTTCAGCCTGTCCCAGCTCTGCACTCTGATCGTGTCCTCCTTGACATACCAGTGGCTGAAGATCAGGTGGAACTGGTACAGTAGCTCGGTTCCCAAAGTGGCGAAGATGGGCATGTTGCGAGCCGCAGGGAACAGACCTAACAACTTTTGAAAGCAGTAGGCCACCCTGCCTTCGTGCTCCTGAGCAACTGCCTGCAGATCCTCCGCTTCATTGATTGGGGAGGGGGTAAGATTATATGGTTCTGGTTCAAGAGGTTCATCGATGTTGGCCAAAGAGTCGGTCACAACATTGGCATCGAGCTGAGAGCTCGGAATTTGGGATTCAGTTGGGAGAGTGGGTTCAATGGTTTCATCAACATTGGTCGAAGAAGCGGTCACGATGTTGGCATCGAGCAGAGTGCTCGGAATATCTGGCTCTGGTTGGGTCGAAAGAGCAATAGGCTCAAGGGGCGGTACGGCATTGTCTCCTGCCGTGGGGGAGGTGGTAACAATTTCAACGTCCTCAGACGAGGAGGATGCATCCGACGTCTCCATGCCCTCAACCTCATCAGCTCTGAGGGCTCGAGGGACGATCTCGAATGACGCGGCCTCAGCTGAGCGGCTGGATTTGGAACGCTCCTCAGCAGGTGTTGACTCAACTGTGCTCCCTCCTCGGCTGGAGCTTGCTCCTCAGCTGGCTCCTCAGTTGGAACCTCAACTGGCTTATCAGCTGACTCATCAGTTGGAACATCAGTTGGCTCATCGCTGGCACCTCAGCTGCCTTCTTGGTCGACTTCTTGAACCGTACCCTTAACTTTTTCTGGGCAGGTTCTTCAGTTGACTCCTTTTCCGCCTCAGCTCGGCGGCGTGAAACTTTGGATTTGGCGGGGCGAGCAGCGGCTTGTTCCCCCTCAGCTGTTGACTCAGCTGGCTTTCCCGACTCCCTATTGTCCTTAGGAGTGTAGACATTCCTAAGCACCTCCTGTGCTTTCTTGGCTGTCGGGAACAACAGCTGCTTCTTCAGCGGCGTCTCCTCGCAGTCAGCCCAGACCATGTTGCGGTCCTTCGTTGCGAGCAAGATGAGGGCGGAAATCTTACAGTAGAAGTTGAGTGTCCCCTTCACACTCAGTAGCTTCTCTCCGGACTCGGTTGTAGTCTCGGAGATCTTCGACTTCTCCACCATCAACTGGTTCAAGAAATATTGGAACCAGTTGATTTGGTGTTGGTGCTCCAAGGCCACCAGTTGCTTCAGTTTGGGTCGGCTGATGTTGCCGAACGCGCCACTGTATCTGAACACCACCTTCGACACGGCATCGAACAGCAGGCGATGTTCCGACTTCAGCTTTGTCCGTTGCATGTTGCTCCTCAGCCTCTCCGGCTCGATCAGAGCATCTTGCAGAAACTCATCCGCCTGCTCGTCGGTAATATTCTCCAGGAACTCGGTGGCGGTGTGGTTGACGGGAATGATGTATCGGAGGACATCGGACACGTCGATGGGGAAGGTGACACGACGTATCGTCCTGACTGGAACATCTCTTTGTCGGCAAGACACCTCCGTAGATACTCCGTCTGCACAGTCAAGGGGGCGCTTGAGGTTGACGTAGAATTCTCCGACTTGGCGTCTGAGCAAGTGGGAGGGGCAGAGTTTGGCCCATTCGAGGAGGCCATTCTTCCTGAGTGTGTTTGCGAGCGGGGCCAAGACCGGCGACTCCAGTTCCTCGTCGGAGAGGATTTGCTCGAAGTGATTCTTTGATACTAGCATATCGAACGATTCTTCATATGTGGTAGGGACGAGGGATGGTCCAGACGATGCCATTCTCTTACTTTTGGGTGCCATTAATGATCACTGCAAAGAGAATATATAGGAGAAAGGAAAGAAGTCTATTGCAGAAAATGGTTAGGCAAAGACTGGGAAGACGATGAATAGTTAAATCTGATAAGCACGAATGAGGAAAGTAGGAGATATCTTCCTGATTTTTCGTCTTATATAGGTCTTGACTCGGATGAAATCGACGGCTGGGGTTAAATGGCGCGAATCCATCAACGGCTGAGATCACGCGACTGTTGACTATCTTTGACTTGACGTTTTGATCTGAGTTCCAATCAGCGTGTGAGAAGGTGTACAGTTTATCTTGTCAGCCCAGTCGCACTATAAAGTAGGCTATGGATGTTCAGCCGTACTTTACATTTAATGCGACATGATGGCTATTTTTAATGTAACTGACTAGTTCAAGAATGTTTGAATTTATTTCAAACATTCTCATTTAAGAACATATCACCTTCAGCCATAAATGTTACCTGCCAGCTGATGTCGAAATCAGTTGTATACCTCAGTTGTGTTTCTCAGTTGCCGCATACCATCAGCTGACTCGAGTTCATCTGTTCAGCTGATGTCTGATGTCTTCAGTTGGCAATCCGCATCTGAAATTCCCCCTTTATCTGAGCTTCCCCCTCAGATGGATATCTGTCTCTTTACCTCAGCTGGTTCCTCATCAGGTGGATCTAACAATCCAAGTAGATCACATAGCAGCCCTCTGTATTTCAGTTGGGATCTTCTCCATGGACACATCCTTCTTCTCAATATGATCTCGGATGAAATGATGACGTATGTCGATATGCTTTGTCCGAGAGTGGTGAACAGGATTCAGAGAGATAGCTATGGCACTCAAGCTATCACAATGAATGGGAACCTGTCTAGTTGCGACTTCATAATCTCTCAGTTGTTGCTTCAGCCACAACACTTGCATGCAACAGCTTCCAGCAGCCATATACTCTGATTCGGTTGTTGAAGTAGCAACACATGCTTGTTTCTTGGAGAACCATGAAACCAACTTGCTTCCCATGAACTGACAGTGTCCAGAAGTAGACTTCCTGTCCAACCGATCTCCAGCTAGGTCCGCATCTGAGTATCCGGTCAGTTGGATATTGTCGTCAGTTGGATACCACAATCCAACATTAACAGTTCCCTTCAGATACTTGATGATGTTCTTTGCTGCCAACATGTGTACTTCTCTCGGTTGAACTTGGAACCGGGCACACACTCCAACTGCGTATATATCTGGCCGGCTGGCAGTTAGGTATAGCAAAGAACCGATGATCCCTCTATACTTACTGGCATCCACGAGCTTTCCTTCAGTTCCAAGTTCAATCTTCCAGTTAGTATTCATTGGGATCCTCGTAATCTTACTTGTCTGCAATCTAAACTTGGTGATCAGCTCCTTTGTATACTTGGATTGATTGATGAAAATCCCTTCTGGCGACTGCTTCACTTGTAAACCAAGGAAATAATTCATCTCGCCCATCATTGACATCTCGAACTTCTCTTTCATGAGGTTTGAAAATTTTTCACACAGTTCCTCTGACTTAGAACCGAATATGATGTCATCCACGTAGATTTGCACCATAAGAATGTCATCTCCAACTTTGATGGTGAACAGGGTTTTGTCAACTGACCCTCGTTTGAAACCCGAGTTCAGGAGAAAACCACAAAGAGTGTCATACCAAGCTCTTGGCGCTTGCTTTAGTCCATAGATAGCTTTCTTCAACTTGTACACTCTTCCGTCCCCAGTCTCAAAACCAGGAGGCTGTTCAACATATACATCTTCCTTGATATCTCCGTTGAGGAATGCACACTTCACATCCATCTGATACACCTTGAACTTGTGATGTGCGGCATAAGCTAGAAAGATTCGGATGGCTTCCAGCCTTGCAACCGGCGCGAAGGAGTCCTCGAAATCGATTCCTTCTTGTTGGCAATATCCTTGAGCTACCAACCTTGCCTTATTCCTCACTATGAATCCAATGGTGTCTCTCTTGTTTTTGAAGATCCACTTCAATCCAATTACCCCTTGACACCATTTGGTCTTTCTACCAACTCCCATACACAGTTGCGTAGAAACTCATTCAGTTCTTCTTGCATGGCTGTTGTCCAGTGAACACAGTTGAAAGCTTCCACAACGTTCTTCGGTTCTGGCACATCAGCTACTAAGCAAGAAATCATGGCAACATCTCCAGCTTGCTCGAATTCCTCTAGAACTGCCAACTCCTCAGCATATTGAGCATAAGTTTTGGAATCTTCCTCGGTTGAATCCAGAGTCGCAACTCTGCTTCTTGTACAAACACCTTCGGTTGGATCTCCGATGATGTTGTTAGTGGAATGAACTTCATACCATCTTCGGTTGCGTCTTCCTTCTTCTTCCACCTGTGGCTGTTCCGTGATCTGAGTTGGAGTCTTCAGAGCTGGTGATTGATCAGCTGTTGAGTCTCGATCCTCAACATTGACATTATTTTGAACCGGACTTGGTTGAGCTTCGGATGCTGATGCAGTTGGAGGGGCATCAATTGGAGTTCCCCCTTGAGATGAGCTGGGGTCCTCGCATTCATCTTCAGAGGAGTATGGATCCTCATCCTCGGTTGCCCATACCAGTGGTTCAGCTAGATTCTTTTCCCTTAGAGCTTGTGATCTGGTGAGAACAGGTGGAACTTGTGGATTGCCCTGTTGTCCTTTAGCCTGTTCCCTGCACTCAAAAGTAGATTCATCAAAACTAACATGAGGTGTTATTTCCACAACACGAGAGCTATTGTTGAAAACTCTATAAGCCTTGATCCGAGCGACATATCCGAGAAATATGCCTTTCGAAGCTTTGGCATCAAAAGTTTTCAACTGAGTTTTCCCGTCGTTGTGAATATAACACTTAGAACCAAAAACGCGAAAATAAGAAATATCTGGCTTCCTGCGTCTCCATAGCTCGTATGGTGTCTTTCCCAACCGCTTGGTCAGAAGGGACCGGTTCTGAGTGTAACATGCAGTGTTGATGGCCTCAGCCCAAAATCTCTTTGGCAGAGCTGAGCTGGTTAGCATGGATGTAGCTGCATCCTTCAGCGTTCTGTTCCTTCGCTCAGCTACTCCATTCTGTTGCGGAGTACGCGCGGCTGATGTCTGATGGGTAATTCCATTTTTCTCGCAATACTCGATAATGGTTTCATTTAGAAACTCAGTTCCACAATCTGATCGGATAGAAATGATCTTCATCTCTTGTTGGTTCGATATTCGATCCATCAGCTTGGGTAACTCATCCCGGGTTTCACTCTTGTGGCGCATGAAGATAGTCCACGTATATCTTCAGTAGTCATCAGTTACAACCAGGGTGTACTCGTTCCCGTTTATGCTCTTTGGTGTAACTGGCCCGAAGAGATCCATATGGATCAGCTGTAACACTCGGTCGGTTGAGGGAGTTGACTTCAACCGGAAGGAGGATCTAGCGAGCTTTCTGACACGCACCCGTCGTGTGGTACGATCAAAATACCTGTGTATGCCCCAGACGGACAGTACACGCTCCTATGCCTACTACCGGACTGGCTAGTCTTAGCGGCAAGCTAGGGTCGATTTGGGATAGGTCATGATCTTTGTTGATATGTTTATTCGGTCATGGGCACACTAAAGATCCGTCCATACTTCATATAAACTCAAGGCGTGGCCCAAAGACATTGGGGCGTTTCAAGAATTCATACTCCACACTTGGGATGGTTGAATCCCTTGTTGTTGTCCTGGTCTGAAGGTCACGCTTCACCCCGGTCACAAGGCCATGCTTCACTCCTCCTTAGATAGTAGTCATACCCGATCTCTCCAAGTATGACCCTCACCAACCTTCTCTTCCAAACTTCCCATGTCCGCACCTACAGAGTAGACATAACTCGCGGGATACTCATTTCCGGGACCACGTCCAACCGGTCATTGGAATGCCTACGATACGTGAGATGAGTCCTTTGGTCGATAACCATGGCTTGATGCCTCGTCACAGTTGATGGGTGATTGTTATAGAAGCCCAAGACTGAAGAAGGACGCAGTAACCTCTTGTCCAATCCTCACCATCCAGATCTACAGCACCATGCCAGGTGCTGCTTAGCTACTCGGTCCTGGGCACATCAAACGCTGCCGTTTGTCATGCCCTGCCTTTTCTTGACATGGTACAGCTCCAACCGAACGGAGATCACTCGTTAGGTTAGGACTGCCCATGAGTTCTGCTCCAGTTCTTCCGAAACTACTGGACTCAACCGATGGCACAAGTGCCTCGCGAATATTTCACACATCAACAATTAATCATTTTCAACCCAAATCTCACCGAGTAAACTACTCACACATAATTGAATTTAATATGATAAGCGAAAAAGAACACATGAATAGAAGAAATACGAAATACTCGGATTAAGCGTACCTAAGGAAACAACCTTGGATTTGTTCTTCACAGCGGAATGTAAATAAAAGCAGATAAAGTTTGTTTTGAATAGAAAATATAAAAGTGTTTTCTTGGGACTAAGAACCTGATCAATTCACCAACATTGTGCCAGCCGCTTTGGCTGGACTTTTATAGCTGTAGTGGCAGCGAGCAAACCCTAGGCGGGTAGATTGAAATGGCGTGATTGGCAGTTTCCATGTTGAGCGAGATTCTGAATATCTGTGATTGGCTGGATTGATGATTGACGATCTCCGATTGATTGGTTTATTTAGGGTAGGGCGCTGACCTCCAAATCCTTCCTTTCATAGATGCTTGGCAGATATTGGGCGAATCTTCTCTACGCGGCTTTCCTTCTTGAGCTTTGGCGACTGACTGGCAATCTTTGTAGTGGTCAAACTGGTTGCATGCTTCATGGTTGGATTCCTCGTAGGCAAGGCAGCTGCAAAATCTTCTTTGTTGTTGGGTGCATTGCGTTAATACCACGAATGCGAATGATGAACAACAACTTAGCTTCAGGGTTCACATGGAATCCTCCTTTCAACCTCGTCTCTTGCTTCAATTCATTTCCTGCTCTGCATACTCCTTTGCGTAGTCCTTGCAACCGACTGGATTCGCTCCAGTTCTGCTCATTCTGACCACCTTTCCTCTGTTTGACTTGGACTGAGCTTCCTTCCTTCAAACAACAGTTTCCTTCCCCTGGAAAGACTCTAATGACACAAAAAGACATGAAAAATAGGGCCAAAAGGCCCAAAAGTCGAAGACGCATCACACCTACACACTTAAACCATACTTGCCCTCAAGTATGTTGGTGAATTCACAAAGACACCAAAAAAAAAAGAAAATGAACGAAAAAGAAAGAAATAAAACTACAAGACTTGTAAGTGCACAATCAATTGAATTAGTTCGTGCATGCATGTATCCACCTGTTACGTTCCACATCCCATTGAGCAATTACACCACATGATCGTATTAGCAGTATTCCTCACACACACTCAAGTGTTTGGCTAGTGTTTACTCTCATTTCATGCTGCATTAGCTTTCCTATTAGCTTGTTCGAGGATTTATGGCTATTAGTTAATCTGGTGCAAATTATCAAAAGGTCTTTATTTGGCTGTAATGGGGCATACGGAGCAGGGTGAGGATTTCTGGGTAGTGGGTTAAGACTTGATTCCAACCACATGGACTGCTCTAAAAGTGCTCCCACTAATCCTAATACTCCTTTCTTTCTTTGGGGTATATTTTTTCCTGAGGCATGTATTGATCTTTGATAACACTTAGAATTTTCATTTTTTTTTTTCATTGCTACCCCTCTTTTTAAACATTGAACACCCCCCCCCCCCCCCTTTTTTTTATTACTACCCTTCTTTCACTTTTGTCTTTCCGCTTAGAGTATCTATGTGCCATTCTTATTTGTATAGTGTGGGAGACACACTCTTAATCAAATGTCATTACAATGGCTTATGAAAGAAAGATTTCTTCAGCTCAAAGCGGTTAGCAATGGTTTATCATGCTCAGCTAGATCATTTTGGGGCTTTTAATTATGAACAAATTGCCTTTATCCTTTAATCTACACCACCAGCTAAAATCCACTAACAAGTTCTAGGATTACTAAGCAGCATGAACACACAAAAGATAGAAACACATAGGCTCAATTCTCACAGGTGTGGATTTCTGTATTCCTTCTACTGCTATACATGTAATGCCGCTCAACATACCATTTAAACCAGTCAAACCAAACAACATGCACACATTCCCTAATCCATATATCATGCGCACACACAGACTCAAGACTCAATGTACACTAGAACCAACTGACACAAAACATAAAAAACAGAAATGAAAAGAACAAAAAAGAAAAATAAAACCTAAACTAAAGATAAGGGAAAGGAAACTTATTCGTCCTGGTCGGAGGCATCTTCCTCCTCTCCATCTGCTTTCGCCATCAACTTCTCAAAGCCCTTCTTCATGTTGGTATGGATTGTCGTCATCTCCACCTTCAACGTCGCTACTTCTGCACGTAGCTCCTTCAACTCTGCCAGTATAGCCACCATCTCACTGTTCGAGCGGCGCGGAACCGCCTGCTCATTCGCCTTACTCGGTTCTGCTCTGCCCGCTGCACCTTCTGGATGAACAAGCGAGTAATTTCCATGCTCGTCCACCTCAACAATCCTCCACCTCACGAAGCGCCCTTGGTCCAGAAACCTTGTATCAGCAGTTGCGAGATCATCTGGCTCCTCCAAGTCGAAATTGGTGAGATTCTTTGCAAGAATCGTCACCAAAGGGCAGAGTGAGAGGAACTTGTTGTGGTGGGTCACGCCAAACTGAAACTGCTGCATTGCTACGAACCCAAAGTTCACCCGTCTCTTCTCCATCATGCACCATAAAATGAACAGCTCCTGCTGAGTCACCACGTTAGACCCCTCCAACCGCCCGTAGATGTTGTAAGCCAGCCACCTGTGGCAAATCTATAGCGCTTGATCTCTGATCTCATTGGACTTGCTGCTATTCTTCACATAGCGATCCCTGATGGAGATGATTGACCAGTAGTGATCAATCTGAGACTTTCACTCATCCGAGGCCACTGTCTCTGCCTCCTTATACTCTTCCTGATACACCTCCCGCGGCTCGAGTACTCCGAGTTAGATGTTCAACTCATTGATGGAGAGAGGGAACATCCTGCCCCTTAGTTGAAAGCGTAGGGTGCCCGGAGTCTCGATGCCGTATTTGCCGCGGGGTTTGAATTCCACTGTCCCCATGAATTCTTTCGATAGCTTCTTGAACGCAGGGTAATTCCATTCCAAAACCTTTCCCCAGCCGATACCCTTGAAGTATCCCTTCACTCTCTCTTTGATTCCAAATACTTCCAAGCTTTCTGTCAACAGGTAGTACCAAGGGAGGATTTCCCTGTTCTGCAAGATGGCATACCGCTGGCTGTCTCGTGGTATGGTTGCTCCAGATGTTGCAGGTCGTAGTATGCCTTTCCTCTTGGCTCCTGATTTCGTGGCAGTGACACTGGGTGTAGACTTCACAGGTGCTTGAATCTCCCCCGAGTTAGAGCTGTCGATGATCTCCACTCTCTCTATTTCTTCCTCTTCGATCTCCTTTGCTTCTCCTTCTTTTTCTCCTTCTTTTCCCTTGCCTTTTTCCTCAGCTGTAACCCTCCTCACCGTGCTCGTAGTACCCACTTTGCTCCCTAATTTGCTCTGTTTGGACTTCTGCGATAGGGGAGGTTTCGAGGTTTCGAGCTTCCTCTTTGCTCCCACCCCTTTCTCCTTACTCTGTAGGGTAACATTTTCCTGGGCCCGCACTGGAATGCTCTTCTCTGTCTCCTCCTCTTGTTCCTTCTCCTCGTGGTCAGAAGCGGTCAGACCACCCTCCTTTGATTGAGATTGAGAACAGGAAGAACTGGGAACTGGAGTAGGCGCCTTTGGTGGAGGGCTAGCTGCTTTCTTTCCGGTGGTCTTCTTCTTCGCTGCTGCTGACGTAGTGGTGCCCTTGACTGCAGGCTTTTTCTTCTCTTTCTTCCTAGGCGGTTGGACATCTGGTTCTTCCTCGACCTGTACTTGCTCCTGGTCACCCGCAGCGCCTCCTTCTCCGGTGGTTTGCTTCTCCGGTGAGGGAATCTTCTCCTGTTCCTCTTCGTCCACCCCCCGAGTGGGAGTGGTCTTTTCTGAACTGTGCACCGGAGTTTCCTCTGATGTGGTGCTGCGAGTTTTCCTCTTCTCCCCCACCGGTACAGATTTTGTAGCGGTTGGGCTTTTGGTTTGAGTACTGGGGGCGGCGACGCCTTTGTTAGTTCTTTTGTGGGCGGCTTTCTTGATTCTGACCATGGTGACGGTTGGAATTTTAGGGTTTTCAGAAAGACGGCGAGGGTTGGTGAAGTATGTGGGATTAGAACTGGGTTTCTGTGCTTAAATGGCAGATTGTGGGCGACGGTTATGGCGAAGTGGAGGAAGTGGCTGAGTGTAGGGCGGTTATGGAGGCTGTGAGGGTTAATGGAGGAGGGTTTTCTCTTTCTGACTGATGTAGAGGTGAAATGACAGTTATGGGAAGTCGAAACAATCAAGGGAATAAAATCATTACCAAATTTTGAAATTCAAATTTCGTGCGAAATCCCAAGCGCCGTAATTATACCAGCCGTCCTTGTCAGATGCGCCTCCACGTCACTCCTTGGTTAGACCGTCTCCATTCCACACACCGGTCTGCCACCTACACACTTTGCATCGCAAAGTGGGTTCGCAATCTACCCCGGACCTCCATCTACACACTTTGCATTGCAAAGTGGGTTCGAACTCCAAGATAGACTTTTAAAAACAAACTTGGCCCACATTCTCCAGTTCTGACTTAGTCAAATACTCACTTACTCAAAACAACTAATTAATATCTAATTAAAGAGAAAGCGGTTGTGGTCTTACCGACGACCACTCCTGGGTTGCCTCCCAGTCAGCGCTCTTGTTTAATGTCTTGAGCTCGACTTCCAGCTTTTGCTCTTACTGATAAATAGGATCCAGTAAAGAGCATTTCTCCTTGGTTTTCTTCAACTCTGAATAATCGAAGTACGGTTTCAAATGATGACCGTTCACCACAAAAGTATCCTTTCTGTTCAAATCATAAACTTCGACACTTCCATTTGGGAACAACTCCTTCACGATGTATGGTCCTCCCCATTTTGATTTAAGCTTCCCACTCATCAACTTAAATCGAGAGTTGAATAACAACACCTTTTGACTAGACCAGAATTCCTTCTTCCTAAGCTTGGCATCGTGGATTCTCCTTGTTCTTTCCTTGTATAAAACTGCATTGTCATATGACTCCAACCGACCGAAGTTCCTCCAATTCATTCATTTGCAACTTCCTTTCTTCTTCGACCCTAGTCATACTGAAATTGATTCTCTTGATCACCCAGTAAGCCTTGTGTTCCACTTCTACTGGCAAATGGCATCTTTTTCCGAACACAAGCCTGAATGGTGACATGCCAATTGGAGTTTTGTAGGCAGTGCGGTATGCCCATAACGCATCCCCCAGGTAATTGCTCCAATCCTTACGATTGGGATGAACTACCTTCTCCAATATGCCTTTGATCTCCCTGTAAGAAATTTTAGCCCGCCCATTGGCCTAAGGGTGATATGCAGTTGTGACCTTATGTTTCACCCCCATTCTTTTGGTTAGTGCTCTAATGGTGGCATTGTAGAAATGAGATCATTGGTCGCTGATGAGGATTTTTGGAACTCCGAATCTATTAAACACCTGCTCTCTCAAAAATTCAGCCACCGTATGAGCATCATTACTGGTTGTAGCCTTTGCCTCGACCCATTTGGATATGTAGTCGACTGCCACCACCAAAATGTATTCATAATTCCCTGACTTAGGGAGTGGGCCCATAAAATCGATTCCCCATACATCAAAGATTTCCACAGGCATAATAGGCATCTGAGGCATTTCATCTCTTGCTGTAATACCCCCTACCATCTGACACTTCGGGCAGCCCTGTACCCATTTCTTGGCATCAGCAAAGATGGTAGGCCAATAGAATCCACTTTCCAGTATTCTTTGTGTTGTTATCCTTCCACCGAAATGGCCACTACATGCTGTGCTATGGCACATTTCTAATATCTGAGCATGTTCAAACTCTGGAACGCACCTCCGTATGATTTGATCTGTTCCAACCTTCCATAAATGCGGTGCTTCCCAAAAATAGGAGCGAGCCTGTGTTACCAATTTCTGTCTCTCGAACTTGGTCTTCCCTGGTGGTACTTCCTTGGTGAAAAGATAATTTGCTATGTCTGCAAACCAAGGCTCCTTCTCGATTAGAGCATACAGAGTCTCCATCTCCATATGATCGCGTATGGCGTATAGCTTTTCATCCGGAAAAGCGTCTTCTATTGGTTTGCCATCATCTTTTCCCATTTGTAGCCTGCTTAGATGATCAGCTACTAGATTGGCTGCTCCCTTCTTATCTCTTATTTCTAAGTCGAACTCCTGGAGCAGTAATATCCACCGGATAAGTCGTGGTTTTGATTCTTTCTTCGCCATGAGGTACTTCAAGGTGGCATGATCAGTGTAAATGATCGTCTTTGTGCCCAGAAGGTATGATCTGAACTTCTCGATTGCAAAAACCACTGTTAACAATTCCTTCTCAGTTGTGGTGTAGCTACACTGAGCTGGATTCAAAGTCTTTGAGGCGTAATATATAATGTGGCTTTCCTTACCTTTCTTCTGTTCCAGTACTGCTCCAACCGCGTAGTTGCTGGCATCACACATGATTTAGAATGGTATCTCCCAATCTGGCGGTTGAATAATAGGGGCTGATACCAATTTATCCCGTAGATTCAGAAATGCCTCCTTACAGTCGTCATCAAAGTCAAACTGTACATCTTGTTGCAACAAACGGGTCATAGGTTGAGCAACCTTTGCGAAATCCTTTATGAATCTGCAGTAAAACCCTGCGTGACCAAGAAATGCCCGTATGTGCTTGACCGTAGTTGGATATGGCAACTTGGCAATGGAATCGATCTTTGCCCTGTCCACTTCGATACCCCTCTCTGATATGACATGGCCCAGTACGATGCCTTCTTTCACCATAAAATGGCATTTCTCATAATTGAGTACCAGGCTTTTCTCCACGCATCTTTTCAATACTAGCTCCAAATGATTAAGACATGTGTCGAACGAATCACCATATACCGTGAAATCATCCATAAACACCTCTATGCAATTTTCCAACAAATCTGAAAAAATGCTCATCATGCACCGTTGGAAGGTTCCAGGTGCATTACAAAGACCAAATGGCATTCTTCGGTACGCGAAAGTCCCGTACATACAAGTGAACGTGGTCTTTTCTTGATCTTCTTGAGCTACGAATATTTGCATATATATCCTGAATATCCATCCAGGAAACAGTAATAGGCATTACCAGCTAGTCGTTCCAGCATTTGGTCGATAAAGGGCAATGGAAAATGGTCCTTCCGTGTGACCATGTTCAGCTTCCGGTAGTCTATACAGACTCGCCACCCAGTTTGTAGCCTTGTTGGAACAAGCTCGCCTTTGTCATTCTCCACAACCTGTACTCCAGATTTCTTCGGTACGACGTGAACCGGGCTGACCCATTGGCTGTCGGATATAGGGTAGATTATACCCAACTCCAAAAGCTTTAGGATCTCCTTAAGTACCACCTCTTTCATAACAGGATTCATTTTCCTCTGCGAATCCCGTACTGGTCGTGCTCCTTTCTCCAAGTATATATGATGCATACACTCTGTTGGACTGATACCCTTTATATCTGCCAGGGTCCAACCAATGGCTTCCTTGTTCTCTCTCAATACTCTGACTAGTCTTTCTTCCTACACCAGGGTTAGATCAGAACTGATAATCACTGGAAGAGTTTCCTTTGGTCCCAAGTAAGCATATTGCAAGTGCTTCGGCAGTTTTTTTAATTCCAAGACTGGGGATTTCACAATCGAGGGCATCAGCTTCTCGTGTTGCCCATACTGAGAGAACAACTCCGGTTTGCCCTGCCCCGGTCCTCCGATGGAGTACACTTCCAAGATAATATCCTTAATCTTCCTGTCAACTTCCACTACTGCTTCCAAGGTGCTTTCCTTTAAAGAATACAACTCCATAATGGTCTCCTTCATCTCGAGGTCCTCCATTTGTATGGCATCTCGATCGGTAAGACCGGCTTGTATAACCCTTTTTGTAGTGTCACTCGAGCTGAAAGACAGGTTTTGCTCTTGTACCAATGGTTCGAATATGTTAATCATCTCTACAGATTCTAAATCGGGCTCCCGTCTCATGGCTTCATAAATGTTGAATTCTTCCACTGCACCATCGAATTCACAAAATAGAATTCCAGTCTTCATGTCCAATTTAGTCCCTGCAGTCATCATGAACGGTCTGCCTAGTAGGATGGAGTTCTCCTTTGCTTCCAAACCGGTATCCAACACGTAGAAGTCAGCAGGAAAAATCAGCTCTCCTACTTTGATAAGCACATCTTCGATAACGCCCTCTGGGTACGCGTTTGACCTGTCTGCTAGTTGTATGACAACTCGGGTGTTCCGTAGTTCCCCCAAGCTGAGCCTGTTGAAAACTGCCAGGGGCATAACGTTTATAGATGCCCCCAAGTCCATCATGGCTTTGTCCATGTTCCTTCCTGCGATGTTGCAAGGGATAGTGAACATCCCCGAGTCTTTCTTCTTAGGTGGCAGTTTTTGCTGTATGATGGCTGACACACTCTCCCCTATGATATATCGAACATCTTCATCAATCTTCACCTTCCTCGAACAAATATCTTTAAGGAACTTGGCATACTTTGGGATTTGCTTAATCGCTTCCAATAGGGGTAGGCTAAGTTCCAGCTTTCGAAAGATTTTCATCATATCATTGGATTTTCATCATATCATTGTCTGCTCATCACCACCTATCTCTCCTGAAATTCTGTTGCTGGTTCCCTCCTCTCTTTGCCGGTTAACCTCTGCTTCTGCCAAAATTTTTTCAGCTTGCTCATCATCTACCTCTGTGATTATTACTTGTGCCTGTTCCTTATGATTGATCCCTTGAGATGGAAGTTTCCCTGTATTCTCTTCTACTTTTACCAACGCCTTCGCCAGATGACCAATCTGCACGTTAGTTTGATTCATACCAGCTCGAATTTCATTGCGGAACTTCTCACTTTCCTTAGCCATGCTATCCATGGCCTCTTCCCATGGTGCTCTCCTCTGATGAGGTGGTTGATATACCTGCGGCTGTTGTGGCTGGTAGTGTTGTTGTTGTGGTGGGCCTCCCTGATATTGTCCTTGTTGTTGGTGCTGGGCAAATGATTGAGATGATCCCGGTAGACCTGCACCGTTCTGTTATGGTTGACCATCCTGTTTCCATCTAAAGTTAGGATGATCCCTCCATCCTCTGTTATACGTATTTGAAAACGGGTCATGTTTCCTTTGAAATCCTTCATTTCCCCCCATGGCATTTACGTCCATTATATCTTCACCAAAGTTGGGGCAATTTTCAGATTGATGCCCCACTGCATCGCATAGGCCACACTGTCTAACCTTCTTCTGCATGGTCAGACCACTCAGCAATGTCTTTATTTCCTTCATCTCCTTTTCCAGATTTGTCAGCTTATCTTTTTCCTCTCCTCTTTCTGGTATCTCTCTGCTTCTTTCATGTCCATAATCTCTGGATTCTTCTGCCATTGTTCCCAAGAGTTTAAAAATCTCTTGAGGTGTTTTGCTCATTAATGATCCATTGCATGCGGCCAATACCAGTCCTCGATCACTCCTCCGCATGCCCTTTACGAAGCTTTCCACTTGATCTTTTGGAGTGATCTGGTGGTGAGGACAGTTGCTTAACAACTGTTTGAAACGAGTCCAATACTCAAAAAAAGTTTCCAGCCCGTCCTGCTTAATGTTTCGGATGTCCCATCGCATCCTTTCAACTCTTGTGGCTGGGAAAAACTCTTCCAAGAAACTCTGCTGCATTTCTGCCCAAGTGGTAATGCTTCCTTGAGGCAGATTGTACAGCCATCTCCTTGCTCTGTCCACTAATGAGAACGGAAAAAGAACCAGTTTCACATATTCTTGCTGATTCTCATTGGACTGATGCATCACTGTCATTTCGAAGTCCTGAAGATGGGTATGCGGGTCGTCTCCTGGATATCCATTAAATTTCTGTAAGACCTGTATTAATGCAGGTTTCAAGTCAAACCATTCAGGTGCGAAGGGATTCGTCGATAAGGTGATCACGTTCGGCCTGAGATTCAGATTAGTTGGGTAAGCCAACTGCTTGAGGGTCTGCGGTGGCTGTGGTTGTTCACCCATAGCGTCGCGTCTCGCTATTCGTGTAAGTGCGCGTAGTCGTCGTTCAGTTCTTTCAATATCTGGATCAAAACTTAATGCTCTCTGTACTCGACGAGTTCCACGCATACACTAATAGTGGAAGATGGAATGAGAAGAGTAAAATTGTTGCGCGTCACTGCCCGACAACGGCGCCAATTTTGACACGCACCCGTTGTGTGGTACGATCAAAATACCTGTGTATGCCCCAGACGGACAGTACACGCTCCTATGCCCACTACTGGACTGGCTAGACTTAGCGGCAAGCTAGGGTCGATCCCATGGAGAGTGATGAACCACCTTACTCTTCAGTATACAAATCGAGTTGTCACGATCTCAATCTGTGTATCTGCACAATAAAATAGACGGAAATCAAATATAAAAAGGGGGTAAGATTTGGGATAGGTCATGATCTTTGTTGATATGTTTATTCGGTCATGGGCACACTAAAAATCCGTCCATACTTCATATAAACTCAAGGCGTGGCCCAAAGACATTGGGGCGTTTCAAGAATTCATACTCCACACTTGGGATGGTTGAATCCCTTGTTGTTGTCCTGGTCTGAAGGTCACCCTTCACCCCGGTCACAAGGCCGTGCTTCACTCCTCCTTAGATAGTAGTCATACCCGATCTCTCCAAGTATGACCCTCACCAACCTTCTCTTCCAAACTTCCCATGTCCGCACCTACAGAGTAGACATAACTCGCGGGATACTCATTTCCGGGACCACGTCCAACCGGTCATTGGAATGCCTACGATACGCGAGATGAGTCCTTTGGTCGATAACCATGGCTTGATGCCTCGTCACAGTTGATGGGTGATTGTTATAGAAGCCCAAGACTGAAGAAGGATGCAGTATCCCCTTGTCCAATCCTCGCCATCCAGATCTACAGCACCATGCCAGGTGCTGCTTAGCTACTCGGTCCTAGGCACATCAAACGCTGCCGTTTGTCATGCCCTGCCTTTGCTTGACATGGTACAGCTCCAACTGAACGGAGATCACCCATTAGGTTAGGACATGAGTTCTGCTCCAGTCCTTCCGGAACTACTGGACTCAACCAATGGCACAAGTGCCTCGCGAATATTTCACACATCAATCAATCATTTCCATACCCAAATCTCACCGAGTAAACTACTCACACATAATTGAATTTAATATGATAAGCGAAAAAGAACACATGAATAGAAGAAATACGAAATACTCAGATTAAGCATACCTAAGGCAACAACCTTGGATTTGTTATTCATAACGGAATGTAAATAAAAGCAGATAAAGATTGTTTTGAACAGAAAATATAAAAGTGTTTTCTTCGGACTAAGAACTGTAGACTGATCAATTCACCAACATTGTGCCAGTCGCTTTGGCTGGACTTTTATAGCTGTAGTGGCAGCGAGCAAACCCTAGGCGGGTAGATTGAAATGGCGTGATTGGCAGTTTCCATGTTGAGCGAGATTCTGAATATCTGCGATTGGCTGGATTGATGATTGGCGATCTCCGATTGATTGGTTTATTTAGGGTAGGGCGCTGACCTCCAAATCCTTCCTTTCATAGAAGCTTGGCAGATATTGGGCGAATCTTCTCTACGCGGCTTTCCTTCTTGAGCTTTGGCGACTGACTGGCAATCTTTGTAGTGGTCAAACTGGTTGCATGCTTCATGGTTGGATTCCTCGTAGGCAAGGCAGCTGCAAAATCTTCTTTGTTGTTGGGTGCATTGTGTTAATACCATGAATGCAAATGATGAACATCAACTTAGCTTCAGGGTTCACATGGAATCCTCCTTTCAACCTCGTCTCTTGCTTCAATTCATTTCCTGCTCTGCATACTCCTTTGCGTAGTCCTTGCAACCGACTGGATTCGCTCCAGTTCTGCTCATTCTGACCACCTTTCCTCTGTTTGATTTGGACTGAGCTTCCTTCCTTCGAACAACAGTTTCCTTCCCTTGGACAGACTCTAATGACACAAAAAGACATGAAAAATAGGGCCAAAAGGCCCAAAAGTTGAAGACGCATCACTTTCCCAACTGGCATGCACTGCAGATGTGTGTTGTTGAAAACACTCGGTTTGGTATGCCTCTCGTATGTTCTTGTCTGGCGAGTCGGTTCATCGTCTTGAAGTTCAGATGGTTGAGCCTTTTGTGCCACAGCCAGCTCACATCTGAACTGCTTTTTGATAGCAGGCAGGTATCTAGAAGACTGCTATTCCAATCAGCGTAGTAGACATTCCCGGTTGGCGATCGATTTCCCAACAATATTACCTGCTTTGATCCGACATCTTTAACTCTGCAACCCTGTGCATTAAACTTGACAGAGAAACCATTATCACAGAATTGGCTGATGGAGAGCAAGTTATGCTTCAATCCATCAACATAAGAGACATTAGAGATTGAAACATGATTGGTTTCAAGTGTACCGTAACCTCTAGTGTAACCTTTTGAGTTGTCACCAAAGGTAACTGATGGACCTTCTTTCTCCACGAAACTTCCAAGCAAATCCTTCAGATTTGTCATGTGTTTCGAGCATCCACTGTCCATCACCCACATTGTTGCAGACGCTTTATTCTTCCTCAGTTGTTTCTCCTGTACCTGCAAAGAGAAACTCGCTTAGGTCCCCAATTTCAGTTGGGTCCTGAAGGGTTAGAACCAGTTCCCCCTGGAACTGTGCGTCGCTTTTCCCTGTATACTCGGATGGATTTATCATTCCAGATCACTTTTCCTTGATCATCAACTATAACAACACCTCGGTTATCCTTAGGCTTGTTGTTAGTAGTGATGTTCTATTTCTTGGGAGGGGTTGGATTTCTCCCATTCTGAGCTTTCAGAGGAGAGGCTTTCCCCCTGTTTTGATGGCGATTCTTATCCTGTTGAATTTGTCTGTGAGGTCGGACGCCATGTTGGAATCTTTGTGGCTGATTCTGATTCCAACTCCTTGAGTGTTGTTGATAGGTGTTCATGCCATGTTGATGATTCATGTTGTGGCATGAGTATCTCCAACTGTTCGACCTGTTCCTTATCGGTTGACTCGGTTGGAACCTTTGGTTGAACTGGGGATGGAACCACTGTTGATTCAGATAATTGAACCCTTGTCGGTTCTGTGGTCGGTTCCATTCTTTCTGTTGTTGACTCTGAGGTTGATACAGAGGTCGGTTCTGATTCTGAGTTCGGTTGCGATTATGTCTTCGACGCCTCTGATTCCTCTTCTGACTTTTGGAACATTCCCCCTCGGTTGATGTCCCAACCGATGGAACATTCTGTCCTTCATCTACTATTCCTTTTCCCTTCTCAGTTGTGGTTGTATTGGTCGGTTGAGCTTGCTGATAAACGGAGGTGGAAATATTTTGTGGTGACTCAGGTTCCACTGTGTTCGGTTCATCAGCTTTAACCTCGACAGCTTTGATGAAGGTTGCTGGAGGAATTCCACTATCTTTAATTACATCATAACCGAGTCCTGACACGTCATCCATCTGTCTGCTGTAACTGATAAGATTCTCTATGATCTTGGATGACTGATATAGCTTGATTAGATTGTCCTTCTCAGTTTGCAACTCCTTGAGGAGGACAGTTATCTGCTCGGTTTGTCCATCTGACTTCTTTATCAGCTGTTCGATCTGAGCCTCTTGATTTTTCAACTGATCTTGTTGTTCCTTGATCTGCTTCGTCAACTCTTTATCAGTTGGAGCCTTAGCCTCGTTCAGTTGACTCTTGAGATTCTCAATCTCCTCGGTTTGGCTCTTGATCAGATCGTCCTTTTCGGTTAAGAAATATTCAAGTTTGGCGAACTGAGCTTGAAGACTCTTAAACTCAACCGATTGGTGATGCAGTTCCTCACTAAGTTCTTGAAAATCACTCCAGGAGGGTTCCAACTCTTCGTCCAGTGATTCATGCATGTTAGAAATATTTGAAGAATTTAACTTAGCAGGATTAGAGTGTATCTCAGTATCATCCTGGTCGGTTCCAAGAGCCATGAGGCATTGATCCTGACCGGTAGTGTTGTTGGTGGAAGTCAGCTCATCCTCATCTTCAGTGTCAGTGAAGATGTCCATATCGTCAGCTGCTTCTTCTGCAACCATGGCCTTGTTCTTTCCAGCTTGCTTGGCCCTCAACGCTTCTCTCTCTTTCTTCGAGAGGTCTGGACAATCTGCTTTGAAATGTCCTTCCTTGCCGCATTCAAAGCAACCGTTGTTCACAGGCTTTGAGTTGTCTCGAGTTCGGTTAGATTTGTAGAACCTCTTGTATTTTCCGAACCGAGTGTCCATGTCAGCTAGCTTCTTTGACAGGGCGGCTATGTTCTGTTGCAGCTCTTCTCTGCTTGGCTCCTTAGTAGCTGTGTCCGCAGATCTCGTTGGCCTTGATGTTCGCGGCTTTGAATAGTCAGCTCGGAGTGCTACTGACTTTGCGGCTGAACCAACATCCTCATGTCGACTCGTCTGAACCGAGGACTGAGTTGACCTTCGTCGGTTCACCTTGTACTCATTTCCCTTCAGAATTGAGAACAATCTTTCAGTTCCCATCTCACCAAGGTCAGCTCGGCTCTCATGGATATTGGTGAAGGTATCCCACTCAGCTGGTAGAGCTTGTAATACTTTGAGGTTGATTTCTCTCAAAGTATATTTTCCTCTTCGGATGGACTGGATCCTTCTGATGATGTTCATGAACCGGAGCTCTAACTGATCAATGGTTTCATCAGTTCTCAGATAGAAGTTGTCAAAGTCTTGACAGGCATGTGAGAACTTGTTCTCCTTTGTTTCGTCGCTTCCTTCACTCAGAGATGCCAAGATATCCCACATCTCTTTAGCGGTTTCGCACTCTTCTATCTAAGGCAGATAGTCTTGTCCAACTGTGGACATGATCGTGCTCTGAGTCCAGATGTCCAACTGGCTCACTTTGGCTTCTTCTGGAGTGAAGTCTTCTGGCTTCTTCTCCACTAACTCCACAGTTGCATCCCCATCGTTGGGATTTGTAGGAGTGCGAGTAAAACTCTCTCTGATGATGATCGGTCCGGATGTGAGTACTTGTTGCATTCGATGATGCTTTGACAGTAAGATCTTCTTCATCCAAGTTCTCCAGGATGTATAGTTCACAACCGAGAACATGACCAAGATCTTATCTTTAACATCCATCTTCACACAACAACAGAAGAAAAATGCAAGCAGATATGCACTAGCGTGATAAAGAGATCTGTTCAGTTGACCACTGAAGAAAACACCTCAAATTCACACCTTGTGAAACAGAGTCAGCAGTCTTTTGAACCACTGCTCTGATACCACTTGATGGTCCTGATACGAGTTCTGGTGTATGGGGAGGGGGGGAATACAACAGATAAAACTTTTAAAAACAACCCCCTAAAAATAACACAACCGAGTAAGACAACTCAGTTGGAATCACAACCGAGTAAGAAACACTCAGCTGGAAGTGAAGTGCTGTGCGGAATGTGGTGGAAATTAACTCGTATAAAATCAACTCACGCTTAAGTGCAAGGTTGGTCAATAACCAAGTCATTGATATGGAAAGATGCAGTTTGTATGCAGGTTAGTTAGTCAGTTGAATATGCAATAAGATAACTGAATAATAAACACAACACACAAAGATTTACGTGGTTCGGAGATAACTCCTACGTCCACAGGGAGTTGTGAGTCCACACAACTCAGTCCAAGTTCTTCTGGACAAACCACAAAGCTTACGCGGGCTTTGCAACCGTTGAGATAAGTTTACGGGTACTTATCAACCTTACAGATTAGTTTACGGGTACTAATCAACCTGTCTACTCAGTTACGGGAAGAGTAGGGTCATAATAACCTTTTCAGGTGTGTGAAAGGGTGGGGTTCCAACTAATAGCTCGAATAAGAAGTGAGCTATGATATAACACTCTACGAACTCTCAACTAGTGATGTTCTCAAGGTTGGATCAAAAGACACTAAGACAGAATCTAACACTCTAGAACTCTCAACTAATGATGTTCTAAGAGATTGAATGCAGTTCAGCTCGTGTGAAGTATTTGGTTCTTTCTTTCGCTCTTTGATCTTTTCTCGCACTTGTCTGTCTTCTTTTTCGTGAATGAATAAAGGCCTCTATTTATAGGTGGAGAGAATCAACTAGCCGTTGGAAGAGCTGTTGATCTCTGTTCTTTAAAAGCGATGGCTTGTCTCTCATCTCTGCAGACTTTCCGGATTTGGCAACTGCATGCTTCTGCTTTCCATCTGAGACAGCCTTGTGGTGGGCCAAATGAGGTAATGACAGAGAGTCAAACCTTCACGTGACTTTCTTGTTTGAATTTCAAATCTCAACATTAGTCTTTCAACAAAGGATGGTCGGTTGAGAGTTTCGATCTTCATCTGACTTGTTCTTCAGCTGATGTTCTATCTGAATGCTAACAGTTGAACTCTCAGCTGACTTGAACTTCATGCTGTTGATCTTCTTGGTTCGAGTCCTACAACTGATGTTCTGAAACTGAACGCTCAGTTGTCTTTCTTGTATCTGATCAGTTGGCTTCGAACGCTCAGTTGTCTTACTTACAACTGATGTTCTCTTGCATCTTCCTTAGTTGACTTTGGCATCCTCGCATCTGATGAACGCTCAGTTGTCTTTCTTACAACTGATGTTCTATCTGAGTGGAGCCTTGTTGCCGTCTTCAGCTGGAGTCCTGTAAAGATAAAATCTTAACAATGCTCAAACAGTGAGCCTAACTACTAACATTAGGATCTGGCAACATCTACTCGGTTGGGGTCAGTTGGTTTTGGAATCAATCAAAACTTTAATAAATTTCCCAACAATTGATATTATCAAGAATGTTTGGTTTCAATGTTTGAGTGTGATGTCAGTCTGTTGGTTTAGTACCTGAGTAGAAGTATCGTGTTGAGAAAGTTTGATAAGTCGAATCGAGAAAAGTTAAAAAATCTGAGTCAAGTAGAAGTCTAGGTAACCACACTTAGATTCTCCTTTTTCTAAGAGGATCTCATCCTTATCAGAGCTTATTCTTGAAGGATCGAATGGAGGCCAGAAGTAAGGAGCGAGAAGGAAAGAGTTATTCAGAGCGAGCCACTTGAGACATGTAGACTTTTTAACCAAAACAAATCGATGAATGTGATATTATGATTATCATATTATGTGATGATTTCAAAATAACTGACTTACCAATGTTTGAGCTTTTATGTATGTTGTCATCCACTTGAGGAAGACGAATTCGGTCATTTATGAGATAGGATTTTTGTGTACACATGTTAATGATCGCGCGCTTTCCTTTGGGTGAGCCGGTCACGATGTTTGAGAAGGAGGCCTACTTCTCGACACTAATATTTGATTGTAGATTTGTTACATACTTGAGATATATATATTACTTTCAAAAGTGAAATGTTTTTTCTAGCATGCACAAATTAACTGTTTTATAACTCTAACACTTGTGATGCAGCAAGAGAGACGAGTTCAATTTATAGCTCTATCGAGCAAGCTTTTAATTTATTTTGGCATGTGCACTGAGTACTTCGTACTCATCCCTGTATGTTGTTTCTAAAACGTGCAGGTTAGCTCGGATGATGATGGTTCAATGTGCTTGGTGGCGTTCGTTGTTGTTGTTGTTTTATTTTTTTTTTGAATCAAGTCAATTTAAGCTTGGGTTATATGTCTTCATACATATAACTTTGGGACTTGATGTAATTCTCCGCTACGACACCGATATTCAATCGCGTTTGAATTCTTGTAACTCTGATGATTGGTTAATGAGCTTCATGCTCGACACTTTATTTTGTTATCCTCTTGACTCTTACTTAATATACTTGTTTCGTTGAGCATTTTGAGATGGGTAGTTGAAAGCAGGTTGATAATTGTTATCACTTTCAATAGATATTTCCTTGTACCCGAGCATGTTCCCTTGTTTATTTTCCGTTGTTACACCCTCACTGTCCAATGGTTTCTAGTCGTTTCATACATTAGAAATCGGGCTGTGACAAATGACTTAATTGAATTTTGAGGTTCAATCCCGCCTACGTACGGTGTAGATTTTCACCCTGTTTGGTAGTGTAGTGGTCTCACATTTATGTAGCATAGAGGTCCTATTTATATGAATATGATGATGTAGTGATAATTTGATTTTTTTTTATATATATATATCATTGTAATTCCTTCAATAAATATATAATATTTGAATCTGTCTTGATGAGTAAGATGGATTGATACAAGAGACTCATTAGTATGAAAGATCGTTATAAAACCCTATAGAATAGAAGTACGTGTTTTAAGTTATGAACCAAATGATACAAAAAATAGAGCATAAATTTTTTGTTCAGTCTCTCGCTCTCACTCTCACTCTCAGTATTACTGTGGTTGGCCATACGTATTAAAACAAAAGAAAGTTTAGGATTTATGATTTTTCAATCAGAGTAAATTTTCTTTTTCAAAACTAATATTTTCTTTTTTAACTTATGTGATTGGCAACTATATATCCAAATAACACTACCTTATATTTTATTTGCAACATTCAGAGTTTTTTTAATTAGAAAATGAAATGTTTTTCAATAGAGTTGAGAGAAGTATCGGACTGATCAGATCAAATACCTTCGTTTTCAAATTTCTTTGTATAAATAAACACACACGCACCCGATAAAATAACATAAATCATAATTTTTCTAAGAATTAGAATAAAACAAAAGTAAAAGCATATTTATAGCTAAAAGGATCATATTATTCTGCCAACAAAATACCCAGATACTTTAATATTCATTGCATACTTTTCAATCTCGTATAAAATTCATTATCTTAATACAATCTTGCTAGGTGATTGGGGAGTACAATCTATTTTACGAAAAAACAAAATAAAAAACATAATATTGCAATTAGAGACCCTAATGTTGCACCACAATGATTTCTCTACAAGATTTAGGTTTTGGATTTAATCCCGCCTGCATGCGGATTGTAGTATATATTTTCCCATCATGTGTGATGGAGTAATGGTCATGTCAGCGTGCGGTGTAGTAGTCCCACCTTCGTATAGCGTGGAGGTTTCACCTGTATGTGGTATAACACTTTATTTGACAATATCTATATACCTTTGTAGTTCCCTAAAAAAAATATGAAATTGATGATATATTTTTCAACTGATCTTGTTGTTCCTTGATCTGCTTCGTCAACTCTTTATCAGTTGGAGCCTTAGCCTCGTTCAGTTGACTCTTGAGATTCTCAATCTCCTCGGTTTGGCTCTTGATCAGATCGTCCTTTTCGGTTAAGAAATATTCAAGTTTGGCGAACTGAGCTTGAAGACTCTTAAACTCAACCGATTGGTGATGCAGTTCCTCACTAAGTTCTTGAAAATCACTCCAGGAGGGTTCCAACTCTTCGTCCAGTGATTCATGCATGTTAGAAATATTTGAAGAATTTAACTTAGCAGGATTAGAGTGTATCTCAGTATCATCCTGGTCGGTTCCAAGAGCCATGAGGCATTGATCCTGACCGGTAGTGTTGTTGGTGGAAGTCAGCTCATCCTCATCTTCAGTGTCAGTGAAGATGTCCATATCGTCAGCTGCTTCTTCTGCAACCATGGCCTTGTTCTTTCCAGCTTGTTTGGCCCTTAACGCATCTCTCTCTTTCTTCGATAGATCTGGGCAGTCAGCCTTGAAATGACCTTCCTTCCCGCATTCAAAGCAACCGTTGGTGACAGGCTTTGAACTATCTCGAGTTCGGTTTGATTTGTAGAATCGTTTGTATTTCCCGAACCGAGTGTCCATGTCGGCTAGTTTGTTTGACAGGGCTGCAATGTTCTGCTGCAGTTCCTCTCTGCTTGGCTCCTTTGCAGTCGTGTCAGCCGATCTGGTTGGCCTCGATGTTCTCGATTTTGAGATCTTCTTCGGTTCACCTTATACTCATTTCCCTTTAAGATTGAGAACAATCTTTCAGTTCCCATTTCACCAAGGTCAGCTCGGCTCTCGTGGATATTGGTGAAAGTATCCCACTCAGCCGGTAGAGCTTGTAACACTTTGAGATTGATTTCTCTTAGTGTGTATTTTCCTCTTCGGATGGACTGGATTCTTCTGAGGATGTCCATAAACCGAAGCTCTAGCTGATCAATTGTTTCATCTGTCTTCAGAAAAAAATTGTCGAAGTCTTGGCATGCATGTGAGAATTTGCTCTCCTTCGTCTCATCACTTCCTTTACTCAGCGATGCTAGGATGTCCCACATCTCTTTTGCAGTCTCACACTCCTCTATTCAAGGCAGATAATCTTGTCCAACTGTGGACATTATTGTGCTCTGAGCCCAGATGTCTAACTGGCTCACCTTGGCTTCCTCAGGAGTGTAGTCTTCCGGCTGCTTCTCCACAAACTCCACAACTGTATCCCCATCGTTGGGATTTGTAGGAGTGCGAGCTATTCTTTCTTTGATGATGATCGGTCCGGAAGAAAGAACTTGTTGCATCCTATGATGCTTCGACAGTAAGATCTTCTTCATCCGTGTCCTCCAGGATGTATAATTTACAACCGAGAACATTACCACGATCTTATCCTTGACGTCCATCTGCACACAACAACAGAGCAAATATGCAAGCAAATATACACTAGCGTGAAAAAGATCTGTTCAGTTGACCACTGAAGAAACTTTCTCGAATTCACACCTTGTGAAACAGAGTCAGTAGTCTTTTGAACCACTGCTCTGATACCACTTGATGGTCCCGAAACGAGTTACTGGTGTATGGGGGGGGGGGGGGAGAATACACCAGTTAGGATTTTAAAAATTAAACACTTGAAAATTACTTCAACCGAGTAAAAAGACTCAGTTGGAATCTCACAGCTGAGTAAACAACCTCAGCTGGAAGAGTGGTGCGGTGCGGAATGTGGTGGAAATTATCAACTCGTAAAACAACTCACGTTTGTGTGCACGGTTGGTCAAAAACCAAAACGGTTGAGAATGTGCAGATGCAGTTTGTATGCTGGTTAGTCAGTCAGTAGAGTATGCTAGAAATAACTGATTTAAGGAAAAACACAAGCACACAGAGATTTAACGTGGTTCGGAGATAACCCTCCTACGTCCACGGGGAGTTGTGAGTCCACACAACTCTGTCCAAGTTCTTCTGGACAAACCACTCAGCTTACGCGGGCTGAGCAACCGTTAAGGATAAGTTTGCGGGTACTTATCAACCTTACAATTTAGTTTACGGGTACTGAACACCTAACTACTCAGTTGCAGAAAGAGTAGGATCCTCAACCTTTTCAGGTGAAAGAAAAATGTGTTTCCAACTAAAAGCTCGAACGTGATGTGACCTATGATCTAACTCTCTACGAACTCTCACTAAGTGATGTTCTCAAGGTTCGATCTAAAGACACAAAACTAACTAACTCTAGAACTCTCAACAAGTGATGTTCTAAGAGATTAACTTCAGTTCAGCTCATGAAGAATATTGCTCTTTCTTTTTGCTCTCTGGTTTCTTCTCGCGTGTGTGTCTTCTGTCTTCTTCGAATGAATGAAGGCCTCTATTTATAGGCGGAGAGTATCAACTAGCCGTTGGAGGAGCTATTGATCTCTGTTCTTTGAAAGAGATGGCTTGTCTCTGATCTCTGCAGACTTTCCCAATATGGCATCTGAGCTCTTCTGCTTTCCATCTGAGATAGCCTTGTGTTGGGCCAAATGGGGTAATGACTGAACGGTCAAACCCTCACGTGACTTCCTTTTTGAAATTTAAATCTTAACAATAGACTTCCAACAAGGAGTGGTCGGTTAAGACTTTCGATCTTCAACTAGCTTGTTCTTCAGCCGATGTTCTATCTGACAACTAACAGTTGAACTCTCAGCTGACTTCGTCTTCAAGCTGTTGATCTTCTTGGTTGAGTTCTACAACTGATGTTCTGAAACTGAACACTCAGTTGTCTTCCTTGTATCTGGTCAGTTGGGTTCGAACGCTCAGATGGCTTTCTTTCATCTAATGTTCTCTTCCCCTTTACTGCTTCTCATCTGATGAACGCTCAGTTGTTTTCCTTACAACTGATGTTCTATCTCTTGAATGTTACTTCCCCCTTTTTGCATTATGAAGACAACTGATGTTCTGTCCGAGTGATGCCTTGTTGCCATATTCAGCTGGAGACCTGTAAAGATAAAATCTAGACAATGCTCAAACAGCGAGCCTATCTACTAACAATAGGTTCTGGCAACGTCTACTCGGTTGGGGTCAGTTGGTTTTGGAATTCATCAAAACTCTTACTAATAAATTTCCCAACATGAATGATTATTTCATTATAACTCATAGCATAAATATCTACTCAAGCATGTAGATTCAATTAAGCATATTCAATATGTTTAATCACACAAGTCTACTCAAACGAATTTAATTCAATCATAGAGTTTCAATTGATCAATATAACTCAAGTTGGAATCTAAATAAGCATATTATCTCAAACTCAATTCACATTTCAAGACACATTAACAATTTCTCGTTATTACTCAATTCTAATTTTGGCAAAGACATTAATTCAAATAATAACAGTTTTTCTTAGATTAAAACTCAAATATTTATTCATTATCTCTTAACTTAATATACGACGCTTATTTCCAAAGACGTTGTCTTTTCTCAATTACTTATTCGTATTCTCATACGTACTATTACTTATGCTTCTATTATTATTTCTCTTTTTCTTTTATTTAAACACTTATTGAAATCAAAATTCATTTTCTATTTATGGCTCGACTCTTATCTCCGACTCAAAACTCGATTCTTAAACTATTACTTGATAACTTTTTATTTTTCATTTAACATTCAAAACTCGACAATTTCCTCGACTCCTTTTAAATTAAACGATTTGAAAACCAAACTCGATTATCACTAAATAATCATTACTCGTCATAATATAAACAAGGGTAATGATGGTCGGCCACGCGGTGGCCAGCCACACGCGTCAGAAAAGGAAAGTTGACTCTAAAAATGGAAATAATCACATTTTCCCCCTAGGGTTTATGTTTCCTAATTGGGGTGTATTTCCATTTTCAAAACTTATATTACTATTTTTAACTTGTGTGGTCGGCCACAGTGTGGCCAAATATCACTACCCTTTAATTACTCAAACAATTATCATTTATAAACTCGATTCTCAAAATAACTCTTATTAAATCTTGTTTCATTTTATAACCTTTCTCAATTAATTACTTTAATTTGCTCAAATAAATTCTTACTCGACTTATCTTTATTTATTAAGTTTCTAAGTATGAAATCGACTCAACTTATTATTCTCTTATTCTATTATTTCTTATTTTAGTTATTTTGCTCTAACTTATTTTTAAACTTCAAACTTCTCGATTAATTTAATATCATTCGGATAATTAAACTCATACTCGGTTTAAAGCTTCTCGTTGATTACTTATACTCAACTTTATTATTATTATTTATTATTCTCATTACTTCTCGTTTATTCTAACGACTTAATTCTCAATTTCTCGTCTCAAATTTCATACTCATTTTATAACTCTATTTCTTTAATTTTATCTCGTCTTCTATTTCTCATTTATTATGACTTCTAATTCTTCGTTATTCATTTCTCGATTATCAATTTCTCTAGTCTCGATTTATTTAACTCGATTAACTTTTTCTCTTTATCTTAAATTTTTAATAAAGAAATTATTTTCCTTTATTAATTTCTAATTTATGACTCATTTCTCAAATTAATTATTTTTTCTTTTTATTTTCTCTTTAATTTTATTCCAACAAATATCTTGAATATTTTATTATTTAAATAATTAATTTCTTTTTGAATTATTTTTAGTGAAATTCAAATCTTCAAATAAAACACCAAGAACACCTAGAACACCAAGAACACATATTCAAAAACTTATATTTTTCACCAAGAACACTTATAACACACACTAGGTATTCTTTCTCATTTCATTCGATTTTTACCTCTTTTTATGCTTAAAATTTCATTCTTTTTATCTCATTAAATCCTATTATCATCTAGGATTCCAATTTTTCACACAAAACATCATACTATCAATTCATCTAAAAATCATCACAACATCATAAACATTACAACAATTATTTTTCTTCTAAACATGCATATATGTTTTGATTTTTCTCACAACAACATCATAGAAGATTAAATCATCATATAACTCATACTCATAACATGCTTGTAACATCATCAAATCATCAACAAAATAATCAAAATAAATTTCTTCTTTCTTGGCATAAATTTCGGTATTCATCAATAGTTTAGGATAAATATTTTCTCAAATTTTCATGCACATATACTTATTCAAAATATACTCATAAACACATATCAAACATCAAATTATTAAATACTCAAGAAAATAAATTTCTCCTATTTTCCTCATATTTTTCGGTTTCTATAAAAATTTTAAGGAATTAATTTTTCTTTCTCTTTTAATCAAGGATTAATTCCTAGGCTCGATTTCCTATCGATTTCTTCACTCAAATCTCACATCGAATCTCATATCGAATCCCTACTTTTTGCCTAAGCATAATTTAAATCATGCATGTTTTTCTTTCTTTAGAGATTATGGGGAGATTACAAGACTACAAATAATCAAATAAACATACTTTCAAGAAATTAAATCGGTCTCCTCCTCTTGATCTCTTGGAACTGAAAATGGTGGAAAAAGGGGCTCAACTCCTAGCTTGGATTCTCATAGAAGTTTTCATCTTGAATCCCTCAAGAAAAATGAAACAAAAATTAATCATCCATTTTAGGGCTTAAGTGCCGAAAAATATGGAGAATTAGAGGATGATTATTGGATTTCAAACTCAAGAATTTGAAGGATAAATACCTTTCTCTTTAAGGTTTACATGAACTAGATGGATGATGATGATCTTCACTTGTTCTTCATGGAATTAGAGCTTGAATCTTAGGACTTCAATGGAGAAATCTCCATGTGTGTGTAGTGTGTGTGTGTTACGGCAATGGGGGAAGAGAAGAGAGATATTTTTCTTTCTTTCTCTCCTTGGAGAAGTCACGAGAGAGAGAGAGAGAGAACTAGAGAGAGTAGAGTTTGAGAGAGAGAATGATTTGATGAATAAGAATGATGAAATGTTATTAATGTTTAGGAATAAGAATATCATCATTATATTCTTAGTAGGTTTTGAATAATAGGTAGCTAGAGAGATTAGGGAGAGAGAGAGAAGTGATGTCGGTGGTGAGAGAGAGAGAGAGGGAGAGAGATTCTCTTTGACAGATAAAATTTTACCCGGTTGAAAAAGTTTTCCGGTTAAAAAGTTCGTATTATTTCATTTATACTGAAAACGGCTATAATCTCTCCTCGTCTCGTTTCCGACACTAAAAACATCTCAAACCTATCTCATGTCCCATTAAATAAATCAAGGATTCCGATTATCTAATTTTTAGGTCAAAATTCCAAGTAACGAAGAAAACCTAAAAATTAATCGGCTAATTAATCCGTTAAGGACTAAATTCTTATAACTCTCTCATGTGATCTCGGATAAGCTTCCAACATATCTCAGGGGTCTTAGAATTAATTCTAGATTCAAAAGACTCTAATTAGGTCAAATTCTAAGTTCGTCGGTGAATAGCGTTTTCTCGGTTATCGTTACTATTCACTCAAAAGTAAAAATTCTCGGAATCTTCTGAAATTCATACTCATGCTCAAACTCATATAAATAAACTCAATAAACTCATCACATCCTCAACTTGAGTAATTTAAAACACATAAGTTCACGTTAAAGCACATAGGGGCATTTTAGTCTTTTCACAAATTTCTTTTTCCTTAGAAAAATTTATTACTCAAAACTTGATAATTTAAGCATATTAACTTATTTAGAATGCACTTAAGAACTTATGAAAACTAGGGGTATTACAATGCTGCTTCATCTTCTTGCTTTCATTCCTTGAGAATTGTTATTCCAAATTCCGGTGCGTTTCGCACTTTAGGGACGTGCAATATAAGGAAACCATGAGTTCAGTTCATAACTCTTTTCAACTCTTTGCCGATTTACATGCAAATTTACGGTACGTCAAAAACATCGTCTTTTCTTTCTCGAGAATCTCAATGTCTTCCTTTCGAGCTCTAAACATTAAATTTTCTAACGTATTATCTTTTTCTCGAACATCGATAACTCAAGGTCTCATCTTCGAGATATCTATAAAGAACGTATTTACTTGCTTTAATAACAAAGGTAACTAAATGATTTCTAATCTTTCCTTGCTAATTTCTTCAACAACTTTTCCTCTTAAGAGAAGAAATTCTATTCTGGATCTTTTCCTTAATGATCTCGTCATCGACGTCATGATCTTGGACAATAGACTGCTATACATTGGAATATTATGAATCTCCCATGGTAAGATTAACATTTTCTATCTTTATGCAGCTCTTACTTTAAACGGGTTTACTTTCATTCCTTCGGACGAAACAAACATTTTCGAAGAAATGATTTTCTCCGTTCTCAGCTTCTTTGACACGTTTCTGCGATGCTGCTAGAAGTCGACCTTACTTCTTTGAACTAACAAAAATATCATCGATAAATTCAATCACGTACTCGTCCAAGTATTCATGGAAAACAAAATACATTCATTAACACTATTAGAGCGTTCATCTAACTAAACGTCAACTTTATTTTATAATCTTCAGACAATGCCACTTCACTCTCTATGAACTATCTTAGAAACATCTTCTTGCTCACTCATTTGTCCTCAAATTTGTAAATACGACTCAATTTTTATTTAATTTCTCAATAGCCAACGTATATTCTTAACTACCATTTTTCTTCATTACAAAGGGTTTGGTGTATTCCAAGGAAATGCACTTGGTTGTAAATCCAAAAATTCTTAGAACTTTTGGAGTTTCTTTGGTGCTTTTGAAATCGCGATTAATCTCATCTTTAAGTTGATGGTAAACTTTGATTGCCTAACAGACGACAATCTTGGTAGGACTTCTAGAAAGACATTGTTAAAGTCTTTAACTACTGACACGCACTTGCTACTCTATTTTTGCTTTTCGACCGTGCCCAGATACACGAGTGTATCTTTACATTTCATTAATTTCTCTATCTTCATAGTTGAAATAATCGACGAGCTTCTTTTCCTTTCGTTCTTAACGTCCTGAACTATCATTGGTCTTTCATCGAGAGGTTGAAACAAATCATAAAATTCTCGGTTAATTAACTTATTTACTTTGGATTGAGGGGCTTAGTGACTAATTCGGGATTTTCTGAATTCAAATTTTTAAACTTGAGGAAACTTACGAAAATTATCGCGTAAGGGGTCAACACTTTAAGCTTCCAATTCACCTCTTCTACCTTTAAATTGAAGATATTTATGCAAGCATTTATAAACAACTACGATACGCCCTTGTAAAATAAGTTTAGTTCTTAACACATCGTTAAACCACCACTTGCGAGATTCTTTTGATTTTAGCTTTAACGTGATTACTCCGGGAAGGAAGTTACTGTTTTCTATTACTACAGATAATACTGAGTTCTAAGAATGCTTTTACTACGAGATTCTTTCCTAAATTTCTTGGTTGTAAGGGCTGAAATTTGAATTTCCTATTCTTGTTTACTTTGGTGTTGGTTCGAAGAATGACTAGATTAACCCTAAGTATGTTAGGTTTCGCTTTTTACTTCGCGAATGCTAAAATGCATCTTGCCATGCTTTGGACAGGTAATGACTCTCTGAAGTCTGGAAAACGATCTACTTTATTTGGCTCCTTGGAACTTTACCTTTCCCGATTTATCTTGACTCTATCAAGTTTTATACCGTAGATTTTTCATGCTCTTTTCCTTCACTAATTCTTACGCTTCTTCTTAAACATATTGACATATGATTCAATCTAAAAGTTCTTCTTGTCTTTCAAAAATTTCTTTTTAAAGATTGGGGAAAAATTCTCGAGTAATTAACTTCATACTAATGAGAATACTTACTTATCTCAAATTATAATTTTCTTGACTCAAGAAATTGTTAATTACCTTCATACTTCTCAAGATTATTTTCTTAATTTGTCAAAATTTCCTCTTTAAGGAAGGAATAAATTTTTCAGTTCTGAAAACGGTAGTCATTACTTTTTTACTTATTTTCTCATTTTCTCATAATAATAATACTTATAAACCTTATTATAAATCTTTCTCAACTAATGCTCATATACTCGAGTTTTCAATTAGTCGGAGAAAAATACGAGTAATATATTCATTCTTTTACTTTCTACCTTGATTATAACATTCAAATTTTTTTTTCACCTTCATATATTAATATTTCCTTGTATTCTTTTCTTCAATGAAAATACTTCACATTTCCTCTCAAAACTTGGTTTTTAAAACTTCATGCTTACTTAGGTACTTTTATCTACACGTTCCGAATAATACTCTCAGTGTCATTTCTTACTTGATGTCTAACTACTTATTATGCTTATTATTTCAAATGTTTATCACAAGACAACATTTCTCATATTCGTCATATTCGACAATATTATACTTGATAAAATCATCGTTTCTCATTATTCTTAATACCATGGACTTCTTGTTTGGTAGGTTTCTTCCTATCGACTTTCCTTTCATTTTTTTTTCAAGTAAGATTGAGAAGACCGAGGGGTTGGAGTTATTATCTTCTTAGTTTGAAACTGAGGATTTGTTAAGGATTGCGATCCTTCCTCTGGCTGCATAGCCAATTCCATATCAAACGCTCGGTTGAGGGCTTTAGTACGTTAGACCACTCTGAATCGCGAGAACTACACAAATATCTTGCCGTAAACCGGCATGAAATAGCTCGCACATTTTCTCATTCATATCTACCTGGTTGGGTGCGTAACGGGCTAATTCACAGAATTCGCGATCATACTCAGCTACTGTTCTCTTTCCTTGACGTAGGTTAGTGAACTCATTCGCCTTCTGTTTTCTATAGCTCCTAGAAACGTATTTCTCAAACAGGATTTCCTTAAACTTTTCCCAAGTCAGACTTGCACTTTGACCAGGAGTAAACATGCGTTGACGGAATTCTCACTAGTAGTTGACGGCTCTCTTAAACTGATACGTTATATACTCAAGACGCTCACAATTGTCACATCTAAGGAATTTAAAAATTCGTTCAAGAGAACGAACCCAGTCCTCAGCTTCTGCGGGACTGCCTTTACCGTCTAAGGTCGGAGGGTTTTGTCGAAGAAAAAGTTCCTTGACTATCATTTCGAGGAGGCGGGGTTGGTTCTATGTTCCTCTCCTTCATTATTCCCTACATTTCTTCTTCTTCTCAGAGGCATTCTATAAAATACTTGAAACCAGATACTTAAATAATTCAATTAAAGTGTTTTCTCGACTCTCGAAATTTTCTTTTCAAAAGGGAAGGAAAAATCCTCAAGCGATACTTATCACAGATAATATACATTTAGGCACACAACACAAGAGCATGCAAATATTATTCTCTAATCTATTTATTTCTTGTCTCGTCATACATCAATACTATTTATCCCCCGTTTTTCTCGCGTTTTATTATTCTTTTATTACTTGCATCATTTATCTTTTGAACTCAAACGCGCTTTCAAAATTCTTAGACTTTTATCTCAATCTTGAACTCTCGTCTTAATTCTTATCTCTTTTTATTTATTGCTCTTAACCTCAATCGTTAGTCTCATATAAGCTCGTCTTTTACCTTCAATCGTTATCAAAATGCTCGACATACAAACGAGATTTTTGTTCCAACAAATTATTTCTTATATCATCCGATGATGGCCTCTTTTGAGAGCTTTACGATGATAGTATTTACATCGAGATTTCTTATTATCTACACGATGTCCTTTTGGACTAGATGTCTGGTTATAAAGCATTGGAATTTAAATATTATTCGTCGTTTCTTCCATATCTTTCTTGAACCGAACTTTAGAATTTATTCTTTGTTGGGATCTTCTTCTTTACTACTTTTGAGGTCACTGAAATGAACTTCTGGAGCATTCCAAGATAAAGTTTTGTCGTCAACGTCATCCCATGGGGGTTTGTCTTTGCTACTACTTTCATTCTGTTGAAGTCTTCGAATATATGCTGCTACATCGATTCTTCCATTGAGTTCGAGCTCTAACTCTTTATCAGGCCTTAAAATGAGTACTTTGAATACAGGATGCTGAAATTCAAGTCAAAAGTTTGATATGCGCTGAAGATGACCAGTTTCTATTGTTACTTCTTCGGCTGGATCGTCAAAAGATTCACCGTCACTATCTCTAATACGTGTTGGTCGAGAGGGTTCTGCTACTGCTTGTAAAGAAATATAGGTATTATCTTGATGCATAAATTCTTCTAATTCATCGTGCAATGGAGATACAACTCATATATGATCGTAAAATCCTCCGCGTTGATCGTGGGGGTGCTTTTTCTGAGGGGCTCCTTCCAGGGCTCTGATCTGCGAATGCTGATACTGATTCGGTCTTCCACTACTTGCTCTCGGCTACTTACTTGGGCACTGGTTCGAGAAATGACCAGGTTGACCACAAGTATAACAAACATTGCTTACTGCCTTGCAGATGCCTTGATGCATCCTGCCACATTTCGAACACGGAGGGAGTCCTTGGGGTCCGAAAGATGTGCTACTCTGATTTCCATGCTGGGGTTTCGCTTTCTGAGCTTGCTGGTGCTGCTGCTGTTGTCCTCGTCCTTGCCACGACTTCTTGCTCGGGTGGCTTCCACCACTCCACTTTGCTTTTCTTTTCAAGCTCGGGCCGTGGTGAGAGGGTTGCGCGGTCGCAACTACAGTTATCTGATCTTGGAATTGAGGGGTCGCTGAAGAATGTGATCCTCTCTTTGGCTGCATAGCCAACTCCATGTCTAGGGCTCAATTAAGGGCTTCAGCATAAGTCAACCACACAAATATCTTGCCTCAAGCCTGCTCGAAACAGCTCACACATCTTCTCGTCCGTCTCCACCTTGTCAGGCGCAAAACGAGCTAACTCACAGAACTCACGGTTATACTAAGCTGCTGTCTTCTTTCCTTGTCTCAAGTTCGCGAATTCATTCACCTTCTGCTTTGGATAACTCCTGGGTACGTACTTCTCATACAGGGCTTCCTTGAATTACTCCCAAGTCAGATTCTCCCATTCCTCTGGCGAATACGTTCTTTGTCGGGCTTCCCACCAGTAGTCGGCGGATACTTTGAGTTGGTGCATCATACATTTAAGACGTTGTCAGTCTCCACATCAAAACCTAAAAATTCATTCGAGAGAATGAATCCAGTCCTCAGCTTCTGTCGGACTGTCTTTTCCATCAAATGTAGGCGAATTCTGACGAAGAAAGAGTTCTTCGATTCGCCTTTCATTTTGAAGAGGCGGGGTCTGCTCCCGTTGCTCTTCTTCTTTGTTTCTCTCGGCTCTCACATTTTTTCTTATTGACGGCATTCTAAAAGAAATACTAGAAATTAGGCAACTCGGAAAAACTTTCCGCAAAACGAACTGAGCTCAACTTGGAAATTTTCTCAACTTTCAAAAATTTTTATCTGAAGAAGGATATGATTCTCAATCGATACTTATCAAGCATATAGGGAATTTTTTTTTTCTCAACAAGGAATTTATTCATCAATCTTGCAAGTAAAAACAATTATCAACTCAAAATAAAATAAACAATTATTTACTTGCATGCTTTCTCGGTAATATCATCAAAATCATACATTATCATCATGTAATATCATGCTCGGTATTTTATCGCAATCACATACTCAAATATTGCCACATACGACAAATATAAATACTCAAAAATTCATACTCCAAATAACTCTGAAAATAACTCAATTGATAAATCGGCTCTCTTTTCTTTACTCACTCATATCTCAAGGATAAACAAATCTCAAAACACTCGAAACAGTTTAAACATTCAAGAGACTCAATGCTGATTTTAATAGCCTAACAGCTTCTTTCTCATATCATCGGGGTGGTGGCCTCTTCTGAGGACTTATACCAAAATAAGGGATAAATGTTCACAAAAGAAAACTTCCCCATGCATCGATATGACATTCTAAATCTCAAAAATGCACTAGACACGAGGTACTACTTCGCTTCTGGCTCTACGAATATTCTATGCATCGAGTCATATAATGTACATCACTAAGCGTGAGAACCATCATCTCTCGGGTCATCATCACCTCTCGACTCCTCCTCGGGGTCCTCCTCCTCCGAGTCCTCCTCGGGATCCTCCTCCTCACTGCCCTGACCCTCTGCTGCTGCTAGCGCCTCCAAGAAGTCGCCGTAGGTGTTCTCTGCAACATCCCAAGGGTCCGTAATGTCTTCAGTCTGCATGTCCTTGAAGCGAGCGTTGACATCCTCCAGCTCGGTGTCGTCCCACGGGGGCGTCTCCTGGCTACTCTCCTCGCAATGAAGGTACGTGGCTACGTCAACTGTGTCATCAAGCTCTAGTTCGAGCTCCTGGTCAAGCCTCAAAACCGGAGTCTCGAAAGTTGGGTACGAAAAGGTGAGGCGGTCACTCGAGATGTGGATGGCATGAATTGCTCGACAACGTGTTAATAAGTCGAGTCTTTTGTTTAAGCTTGCAATTGTGTGTCTTCAAACATACAATTGTGGGACTTGAGTTTGATGTTCCGCTGCAAAACAAATACTTTATATTTGTGTTTTAAACTATTGCTCTGATGATGTGATCGATACAATGAGCCTTGTGCTCGGTACAATTTCTATTCCCCTCGACTTCTACCTGATTAATATTATGACTCCACTTTTGAGTTAAGATTTGAAAGCATGTTGTTGTTTGTTATCGCTTTCAAACTATATTCCCTTGTTCCCGAGCAAGTTCCCTTGTTGAGTTGTGTTTTCTTCTGTTGTTTCACCATCACTGTCCAATGGATTCTAGTCGTTCCTACACACTTGAATTCGGGCTATGACAAATAGCAAAGATAAAAATTATTGTTTTATTGTAAACAAGATAAAAATCATGATTTAATTTGCAGTTGTCCCATAAACTTATCACGTATATCCAAATATAATAACTGAAATTCACATTATAATTCAACTTTTTTTACTTGTTAATTGTAAAGGTGGTGACTTTAGCAAAATCAACCATGTCACTACAATTGAAATTAAACTATAATTTCCTTAGGGTAGTGCTATTAATTTGGACACACTATGTGCAACCACATGGTAGCAGAATATGAATTTTTCGTTGTCTCTTAATTAATAATTTAATCTTCTAATTTTGGTCTTTTAGTGATCGGCAAACATACCATTTTGACACCCTAATTAAGTTTCATCCCAATTTGAAATTCAAAATTCAAATTTTCGGACAAATATTGCATGATTCTTTCTAACAATACAACATCTATCAATTAATTAACTTGCAATTATTTAGGAAATAAATAATTGAATTAGTTTTTGATTAGTAGTTGGTGTGGATAGAAGTGAAAGTTTGGAGTGGTTTGCATGATATCGATTTTTTGGGGCTGGTCTGAACGGTAGGAAAATTGGACGAGGGAGATCTAGACGGGAGAGATAATTAGCATCAAATCTCATTAATATGGAGCCAAAACTGATCAGGGGCATATTAGTAACACTATTTTTTTCAATTTAATTTGAAAATTAATTAATGTTGAAACCGACCGTTTTATATCCTAGTTCAACCGCATGTGTCCATATACAGTGTATTCTGATAAAATTATTGTTATCAGTCTGGGTGGGAGGAATGTTTTGAAGGAAAATTGGAGGAGGGAGACCTAGGCGAGAGAGGTAATTAGCGTCAAACCTCATTAATATTGAGCCAAAATTGATCAGGGGCATATTAGTAACACATTTTTTTTAATTTAATTCAAAAATTAATTAATGTTGAAACCAATCATTCTTTTTCTAGTTCAACCGCATGTGTAATACCCCGGAAAATCTCGACTGTCTTAAAAATTCAAAGATATTAATAAAAATGGCTTTGCACGCCTAAGTTCATGATTTTTAATTCTAAAATTAACGATGAAATCCGTTTCCGAAAATAAATTACGGAAGTCAGCTAGATGACTACTGTATTTAGGGTTATCGCGTACGATAACTTTTTAGTTCTAGAACTCAGATCGGAAAACCGTCTGATTTTTACATTCACGAAATTGCGATATGAGTTCGCCCGAGAAAGTTCATTTTTATTATTTTCCGGACAAAATTCGGACTGTGATGTCCCGAATTTTTATTTAATTTTAGAATTTAAAATATGCTTTTTAAGTATATTATATTTATCAGATTTTATGGTCGAATCGGAATTTGATGAAAACGAGCCGAAATACGTTTTTATTTACTCGATTTTTATAACGTCGTATCGAGCCGCAAAAAAACACGGTTTTGGGAAAAATTACCCATCTTGGCCGACACACACATATAGTTGTAGGATATTTCCTTCTTTTCACTTTATGACTCATTTTATTGCATGGTTCTAAAGAGTGACACCTAAGTTTAGTTGTAGGATACATATTTAATAAATTAAGTCATCTTCTACCACCCTTATACCCCCAAACCGCCACCCACCATCTTCAACCTCTCTCTCATTTGTTTTTCATCCTCCATTGGAGACTTGGAGCTTCCATCAAGGAATTTTCACTCATCTTGATCAATCCTCAATCGATTTAACTTATTCCTTCATTAATTATCAAGGTAATTACCTCCTCTACTAATCTATCCAAATAGAATTTCAATCCTTTAATTTTTCATGTTGACCGATTTTGTAGAGGAATTAGGAAGATGTTTTGATCTTTAATTCATGACATAGGATGTGTTAGTAAGTAAATTCTATGGTTAAAATTGAAAGAAATCCAATAACCCTAATGTCTACTTAGGACCGAATTTAGGGGGGGTTAAAGTAGGATGGATTCATTCTTAATTTGTTTGGATAAATAAGCTTAGGAGATGCTTAATTGAGGATTGATACAAAAATAAATGGAATTCCCTATGAATTGGATGATGACCGAAAATTAGGCTAGGGTTTCACTTGAATTTCTTGATTTATGTTGTAGGAGTGATGATCAATGGTTAATTCATGTTGTAGTAGGTTAATTAATGGATTAATGGAGCTAATTGTTAAAGAAAACACCTCCCTAATTATTTAGGTGATTACTGATTTTTAGTATGATTAGGGGTTTGGTTGTAGTTTTATTTAGTTGATGTTTTAATGATGGATTAATGTCTCTAATGATATTAGATGATGATATAAATTAATTGGAATTAATCTAAAAATATTTTGTAGAACGTAAGAGGCAAATAATTGGAAATAAACCGAGCTTGGTAAATGATTTGATGTTGTGACATACCTAGTAATGATTCTCGATAGGTGAGGAATTATAATATAGAATTTGAATGAATTACGATAACTTTGGAAATTTTATAAGAGACGATCAAATGAACGTAATTAATGATAGAAACGACGATTGAGGATTCTAATTGGTTATTAATGATTGTTAACGTTGAGGGAACAACTTTGTGGTTGACGTCGTGTTAATCCGAGCTATAAAATATTGAGTTTATGTTTGAAATCGAGAAGTAGGATTGAAATTGATAACTTGTTTGGTATAGTAATTGTTTAGTTGAAACGACGAGGTTTTGATCGTCGTAATTATTGACGGGAAATGGAAAGGAGTTTATCATGTACGGGAATACGTGTTAACTGCCTTGATGTGATATTTTCGTGAGAATGTAGGTTCGATAACTTAGAACGAACCTAGGAAGTTATACGTCGATTCTATCGAGCTGTTAGGGTTAGCCGCGGCAGTTTTGCGACCCTTTTCGGAAACTGCAATATCTCTTAGCTCGTTTATCGGAACTGAGATCCGTAAATTGAAGAGTAAACTAGACTTCCTTGGCTTTCTAACGGTATAGGGCGCATCCTCTGTTTCGGGATGCTCTGTTCTGGGCAGTCCCCAGAACCTCTGTTCTGTGCAGTGAATATCTAAAACCTAAATTTCTAAGTTGTTTTCTTCTCAACTTAGTTTCTTTCGATCTTTTGAGTCGTAATGAGTTATCGACTATCATTTTTACTGACCTTAGTGTAAAGTAAGATTTCTAAATGAGAAATGTTTGATTCTCGTTCCTTTTAACTAAAAGAATATAGATTAGCGTGCAAAGGTCTAAAAGCTTTAAGCGTATGAAACTAATTTGATTTTAATTTCGAATTCCGTTTTCCTTTATCGACTCGATGACTTATCGAAGTTATGATTATTTACGATGAAGGAGGAAGTCAACAGTCGGGATAAGGCAAAGGATCAAACGACGGGAATTCGATTAATAGTTCTGTAACGTATACGGTGGGCTTTCCTACTTATAACAAACAAAATGTGGGTTTTTCCACAACTCGAAAGTAATGTTTACAACTTTGAGAACTGTGTTTATCAAAACGTGATTATCAGGCATCAATTGTTTTATGTTTTATGTGAGTTCTCTTGATCCCTTCTGAGTTGGCTGAATAGCTTTCCAGATTTATTTAGTTAGCTGACTAGTTAACTTTCGATCGGCTTTGAGTTAGCTATATGCTTTCCAAAGTATGTGCACTTTGTAGTCTGTGGTGTATGTGGTATCCTGTTGAGGGATAACCAGCCACGGTGAATGAGAATTGGACAAGATTTCAACGTAACATCTGTCAGAAAATGCTTGGCCAAGCTACATTGTGAAAATGATAAAATGTTTAGTAGACACGGGTTCTTTTTCAAAGAAAACCCCGATGTGCTACAAGGACTAAATGCTTGATTTATCAATACTTATACTATGATTTCGGCGGTGTGCCCACTAAGTACTTTCGTACTTAGCCCTGCATATATTTCTAAATGTGCAGGTTGAAGCGACGGAAGCGATGGACGGTTGAGTTAGGATTGAGTTGAGTTGAAGAATAGGAAGACTTATGTACTTAGTCTCACTTTTCCGCTGCCAAACTCTAGACACTCTAAACTCTTTTGATGTTATGTAAATAAACCACTGTAGTATAAGTTCTGTAACTTATAACTTATATGTTTCTGTGTATCTTGTTCGAGTGATCCTTCGAGATCAACTCTTTCTTCTGTTATAAAGTCTTGTTCATAGAAATTATGTAGTCCTTTATGTATGTTTATTTCAGTCAACCCCTTTCTTCCCCGCTTCTTTAATCCAATCTCAGTCGCACCCCGGCTTCTGCCGTCCCTCGGGATTTGGGACTGTGACAGAGTGGTATCAGAGCCATCGTTTCTGCTCTGTATACGAGTCATCCTTCGAGTAGTAAAATAGAGTATTCGTTCATACTCTATATCAAGTCTTCATTCGAGTTGTGAGATAGAGTATTTGTATATACTCTAGACCATAATCTTCTTTCAAGTAAAGTTAAGATTTAGTTATAACACTAAGATTAAGATTGTAGATGACAACTCAACCTCCCGCTACGTCGACTCAACGAGGAAAAAAAAATTCAGTGATATGATTTCTTTTCAATAAGAAATTTTTGAATGACTATTCAACGAGTAAAGAATAAAAATGGTGCCAAAATACTTTTCATTTATGAAAGTATAAGAATTTATACTTTGTTTGGTTATGTGATTATGTGATAGTACGAGTACTATCTTATGTGAAATTATTTGCGCGATAATTTCTTACTTTTTGAAAAGGTTTATTTAGTACAAGAATTTAGACGAATTCTAGGGATTTCTCTCGGTTCATTGAGAACATAGACTTTGAAACCTAAGGTCTTCTCCGACTATTCGAGAACTTAGACGTTTTAAGAAACGTTATTCTAAATGATTTCTAAAGGAGATCCCCAAAACTGGAAGAACTACTACAGACGGATGTCACGTGCGTGAAGTGACCTGAACAAGACTCGGCAGAATCGAATCTTGTTTTTATACTTAGGAGCCGATAATAATTTCCTTCGAGGAAATGAAATAAATAATGATGGGATGAATTAACTTGGTGCCAAGTGAGCGAAAGAAACGAGTAAACGAACGAGAAACGTTGGCTTCATATTAAGAAGGATGTGATCGAGACGAAGATGATAGAATAAAGGGAATCAAAGACGAATGAAATAAATAAATGTTACTTACGTATAAGTAACATGACGACGTCGTACCGTTTTGTTTTTCAGCGGAGTTCGCTATGTACGGACTTCGAGAGGGAGATATGTATAAATATTAAGAATCAAGCACGAAGCTTGATTAAATTTGTCAAAAATCGATCGAATTCAACGACGATTAGAACTTATGTTCTAAAGGTTATTCCCTAATTATCATTCCAATTTCTTTTGGAATTTATTTCTATACTTTGTTTTGAACGAAGACTACGACGAGTACGTATATTAAGGGACTTGAACGACAAAGTCTTTCGTAAATGAATGTTACTTTCGAATAAGTAACATGAACAAAGTGAACGCACTTGTTTTAATGAGTGAGAATCGATAAGAAATTTCCTTTGTGGAAAAAAAAAATAATATTAAGATAAGGAATGGAAATAAAATCTTGAAATTTTATTTCTATATATTGTTTGTACGAGTGCAATTTTCTGTGAAATTGCTAGATGTCTAAGATAAGTTTGTTTGCTTAGGTATGGTGAAATTACAATTGAATAAAGAATATTCATTTTGTAAGAGGTTTTCCGTAAGATAAGATATTGTCCTACCTGTTACTGATCCGTGTTCCCTAAAAACCTTGTAGGATGACTTTTAGTAGTGATATGGCTCAGGAGAGTCAATCCCCACCACAATGTGCTTGGGCAGATCATATTTTGGATAAGTATCGAGTTTTCGAGGCAAACCCGAGACGTGATATAGGACAAGGATTAGTAACTACTCGGCATTCTGTTACAGAGAATTAGGCTATCTTCGACTTGATTAGACGTCTCCCAGAGGAATGGCATGGTTGGGCACACGATACGGCATGGTACTACTTTGGGACATTTGACGACGACGTAGAGCCGATAGGTGATTACTATGGATTCGCTTTAGAGGTACACAAGCATTTCTTCCGAAGCAGACACATGGCAGCATATCCCGTTCAGGCGCATCCTCCCTACACTTACTTCCAGGCGGATTCAGAGTCAGATCATGGCGAGATAGGTCCAAAGATGGTTGCACAGTTAGAGATTCCTCCAGCGATTGTACCCTAGCAAGGGCACATAGGGGTTAGTTACAGAGGCATAATACCCAGTGATTGACGCGGAGACAGCTGACAGGTTATGGTTACCTATTTATTTCCTACTCGAGCCTTCTGTGAGAGTTCGAGGACCGTTCGAGGCAGGACCAGAGTACTTAGACACAGACACAGAGCTTACCGCCCTATTACAGTTACCAACTTCATACAGACCCCTTGACGAGATTTGTGCGGAATTGGCTAGAGTTAGAGCAGAGTTTGAAGCAGGACCATCCAGGGTCCGTTCCAGGGGGAAGTACGAGTCTAGTTCCTTTCCCGACCACCTGCTGCCTCCGAAGAAGCGAGCGTTAGTAACCTGCTGGGATTACCCAGTTTCAGATACCGACATGACAGTTTCAGAGGTGTCTGCACCGCCACCACTTACACTTGCAGACGACACTACTTTAAGGATTGACGAGGCACTCCAGCTCATTTTTGGTTTAGAAGGTGAGGAGGAGGACCCGGATGAGGATCCGGAGGAGGACACTGATCAGGATCCAGACGAGGACTGGACAAGGACCCTAAGGAGGATCAGGCCATAGAGGGCAGTGGGGATTTGACTGCAGCAAGTTGAGCAGTGCGTCAGGGACGCATATCAGCAGAGTTAGTAGTCTCTTTTGTTACGTACATAGTCGGATCAGTAACTAGTTTTTGTAGTACCCTAACGGATACAAAATTTTTTGTGAATCGTTTCAGTTCTAGTACTCCCAGTAGTACAGTAATGCATTCTGTTAATGCAACCTGTATAGTGATAGGCAGATAGCCTAGTTTAGACTCGTAATAGTCTAACTTTTTGTGTAAGACCTCGTTGGAGGCAAAATCCATATCCCTTTGATGTATACATATATACATGACCCATGAGAGGGTTTTTAATCGCGAGGAAGTTTTAATAAATCATAAAATCAAATCAGAATGCAAATGAATTCGTATAACAAAAATTTGGTTTAACTTTGAAAGTTAAAAGATTAAGGGGATAGTATCGAAGTTATGTTCGAATTTATTTTCCACGAACTTGATTAAAATGGAAAGTGGGTTATTGAGTAACAGAGGGCTTAAAGGTAAGGCGCTAATGGAAATTTTCTATTCCCCATAGTTTAAGGAAAATGCCGCCGAGAAACATTAACAATAGGAGAGGTCGAGGACCTGGCAGGCCCAGGGGACGTGGAAGACGTCAGCCAGAGAATGAGAGAGAACAGGAACAGGAACACTATGATACCCCTTAACCATCACCCCCACCACCACCCCGTAGGGATATTGAGGATCTCTTCCTCAAAAGAAACCCCCCAAAGTTCGATGGAACAGGCAGCCCTAGCGATGCTGAGCTATGGGTGAGATCCACCGAGAAAATCTTCAAACTCCTCAGATGTACTGATGAGGAGCGACTACTGTGTGTCGCGTTCCAACTAACCGGATCAGCAGATTACTAGTGGGAGGCGAGACAGAAGGTGATACCTACGGAGCAGCTGGCTCGTTTCATGTGGGAAGAATTCAAGGAAATACTATTTGATAAGTATGTACCAAAGACGTATAGAGCTCAGAAGGAAGCTGAGTTCTATAGTTTGAAGCAAGGAAAGCTGACAGTAACTGAGTATGACGCTAAATTTTGTGAACTGTCTAGGTATGCACCGACTCAGGTAGATACCGAGGAGAAACTCTCGAAGAAGTTCCAAGGGGGACTACGACATGAACTGGGAATTGCATTAGCTAGTCATGGGGGACTAAGCTACACTGATATTTTGGGACGAGCACTGGAAATGGAGGCCGTTGTGCCTGATGAGAGGAAAACCATAACACCTACACCAGCTCCAACCCAAAACCAAAACCGATATTATAACAACAATAATAGCAACTTCCAAGGAAAAAGAAAATGGGATGGAGGAGTAGCAGTGACTACAATCAGAATCCTAACTAGGGTAATCAACAAAAGGGAAATCAGTACGGCTACCAGCAACCTAGCCAGAACAACAAAAAGAAACAATGGCAGGGAAATAACCAGTCAGGGTTGTATGTACAAGGGAACAACCAGGCCAGACCATGGAAAGGGAATAATCAGCAAAGACAGTCGCAGGGACAACAGCAAAACTCTAACCAAGGAGGAAATAACCCAGGGAGGGTTACTTATCCGGTTTGCCCAAAATGCAATGGAACCCATCCCGGTATTTGTCAAGCAGGCACGGGTGTTTGTTTTAACTGTGGGCAGGCAGGGCACGTGAAGAGGGATTGTCCTACGCTACTGAGAACACCCGGACAGAATCAGCAAGGACAGCCCCAGCCTTTGAGGGCAATTCAGGAACAGCCTCAGCAACAGATGCCGCAGCAACAATTTCAGCAGCATGCGCAGCGATAGCAGAATGCATGGGCATGCGCCAATAGGCAGACTGGGAAGAATAATGGAAAAGGAAACTTAGCAGGTATGGGAAAACTTCACAATATCCCTATTTGTGATATTGTTTGATATTGGCGCATCGCATTCCTTTATTTGCTGGCTCGTGTGCCGATAACCTAGACATCAGACCCATAAGAGTTGCACACCTTATGAGAGTAGCTACGCTTTCAGGAGAGATCACTACTTCTACGGATGTTTGCTCTAACTTAGAACTAAAAATCAAAACTCCTAAGGTAAAAGAGAACAACATAAACGTTATGATAATGTAGGACGTAGACATAATCTTAGGAATGGATTGGTTGTCAGAGAATTATGCCACGATTCTCTGCAACGAGAGAAAAATCTCTTTTCAACCCCCGGGTAGAGAACCAACCGAATTCCACGGAATTTCAATGAGTAGAGGAGTACCGATTATATCAGCACTACAAACCACGGAGTTAATAAGGAAGAAAGGTATCACAGCTTATCTTGTGTACCTAGTCAGGGAACCAGGAGCCAAGAAGACCATCCAAGACGTTTTTCCAGAAGTTTTGCTGGGATTGCCACCTGATCGACACGTAGACTTTACGATCGACTTAGAGCCAGGAGCAGATCCTAAATCCTAAGCCCCGTATAGGATGGCACTGAAAGAATTAGAAGAACTTAAAATCCAGTTACACGAGCTATTAGACCTTGGTTTCATCAGACCAAGTGTCTCACCTTGGGGAGCGCCAGTGGTGTTTGTTAGGAAAAAAGATAGTTCGATGGGAATGTGTATAGATTAACGAGAGCTGAATAAGATCACCCTCAAGAACAAATATCCTTTGCCAAGGATAAAGGATTTGTTCGACCAGCTCAAGGGTGCAGGAGTGTTTTCCAAAATAGATTTAAGATCAGAGTATCAGCAGCCGAAGATTAAACCGAGGACGTACCTGAAGACCGCTTTTCAAACCAGATAATGCGATTCTTTTGAAGGCAGAATTTGTATCCCTGACAACGATAACGAACTGAAGAATGACATCATGAGTGAGGCTCACGATACGCCGTACACAGCACACCCAGGAAGTACGAAGATGTATCAGGACTTGAGAAAGAATTTCGGGTAGAAAGGACTAAAACGAGACGTTACCTCGTTTGTAGGAAGATGTGTGGCATGTCAGCAAGTTAAGACTTTACAACCGACAACCATATGGATTGTTACAGCCATTGGATATCCCAGAATGGAAATGGGAAGGAATAGCCATGGACGTTGTGACAGGCTTGCCTAAGTCAGGATAAGGAAACACAGCTATGTGGGTGATTATCGATAGGCTCACGAAATCGGTTCATTTTTACCGATTAAGACTACGAAAGGATCAGGGAAGTTAGCTCAGTTGTGCGTCCGAGAGATCGTACGTCTGCATGGAGTGCCGAAGTTTATAATATTAGATCAAGACGTCGAATTCACTGCCAGATCTTGGGACATTATGCAGAAAGAATTAGGAATCAAGCTTAACTTTAGTACAACTTTTCACCCTCAGTCAGATGGACAGTCCGAGAGGACGATTCGGATTTAGGTTGATATGTTAAGGACTGTGGTATTGGATCGAGGCACGAATTGGGAAGATGTTTTATACTTGGTCAAATTCGCGTATAACAACAACTATCAGGCCACAATAGGAATGGCGACTTACGAGGCATTGTATGGACGAAATGTAGATCACCACTTATTTGGGACGAAGTGGTTGAAAGGAAGAACCTAGGACCAGACGCGATTATTGAGATGATCTAGAACGTACGGCAGATTTGAGATAGAATGAGGGAAGCCAGAGCCGACAGAAGTTATATGCTGACGACCGTCGTGAGGATCTTAAGTTTTGAGATTAGGATAAAGTTTTCCTTAAGATTGCGCCTTCTAAGGGAATCGTTAGATTCGGCGTTAAGGGTAAATTAAGAATATGACCTTACAAAATCCTCGAGAAAGTAGGACACGTTGCTTATAGGTTGGCCTTACCGCCAAGTTTAAGAAGTGTCCATAACGTGTTTCACGTTTCTCAAATGAGAAAATATGTCTATGACCCTAAGCACGTTATTAGTCAGCAAGACATAGTTCTTGAATCTGACTTAAACTATGAAGAAAAACCAATATCGATCTTGGATAGAAAAGTTCAAGAATTAAGAACCAAATCGATACCAATCGTAAAAGTATTGTGGAATCACCACGGGCAGGAGGAAGCCACGTAGGAGCTCGAGGAAAGGATGAAGGAGAGATATCCGCATCTTTCTGATAAAGATATGCAAATTTCGGGACGAAATTTTTCCAAAGGGGGTAGGATGTAATACCCCGGAAAATCTCGACTGTCTTAAAAATTCAAAGATATTAATAAAAATGGTTTTGCACGCCTAAGTTCATGATTTTGAATTCTAAAACTAACGGTGAAATCCGTTCCGAAAATAAATTACGGAAGTCAGCTAGATAACTACTGTATTTAGGGTTATCGCGTACGATAACTTTTTAGTTCTAGAACTCAGATCGGAAAATCGTCTGATTTTTACATTCACAAAATTGCGATACGAGTTCGCCCGAGAAAGTTCGTTTTTATTATTTTTCGGACAAAATTCGGACTGTGATGTCCCGAATTTTTATTTAATTTTAAAATTTAAAATATGCTTTTTAAGTATATTATATTTATCGAATTTTATGGTCGAATCGGAATTTGACGAAAACGAGCCGAAATACGTTTTTATTTACTCGATTTTTATAACGTTGTATCGAGCCGCAAAAAAACGTGGTTTTGGGAAAAATTACCCATCTTGGCCAACACACACATATAGTTGTAGGATATTTCCTTCTTTTCACTTTATGACTCATTTTATTGCATGGTTCTAAAGAGTGACACCTAAGTTTAGTTGTAGGATACTTATTTAATAAATTAAGTCATCTTCTACCACCCTTATACCCCCAAACCGCCACCCACCATCTTCAACCTCTCTCTCATTTGTTCTTCATCCTCCATTGGAGACTTGGAGCTTCCATCAAGAATTTTTCACTCATCTTGATCAATCCTCAATCGATTTAACTTATTCCTTCATTAATTATCAAGGTAATTACCTCCTCTACTAATCTATCCAAATAGAATTTCAATCCTTTAATTTTTCATGTTGACCGATTTTGTAGAGGAATTAGGAAGATGTTTTGATCTTTAATTCATGACATAGGATGTGTTAGTAAGTAAATTCTATGGTTAAAATTGAAAGAAATCCAATAACCCTAATGTCTACTTAGGACCGAATTTAGGGGGGGTTAAAGTAGGATGGATTCATTCTTAATTTGTTTGGATAAATAAGCTTAGGAGATGCTTAATTGAGGATTGATACAAAAATAAATGTAATCCTCTATGAATTAGATGATGACCGAAAATTAGGGCTAGGGTTTCACTTGATTTTCTTGATTTATGTTGTAGGAGTGATGATCAATGGTTAATTCATGTTGTAGTAGGTTAACTAATGGTATAATGGAGCTAATTGTTAAAGAAAACACCTCCCTAATTATTTAGGTGATTACTGATTTTTAGTATGATTAGGGGTTTGGTTGTAGTTTTATTTAGTTGATGTTTTAATGATGGATTAATGTCTCTAATGATATTAGATGATGATATAAATTAATTGGAATTAATCTAAAAATATTTTGTAGAACGTAAGAGGCAAATAATTGGAAATAAACCGAGCTTGGTAAATGATTTGATGTTGTGACATACCTAGTAATGATTCTCGATAGGTGAGGAATTATAATATAGAATTTGAATGAATTACGATAACTTTGGAAATTTTATAAGAGACGATCAAATGAACGTAATTAATGATAGAAACGGCGATCGAGGATTCTAATTGGTTATTAATGATTGTTAACGTTGAGGGAACAACTTTGTGGTTGACGTCGTGTTAATCCGAGCTATAAAATATTGAGTTTATGTTTGAAATCGAGAAGTAGGATTGAAATCGATAACTTATTTGGTATAGTAATTGTTTAGTTGAAACGACGAGGTTTTGATCGTCGTAATTATTGACGGGAAATGGAAAGGAGTTTATCATGTACGGGAATACGTGTTAACTGCCTTGATGTGATATTTTCGTGAGAATGTAGGTTCGATAACTTAGAACGAACCTAGGAAGTTATACGTCGATTCTATCGAGCCGTTAGGGTTAGCCGTTAAGGCAAAGGATCAAACGACGGGAATTCGATTAATAGTTCTGTAACGTATAAGGTGGGCTTTCCTACTTATAACAAACAAAATGTGGGTTTTTCCACAACTCGAAAGTAATGTTTACAACTTTGATAATTGTGTTTATCAAAACGTGATTATCAGGCATCAACTGTTTTATGTTTTATGTGAGTTCTCTTGATCCCTTCTGAGTTGGCTGAATAGCTTTCCAGATTTATTTAGTTAGCTGACTAGTTAACTTTCGATCGGCTTTGAGTTAGCTATATGCTTTCCAAAGTATGTGCACTTTGTAGCCTGTGGTGTATGTGGTATCCTGTTGAGGGATAACCAGCCACGGTGAATGAGAATTGGACAAGATTTGAACGTAACATCTGTCAGTTTATGCTTGGCCAAGCTACATTGTGAAAATAATAAAATATTTAGTAGACACGGGTTCTTTTTCAAACAAAACCTCGATGTGCTACAAGGACTAATTGCCTGATTTATCAATACTTATACTATGATTTCGGCGGTGTGCCCACTAAGTACTTTTGTACTTAGCCCTGCATATATTTCTAAATGTGCAGGTTGAAGCGACGGAAGCAATGGACGGTTGAGTTAGGATTGAGTTGAGTTGAAGAATAGGAAGACTTATGTACTTAGTCTCACTTTTCCGCTGCCAAACTCTAGACACTCTAAACTCTTTTGATGTTATGTAAATAAACCACTGTAATATAAGTTCTGTAACTTATAACTTATATGTTTTCTGTGTATCTTGTTCGAGTGATCCTTCAAGATCAACTCCTTCTTCTGTTATAAAGTCTTGTTCATAGAAATTATGTAGTCCTTTATGTATGTTTATTTCAGTCAGCTCCTTTCTTCCCCGCTTCTTTAACCCAATCCCAGTCGCACCCCAGCTTCTGCCGTCCCTCGGGATTTGGGGCTGTGACAGCATGTGTCTATGTACAATATGTTCGGATAATATTATTGTTATCCTTAGTACCTAGTTTAATAAAGAAATTTGACTGACTCTAATTTGTTACATGAATTCTTAGTATGCACACATGATACATATAATTAGGAGTGAAGACTTAAATTACCCCTTCTTGAGAAATAAAAATAATAATACCTCTAAATATATAAAAGATAAATAATATCGCGTATATGAATATCATACATGAGTATCATACATTACTGACATACATAACGAATAACATACATGCGAATGATACATGATTAGCATACATGATGACTATTGCAGCCTACATGTGTTCATCATACATACGTGAGTGTTCATTATATATATATGAGCAACATATACGAAAACATCATGTATGCTTTTTCATTTATGTTAATAATGTATGGGGTATTATTTATCTTTTATAAATTATGAAGAATACTTTAATTTTAGTTTTGAAAAATTGGTATTTTCACATATTAACTCTATAATTAAATATTAAATAAGTGATAAAAAAATAAATCAAAAACATCAAATAGTTTAGGGTTAATTGCCTGTAAATACCTTAACTTGTAGCAAATTCGTATTTTGCACCTCAACTTAAGATTCTGGTAGGAAAAACCTTGAACTTAAGATTCTTCTCGATTTGCACTCCGATGTGGTGGTCCGACCAAAGAATCTCCTGACTTGGCCTACTCTATTGACGTGGCATAAACGTGAAAAACAACGTCGTGGTGAACTACCGAATATGACGTCGTATTATTTGGTGATGTTTTAACACAGAACAAATACTCTTGTCTTTCGCGATCGATCCCCAAATTATTCTCCAACTTTGATACTTGTCTGCAAGTGAAGAAACAAAAAATTCATCGATAAATAGGTAAGATTCTTATCTTCATCTTAGAATATTTTCGGTAAAGAGTATTTTTTTATTGATTTACTATAATTTAATTGATTTAAAATATCTCCACAACGACGTTATCACCATTGTGTCTTGGCATTATCGACATTATGGCTGTGATGGTCCCATTTCCTTTCCATTTCTGCTCGACATTATGGGTAAAAGGTAGGTCCCTTTTGTTTGGCATTTTTAAAGTATTAGTGGTTTTTCAAAATTGGTTTTGTGGTTTAGTTTGTTGTCTATGGTTTAGGGTTTTAGCCCTAATTCGATTTGGGTTTTTTTAAATTGAAATTGATTGATACCGGGTGATTTCGAATTTGCTGAAAATTTATATTTTTTCCATTTTTGCAGTGATATGTTTACCTTGTATTTGAATTATGGTGGCACTTTTATGGATGTAAATGGTGTTCTTGAATATGTTGGGGGACAACTGCTAAATAAATGGGGTTTTGGTAGGGATAAATTTGGGTATTTTGATTTAGTGGAGAAATTTGAGCAATTAGGTTATGTTAGTTGGGTGGGTTTTTGGTATAGAATTCCCCAAACTCATGATCACAGGCCTATTGAAGATGATAGTGGGGTGATGGAAATGTTAGAATTGATTGGGGGCAGATGTAGGATCATCAATGTTTTTACTAAGGATGAGAAATTATTTGATGAGGTTGTAGATGAGGCAAAACTAACTATATCTGCTGGAAAAGGAATAGGGGTGAGAAGGGTGATCAAGTGAAATCTGTAAAGGTGAATGGTGAGAAGGGGAGACAAAAACAAGTTGATTATGAGAACAACTCTGATGATAGTGATGTTGACTCTGATTTTGCCTTCATGTCTGATGAAGAGGGGTCTTATGTGAGTCTAGATGATTTAGGGTTCATTACTGATGATGAATTTGCACAAGCTAAAAGGAACCTAAGATGAAAAAGCCAAAAGTATTTTTGACAGAATTGATGATGAGTTTCCTGATATTGATCAGCTGGAACTAGGTGAGCCACATATATTTGAATATGAAAACTCTGATGGGCCATATCAGAGTTCTGAAATAGATGTGGAGGATCCTACTGTGAAGTGTATGAAGCATAAGATTATCTATGATCCTAAATGTGATCATAAAGATATGCAGATAATGCTTGGAATGAACTTTGAGAATGGTTTTCAGTGTAGAGATGCTCTAAAAAATTGGGCTATAGAAAATGCTAGGTTCATTAGGTTTAGGAAAGTAAGTAAAGTGAAGTGTGAAGCTTTTTGCACACCACCTTGTCCCTGGAGAATTAATGCTAGTGTAGTGGCTGCAACTCGAAATTTTTTGATAAAAAGGTACTATGGTGACCATGAGTGCTCCAAACCTATGAGTAACAAGTTGGTATCCTCTAAGTGGATTGCTAACATATACTTAAATGTGTTTAGGATTAGATACAATACTTCAGTGGCAGATTTGAGGGATGCCATACTGCTCAAGTTTGGGTGTTATGTACCTAAAGATAGGCTGTACAAAGCAAAGTACATTGTACAAGAAATTGTGAGAGGTACAGTGGAGGCACACTATGTAACACCCTAATTTCTATCTTAACAATAAGATTATTTTGCAGCGGATACTAGACTTACAAAACACGTACTCCATTAACAAACAAGTATAATTTTTTAAATTAACTACAACATTTTTTTTTAGAACAGCGGAAACATATAAAATTTGAATACACATATATATATATAATTACAACTAATTTCTATTCCCTTATTGGAAGGCTAAAACCATGTAATCATCCAACTAATTTAACAAAATATATTACTGACTCTCATAAACAAATTATAACCAAACTATACAACTATAACATGCTTTACACGTTATCTCCTTAACTAAATTCAACTCCAGATTATTCAATAATGAAACATAACATCTGAAAGACAAAAATTAATTCCTAATTATCCATAATCATATCAAAAAGTAAACGAATAAAAACAGTCAACCAACAAGATTTCCATACTTAAGTTTGCGAAAACAATTGTCATGTCCTTGGCATAAAATTAATCTTAGACAATAAAGCAAATTTCTAATGAACTAAGCGAAATAACGTACGTAAATAGCTAAGCTTGAACAAATAATCTCAAAGAAACAAATACAATATTTAGAATCCTATATTACTTAAATAACCAATTACTAATTAAATCCTTGAATTCTCCCTAGTCATTCTTGGCCTCTATGTCTGCTTCGACTCGAAACACTGAAAGAGAAAATGTCACAGCCCCAAATCCCGAGGGACGGCAGAAGCCGGGGTGCGACTGGGATTGGATTAAAGAAGCGGGGAAGAAGGGGGCTAACTGACTAAACATACATGAAAGGCATCAATAAACCATGAACAAGACTTGAATATAAATAAGAAGGAGTTAATCGCTACAGATTACTCGACAAAAGTACACAGTAGAAATTAAGTTCATATTTGCAGACTTAAACTACAGTGTATTGTTCAAAAGGTACATATTCAAAAAGACTGAGAGTTCTGCAGCGGAAGAGCTCTAACTAAAGCATCCTATCTTTCAACTCAACATCAACCGTTGCCGCTCACCGCCGCTTCAACCTGCACATTTAGAAAACAATGTAGGGCTAAGTACAAACGTACTTAGTGGGCACGATGCTGAAATTATAATCATAAGTATAGATAAATATGGCATTTCATAATTTGTAGCACATCGGGGTTTTATTGAAAAGGTCCCGTGTCTACTAAACATTTTCTGACTGATTTTCACAATTTACTCGGCCGAGTATTTTCTGGTATGCTATGTTCAATCTTGACCAATTCTCATTCATCGTGGCTGGTATCCCTCAACAGGATATCACATACACCACAGGTTACAAAGTGCACTAACTCTGGAAAGCACTTAGCAGCTAACTCAGAGCCGATCGTTAGTTAATCTAGTTAGATTAACTCTAAATCTGGAAAACACGAATGTTGACTCAGATAGGTACAAGAGAACTCACATAAAACATAAAACAGTTCATGCCATAATATCACTTTGAAAACACAGATATCAAAGCGATAAAGAAAGATTTTCCGAGCATTGCTCGTTTTATTTTGTATATAAAAGCCCACCTCGATATACAGAACTAAAAGCACTAGCTTCCAATCTTCGGATCTTTCTTCCTTTCTTTACAGTTGGCTTCCTCCTTCATCGTAAAATAATAATACTTAAAAACGGGTCGTAAAAGATAATCGATCAAAGAAAATCGAAATAAGTTTTAGTCGTTTCATTCTTTAGGCAATTGCACACTTACTAGATTCATTCTACTTAAACGGGAACGAGACTCGTTCAAAACCGTTTAGAACTCGAAAGGTCTCATACTCGACTCTTAGGTCAGTAGAGAGGGTAGTCGGTAACTTAATACGACTTAAAAGATCATAAGGAACTAAGTTGGAAAGAATCAACTTAGGAAAATTATATTTTAGTTCATTAAACGACTTATGAAATTTCTCGCTTACTACTTCTTTATTTGAACGGATAAGAGATGAGATTTCGACTGATTTTATCACTCAAGGCCCTGTACTTGACTCTAGGGTCAGTAGGAAGATATTCGTTAGCTATTACGGCTTAAACGATCGAAAGAAACTAAGTTGTGAACGAAACAACTTAGGAGAATTGAAACTGAAATTTTACTGCGCAATACAGTGACTCTGGGGTCTGCCCAGAACAGATGATTTGGAAACAAGGGATGAGCCCTGTACCGTTGGAAATTTTGGGATGTCTAGTTTACGCTCCAATTTATGGATCACAAATCCGATAAACGAGCTAAAAGTTATTACAGTTTCGGCGAGGGTCGCAAAACTGCCGCGATAACCCTAGTTGCTCGATAGATTCGACGTATAACGTCTTAGGTTCGTTCTAAGCTCTCGTATTCGATTTCTTTAGAAACTGGACCCTCAAGGAAGTCATCACGTACTCCTGTACGTGACGAACTCCTTCTCAAAACTCGTCCAATAGCACGACGTTCTAAACGTCGGCTTTCAACTAGCAATTACTAAACCAACAATTTATGCAATTCGCGTTCTAGTTCTCGACTATAACTATAGCTCATATTATAATAGCTCGAAAGCTCATGACGTCAACTACAAAGTTGTTCTCAAGTCCATCATAGACAATAATATCAAATTAGAATTCTCATTCGACTTCTCGGTTACTAGTTACGTCTAGTTGTTCGTCTCTTATGAAATTTTCAAAGATGTCGGATTCCATTCAAATTTTACATCATTAAACTACATCTAACGAGAATCATTTTCATGCATACAATCATTTCATAACATCACTATATTTCAACTTATGACGAGTTCCTCGTCTCTTACATTCCGATAAATATTTTTAGAAAAATCTAATTAAATTCCCATAATCAATTAACATCAACTACAACAAAATTCCATCATCAATTTATCAATTAAATTCAACACATGAAAACCCCTAAAACTACTATAAATTTCGGTATTTATATATATGTTAAGAGAGTGATTTTCTTCTCCAATTAACACCATTTATTCATTAATCAGCCTATTATAACAACAATTAATCAATTGCAAATCCAATTTCATCTAACATGCATAAATCCCCAAATTCAAACTCAAACCCTAAATCGTTTTTCACAAAACATGGGGCTTTCGATTCCTCTTTGTTCTAATCACCAATTAAACACCTCTTAGGCTTGAATCTATCATCAATTGAAGAAATCCAAAAATCCTACAAATATCCCTAAATTTTCGGTATTTACATAGAGATTAGGGTTCTTGATTTTGTTCAATTCTAAATCCTACTTAACCTATCTAACACATCCAATTTCATTAATTGAAGATCAAAACATCTAAATCATCACTTCTAATTTTCGATCAAGAAGAAAAATAAAAAGATGGGGAATCCAATTGGATAGGAGTATGGAGGAGATGATTACCTTGATAATTAATAAAGAATGAATTAAGTTTTAATGGTTGGATGATGACTTGTGGTTTTTCCTCTTCAAGAACTTCAAGCTTCAACAATGGAGATGAAGAAAAGAAAATGGGAGAGGGAGAGAGTGATGCTGCCGATTTTGTGTAGGAGGGAAGGAGAGATGAATTTAATTTGTATTAACATAAGGTATAAAGTATAAGAGGTGTAAAGTATGAATAGTTATACCATTAGGTGTCCTCAATAATAACATTATAAAAATGAAATATCTACTAATGTGAGAGGTATGAGGTCGGTCAAGGGTGAGGAAAAAAGAAAAATACGCCTTTTTCCGGCGCGATCCGACGTTACGGAAATCGAACGACGAAAAACATAGCTCGGCACAAAATCGTCGCGATCCGATTCGACCGAAAATTTTAACGTACGAAACTTAATCGGAAAATAAATTTATAAAATTTATTTTGACAAAAACTCGGGACGACACAGTCCGAGTTTCGTCCGGAAAAACATAAAAACGAACTTTCTCGGGCGAGTTCGTCTCGCGATTTCGTGAATGTAAAAATCAGACGGTTTTCTGTTCTGAGTTCACGAACTAAAAACTTTTCGTACGCGCTAACCCTAAATACAGTAGTCGTCTAGCTGACTTCCGTAATTTATTTTCAGAAACGGATTCGACCGTTAATCTTAGAATTCAAAATCGTAAACTTAGGCGTGCAAAGCCATTTATTTAATTAACTTTAAAATTTTAAGATCGTAAAGAATTTACGGGGCATTACATCCTACCCCTCTTACAAAAAATTTCGTCCCGAAATTTGCATACCTTCTGCAAAAAGTTGAGGATATCGCTCCTTCATCTTCTCCTCGAGTTCCCACGTGGCTTCTTCTTGCCCGTGGTGGTTCCAAAGCATTTTAACGATCGGTATCGATTTGGTTCTTAATTCTTGGACTTTTCTATCCAAAATCGATATCGGCTTCTCTTCATAGCTTAGGTCAGATTCAAGAACTACGACTTGCTGACTAATGACGTGCTTAGGATCGTAAACATATTTTCTCAACTGAGAAACGTGAAAAACGTTGTGAACGCTTCCTAGACTTGGCGGTAAGGCCAATCTATAAGCGACGGGTCTTATTCTCTCAAGGATTTCATAAGGTCCTATAAACCTGGGTCTTAGCTTACCCTTAACTCCGAACCTAAGGATTCCTTTGGTCGGGGATATCTTAAGAAAAACTTTATCTCCTATTTCAAACTCAAGATTGGTTCGACGATCGTCAGCATAAGATTTATGTCGGCTCTAGGCCTCTTTCATTCTATCTCGAATCTGTCGAACTATCTCAATCATCTCATTAATTGCATCTGGGCCTAGGTTCTTTCTCTCACTTACTTCATCCCAATAAAGCGGCGACCTACATTTCTTCCCATACAAAGCCTCAAACGGCGCCACTCATATCGTGGCCTGATAGCTGTTGTTGTAGGTGAATTCGACTAAGTGTAGAATTTCTTCCCAATTCGCTCCTCAGTCCAAAACTACTGTCCTCAACATATCGACCAAAATCTGAATCGTTCTCTCTGACTGCCCATCTGTCTGTGGGTGAAACGCTGTACTGAAATTAAGCTCTGTTCCCAACTCTTTTTGCATCGTAATCCAAAATCTCGAGGTGAATTTGGCATCTCTATCTGATATTATAACCTTCGGTACTCCATGCAGACGTACAATCTCTCTGACATATAACTAAGCTAGTTTCTCTGATCCGTATGTAATCTTAATCGGTAAGAAGTGTGCTGACTTCGTAAGCCTATCTATTATCACCCAAATTGCTGTGTTTCCTCTTCTCGACTTAGGCAAGCCTGTGAAAAAGTCCATAGCTATGCCTTCCCATTTCCAATCTGGGACATCCAACGGTTGTAGCAATCCATACGGTCGTCAGTGTAAACCCTTAACTTGCTGGCATGCTAGGCATCTTTCTACAAACGAGGCGACGTCTCGTTTCATTCCATTCCACCAAAAGTTTCTTCTCAAATCTTGGTACATTTTCGTACTTCCTGGATGTGCTGTGTAAGGCGTATCGTGAGCCTCACTCAAGATCTCGTTCTTCAGTTCGCTGTTGTCGTCAGGAATACAAACCCTGCCTTCAAAAAGTATCACATTGTCTGGAGCTTCAGAATATGCTTCTGGTTTATCTGTTCTTATCCTCACTCGCAACTTTTCCAATGACTCGTCTTTTCTCTGAGCACTGATGATCCTTTCTCTCAAATCTGGTGTAGCTTCTAATACTGCTATCTGACTTGTTATCGTAGCTGGCGTGTCAAGCACTCTGATATTCATCTTCTCGAATTTTCATACTAAGGTTTCTTCTTCTACAAAAAGGCATCCTAACTTCGTTGGAGCCTTGCGACTCAATGCGTCTGCTACCACATTAGCCTTTCCTGGATGATAGTTAATTCCACAGTCATAATCTTTGACTAATTCCATCCATCTTCTTTGTCTCATGTTCAGTTCTTTCTGCTCGAAAAAGTACTTCAGGCTCTTGTGATCGGTGAATATCTCAACTCTTACACCATAGAGATGGTGTCTCGAAATCTTCAACGCATGCACCACGACTGCGAGTTCTAAATCGTGGGTTGGGTACTCAACTTCGTGAGGTCGAAGTTGTCGTGAAGCATAAGCTATCACTCGTCCTTCTTGCATCAAGACACAACCTAATCCATTTTTCGATGCATCAGTGTAAACCACATACTCTTTGTTTGTATCTGGAAGTGCTAGTACTGGCGCTGTGGTTAACTTCTCTTAAGAGCTTGGAAACTCTTCTCACACTCATCAGACTATTTAAACTTGGTATCCTTCCTGAGTAGCTGCGTCATCGGGCGAGCGATCGTAGAGAATCCCTCGATAAACCTTCTGTAATAACCGGCTAAATCCAAGAAACTTCTGATCTCGTTCTGACTTGTTGGTGACTTCCAGTTGTGCACTGCTTCTACCTTGGCTGGATCCATCTTGATTCCTTCTGTCGATACTATGTGCCCAAGGAACATAACTTCCTTCAGCCAAAATTCGCATTTACTGAATTTGGCGTAGAGTTTCTCAGTTCTTAGTATTTCCAACACTATCCGTAGATGTTCCTCGTGCTCCTTTTCATTTTTAGAGTAAACGAGGATGTCGTCGATGAAAACTAAAATGAATTTGTCCAAGTAGGGGTGGAAAACTCTATTCATAAGGTCCATGAATACGGCTGGAGCGTTGGTCAAACCAAATGGCATTACTAGAAATTCGTAATGGCCATAACGGGTTCTAAAAGCGGTCTTCGGTACATCTTCAAGTTTGATCTTGAGCTGATGGTACCCTGACCTCAAATCTATCTTGGAGAAGACTCCTGCACCCTTGAGCTGATCGAACAGATCTTCGATCCTTGGCAAAGGATATTTGTTCTTGAGCATGATCTTGTTCAGTTCTCGGTAATCTATGCACATTCTCATCGATCCGTCCTTTTTCCTAACAAAAAGCACGGGTGCTCCCCAAGGTGAGACGCTTGGCCTGATAAAACCAAGGTCTAGTAATTCCTGTAATTGGATTTTGAGCTCTTCCAGTTCTTTCGGTGCCATCCTGTATGGGGCCTTAGATTTAGGTGCGGCTCCTGGTTCTAAGTCGACTGTGAAGTCCACATGACGATCTGGTGGCAATCCTGGTAGCACTTCTGGAAAGACATCTTCATATTCATTCACGACTTTTACGTCCTGAATGATCTTCTCGGCTCCTGGCTCCGACTAGGTACACAAGATAAGCTGTGGTACCTTTCTTCTTCATGAGTTTGGTGGCTTGAAGGGCTAATATAATTGGTACGCCTCTACCCATTGAAATTCTGTGGAATTCGGTCGGTTTTTTACCCGGGGGTTGAAAAGAGATTTTTTCTCTCGTTGCAGAGAATTGTAGCGTAATTCTCTGACAACCAATCCATTCCTAGGATTATATCTACGTCCCATATTATCATAACATTTAAGTTGTTCGCTATAACCTTATGAGTTCCGATTTCTAGTTCTAGGTTAGAGCAAACATGCGTGGAAGTAGTGATCTCTCCTGGAGGTGTCGCTACTCTCATAGATTGTGCAGCTCTTACAGGTCTGATGTCTAAGTTATCGGCACACGAGCCAGCAATGAAAGAATGCGATGCGCCAGTATCAAACAGTATCTTAATGGGGATGTTGTGGAGTTTTCCCATACCTGCGAGATTGTCTTTTCCTTTGTGTTGGCCACCCTGTTTGATAGCGCATGCCCTCGCATTCTGTTGCTGTTGTGCATGCTGCTGAAACTGCTGCTGGTTCATTGGCGGCTGCTGCTGCGCTTGGATGGCTCGGAGGGGTACTGCTTGAAGCGGTTTAGGGCAGTCCTTTTTCATGAGCCCCTTCTGTCCACAGTTGAAACAATTGGGAGTGCCTATCTGACAGACTCCGGGATGGGCTCGGTTGCATTTCGGGCAGACAGGAATGGTAACCCTCCCTAGGTTATTCGCTCCCTGGTTGAAGTTTCTCTGTTGCCCTTGTGGCTAGTTCTGCTGATTGTTGCCCTTCCACGGCGAGTTTTGCTTATTTCCCTGAATGAACAACCCCGATTGGTTGTTTCCCTGCCATGGCCTTTTGTTGTTGTTGTTGTTGTTGTTGTTGTTACTATTCTGTCCAGGCTGCTGATAGCCCTTTCTCTGACCTCCCTGGTTGTTGTTGTAACCCTGATTGTAGCCTCCGCTACCTCCTCCGTTCCATTTCCTCTTGCCCTGGTAGTTGCTACTATTGTTGTTGTAGTAGCCTCGGTTCTGACTCTGCTCTGGTGCTGACGCAGTTGGTACAATCTTTTTCTCATCAGGCACGACGGCCTCCATTTCCAGTGCTCTTCGCAGTATATCCGTATAGCCTAGTCCTCCATGACTAGCCAAAGCGATTCCTAAATCATGTCGTAAACCTCCCTGAAATTTCTTAGATAGCTTCTCCTCGGTGTCAACCAATGCCGGCGCATACCTTGATAGCTCGTAGAACTTGGCATCATATTCCGTCACAGTCAGCTTTCCCTGCTTCAGATTATAAAACTCGGCTTCCTTCTGTGCCCTATACGTCTTGGGGACGTACTTGTCAAAGAAGATTTCCTTAAACTCTTCCCATGAAAAACGAGCCAGATGCTCTGCGGGTATCACTTTCTGTCTTGCTTCCCACCAGTAATCTGCCGATTCCGTCAGTTGGAATGCGACACACAGCATTCTCTCCTCATCAGTGCATCTGAGGAGCTTGAAGATTTTCTCAGTAGATCTCACCCATAGCTCAGCATCGCTAGGGCTACCAGTTCCATTGAACAATGGAGGGTTCCTCTTGAGAAAGAGATCCTCAATATCTCTACGGGGCGGTGGTGGAGGTGGTGGTGATGGGGGTGGTGATGGGGATGGAGATGGGGATGGGGTGGCATTCTGCTCATATTCTTGTTCTTGGTTGTTTTCCGGCTGATGTCTACCACGTCCTCTCGGCCTTCCAGGTCCTCGACCTCTCCTGTTGTTAACATTTCTCGGCGGCATTTTCTTTAGTCTAAGGAAAAATTGAAATTCTCATTAGTTTTCTTCTGTTAATTACACTTAGTACTTACTAGCTCGTTCTCAACTTAATCAAGCTCACAGAACAACATATCGAACATAACTTCGATATTATTTCATTAATCTTTTAACTTTCGAATTAAACTTGATTCCTCGTTACACGAGATCATTTGACATTCTGATTTTAATTACTCGGTTCATAAGAAATTTGCTTGATTAAAAACCCTCTTCACGGGTCATGTATGTATATATACATCAAAAAGAATATTAATTTTGCCTCCAACGAGGACTTATACAAAAAAGGTTAGACTACTATTAGTCTAAACTAGGCTGACTGCCTACTATTTACCGGGTGCACTAACAAGCTGCACTCCGTACCTACTAGAAGTACTAGAACGGAAACGATTCATAAAATTTCGTATCCGCTAGAGTACTACAAAATCTAACTAGTTACTGATCCGACTCTATACAGGACAAAGAGCTACTACTACTACTGATATTTACCCGCGTTCTGCTCAACTAAACTGCAGTCGAGTCCAAAAACTACCCCCTATGATCTGCAAAAATCCTAACAACCCTCCTCCGGATCCTCCTCTGGATCCTCCTCCGGGTCCTCCTCCGGATCCTCCTCCGGGTCCTCCTCCTCGGACTCTGAACCAAAAACCAGCTGAAGTGCCTCGTCCACCCTCAGAGTAGAACCGTCAGAAAGTGTAAGCAGGGTGGGCGAGGGTGCCTCTGAAACCGTCTCCTCCAGGTCGGAAACCAAGTAATCCTTGCTGACCTCTATCGCACGCTTCTTCAGGGGAAGAAGGTGCTCGGGGACTGAACCTGAACCTGAACCTGACTCAAAGTCCTCCCTAGAACGGACCCTGGACGGTCCTGCCTCCATCTGCTCTCGTACTACTCCCCACTTTGCACAGATCTCCTCGAGTGGCGTAAGTGGAGAAGGCAGCTCTAACATGGCGGCAAGCTCCGCATCGATCTCTCGGTGGTCTGGCCCCTCCCGGTATAGTCTAGTCTCTAACGGTCCCCTGACTCTAACACAAACGTCTGGCACAAAAGGTGAAGACAACCCTAACAGCGCGTCTGTCTCAGCGTCAACCTCCACGAATCCCGGCCCTGGGATCAACTCCTCGATCTGCTGTCCCACTGGTGGCGACTCTGGTGTCTCCTCGTCCTCCTCTGGCTGCTCTAACTCAGCGTCAGACTCCTCAACCAGTACACCGTCTGGTGGCAACTCCAACAAGGCAGAGTACTCAGGGTCTAAGTCAAGCTGCTCAAGCTCCGTCTCAGCGGGAAAGTGGCTGTAGGGAAGGTGCGGCTCAAAGGGGACTGAGAACGTAAACCTGCTCTAGAAGAACCTCCTGTGTACGAATAGGGAAAATCCGGCGTAGTTTCCGGTCGGCTCAGTGTCGTCGCCTAGGATCCCTAAAAAGTACCACGCTACCCAGTGCGCTCATCCGCGCCACTCCTCTGGTAAGTGTACGATCAGGTCTGTGATTGCATGACTCTCCCGGATCAAGTGTCGTACTGGGTAGTAGGCTGAAGAAAAGTTATTGACAATCTGTCCTACGTCTTCCTCTCTATAGTCTACCTCAAACTCGTAGTACTCGTCTTGCAACATGTCAACTATGGTGCGCTCGCACGAGGCCAAAGGCTGGCTCTTCCGAGCCGTAATACGGGTCCTAGCCATCCTACAAAAGTTTTAAGGTAACACGGATCAGTAACAGGTAGGAAAAAATAACTTATCTCAATGAAAACATAAATTACAAAATGAATATTCCTTATTCAATTGTAACATCATCACTTAAATCAACCACTTATCGAGACATCTAGCAATTCAAGAAATTGCACTCAACAACATATATATATATATATATATATATATATATATATATATATATATACATTCATAAAATTAAAGATTTTATTTTCATTCTTTATTTCACCATTTTTTTTTATTTCTTTTTATTTCTTCTTTTCTTTCTTACTCATTAATTCTTAACGACTTTCACTTATTAAAACAAAGCATATCTACTTCGTTCATGTTACTTATTCAAAAGTAACATCCATTTACAAGAAATTTTGTCGTTTACGACTCTTGGTATTCATACTAGTTGTAGTCGTCGCTCAAGACGAAATATGGAATTAAATTCCAAAAGAAAAATGGAAATATAACTTAAGAATAATTTCCTGGAAAACTAAGTTCCAGTTGTCGTCGCTAGAATCGGGCGATCAATGGAAAAATTAATCAAGCTTCGCGCTCGACTCCTAATAATCTATACGATTTTTCTTTATAGAGTTCGATCAAGGCGAACCCTATTGAAACACGAAACGAGAAGAAAAAGAATGACGTGTCACGAATTGACGTCATTTACAATACTTACACGCAAGTAACGTTCACTTATTTCATTTGGCTTTGATTCCCTTTACTCAATTTTCGTCGTTTCGTTCATATCTTTCTTAACTCGAAGCCAAAAGCTTCTCAAACGTCTAATCGCTCCCTTTGATTACTAACACGATTTATTGAATCATTTTTATTCATTTTCCTCGTAGGAAATTTTCAGGAAACAAGTTCAACTTTGCCGAACCTTTATTCATGTCACTTAACGCACGTGACATTCATCAATAGAAGTCCTTCTCGTGTTGGGGATCTCCTTTCAAAATCATTTCAAAACAACGTTTCTTAAAAACGTCTAAATTTCTCGAAGAACCGAAAAGTTCTTAGGTTTCAAGTCTACGTTCTCATTGAACCGGGAAAAAATCCCTAAAATCCGGCTACATCCTTGTATCCGCATAATTTTTCATAAAAAGGAAATTATCGCGCAAATAATTTCACATAAGATAGTACTTGTACTATCGCATAATCACATAAGTATAAAAATTATACTTCTGTAAAATTCTTATTTTTAAAACACAACTCATTCTCATTCTCAATTTTTATTGAATACTTGTTCAATAAATTTCTTATTTAAAAGAAATCTCATCATAAAATTCTTTCCTTTTCCTCGTTGAGTCGACGTAGCAGGCGGTTGAGTAGACATCTACATTCTCAATCTTAGTGTTATAGTCTAACTCTTATCTTACACTTGGAAAGACGACTCTGATCCAGAGTATATACAAATACCGTGTCTTATGACTCGAAAGAAGACTCGATATAGAGTACAAACGAATACTCTATATTATTACTCGAAGGAAGACTTGTATACGAATACTCCTTGGTGACATTACTAGAAGGAATGACTCATACTAGAAAGAATGACTCATACTAACTCATACTAGAAGATTGACTCAGAAGCAGAGCAGAAAACGAGCATTGCTCTGATACCACTCTATGGTATCACTTAAAAGAATAACTTATACTAGAAAGAATGACTCATGATCAGAGCAGAAAACAAACCTTGCTCTGATACCACTCTGTGATATCACTAAAAAAAATGACTCATACTAGAAAATTGACTCTTGACCAGAGCAGGAAAAACAGACCTTGCTCTGATACCACTCTGTCACAGCCCCAAATCCCGAGGGACGGCAGAAGTCGGGGTGCGACTGGGGTTGGATTAAAGAAGCAGGGAAGAAGGGGGCTAACTGACTAAACATACATGAAAGGCATCAATAAACCATGAACAAGACTTGAATATAAATAAGGAGTTAATCGCTACGGATTACTCGACAAAAGTACACAGTAGAAACTAAGTTCATATTTACAGACTTAAACTACAGTGTATTGTTCAAAAGGTACATATTCAAAAGGACTGAGAGTTCTGCAGCGGAAGAGCTCTAACTAAAGCATCCTATCTTTCAACTCAACATCAACCGTTGCCGCTCACCGCCGCTTTAACCTGCACATTTAGAAAACAATGCAGGGCTAAGTATAAACGTACTTAGTGGGCACGATGCCGAAATCATAATAATAAGTATAGATAAATATGGCATTTCATAATTTGTAGCACATCGGGGTTTTATTGAAAAGGGCCCGTGTCTACTAAACATTTTCTGACTGATTTTCACAATTTACTCGGTTGAGTATTTTCAGGTATGCTATGTTCAATCTTGACCAATTCTCATTCACCGTGGCTGGTATCCCTCAACAGGATATCACATACACCACAGGTTACAAAGTGCACTAACTCTGGAAAGCACTTAGCAGCTAACTCAGAGCCGATCGTTAGTTAATCTAGTTAGATTAACTCTAAATCTGGAAAACACAAATGTTGACTCAGATAGGTACAAGAGAACTCACATAAAACATAAAACAGTTCATGCCATAATATCACTTTGAAAACACAGATATCAAAGCGATAAAGAAAGATTTTCCGAGCATTGCTCGTTTTATTTTGTATATAAAAGCCCACCTCGATATACAGAACTAAAAGCACTAGCTTCCAATCTTCGGATCTTTCTTCCTTTCTTTACAGTTGGCTTCCTCCTTCATCGTAAAATAATAATACTTAAAAACGGGTCGTAAAAGATAATCGATCAAAGAAAATCGAAATAAGTTTTAGTCGTTTCATTCTTTAGGCAATTGCACACTTACTAGATTCATTCTACTTAAACGGGAACGAGACTCGTTCAAAACCGTTTAGAACTCGAAAGGTCTCATACTCGACTCTTAGGTCAGTAGAGAGGGTAGTCGGTAACTTAATACGACTTAAAAGATCATAAGGAACTAAGTTGGAAAGAATCAACTTAGGAAAATTATATTTTAGTTCATTAAACGACTTATGAAATTTCTCGCTTACTACTTCTTTATTTGAACGGATAAGAGATGAGATTTCGACTGATTTTATCACTCAAGGCCCTGTACTTGACTCTAGGGTCAGTAGGAAGATATTCGTTAGCTATTACGGCTTAAACGATCGAAAGAAACTAAGTTGTGAACGAAACAACTTAGGAGAATTGAAACTGAAATTTTACTGCGCAATACAGTGACTCTGGGGTCTGCCCAGAACAGATGATTTGGAAACAAGGGATGAGCCCTGTACCGTTGGAAATTTTGGGATGTCTAGTTTACGCTCCAATTTATGGATCACAAATCCGATAAACGAGCTAAAAGTTATTACAGTTTCGGCGAGGGTCGCAAAACTGCCGCGATAACCCTAGTTGCTCGATAGATTCGACGTATAACGTCTTAGGTTCGTTCTAAGCTCTCGTATTCGATTTCTTTAGAAACTGGACCCTCAAGGAAGTCATCACGTACTCCTGTACGTGACGAACTCCTTCTCAAAACTCGTCCAATAGCACGACGTTCTAAACGTCGGCTTTCAACTAGCAATTACTAAACCAACAATTTATGCAATTCGCGTTCTAGTTCTCGACTATAACTATAGCTCATATTATAATAGCTCGAAAGCTCATGACGTCAACTACAAAGTTGTTCTCAAGTCCATCATAGACAATAATATCAAATTAGAATTCTCATTCGACTTCTCGGTTACTAGTTACGTCTAGTTGTTCGTCTCTTATGAAATTTTCAAAGATGTCGGATTCCGTTCAAATTTTACATCATTAAACTACATCTAACGAGAATCATTTTCATGCATACAATCATTTCATAACATCACTATATTTCAACTTATGACGAGTTCCTCGTCTCTTACATTCCGATAAATATTTTTAGAAAAATCTAATTAAATTCCCATAATCAATTAACATCAACTACAACAAAATTCCATCATCAATTTATCAATTAAATTCAACACATGAAAACCCCTAAAACTACTATAAATTTCGGTATTTATATATATGTTAAGAGAGTGATTTTCTTCTCCAATTAACACCATTTATTCATTAATCATCCTATTATAACAACAATTAATCAATTGCAAATCCAATTTCATCTAACATGCATAAATCCCCAAATTCAAACTCAAACCCTAAATCGTTTTTCACAAAACATGGGGCTTTCGATTCCTCTTTGTTCTAATCACCAATTAAACACCTCTTAGGCTTGAATCTATCATCAATTGAAGAAATCCAAAAATCCTACAAATATCCCTAAAATTTCGTTATTTACATAGAGATTAGGGTTCTTGATTTTGTTCAATTCTAAACTCTAATTAACCTATCTAACACATCCAATTTCATTAATTGAAGATCAAAACATCTAAATCATCACTTCTAATTTTCGATCAAGAAGAAAAATAAAAAGATGGGGAATCCAATTGGATAGGAGTATGGAGCAGATGATTACCTTGATAATTAATAAAGAATGAATTAAGTTTTAATGGTTGGATGATGACTTGTGGTTTTTCCTCTTCAAGAACTTCAAGCTTCAACAATGGAGATGAAGAAAAGAAAATGGGAGAGGGAGAGAGTGATGCTGCCGATTTTGTGTAGGAGGGAAGGAGAGATGAATTTAATTTGTATTAACATAAGGTATAAAGTATAAGAGGTGTAAAGTATGAATAGTTATACCATTAGGTGTCCTCAATAATAACATTATAAAAATGAAATATCTACTAATGTGAGAGGTATGAGGTCGGTCAAGGGTGAGGAAAAAAGAAAAATACGCGTTTTTCCGGCACGATCCGACGTTACGGAAATCGAACGACGAAAAACATAGCTCGGCACAAAATCATCGCGATCCGATTCGACCGAAAATTTTAACGTACGAAACTTAATCGGAAAATAAATTTATAAAATTTATTTTGAAAAAAACTCGGGACGACACGGTCCGAGTTTCGTCTAGAAAAACATAAAAACGAACTTTCTCGGGCGAGTTCGTCTCGCGATTTCGTGAATGTAAAAATCAGACGGTTTTCTGTTCTGAGTTCACGAACTAAAAAGTTTTCGTACGCGCTAACCCTAAATACAGTAGTCGTCTAGCTGACTTCCGTAATTTATTTTCAGAAACGGATTCGACCGTTAGTCTTAGAATTCAAAATCGTAAACTTAGGCGTGCAAAGCCATTTATTTAATTAACTTTAAAATTTTAAGATGGTAAGGAATTTACGGGGCATTACGGAAAATCTATAAAATGGGTGAGTATATCAAAATACACTCAGTGAGAAAACATGCTATTATCCATATATATTTGAACGTGTAAATAAATCATATCATCATAAACATGTACCTTGAACGTATATGGCTGTATCCCTTTTACTTGTATGTGTATGGCTATATCCCTTTAACATAAATATATAGGGTTGTATCCCTTTAACTTGAATATACGTATAGGGTTGTATCTCTTTAATGTAAACATATAGCCAGGGCTATATCCCTTTAGCTTAAACATGAACACACGTTAATCAAACTTGAAAACTAAACACATAAAAACATACATAGATAATTATCAATGTGCATAAATTTCCTCATCTTAACCTTGATTGCTTTGCGAGTAAAAACTTCGAACCAATAAAAACGCCTAAAATTCTGAACTTTATAAATAATCCTAAGCTTATAAACGGAAGCTTGTATTTCTAAGTGCTCAACTATGAGACATCAACCCCCTATTTATACATTCATATACGTGTGATTTAGATTAGTCAAAGTATTAGTAAAGTCTATCACTAAGACATAAGTATAGATTAAGAATAAAATATTTGATTAAACTATATTAAACAATTTGCTGCTAAATCCATTCAAATCTATAATCAAAATCTATCCTTCAATGTTTAGTCAACTTAAGTGCTAAATATAGAAAACAAAACAAACAATGTTTTCTCTCTTTTAAATAAAATAGAACTACCAATTGAAATTGAGCGATAAATTCTTTAGTAATTTGATTATTTTAATGTTTCTTTCAAATAATCCTATTTGCTATAGAAACCCATTGACGGAAATTTCAAAATTGATAAGTGATAATAGGTTCTTTAGATATATTCATTAGTCTTGTATACTTAAAGGACTAGAAATTGAAAACGTGCATCCACACGTTTACTTATTCAATAATAATAACAAATAATAATAATAATAATAACAATAATAATAATAATAATAATAATAATAATAAGTTGCTACGTAGAAACCTAACTTAAAACCAAGAGAACAACTTTCCTTTTCGATTTACAACTATTTTACTGCCCAATTTATGAAATAGAATTTAACTTAACTTCAAATATAAAGTCTAATTATGCTTGAAAAATCGGGATGTTACACACTATGGTTCAATGAGGAGGTATCTAGCTGAGTTGAGAAGGGTTGTGGGTGATGACCATGTCTTTAAAGCTTTAGTGCACTTAGAAAGGGTTTTCTGGCAAGTTGCAGACCATTTCTTGGTCTTGATGGTTGTCATCTTAAGACTTTCATGGGTGGGATCTTAATGTGTGTTGTTGCAAAGTATGGAAACAATCAGATGTTTCCTGTTGCTTGGGCACTAGTGAAGTGGAAAATGAAGAATGTTGGAGTTGGTTTATCAATTTGCTGATGTTTGATCTGGGAATAACAAATGAAAAGCCTTGGATATTCATGAGTGACCAACAGAAAGTAAGTTTGAATTTTCTGTTTTTTTGCTCATTATATTTCTCATTGATTTCTTCTGAAATTTTCATTTGTTTCTGTGATAGGGACTTCAAAATGTTGTGCAAATTGGCTCCATTTGTGGAACACAGGAATTGTGCAAGACACATATATGGGAATTTCAAGAAATATTTTGTCACAGCCCCAAATCCCGAGGGACGGCAAAGCCGGGGTGTGACTAGGGGTTGGATTAAAGAAGCGGGGAAGAAGGGGGATAAATGAATAAACAGACAACGATTAAATGACAACTGATATCTATGAACAGATTTTATATTTAAAGAAAGAGAGAGTCGACCTTGAAGGGTCGCTCGACAAGTTGTTCAAAGAGGAACTGAGTTCATTGTACGGGCTTAGACCCAAAAGATAGATACATTAACTCAAAAGAAGATTGGAAGTGGAAAGCGTAAAGCTAGATACAAGGTTCTTCTTCCTAACTACAACTCTTTACTCAACCTCCGCCGCTCCCGTCACTCAACATGCACATTTATAAAACATATGCAGGGCTAAGTATAAACATACTTAGTTGGCACGTTGCCGAAAACATATAATAAGTATAGATTAAATCAGGCATCTTGACAAATAGCGCATCGGGGGTTTTCAACAAATACCCGAGCCTACTAAATATTTTCTTTCACTTTCACAATATAGCTTGGCCAAGCCTTTTACTTGATGTTACGTTCAAACTTGCCCAACTTCTGTTTCAACGCCGGAGAAGAGTTAACTTCTTCCGCGCACGTTCTATTCACCGTGGCTGGCTACCCCTCAACAGGGTACCACACACACCGGCTACCTTGTACACTTTAACTCTGGAAAGCAGTCGGCTAACTCAGAGTCCGATCGATTTGTTAACCCCTTTTGTCCAACTCAAAAAGGCACAAGAGAACTCACATAAAACAAATATTTTTATGCCTTGATAATCACTTTAAAACACAGTTTATAAAGCGAAATGTAAACATTTTCGAGCATCGCTCATTTGATTTGATATATAGAAAAGCTCACCTTACTGATTACAGAACTACTATACGAGCTTCCATCTTTTGTCTTCCGTCCTATCCTTGGCGCAGACTTCCTCCTTTTATCGTAAATAAATAAACTTAAATAACTTGATCGCAACGATAAAAGAAACAGGAAATCGAAATCGGTTTTAGTCTTTTAGGCTTTTGCACTTTACTACTTTCTTTTGATTAACTAATAAAGGAGACTTCGATCAATTCTCGTCTACAAACTGACTCGACTCATTACTCGACACTTAGGTCAGTAGATAATGGATGTCGATAACTTATAACGACTTAAAAAATTTACAAGGAGCGAAGTTGAAATAGATTCAACTTAAGAAATTAAGTTTTGGGAACTTTCGGACAACACAGGGGTTCTGGAGTTCGCACAGAACAGAGAAATTTAAAACAGAGGATTAAATTTATACCAAAAGAAAGCCATGGGTGTCTAGTTTACTCTCCAATTTACGGATCTCGATTTCGTTAAGCGAGTTAAAAGTTATGACAGTTTCCGTGAAAGGTCGCAAAACAGTCCGCGCGAAACCCTAATGCTCGATAAAACTCGACGCACGATTCTCTAGGTTCGATTAATGCTATTCCACTTTTATTTTCACGAAAATTTCATCTCAATGCAGTCTACATGCATGTCCCTTAATCGGGTACACAATCACGTCTTTTGATTTAAACAAACGACGAGCATTTCCTCGTCATTTTCAACTAACCAATTACTAAACCAAATCAAATTTCAAATCCTATTTCATTCATCAACTTCTCGTTTATTAACTAAAACTCAAGTCATCTCGTATCTCGGATGAAAATATCGTCAACTACAATATTGTTCGTTTATCAATAACGATCATAATTATCAAATTGGTTTTCCTTATTCGACTTTTCTATCGGCATTTAATCTCGTTTCTTCGTCTCTTAACGAAATTTCAATCTTCTTAGAATTCGTTCAAATTTTACGGTTACGATCTTTAACTAACAAGATTTACATAGGTTCGAATCACAAACCTAAATCATTATTCATGCTCGACTTATCAACAATTGCTCGTCTCTTAACAAAAATCCTACGTTCTCCGATTTCGTTCAAATTTTACAACATCGATCCTTATCTATCAAAAATCACTAATATGCAAACCATATACTCATATCATTAACGAGTTTCAACTTATCGACGAGTTTCCGTCTCTTACGTTTTTCATTTTATTTTTAGAAAAATCTCAATAAATTATATTATCATCCTCCAACATCCTACATACCATTTCTATTATCCATTCATGCATATCATATCATCTTCTTCATCAAATCCTCACTTGTTCTTCTCTTACACTTTTATTTTTATTTTTAGAAAAATACCAATTAAATCATGTGATCATCTAACATCATGTAGAACAAGAATCCATCACTCAAACATTAAGAAAATTGAATTAGCAAAAATCCCTAAATTCTCCAAAAAATTCGGTAATAACATAAATATAGGGGGGAATGATTTCTTCGATTTCAATCCATAAAATCTAATTCTAAGCATACTATATCATGAATTAAACAAGAATCATCATGCTTCTTCATCCTATAAGTTTCGAAAAAAATAAAAGTTGATGGATTCGAGATTTTGTTCGGTTCATAACGTAGAAGATGTGCCTACCTTGTCGAATATAAACTCGAAAATGAAATCGATCGGTAGACGGATGACTTGTGATCTTGAGCAAGCTTGAAGAAGATGGCTTTAATGGAGGAAAAAATGAGAGAGAATGGGAGAGAGAGAGAGGCGGAAATGTGAGGGAGAGAGAAGAGAGAATAGTGTGATGACTAGGTTGTTTACTATTTGATAAAGTAAAGAAATATCTCAAGGTGATGACTCACATGTATAATGGCGGTTTGGAGGGGATTTTTTTGACGGAAATATCTCATTTCCGGGTCTAGAACGACGTTATAAAAGTCGAGAAATAATTTCTTAGATAGTTACGTATTCGACGAAATCTAATTCGTCTGTTAGATTAGAAATAAATCACATACTCTGAAAACCTAATTCGTTTTTCAAAATCCGATAAAAAGTCGGGATTAGACAGTCTAAAATTTGCCCGGAAAAATCATAAAAACTGACTTTCTCCGGTGAACTCGTATCGAAGAAAAAGTGAATGTAAATTCTGACGGTTTTTCAATCTGAGTTTTCGGACGAAAATTCTATCGGACGCGAAAATCCTAATACAGTAGTCGTTCGACCGACTTCTGGAACTAATTTTCAGAAACGGATTTCACCGTAAATCTTAGAATCAAAAATCCTTAACTTAGGCGTGCAAAGCCTTAATTATTAATTAACTTTTTATTTTGATGACGGAAGAATTATCCAGGGTATTACACATTTCAGGTCTCAAACGTTGCAAAATACATTTTGGAGAGTTGTTAATAGCACATATGTGGCAGAGTACAGATTTGCACTTGAAGCTTTGAAGCTTGAGGACCCAGCTGCTTTTCAGAATTTCATATCCAAAGACACATCAAGGTTCTGTAAAGCTTTCATCTCTTCTGATACATGTTGTGATATCATAGAGAATAACATCAGTGAATGCTTCAATGGATGGATCACAAATGCAAGACACAAGCATGTTATTCAAATGCTTGAAGATATTAGATTATCATTGATAAAAAGACAGGTGGAAAAGGTGGAAGAGCTTACAAAGGTGAAAGATAGAATTTGTCCTAGGATCAGGATAAAGCTAGAGGAGAATAAGATAGATAGCATTCACTACAGGCCAGTTCCTGCTTTATTTGGGAAGTTTGAAGTTCACTGTGGAAGTGACATGTTTTCTGTGAACAAAGATGAGCGGACTTGCACTTGTAGGCATTGGCAGCTATCACGTATCCCATGTGCTCATGCTGTAGCTGCCATAAATTATGTTGAGCAAGACCCTGCTTGCTTTGTACATGAGTATTTCATTGTGAAGAAGGTTTTGGAGGCATACCAATTTGGGTTGGAGCCCATCAATGGTGAAAGGATGTGACCTGAAGTGGAAGGCTTCATTGTAAAACCTCCTGTAATTAGAGCTCAGCTTGGAAGACCTAAGAAGAAGAGAATAAGAGGGCCTGAGGAGAAGGTTCCAGGTAAGCTAAGCAAGCATGGGACTGTGATGATATGCAGCAAATGTGGCCAGAAAGGTCACAACAAAAAGGGTTGCAAAAATGCTCAAGTAGAAAAGCCTGTTGAAGACAAGGTATTCTATTTTAAATCATAACTTTAGATTCTCTTATTTGATAACTTCTATATGATGTTAATGTGTCTAGAGGAAAAGAGGAAGACCAGCCAAAGCCAAACAAGCAGAAAGTGCAGCTGCAAAGGCAGAAAGTGCAGCCAAACAAACATCAAGGAAGGGAAAAGAAGCGGCACAAAGGCTCCAAAAGAGTAGGGCAAATGGAATTTTCATAAATGAAAATTCTGCCAACACTAGCTTGCATGTAAGTCAAGCTCTATGTATTAGTTTTCTTTGCATTTTTACTGCCTAAATTTTCATATATTGTTGTAGTGAACACCTTCAAATGGGGGAATGACACACTTTACCAGATTTAGAGGACCAAGAAGAACAGTTGTTGAATCATCTTCTGCTGGTGAAGTTGTTGGGACTGCTACTCAAGGCAGCTCAAGTAGCCAAGTGATTCAAAACCCAATCAATTGAGAAGCAAAGTGATGCAGTTTCTCTAGTGCAATGTTGGATCAAAATCTATGTCTTGTTTTGTAATGACTAAACTAATGTTAGTAACCAACTGATTTATGTCATCTATTTTGTTTTGTTTTAAAACAATTGACAAGTGTACGCAATGTTTGGTACTGCTTCAAATGCATTGACAATGTGTTATGACATCTATTTTGCTATGAAATATGACATCAGTTCAAGTATTTACAGCTTTTTATTGCTTCACCATTTTACATATAGATCATCTTATTGCTTCAAGTTTACAGTGAATATCATCACACATCATGACAATTAAAGAACAATTATCATAGCAAAAGATAAGTTCATGACTTGAGAATCTAGATACAAAAGATTACAAGAGATGAGTTCAGATTTACACATACAAGCTGAAAAACCCCAAATCATAGTCTAATATGGACAGACATCTACACATACTTCTACACATATTACATCTTCTCACCCATCCAGCTTCACTTCAACTCAAATTACTTCATTGACATGAAGGCAAGAATGAAAGCTACAAAGACACAAGCAATCACCTTCATCCTCCAATCTTTTTTCTTGATTTCAGCCTTTTTTTTTCTTGATTTCAGCCTTTTTTTTTCTTGATTTCTAACTCTAGCTCTTCAATAGAGGTACGAGCTTTCTCTAGTTTTCTCTTCAATGCTTCACACTCATTCACCTTCAGCCTCAATCTGTCAGCATGCAAATTCTCCATTATCATTTGAGCATTCAGTCGCTCAACATTCCTATCATTTTCAACCTTTATCCGATAAAATGCAATCATATAGTATGATGTTAACTCGGGATCAATCCAGTCCTAGAAGCGGCAATCATCAAACTGAAACAAGCAAACAAAATGAATTAAACATTTAAGTGAATTAGAACAAAATCTCACTGTAAATAGCTGAACAAATTGGATTCTTCCAACCTTCCTTCGACAACAACAGTAAAAGCGACGTGCCGGATTCCTCTCCGTCGTACACGTGTACACTGCAGCGGGAACATTGTGGACACAAAATCGTTGGGGCACAACTTCGTTTTCCATGTTTGAATTTTGGATTCTCCAAGACACAATCGCGATTTCAGTGTGAGAAAATGAGAGAAACCCTAACCTGTTCGATATTAAATAAAGGCAAGGCAAGGCAAAAACCGACATCGTTTTATGTTTTTCGGACCGTTGCGATGTCATTTTATGTTTACAAAAGCGACGTCGTTTGAGTCGCCGTGAAAATTTGCCACGTTATTATTCCAACTTGCCAGCTAGGCACGAAATTGGAGGTTTTTGCTCCGGCAGTGCAAATCGAGAAGAATCTTAAGTTCAAGGGTTTTCCTGCCAACATCTTAAGTTGAGGTGCAAAATACGAATTTGCTACAAGTTAAGGTATTTACAGGTAATTAACCCAATAGTTTATAATGAGTGTTTAGTGATAAATATATTTTTATAAAGTACAAAATTTATTATTTTTGCAACTCAAAATTATATTATTACATAAGGTATCGTGATATTAGCGTTTTACACGTACATAAAATTGTTTAGAATTAATATGGGTAAAACTCTAGTAGTTTGATTTATAATAACAATAATAATATTAATAATAAAAATAATACACTAATATCTATATATATATATATATATATATATATATATACATATATATATATATATGTAGAAATATGATATGAGTGAAACTCTTGTAATTTGATTTTCAATATTAATATATTATTAATAATAATAATAAATATAATATTACATTATTTTCATTAAATTAAATAATAGACATAATTGGTAGTCCAAATTTTGTAAACAAATGCTCTTTTATAATAAATATAAATTGGATGTAGTTAATTAATGAATTTGATGTGAGACTAGTACATATAGCCAAATATCTTCGTACTCAATCTATACTTGTATAAAAAGAGTCTTGTTTTACAAAATTTGAATCGCCTAAAATATTCTTACTATAAAGCAAAATTAAGGGTAATAGCGTAATACAATAATGTTAATATTAATATATTACTAATTACAAGAAATACAAATTTTCCTTAGTTATAGTTTATTATTTACCTTATATATGAAATATATTAGTTTAGTGAAATCAGAATTACCTTATTAATTTTTAAATGATATATCTATTTTGCGATTTTCCTTATTGATATTTTATACCAATATGGTTTTAAGTTCTTATGTAAATTTTTCCACATATATTGTGATTTTTTCTCTATTTTTTCAACTAAAAGTTGGCTTCTCTTCCAAGAGATTCCTCTTACAATTCTTAAATAATTTTTAGATTCAACCATGTTCAACTAATTTAATCTTTATTAGGAAATTTTTATCCTTCCTGCCCCTACTTTTTAAATAAAATATAGAATTTATTAGGAATTAAGTATCTATATTTAGTATTTAATTAATTAATTTTCAAATACTCTTGAATTCCTATTGCTAATAAAAATTTCAACTATATATTAGATCTTGATTTTAAAGAAATGAGTATAATCAAGTCGAATTAAGCAGACCATAAACTTGAAGCATAACTCATATATTATCTCGGCTTATTTACAATGGGTCGATTAAAATTAATATTTTCAATTATTAAACTAGCTAAATAGTATCTGCGATGCATAAAAATAAACTTAGTAAGAATATTAAAAATCTATCAAAATTTTGAAGAATGTACACTTTTAAAAGAATAAATAGTACGTATAGTTTTCCAAGTTGACATTTTTGCTTAAAATAATTAGTATATTTTTCAGTTTTAGATATTCATATAATTTATCTTTTAGATGAAAAGATCCTATTGAAATTAAATTATTGATATCTTAATTTCGTTTTTAACCTTTCAAGAGATTACACAAAAATTTTATTCACTTATTTCATATAATAAAAAATTATTAGCACTTTTATAATGACACTAAAAGAATAATTGAATTAAAATGTAAATAATAGTTATTATATTTGGGCATACGTAGAACATTATCACTTACAATTATTTTGTAATTTGTGGAAGGACAATTAATAATATAAGAAGTAACGAGAGTGATCTTTACAATAAATTATTTTTATTTTTCTTTATTTTTTTATTAGTGATCAAATATTAAATTTTGAGAAATATAAAAAAAATCAATAAAAAAGTAAACTAAATATAGATTAACTCGTTAATATTTATTTAGTAGAATCAATTTTTTTTAACGTGTATACTAATATTCCAAAAAGTTCATAGGAAAGCAAATACGCAGATTGAATCTGGCTTTAATTTTTAACACAAGTTTTCTTTTATTTATTTTTCCTAATGATTATTTTGGCGGGATTCTTGGCTTGTTCACCTAGATAGTTTCATCTCTCTTCCGATATAATGCCACTTTTGCTTTTCTTTTCTTTTCTTTGTTCCTTTCCATTTTGTTACTTTACAGCCATACAAATGAGATACACGATTTCTAGTTTCTTAATTTTATTGGTGAAAATAAGAGATTAATCTTTTAATTCAATCCAAAACCGACATGTTTGGTTCAAAAAGATCAAAAAAGAGGATTCTGTTATTAAAAACCGAATGGTTTGGCTCATTGTACCAAAATTTAATTTGTTTCTTACTTAATTTGTCGAACTTTATTACTTCACTATTAAATTTAATGATGAAACATTGATTGTTTATTTGCGAATGCATGTTTTCCATCTGAAAATTGTACTCATGTTCATTTCATTTTCTCGTCAGTCATATATATGCTTATGAAATAGTTACATATATACGGATTGTGCAAGGTGGGGTCGGGAATGACACACTTTTTTACATCTACAGGTAAAGCGTCTTAGTAGATGAGAAAACATGACTTATTTGTTTGTTACAAAAATATATAGTAATTATCAAAGAGATTTTTACACGTTAACTTTCTAGCATTACGGGATAGCCGGAACCCGGTTGGGATCACGTGTTTCCTATACTCGGTCTCACTTTATCCCAAATTACAAAACGCGTTTTTAATTAAACTTCACTCTCTCCTAAATTCTCTCTCCTTCCAAGCGGCTCGGCTCAGTCGATTTGATTATTTCCTTTCTTCTCTCAAAATCTTCCTTACGCAATAGATGGAATCAGACTTTAAATATTTTTTTGTGTTAGATTTTTATTTTCAATTCTACATCTTTTTCTTTTCTTTCATGGTGTTTGACGAATTATTTCTGTACTAAATTCTATGTACTTTTCTTTTGCCTGTAATTGCTTGCTCCTGGCGCAGCCGCCGAATAGTGTGATCGACCGCCGACAGTGGCACGAGGAAAGATTGTGGGGTTCAGTGGTGTGTACACTTGAAATAAATGTAATTGCCGACAATTGAGAATGAAGAAGATGAAGAAGGAAGAAAAAAGATGGAGAAGAAAAAAATACAGAAGCCGAGATACGTAAGGAAGATTTGCGAAAAAAGAAAGAGATAATCTATTCAACTGAGCCGAGCCACTTGGATAGAGAGATAATTAGGAGAGAGTTGAGAATTAATTGAAAACGCCAGCATTTTGCAGATTGGGACAAAGTGGGATAGAGTATTGGGGACAGGTGATCCCAACCCGCCCGAACCATGCATAGAAAGTTGTACAAAGGTTTTATAGTCAGTGTCGAAATTTGTACAAATCGAAAATTTTCACCATAGTGCAATCAAATGAATTAACCCAATTGACATATATATACACCTGCAATTCTCAACCGGACGGTTTATTTGTGCTTTATCGGGCGTCAACAGATTTAATTTGCGAAAGAACAGGTACTCACCAATTGTTCATGTTCCTTCTCATGCATGGTGTTTCTCTTATTATTATTATCATTTTTGAAGAGAGTGCTTCTTATAATTTATCCATTGAGTCTCTTTATACACAATCAATGCAAATTACATATCTCGTCAACTTAACGTGACTCGTATACTCGTATGCAGGGGCGGACACACAAACAAATTAACCTAAATGTAAAATGTGTGAAGTTAATTAACAAAAATTCAAAATTTAAAGTTAATTAAAAAGACGAAAACATCTCGATTAGGGCAACCCCTGGATCCACCATCCTGGTTGTATTCATGACTCATAAGAGAGAGAGAGCTATTTCTGCAGTGGGCTCTGTGAAGGTGCAGGCGCAGTAGCATTAGATTGGGGCGATGGTGATTGTTTGGATTTCCAAAATTTAAGCCAAGCATAAAGCTCAAGTGAGAGGGCCACCGCTCCCAACACTCCAAGCACCCCAACATACGACCATCTCCACGAGTGGTGGTCCCCACTCTCAATTATGCCGATACCTTGAAATATGTTCACCGCCGCCACCCCGAGCAACGAGTACCCCAGAAAATGATGATACATGTTCCAGAACGCGCGGTATTCATCCGTGTCCTTGGGCTTCAACTTCAACGCCATCATCTGTACGCCCACGCCCACGCCCACGCCATTACTACTGACATGACATCTCAACAAGGAGAGAGAGCGAGAGAGAGAGATTAACGTACTTGTATTGTTGTGAAAGTGAAAATCATAATGGCTAGAATCCGATGAGTGGTAAATGTATAGTATTCGGATGCCTGGCCGAGCCAGAGCCCGATGGCCCACCCGATCAAACCGAGAACGTACCCGGTGCTCTGGCAGCCGATATGAAAAGGCCCCCACCACTTCCACTGCTTAGGATAATACCTCGCCACCATCGCACCAGTCGGAAGAAATATTCCCCACCCCACAATGTTCAGTACCCCATGAGCCTGTATAGGAGCGTACGTTTTTAAGATAACAAAAAAGGGCTAATTGTATAAACTACTCAAATTTTGACTCGACTTTCATTTTGCATACCAACTTTAAATTTTCTCTCGAAATACATGAAGTACTTAACATGTCTGATTTTTTCATAATTTAGAATTCTACTAGAACCTAATCTGACATCTCATTAATTTATGTGGCAACAGAGAATGTGAGACACAGTCAGTCTCAATGTGAGATCTGCAATATTAAATTGTGGAAAAACTTGATACTATCATTTTAATGTCGCGTGCATTTAACTCTTAAAAAGATGAGTTAAATAGATAAAGAGTTGGTCTCCTGTGAGACGCGTCTCACAAGGTGTTTTATTTTTATTTTTTTTTATTTTTTTTTTTTAATGCACAATACGATATATTCATATGCATCATTTAATGTTTATATATACGCCGAAGAGTATCCATATGCACCAATTTTTTCTAGTTTTTTTTCTTTTTTTTAATTCCGATGGAACCTTCGGCTCTGATTTTACTGCTCCGCCTTCGGATCCAATTTTACGGCTCCGCCTTCGGTCCGATTACTCATATAAGGATAATCATACGGCAACAATTTGGATTTTTACGGCTCGCTATGAGGGCTCCCCTCGCTCGAATCTTGACCAAAGAAGAAGCGGCAAACAAAACAACGAAGAGACAAAAAAAAAAAGAGTACAAAATAAATTTGCAAATTTAAAAAACAAAAATCGAAAATTGATTGTGCATATGGAAATAGAATATGGTGCATATCGGTTAACATGCTTGTGCATGTGGATACACTTTGAAGTGCATATGATATGATTAAAAAAAACAATTGAAAAAAGGTTGTGCATATGAATATAAAGTATAGTGCATATTAATATATGGTGATGTGCATATAGGACTTATTGCCAAAAAATAATTGAAAAAAAATTAAAGGTTGACCGGATCAACCCGGATCCAGACCGGCTCAACTCGGTCTCACAGGAGCCGTCTCACTAGAGAATTTGCCATAGATAAATATGAATGTTTGACAATTTTTCCGATATAATTTACCACACCTCTAATTTTATTTGTTATATTAAAAAAAATCGAGAATTTGGAAATGTTTTAATTTGTCTAATTTTTCCATAGGATTACACGGAATTGAAATTGACGTGTCACTCCCCACTGCCGTATAGATGACATCTCCATTTCAATTGGATCATTATCCTATTGTTAAAGTTTGTGCCCAAAATGAAAGTCATTCCAAAATTTGTATATTTTCGAGTAATTAATACTGAAACGTAGGAAAATAATTAGCTTAATTACCGTTCTGAGGCGAGTAAGTTGGGCCGGCTTGTAGCTCAACACCTCGCCGGAAAAGAGATCAATGGTTTGACTGGTGTCGAGATGCTCGAGGGAGCGAGGGTGCATACGAGGCCGGCCGTCGGCAGCGTCGTCCCCGATTTGCCAGACGACGTTGGCGCTGGAGGCGTTGTAGTCGTCGGAGAGAATGATGGCGGCGCGGATCATGTAATACCTGATGTTATGCAGGTAGAGGAAGGTTAAGCTGGTGACGTTGAGGCCAATGTCGTCGTTGGAGGGGAGGAGGCGGCAGCGGCGCTTGGTGGCGTCGGTGATGTTATATTTGTGAGACTGCAGGCCGGTCTGGTGTTTGATGCCGATCAGGGCTCGGGTGCCGACCATGTGGGGCCCGTCGGGGTTGAGGCCCCACGCCAGCCACGCCGTCGAGGATTCCAGCCTGGCGCCGAACGCCACCTCCAGGTGGCGGGAGGTGTTGTCGAATTGCCACGCGAATTCGGCTCCTAAGGTGCTGAGCTGGCAGTTGGTGGTGCTGATGTTGACTTTTTTGGCCTCGAGGAGGAACCCCTCCGTGCATGGGCGTGCTTCTGCGAGGAAGGGAAAGGGGAAGGGGAAGGGGAAGAAGAGCAGCGCCGCCAAAACGGCGGCTGCGTAGGAAAACCGTAGGTAGGAGGAGGAGGAAATCATATTTTGTTAACTAGTTTAGTTTGGGAAATCGTCTAGAGAATTTTATTTTAACTACAATGTAGATTTACTATAGGGTAAAGTTATGTATAATACAACATACACGTGGTAATGGAGTATCGATTCAACGTTTTCTGATGTTTGTACATATAGCGATTTTTAATTTTAAATTTGTATTTTTCAACACGTTTTATGTGTCAGTTTAATTTTTTCTAATTGTCGATATTGGTTAGTATTATTATTTTTAGCATTTAATTTCAATTTTTTTTATTATTACTTTAATGTTCCAATATAAGGGTGTATAACCTTTAAACATCAAACTTTATTATTAAATATTAATTCCCTCAAAAAAATATTAATTAGATTTATTACTATGTTATAATATTTGAAAATTTATAAATTTTATATCTTTAAATAATTTAGGTATGCATATATTGCTATACGAGTTTGAGACGGAAATAGGTAGTAGAGTAACTTTAATTCAATTTGGGACGAGTACTGGGTATATATAGCGATGACAATGGATCGGTTTCATGGATACTCGTACCTACTAGATATGTTTGGGAAATATCAAATGGGGATGTGTTTGGTGAATGATACTATTACCCACGACGGGTTTGTGATGGATTATATTTCGAAAACTACCAACCCATTTATACATACATACATATATATATATATATATATATATATATATATATATAATAAATATCATCTATGTATATACACAATTTATAATGTAATTATTAATTTTATTATATATTATTTAGAATTTTATTCCTTTTCATTCACATATGAAATAATGTCTTTTTAAAATTGGAGAATTTTTCAACTTCACGCTCAGTTCATGTAAGCCACTAAGATGAATTACTCTAATTTTATTAATGTTTTGTAACTTTAGCTGAATATTTTACTGGATATCAATTGTGTAACCTTCATACAAGATTTTTCGTTAATAAGTATTGGTTTTAAAATTCATTTTAATAAATTTATATTGATGGTTGTATTTTAATTATAACTATTGTTACTTTTACTATCTAATGTTCATTTTATAATATTCAGATTTTAACAGGTATTGTACCCAATAGCTTTGGCACGAGTTTGGATAATCAAGTCAATTATTAATTGAATTTGGAAGGGGTATGAACAAAGAGAATCTAGACGGTTTAGAGTTTGAAAAATGCTTAATGGGTGGGTACTCGATCATTGTTCTTCCTAGGTATATGATGCAAGAGCATCGATCCAACCGTGGGCAAGAGAGGATGACTCACTTGGCTGTGGTTAACCCGAGGAGGTCATTCCACATCGGCTAAATATACAAGGCCATTGGGGTTTAATAGTGTGGGAAATCCTTCTTTCTTAACCATGGTTTTGAGGTGAAGTTAGACTCAACTATTGACATCCTGCATTAGATTGGTATCAGAGTCGGGTATGGGCTCGGTCCTCAAGGGAGGTGGATAATGCGGGGGTATTGATTCAGCCTATTGGCAATGAGGAGGACTCATTGATTTGCGGTAATCCTAAGGAAGGACGTCGAAGGAGATGGTTCTCAGGAGAGGGTGAATGGTACCGACATAGATTTAACCCCTGGGCAATGAGGATTGACTCATTGGGTGCGGTAAGCCTGAGAAGGACATTCAGAAGAGACGGTCCTCAAAGAAGAATGGATGATGCAGGAGCATTAATCCAGTTCTTGGGCAAGTCTGGAGGACTCACTTGGCTGCGGTAAGCCTGAGAAGGTCGTCCCACATCCGTTAAATATGCAAGGCTGTTGAGGTTTAAATAGTGTGGTAAATTTAGGCCCAACTATTGACAACCTACATCAAATATTGATGCAGTGAGAAACGTAAAATATATTCAACAACAATAGAAATACAAACTCCATTGATAATCACATTACACCGGAATATGTGTGATAAGGGTTAATTTATTGATTCACACATGAATGCCGGAAGAACGCACGGAAAAGAGAACAATCTCACACTCTACATTTCAATATCAACTCAACTCCTTCAATAAATAACAAAAGACCATATATATACTAAACCCTTTACGACTAGAAATAGGTAACTTGGCGAACAAGACAAGTAAATAAAACCCTAGAATTACAAAGACAAAACTAATATATTATACGAATCTATCTTCATCATTCTCTCCATCATCGAAATGATTCGTTCTCAAATCGGTGACGTCTTTGATGATGGTCGCCGCAAGGTCGATCATATTGACAGTACAAGAAATCAATGATTTCTCGATTTTGTGCTAATTCTTCGAATTGTTGAGACAAAAATTCAGCATCGCGACGGAGATAATCTTGAACATTCTGAACAACTGATTGACGAGAGATATCGCGTAGGAGCGTAGCAAGGATCTGATACCAACTGATGCAAGGAGAAACGTGAAATAAATACGATAACAATAGAAATACAAACTCCGTTAATAATCACATTATACCACAATACGTAGGATAAGGGTTAATCCATTGATTCACACATGAATGCCGGAATAACGCACAAGAAAGCAAACAAGCTTACACTGTACATTTTAATATCAATTCAACTCCCTCAATACATAACAAAAGACCATATATATATACGACTAAAAGGAAATAAATAACTTAGTAGACAAGACAAGTAAATAAAATCCTGAAGCATTACTAATATATTAAATGGATCTATCTCCATCACTATATAAAGTTATCTAAACGTATTCAATGACTAAATCATAAATTCATTGTTGAGGTTGAATGTTGTGCTCTGCTGCTATCGAGTGATTTAACTCCATTTAATTATTCTAACCATTTATTTAAAATTATCATATTCTGTGATTTCCCGTTGAAATTCTGCGGGTAACACGTTAGTTTATTTTAACGACAATGTAGATTTACTCTAGAGAGTAAAGTATAATACAACATACACGTGGTAATGGAGTATCGATTTTCACACTTTCTGATGTTTGTACATATAGCGATTTTTAATTTTTAATTTGTATTTTTCAATTTCACTTTTTATGTGTCAGTTTAATACTTTCTAATTGTCGATATTGGTTAGTATTATTATTTTTAGCATTTAATTTCAAAAAAAATTATTATTACTTTAATGTTCCAATATTAGGGTGTATAATCTTTAAACATCAAACTTTATTAATAACTATTAATTCCCTCAAAAAAATATTAATTAGATTTATTACTATGTTATAATATTTGTAATTTTAGTAGTGGGACACGAAGTGACACATCAACCTTTAAGACATATCGTGTATATGTTGTCTTAGCAGTTCAGTTAATACATGAGTCAAATGTATCGGGTTTAAGTCTACATGACACAGTCTTTAAATTTAACTAATAATAATAATAATAATAATAATAATAATAATAATAATAATAATAATAATAATAATAATAATAATGCAGTGTGCTTGTGTTGTCTAGTAATAGAATGATTTAATATCCAAAAAGTCAAATGTCTTAGACTTTATTATTTAATTGCTAATATTTCTAAAATATAATAAATGAATTGGCAAACTAGGTACATTGCGTGATGAGACAACTTTGTCCGTTAAGTTCCTTTATACCATTTAGAATGTAATTTTCGTACTTTACATTGTACTGCACATTAAAAATAAAACTTATTTTCACTCTTAAATATTTTAGAGTAATGATATTCGTACACACTGTGGTCAGTCACACATGCCAAAAATGGTAATATGAGTTTTAAAAATGGAAATATACTCTAATTGGGAAGTATAAACCTTATGGAGGGGGAATGTGATTATTCCCATTTTTACAGTCAACATTCCTTTTTTTCCACGCGTGTGGCTGGCCACAGTGTGTCCGAATGTTATTACTCAATATTTTATTCTCTTTTTCTATTTAAGATAAATCTATATAAATATAGTAAAATGGAAAATATTCTACAGTAGTTTTTCCCGCCTAGAAACGTCTCATCGCTATTTATTTATTTTTTTTTGGTAAAATAAAATTATTATTAAACCAAATGGGCAAAAAACGTACAAACCCTGAATCTCCAGAACCCTACAAACCAGTCTGACTCATGCTATAACATCTTGCACTCAAGATAAGAGAAATTTAGCTAGCTTTCTATCCTTTTTGCACGCCATTGCTCCAACCACTTGATCTCTAACGATTGTTGCAGCAGAATTTGACTTCCCTTGGAATCTCCACATGTTCCTCTCCTTCCATAAATGATAGATGGCTATGGAAGTCATGATCATTCTATACATAGCTTGCTTCCCAGTATTGGAATTATATTATTGCACCAAATACTCAATTTCCTGCTTCCAATCCCTCTTATCATACTAGAGACTACACCATCGCGTCAGCTCCTTCCACACTTCCACACTAGTGCAGAGAAATCACATGGAAAGAACGAGTGTCGTATACTCTCCTATTCTCTACAGCATAAAGCACACTGTTTTATCACTAGTGATTCCCACTTTAAGCAAATTATCACACGTCGCAAGCTTGTCCAAGATCGCATGCCATGCAATAAACATGCATTTGGGAGGGGCTCAATTGTTACATAAAATCTTCCTCCATGGCACTTTCTGAGCTTCCCCTCTGACTTCCTTGTAGACTTTCCTTATTGAAAATGAATGATCTGGGAGCATACTCAATCCATCTGGAATTCTACTCAAATCTCTTCTTGCATCAAATATCTTCCTCACTATTCATGAAGCTTGAGTGGGGTTCTTCATGGTAGTGATATCCTATCCCTTAACGTAATATTCATGGATCTATTTGATCCAGACCCTTTTTTGTTTCTGAGTGAGACTCCATAGAAGCTTGCAAATAGCTGCTTTATTCCAGATCTTCATACGAGTAAGGTTCCACTCTCCTGCACATTTAGGTTGACATAGAAACTCCCAAGCCACTAAAGCTCGCTTGGTAACTCCTGAGAATCCTGACCATAAGAATGATTGACAAGCTGCTGGAATCAGCTTTATCACCTTTGAGGTATGATAAAAATCTGACACCAGTAGGTTTGTATACTACTCAGTACATATTTTATAAGTTGAATTTTGCCTTCATAGGTAAGAAGTTTAGAAGTCCAGCATTCCACTCTTGTGAGGATTTTCTGAATTAATGGTTGGCATTGCATGTTGTCAACTTCTTAGTCAATAAGGGGACACCAAGATACTCAAATGGCAGAGTTCCTTTTTGCAATCCAAACTCAGACAAGATGATTTCCTGAATTTAACTTGATACCCCTTCAAAATAGATATTACTCTTCGTTCAATTTGCCTTAAGCCCAAAAGCAAGAGAAAATTTCTGAAAAGCTTGCATCAACTTTCGACAGATATGAGATCTCCTCTTACAAACAAGAGGAGATCATCAGCAAAACATACATGAGTTATCCCCAATTTTTCTGCACTTGGGGTGGAAATTGTAGTCTCCATCAGTTTCTAACTCCAACAGACACCTATTTAAATACTCCATCCCTATCACAAATAGGTATGGAGACATTATCCCCCGCCTTAAGCCCTTCTTGGCATTGAAAGGACCAATCAAACTCTCCATTCACATTTATGGCATAGAAAACTAAAGTAATACAAGTCATAATAAGTTGCACAAACTTATAAGGAAACCCAAGTTCTAGCATGAGATACTTTAGGAATGCCCATTTGTCACAGCCCGACTTCTAGGGTATTGAAACGACTAGAATGCAAGGGCAGTGAGATGGAACAATTAAACTTTACTTAATAAACATGCTCGATGAATAAGATTTTAATTCAACAATGGATTCATAATTGCAATACGGTGGGTTTAAAATCAATTATTCTCAAATGAATGAATACCCAAACAAGTTAAATATCGAATCCATCAAAAGAATTAGGTTTGGTGATTAACAAGTATTGCATTCAAAAGTGGGCCATCTTTTAGTTTCAATAATCAAATGGTGGTTAAGAAAATTCGAGGAATCATTAGGATATTTTATCAATGTTTGAGAACGGAATTCAGAAAGGATTTAAGGCTTGTACGAGCGCACAGCTCATTGCCAAAAATTCGAGCATGAAATCAAACATAACAGAATAATGGTGTTGCAACGGAATTTAAACAAACGACATCAATTCCAAGGCTATATGTATGAAGACACATAACCTCAAGCTAAACTTCCAAAATGGAATTATTTTAACAAACGAACCGACCAAGCACACCGCAACCTCCTCATCCAAGCGAAGCTGCACGTTTTAGAAATAACATACAGTGCGTGAGTACAACGTACTCAGTGGACACATGCCAAAAATATTTTAAAAACTTGCTCGATAGAGCTATAGGATTGAACTTGCCTCCTTTGCTGCATCACAAGTGTTAAATAATAATTATTTAAAAGAGTTCATAACTTGTGGCAGCTTAAAACATTTTCCTTTATTTTCTGAAATCGTCTGCAGACATTTTATACGGTATGAATCCATCTACAACTCATCTTCTTGTGGTGTCGAGAAGTAGGCCTCCTCCTCGAACATCGTGATCAGCCCAATTAAAGCAGAACTCACAGCCTTTACATAACCGGCCCAACCAAAGCAAGCTCATGGTTACTTAATAACCGACTAAGTTGTAACAAGACTCATGGTCACCTAATCTAATGCATGCATTGTCCTACATCGTGCAGGACATTATCATGTTCGTCCACATGACTTATTCTCATAACATCAAGTAGATGATTGCATACCAAAAACATTCTAAACTCAAGCAAATCAATCAATTTATTAAAAAGCGCATATAATGAATAATAAGCGCATTCATCTTTAGTTTTAGTTCAGAAAGCCCACCTGGAAGTGGCGTAATTCAATCTATCTCTTTTATTTCGCTGCTTCTACCTCTCGTCTTCACTGGTACCTTTCAAAATAATATTTAATGAGGACGAGTTCGGGAAACAACGAATACTTGTCTCTTTACTCGGACTTCTACATAACTCGGGCTCAAATTTCTCGATTACTCTATTTAACCAATTTATTCCTATTTTTTACCCAAGCTTTAATCGACAGTTGAGACTCTTACATTGCTTAAAATAATAATAACATCTAATTTCCAAAACTTATTGAAAATCAATAACTCATTACTTCGTAAAAATCGATTTCTCAATTTCCTTAGTTATTCTACTTATAAAAATTCTTAAGATTATTCACACAACACTTTTTACTATAACATCAACTGCACAACACTTAATTATTCATACACAACACATAATTATTCATACACAACACATGTATGCTTACATAAATAATCAATATTTATATTATATTATTATTTTGCTTGACTTTTTAACTCAAACTTTAGATTCTCGTTTTCTTATGCAACTAACTTCATTTTACTTAGAAACATTCAAGGAATCTAATTATGAATTTTATTTTAGATTTCGAGACTTTTTACTAATTTTAACGAGTCAATGCTCGACACGTTTCTCGAGATATATATACAAACTTGCTCGGAATATTCTCAAAATTTTATACCTTACTAGAAATAATTTTGATTGAACGATTTCTTACTCGATTATATTTTTGAACTCGAGAATTGAGAAAATACTATTTATACTTATTATTTCTCGTCATGTATCTATTTTATCATTAGGAACTCGTTTTTGCTCGATTCAACTTCTAACATACTTTAATTAATTATCTAAACTATTTTAAATCATTAGTTTACTTAATTTCACTTAATTTCTCGTTAGTCAACTTTTGTTACGTTTTGTTGACTTTTTCATAACTTAGTCGTACGAATTCCGAATTGAGTGATTCAAGTGGCTATCGTACTTGTTTTTATCTCATCTTTACGTTGATAACATCATTTACATCTTTTACTGTAATAGCCCGCTACCCGGTCTATGCAGATAACCGGACTATCACTTGAAACCGTAGAATAAACCGTTGACATTACATAACTTGACTTTACAAGAAATGGAGATTTTCAAACAAGCTTGGCTTCGAAGGGAACCGAGGAGACTTCCTCAACTTGACATTACCCTAGCTTGGTCGTCTTGGGGTCAAAGTATGAGAACTTTGACCCCGCACTACGGAAGCATTGATTAAGACTAACCGTGATCGGTTTAGTCGAGTTCGAAAAACGTTGAGCTTAAGTTTGTAAATTAACATACATTCAATGAAAAGGGAGATGACGATCCAAGTGATCGTCATTCGGAATATTCTTTGATGCCAACACACCTCCATCTCAATCGTCACTCGACCTATTTTGAAAAGAAATACTTTGGGCTGAGTAGTTTTGGTACTTAGTGAGGTTCGTGCCCCTTTTTCAAAAATATTTTTACAGAAATATTTGAAAGATATAGCATGCTCATTTCGTATACAAAGGCAATAACTTTAAAAAGAAAATATTTAACCCATGCATACGTAAAAATATTTTAACTTAACTTGGCGCGCATCATAGCTCGACTACAGTGTTACCTTTCCCGATTCTTCGAGTGGGGAGCCACTCCCACTCTCCGAAACGTCATAAGTACATGTGTGCGCACAACCTTGGGGTGTACGGTCCCAAGGCCGATCGTAAATAAATGGCACGAAGCCCATAACATCATATGGTAAACATGAGTAGTGAGCAAAAATATTTAACATGCATTATCACTTTTCATGAAAGCAGTTAGGGCTTAATAACCCAAAAAGTTACCTCTGTGGGGCTTATAACCCACAGTTTGAAAATAGAACCTACCTCTTATCCTTGACGTAGATATCCTCTTGCGTCCCTAGCTCTTGGTGTCTCCTACAAGACAATCTAGATTCTTAACATTTGACTCGAAGGATCAATTAGCCTATCGATAATCTTAAAGATCAACCTATTCCCGGTCTTTAACATTTAAAACTGAAAATCTATCAAGGCATTGCCTTGATGTTTTTATAGAAATCGAATCACAGATTCTTAGTGAAGACATGCATCTTAGAGGTTTAATCAATACCTGATTTTGAAATCATGTCATGCTATACAATGCCATGCCATGCTTTGTCATGATTCATATATGTATGCATGTCACATAATTAACCATGTATGATATCATATCTTACTTATACAACTAAACTCATGCATACGTGTCATATCATTTAATCATGTCACATTTGATTAACATGCTTCAACAAGTATAATTTTACACAAATATATCATCATATATTAAGTTAATTAATTCATAATTAATTAACACACATATATCATCATATATTAAGTTAATTAATCCATAATTAATTAACACACATATAGATAATTAATCCACTCATGATTAATTAGTACATAATTAATTAATTAAAAAATTAATTAATTGATAACATAGAATTAATTAATTAATAATTAATTATTAGTCACGATTAATCAAGTCACACATAAGTGCATGCTAATAATTTAATTAAATAAATTAATTAACCTTTAAGAAGTTCAAGTCATAAAACACTGATGTTGGACTATTTAAAAAATTAATCAGATAAATTGATTAGGCAAAAGTGGCCCAAGGCCCAAACACATAGGTCCTACAAATAAATATCAATCTTATTGGGCTTATTAATCATAAACATATATGTCACATAAATATCTAGATTGGGCTAGCACATAAAAATATATTGGGCTTTATTAAATAAAATTAGATAGGTTGTGTCTCTTAAGGAAGAAATAATTTAATAGGAAAAATATGGCCCAAGTTCATATTGAATTAATTGAATCTGGTCAAGGCCCAAACCACATAGTTCACATGCATAAATAAATATTTTGGCCCAACAGAAGACATAATTATAAAATCTGGTAAATTCAGCCTAATAACCCAAGTCCAATTCATTTGGATCCAAAACTTAATAATTTAGCCCAACTTAATTATCCAACTATTTTAATTCATAAGGTAAATCTATAATGACCTCAAATAAATTCCAACACAACAAATTAGCATACAAAATAGTTTAATTATGTTGTCAAGGTCCTCCATAAACATTTTCAAACATTAAATTTCAAATTTTAGCATACAAGTAAAAAAGACACATTCTGGAAATTTTCAGCATGACACTCGACGTCGTAAAATCCAACTAAAATAGTAAACGAACTCGAAAAGACTTGAATTTTTTATAGGATTCTCTTAACACATAAAAGAGTTCTCAGAATTTGTTATACTTCAAAAATTTAAGGTTTTACTTGCCCAAACGGGGCCTCGTTTGCAGATTAATGAATCTGCCAAAAGTTGCAATTTTGCTGCACAACAATTCACTTAAAAATTCGATATAAAATCACTCGTTTGGCAAATAGAGATGAGAAATATCAATTTGGAAACCTTAGAATGTCTAGTTTCAATTTGTAAAAGGAAAAGATCCTAAAAGTTATGAATCAAGGGGAAAATAGCCCCAAACATTTTACTCACGTGGCTACCTCAAAAGCTTGGTTCATGGACACCAGTGCTACTGTGCATATCTGTGTCAACCGAGACTTGTTCTACACTTAAAAAGAGGTTGATGAAAAATCAATCACCGAGGCTAGATGTCGAACTTCTCAAGTTGTTAGAATGGGCACTGTGGTTCTCCAACTAATCTCGGGCATGGAGGTTGCCTTGAAGGATGTGTTGCATGTCCCAACAGTCCAAAAGAATCTAATTTCTGGCATTAAGTTGACTACAAAAGATTTTGATTTGAACTTTCATGGTGATCATGTTGTAATTCATAAGTGGGGAAAGACTCTCGGTAGGGGTTATGCCTGTGAGGATCTTTTCAAACTTAGTGTTAGAGCTTGTAAGCCTCCTAAGGCAGTTGCTAATAAATATGCTTCTACTTCTGCTTACTTGCTTGAGTGCTCTGATTTATGGTACTGTAGACTTGGTCACGTAAATCTAAATGCTATAAAAAGATTAGTATACATGGATTTACTAAAGATAAATGAATTTAATACACAAGACAAATGTGAAATCTGTGTGGAAGCTAAAATGGCTAAGTTACCATTTAAATTGGTTGAAAGGAGCACTAAACCTCTAGAACTAATTCACACTGATGTTTGTGGTTTAAAGTTTGACGAAGTTAGAGGCGGTAAAAAGTATTTTATTACTTTTATTGAAGATTGCACAAGATACTGTTATCTTTACTTGTTAAGAAGTAAAGATGAGGCTATTGAAGCATTTAGAAACTTCAAGAATGAAGCCGAAAATTAACTTAGTTGTCGAATCAAGATGGTTCGAAGTGATAGAGGTGAAGAATATGTTGCTCCATTTGCTGAATTATGCAACGAAAGTGGTATAATCCATCAAACGACTGCTTCTTATTCACCACAATAAAATGGCGTTGTTGAACGTAAAAATTGAACTCTTAAAGAGATAATGAACGCTTTGTTGATTAGTTCGGGATTACCCTAGAATATGTGGGGGGAAACTGTTCTAATAGCCAATATCTTGAACAAGAGTCCACTCAAACGGAAGGACGTGACTCCCTATGAGCTTTGGAAAGGAAGGAAACCTTCGTATAAATACCTCGAAGTGTGGGGTGTTTACCTAAGGTAGAAGTGCCTTTACCAAAACAAGTTACAATTGGACCTAAGACGATAGATTGTATCTTTATTGGTTATGCACTCAACAACAACGCTTATCGGTTTGTAGTACACAAATCGGAGATACCCGATGTTCATGTGGGTACAACGATTGAATCAATGAATGTTATGTTCTTTGAGAATATCTATCCTAATAAGGATAAGATTGACCCTAACTCTAGCAAGAGAGTTGAGGATGAAGCTACAAGTTCTAAACTTGTAGGTGAACCTACGAGTTTGAAACCTGTAGATGGAAATGAAGCCACAAGTTCTAAAACGATGTTTTATGGACCATCGAATAGAAAACAACCTAGGTATACTCCTGTAAATGTAGAACATAGGCATGGTACTAGAGTTCAAAAAGTAAAGATTTATGGACCAGACTATGTCGTTTTAATGCTAAACGGTGAACCGGTGACTGTAAGAGAAGCCTTATCCGGTCCGAATGCGGCTTTGTGGAAAGAAGCAATAGACATCGAGATTAAGTCTAGTATGCAGAATCACACTTAGGTGTTAGTTGATCTACCACCTGGTAGTAAAGCTTTAGGAAGTAAGTTGATCCTAAAAGAAGAAATACAAGTCTGACGGGACTATTGATAAATACAAAGCCCGACTTGTAGTTCAAGGGTTTAGACAAAAAGAAGGATATGATTTCTTCGATACCTACTCACATGTGACAAGGCTTACTTCCATTAGGACGCTTCTCACTATTGCTGCTTTGTGCAATCTTAAGATTCATCAAATGGATATAAAGACAACATTCTTGTACGGTGAACTATATGATGAAATCTATATGAAACAACCGGAGGGTTTGTTGTACCTGGGCAAGAGCACAAGGTAGGCAAACTTCAACGGTCTTTGTATAGGTTAAAACAAGAGCCTCTGCAATGGCACTTGAAATTTGACGAAGTAATATTGTCAAATGGTTTTAAGATCAACGGGAGTGACAAATGTGTCTACATTAAGAAAATGGGTGATGATTACGTTATCATTTGTCTATATGTAGATAACATGTTGATAATAGGTAGCAACTCTCGTGTGATTGGTGAAACTAAAAGGATGCTAAGTAAAAACTTTAGCATGAAAGACATAGGTCTAGCTGACATTATTCTTGGAATTAAAATTCTAAGAAGGCCGAATAGAATTGCTTTGATGAAATCTCACTATGTTGAGAAAGTGTTGAAGAAGTTCAATGCTTACGATAAACCTATAGCTAAGACTCCATGGGAATCTAGTGTTTATCTGGATGAACATAAAGGTGAACCGGTTGGTCAAGATGAATATGCTAAGATCATTGGAGGTTTGATGTATCTCACAAACTGCACTCGACCTGATTGAGCGTGTTCGGTACACAAGTTGAATAGCTACACGGCTAATCCAGGTAAAAAACATTGGAAAGGCCTCGAACGTATTCTGAGATATTTGAAACATACTCAGAATTTTGCGATTCATTATTCTAGAGAGCCTGCTGTACTTGAAGGGTACAGTGATGCTAATTGGATATCTGAATCGAAAGATTCATTTTTGACGAGTGGATATGTATTCACTATTGGGGGTGGTTTTGTTTCTTGGAAGTCCAAGAAATAGACTTGTATAGCAAGATCCACCTTGGAATCTGAGTTTATAGCTTTGGATAAAGCTGGTGAAGAAGCTGAATGACTTAAGAATTTCCTCGAGGATATTCTATGTTTGCCGAGGCCTGTGTCCTCAGTGTTAATTCACTACGATAGCCAATCTGCAATTGGACGAGCACAAAATGTATTTTATAACGGTAAATCTCGACATATTCGTCGACGATACAATACCGTGAGACATTTGATCACGAGTGGGGTTATCTCGATTGACTATATGAACTCAATAGATAATCTTGTTGATCCGCTAACTAAAAGCATAAGTCGAGATCAAATGTATAAGCTGTTAGAGGGAATGGGTGTAAAATCCACATGTTAAGGATGATTATAGTTGAAACCTAACCTTGATGATTGGAGAATCCCAGGAACTTGGTTCAAAGGGACAACGAAGCTATAAGAATCCATGTGATAAACACTCGAACTTGCCTAATCTCTGAAAACAGTGAGTGTTTGTAACCTGCATGAGGTGAGGTTAAGTTTTATAACTTTTAATGATTCTTAGATACCTCAGGGAGGTCAAGTATAGTAGGATACTTGGGTAAAAGAATCACCTCTGTAAGTGTGAAGTGTGGCTACTTCAACGAAGCACTTATAAATCCAAAGGGTGTTCCAAGGCCGTAATGGACACAAACGTGAGAACGGACGAGGATTGAGACAATATTGTGTCAATGTTGTTGACTCAGTATACACCAAGTAGGACTAGTTCAAGGCATTACGTTCATTAGGCCACCAATATACTTGATGATGTTGACTATGGAAAGGTTCAACGCCACAAGCCACCAAACCAAATGTAATAACGTCTTTTGAGAACTGAGCTAAGTGTTTGCATACATTTGCATATAGCTTTCTCACTCATGTGGGGGATTGTTGGAAGTAATGGTTGAAAAATCATTATTTATGTCGGTTAATTATTTAATTGTTAAGAATTAAATAATTGAGGATTATTTACTTGTCAAGTAAATAGTCGAAATATATTCATGTTCTCGAAACCATTATTTGGTGAGTGAGAAATGATATATTTGAGTTGTGTATTAGAGATGAATTAATTTGTACGAGCTCGAACTCGGGCCTAAGAGTTGAGCTTTTAAAATTGTTGATAATTGGGCTTGATCGATTCGTATAAGCAATTGAACATTATATTGTTTAATGTTAATTGTATTTGCCCCAATAGAAAAAAAATACATAAAATCAAGAAATTTAACTTTAATTTTAAAGTCATGAAACCTCCGTAATAGTGAATTGATTTGGTCTTAAGAATCAATTCATAACAGCCATGCAATTGATGGCATTATAGAGCAGACTTTAATTTCTTGATTTAAAAAACCGACGAATCTTCGTGCATTGTATTGATGGAGAATTAATCCTCCATGGAGTGAGCACCCTATAAATAGTAGTGGGATCATTGCATTCCATACTTGAAGAAGCCATCGACATTCTCTAATTTCATACAAATCAAAAAGCATTGCATATCTTTTCTAGAGTTCAGTTCTCCTCCTCGTCCAGTTCGCCGGAGCTCTCCAGTTTGCGGTGTTGCTACTGTAGAGACGTGAAGTCGCTTACCTTTGGGGACGAGCCGCCAATTCGTGAGCACTACCGAGGCATTTCTCGTCTTGCGGGCAGAAGGAATATTCTAGAGACATCTAAACCTGGTTTTGTTTAGTTTTTGTTGTTTCGATTATCTCCTTATATTTCTAATTTGGTTCTTGTTAATTCATATTTTATTTTGATTTCTTTGTAATTTGTCACGAGCTAGTACATCGGTTCTAACATATAGGCTATGTTGTAAGAAAGATTTGAAATATAGTAGTATTAGATACAATCGACTTTAAACTTTTAATCTTAAATCATTAAGATAAATCTTGGGATCCCGGCCAACTCACTTTGATAAATCTTAATTATCTCTTATCTCTTGAAGGTATCATGCAATTGATGATCCATTTATTTTATATTGATTCATTTTTCTTTTAAGGGTATATTTACATCGGTTGTAGATTTATCATTGAAAAATGAGAGATAAAAAAAAATAGAAAATTATTATAATTTTCACCATTTTATATCACATATTTACTGGGTATGGTCTCCTACCCTTTCCCATTTTCATATCTTTTGTCCAATTAAAAAATATTCACACCCTAGCCCCCATATTATAAAAATATCCATAATTGGACTGAAAGTGAAGGAAAAAAGGTTGACCAGAAAAATTATTCATCTTGCCCAGAAAAAAATAAGAATTGTAGTAAACGTGTAAAATGAATATAAAACGTATGAAGAAAATTTATATTCCACTATATACTTTCCATTAAAATAAACACATTCTTACATATTATAGTATAATTTTGTTAAACCAAGCTTATTATACAAGAAATAACATATTTTGAAAATACTTCAACGGGATTTTCTAATCGATCAATATAAATATATCTAACCATGATTACCTTATCCTAAGGGTGTGCTTTGGTTGCTCAGATTATTTAATACAAAATTTTATATTATTATTCTTTTAAGAATCATCATCTATGAAATTAAAAATATTCAAAATTAAGAAACAATTATTAAATTAATTAAAGTTTAAGAATCAATTTATTTGCTACTCATCTTGAAATATACCGTCCTAGACAAATGCCATAGCATGTTATTTGAATTCCATAAGACTAAAATACGTAAAGAAAAAATGAAATATAAATATACAAAATAATGACTTTATTATTGAGCTCAATATACCTTCCACCAAGAGTTGATTTTTTTGATAAGCTTAAAGTCACGAGAGAGAGAGTATCATCCATTTTTATTTTTTCATTTACTTTTTAGTTTCCTCTTCTCCATAAGGCTATCTGCAATTTTTGGAGATCATTAGTGGTCTCTAAGGTGTCTCCAACATCATCTTTTTCATTAGAGACAGCTTAGAGACACCTACCCCTGCAACCCAACTATCTCCAAGTTGTCTCTAATTTTAATATTAAACAATTCTCCATTTCCATTAAATTAATTCATAAAATTCCATTAATAAATATAACATAAATCATTACATTAATTCAAATAAAATAAAATATTACATTAATTCAAATAAAAAAATTACATTAATTAAAATAAAAAAAAATTACATTAATTAAAATATGGACTACTCGTGTAGAGGTCAAAATTTGCGCCAAACGTGCTCGATGAGATCATTAGTAAGCCGATGGTGCTTTCGTTGATCTCTCAAGTCGACTTCCCATCTGAGATATTCTTCAAAGGCGAGCGGAGTGGCCCTCTGGGATATCCTGCTCTCCAATTCTCCGCATCCTCTTACTCGTCTTCGATGATCATGTTATGCAAAATAATGCACATAAACATGATATCTCGGAGATGCCTCGTATACCAGCACCGACCCAGAGCCTAGAGTATTCCCCATCGGGCTTGGAGAACTCCAAAAGCCCGCTATATGTTCTTTCTGGCAGATTCCTGCATCTTTTTGAACCTCGCCGTCTTTGGATCAGTTTCAACCTTCGGCATCTTGATCAGTGTTGGCTAAGAAAGGTAGATCCCGTCGATCAAGTAGTACCCCTTGTCGTACTGCCGATCCATGACGGTGAAGTTGCACGCCGGAGCCTTATCTTCAAGCACGTCGGCGAACAAGGGCGACTAATTGAGGACGTTGATGTCGTTGTTGGAGTCGGCACACCAAAAAAGGCATGCCAGATCAACAAATCATGCGACGCCACCGCCTCCAAAATTAAGGTGGGCTCGCCCTGATCGCCGTGCTTATAGGCAGCCGCCCACCCTTTTGGGCAGTTCCTCCATGCCCAGTGCATGCAATCCAGGCTCCTAAGCATCCCCAGAAACCCATGTCGCGCCTCGTGTATTTGGAGCAGGCGAGCGGTTTTAGCTTCCTCAAGTATCCCTCACCGAAAAGGTCGATCATTGCTTGGCAAAATTTTTTGAGGCAAAGCTGGCCCGTGCTATCTCCAATCTTCAGGTACTCGTCGAGCACATCCGCAGCACCACCGGTGGCCAAGTGCATCTCGTCGATGAGTGAAGAAGTGGACTTTGTCCTCCAATGTCTTGCTGATGCGCAAAAATGGATGCTTATGCATCCGAAAACGGCGTCCAAAAATGTTCTTGCCGTAGGTGGGGTTGTAGGCGAAGTAGTGGGCATGTAGGAGTGCACACGCCGCTTCATGGTCGCGGTTGATGAACGACTCACCCTCATCATGGAGGGCTCATTCCACATTCGCCATCATCTCCAGGATCCGTCGTCGATGCCGGTCTCTTCATATTCCACCGACGAAATTGAAGTGCTCGATGAAGACATCTTTTTAGAGTTGAATTTGAGAGAGAAAATAAGGTTATTTTTTCTTGTGGGATGAATGAGGGATGAGAGATTGAATTTATAGTGTAAAAAAAGAATTAAAAAAAATAAAATAAAATCAGCTTGTAGCCTTTGGAAAACGGTCAAATTTTTCAATTTTTACCCATTAGGTGTTGGAACCGATTATTGAAAACCGATTCGTTTTCACCCATGGATCAGTTATGGATATCTAACAAACATATACAAAATCCACACCTAGCATGCTCCTATGAATTTAATTACAATCATAGGATGTTTATTCGGAATACCTGCTGTTGGGAAATTTATTAGTATGAGTTTTGATGAATTCCAAAACCGACTGACCCCAACTAAGTAGATGTTGCCAGAGCCTAGTGTTAGAAATTACGCTCGCTGTTTGAGCAAAGTTAAGATTTTATCTTTATAGGTCTCCAGCTGAAGATGGTGACAAGGCATCACCCAAACAGAACATCAGTTGTCATGAAATGCAACTGAGAGCTCATTGTTCAGATGCAAAGAGGGGGAAGTCTTCAGAACATCAGTTGTGAAGAAAACCAACTGAGGGTTCATCAGATGAGAAACAGTAGAGAGGAAGAGAACATCAGATGAAAAGGAAGTCATCTGAAGGTTCAAACCCAACCGACTAAATACAAGGAAGACAACTGAGTGTTCAGTTTCAGAACCTCAGGTGTAGAACTCAACCAAGAAGATCAACAACTTGAAGTTCAAAGTCAGCTGAGAGTTCAACGGTTCAGAACATCAGCTGAAGACCACTCAGATAAAAATCAAGATTTTCAACCTACTAACCGAGGTTGACTGTCAGAAAGGTTAAGATTTGAATTTCAAAAGAAAGTCATATGAGGGTTTGACCGTTCAGTCATTACCCCATCTGGCCCAACACAAGGCTGTCTCAGATGGAAAGCAGAAGAGCACAGATGCCATATCGGGAAAGTCTACAGAGATGAGAGACAAGCCATCGCTTTCAACGATCAAAGATCAACAGCTCCTCCAACGGCTAGTTGATACTCTCCGCCTATAAATAGAGGCATTCTCTCATTCGAGAGGTCTACCAGAGATTGAGACAGAGAAGAGTGATTGCGAGAGAAACAAGCGCAAGAAAAATCTGCAAAAATCATATTCTAAGAGCATCAGTAGCTGAGAGTTCAAGAGTGATAGAACATTAGTAGCTGAGGGTTCATAGAGTTATAATCTGTCTTAGATCTTAGTTTGAGTGTTCATTCGTTCAAGCCATAGATCCAGCTCTCATTCGTGATCGAGTTGTAGTTGGAAAACCCACCCACATACACACCCTAAAAAGTGTTTGTTAGGATCATACTCTTCCTATAATTGAGTAGTTAGGTTGTCAAGTACCCGCAAACTTGACATAGATTGTTAAGTACCCGTAAACTTAACTGTAAAGGTTGATAAGTACCCGTAAACTTATTGTAACGGTTGCACAACCCGGGTAAGCTGTGTGGAACTGTCCAGAAGAACTTGGACTGAGGTGTGAGGATTCACACCTCCCCGTGGACGTAGGAGTTATCTCCGAATCACGTTAAATCTTGTGTGTCTGTCTTTATTATTATTCAGTTACTTATTGCATTTTTGACTGACCAAACTAACCGGCATACAAACTGCATCCGCACATATTCAACTGTTTTGGTTATTGACCAACCGTGCATAAAAACGTGTGTTGTTTTACGAGTTGTTAATTTCCACCACTCTCCGCACAGCACTTCACTTCCAACTGAGTGTTTCTTCCTCAGTTGTGAGTCTAGCTGAGTCTTTCTACTCAGTTGTGATTCCAGCCGAGTCTTCTTACTCGGTTGTGATATTTTTTTGGGGGTTAAGTTTTCAAAAGTTGAAAAATCCTAACTGGTGTATTCCCCCCCCATACACCAGTAACTCGTTTCGGGACCATCAAGTGGTATCAGAGCAGTGGTTCAAAAGACTGCTGACTCTGTTTCACAAGGTGTGAATTCGAGAAAGTTTCTTCAGTGGTCAACTGAACAGATCTATTTTTCACGCTAGTGCATATCTGCTTGCATATTTGTTCTGATTGCTGTGTGCAGATGGACGTCAAGGATAAGATCGTCGTCATGTTCTCTGTAGTCAATACTTCATGGAGAACACGAATGAAGAAGATCCTTCTGTCAAAGCATCACAGGATGCAACAAGTTCTCTCTTTCGGACCGATCGTCATTAAAGAAAGAATAGCTCGCACTCCCACAAATCCCAACGATGGGGATACAGTGGTAGAGTATGTGGAGAAACAGCCGGAAGACTACACTCCAGAGGAGGCCAAGGTGAGCCAGTTGGATATCTGGGCTCAGAGCACAATAATGTCCACACTTGGACAAGATTATCTGCCTTGGATAGAGGAGTGTGAGACCGCGAAAGAAATGTGGGACATCCTGGAATCGCTAAGTGAAGGAAGCGATGAGACGAAGGAAAACAAGTTCTCACATGCATGTCAAGATTTCGACAACTTCAGTCTGCGACCTGAAGAGACCATCGATCAGCTAGAGCTCCTGTTTATGAACATCATTAGAAGAATCCAGTCCATCCGAAGAGGAAAATACACACTAAGAGAAATCAATCTCAAAGTGTTGCAAGCTCTACCGGCTGAGTGGGATACCTTCACCAATATCCACGAAAGCCGAGCTGACCTTGGTGAAATGGGGACTGAAAGATTGTTCTCAATCTTAAATGGAAATGAGTATAAGGTCAATAGGAGGAGATCTCAGTCCTCAGGTCAGACGAGTAGAATTGAGGATGTTGGCTCAGCCTCAAAGTCAGTTGCTCCCCGAGCTGACTACTCGAAATTGAGATCATCAAGGCCAACCAGATCAGCTGACACGACTGCAAAGGAGCCAAGCAGAGAGGAACTGCAACAGAACATTGCAGCTCTGTCAAAGAAGCTAGCCGACATGGACACTCGGTTCGGGAAATACAAACGATTCTACAAATCAAACCGAACTCGAGACAGCTCAAAGCCTGTCACCAACGGTTGCTTCAAATGCGGCAAGGAAGGACACTTCAAAGCTGACTGTCCAGACCTCTCAAAGAAAGAAAGAGAAGCGTTGAGGGCCAAGCAAACTGCACAGAACAAGGCTATGGTAGCAGAAGAAGCAGGTGACGACATGGACATCTTCACAGACACTGAAGATGAGGATGAACTGACCTCTACCAACAACGTCATCAGTTAGGATCAATGCCTCATGGCACTTGGAACCGACCAAGATGATATTGAGGTACAATCTAATCCTGCTCAGTTAAACTCTTCCAATACTTCTAACATGCAGGAATCTCTGAACGATGAGTTGGAACCCTCCTGGAGTGATTTTCAAGAACTCAGTGAGGAGCTGCATCACCAATCGGTTGAGTTTAAGAGTCTTCAAGCTCAGTTCGCCAAACTTGAAGATTCCTTAACCGAAAAGGACGATCTGATCAAGAGCCAAACGGAAGAGATTGACAATCTCTAATCAACTGAATGCTGCCAGCCAACCTAAGGCTTCAACTGATGAGGAGTTAAAGAAACAGATCAAGAAGCAGGAAGATCAGTTGAACAAGCAAGAGGCGCAGATCGGCCAGCTGGTGAAAAAGTCAGACGAACAGTCCGAGTATATAGCTATTCTTCTCAAAGAGTTGCAAACTGAAAAGGACAACCTGTTCAAGCTATATCAGTCATCCAAGATCATAGAGAATCTAATCAGTTACAGCCGACAGATGGATGACTTGTCAGGACTCGGTTACGATGTGGTTAAAGATAGTGGAATTCCTCCAGCAACCTTCATCAAAGCTGTTGAGGTCAAGGTTGTCGAACCTAACACAGTTGAATCTGAATCTCCCCAAAGTAATGCAACTTCCACTTCTCAGCAAGCTCAACCGACCAAGGGAACTCCAACTGAGAAGGGAAAAGAAGCAGTGGATGAACAGAACGTTCCATCGGTTGGGATATCAACCGAGGGGGAATGTTCCAAGTCACAGAAGAGAAACCAGAGGTGTCGGAGATACAACCGAAACAAAAATTAGAACCGACCTCTGAACCATCCACATAACTGACCACAGAAAGAATGGAACCGACCGCAGAGCCAACAAGGACTCAACCATCTGAATCAACAGCGGTTCCAACATCAGTTCGACCAAAGGTTCCAACCGAGTCAACCAATGAGGAACTGGTCGAACAACTGGAGATATTCATGCCATAATATGAATCATCAACAGGGCATGAACAGCTACAGACAACCCTCAGGAAGTTGGAATTAGAATCAGCCACAAAGATTCCAACATGGCGTCCGACCTCACAGACAAATTCAACAGGATAAAAATTGCCATCAAAACAGGGGGAAAGCCTCACCTCCTAAAGCCCAACATGGGAGAAATCCAACTCCTCCCAAGAAACAGAGCATCACTTCTAACAACAAGCCTAAGGATAACCGATGTGTTGTTATAGTTGATGAAAATGGGCAGATCATTTGGAATGACAAGGCTATTCGTGTATACAGGGAAAAGCGACGCATAGTTCCAGGGGGAACTGGTTCTAACCCTCCAGGACCCAACTGAAATTGGGGACCTAAGCGAGTTTCTCTTTGCAGGTACAGGAGAAACAGCTGTGAAAGAAGAAGGCGTCTGCTACAATGTGGGTGATGGATAGTGGATGCTCGAAACACATGACAAATCTGAAGGATTTGCTTGGAAGTTTCGTGGAGAAAGAAGGTCCATCAGTTACTTTTGGTGATAACTCAAAAGGTTACACCAGAGGTTATGGTACCCTTGAAACCAATCATGTTTCGATTTTTAATGTGTCTTATGTTGATGGATTGAAGCATAACTTGCTCTCCATCAGCCAATTCTGTGATAATGGTTTCTCTGTCAAGTTTGATGCACAGGGTTGCAGGGTTAAAGATGTCGGATTAAAGCAGGTGATATTGTTGGGAAATCGATCACCAACAGGGAATGTCTACTACGCTGACGGGAACAGCAGCCTCCCTGACACCTGTCTGTTATCAAAGAGCAGTTCTGATGTGAGTTGGCTGTGGTACAGAAGGCTCAACCATCTGAACTTCAAGACGATGAACCGACTCGCCAGACAAGAACATGCAAGAGGCATACCAAACATAGTGTTTTCAACAACACACATCTGCAGTGCATGCCAGCTGGGAAAGCTCGCTAGATCCTCCTTTTGGTTGAAGTCAACTCCCTCAACCGACCGAGTGTTACAGCTGATCCATATGGATCTCTTCGGGACAGTTACACCAAAGAGCATAAATGGCAACGAATATACATTGGTTGTAACTGATGATTACTCGAGGTACACGTGGACCATTTTCATGCGTCACAAGAGTGAAACCCGAGATGAGCTGCCCAAGCTGATGGATCGGATATTGAACCAACAAGAGATGAAGATCATTTCTATCCGATCAGATCGTGGAACTGAGTTTCTAAATGAAACCATCATCGAGTATTGCGAGAAAAATGGAACTACCCATCAGACATCAGCCGCGCGTACTCCGCAACAAAATGGAGTAGCTGAGCGAAGGAACAGAACGCTGAAGGATGCAACCACATCCATGTTAACCAGCTCAGCTCTACCAAAGAGATTTTGGGCTGAAGCGATCAACACTGCATGCTACACTCAAAACCGGTCTCTTCTAACCAAGCGGTTGGGAAAGACACCATATGAGCTATGGAGACGCAGGAAGCCAAATATTTCTTATTTTCGCGTCTTTGGTTCTAAGTGTTATATTCACAACAATGGGAAGACTCAGTTGAAAACTTTTGATGCCAAAGCTTCGAAGGGCATATTTCTTGGATATGCTGCTCGAATCAAGGCATACAGAGTTTTCAACAACAGCTCTCGTGTTGTGGAAATAACACCTCATGTTAGTTTTGATGAATCTACCTTTGAGTGCAGGGAACAGGTTAAAGGACAACAAGCAGATCCAGCTGTTCCACCAGTTCTCACCAGATCGCAAGCTCTAAGGGAAAAGAACCTAGCTGAACCACTGGTTTGGGCAACTGAGGATGAGGATCCATACTCCTCTGAAGATGAATGCGAAGATCCCAGCACATCCCAAGGGGGAACTTCAGCTGATGCTCCTCCAACTGCTTCAGCATCCGAAGCCCAACCGAGTCCGGTTCAACCTAATACCAATGTTGAGGATCCAGACTCAACAACTGATCAATCACAAGCTCTGAAAACTCCAACTCAGATTTTAGAATAGCCACAGTTGGAAGAAGAAGGAAGATGCAACCGAAGATGGTATGAAGTCCATTTCACTGACAACATCATCGGTGATCCAACCGAGGGTGTGCGTACAAGGAGCCGAGTTGCAAATCCAGAATCAACTGAAGAAAACTCCAACACTTACGCCCAATATGCTGAGGAGTTGGCAGTTCTAGAGGAGTTCGAGCAAGCTGGAGATGTTGTCATGATTTCTTGCTTTGTAGCTGATGTACCAGAACCGAAGAATGTTGGGGAAGCTCTCAACTGTGTTCACTGGACAACAGCCATGCAAGAAGAACTGAATGAGTTTCTACGCAACTGTGTATGGGAGTTGGTAGAAAGACCAAATGGTGTCAAGGTGATTGGATTGAAGTGGATTTTCAAAAACAAGAGAGACGCCATTGGATTCATAGTGAGGAATAAGGCAAGGTTGGTAGCTCAAGGATACTGCCAACAAGAAGGAATCGACTTTGAAGAATCTTTCGCGCCTGTTGCAAGGCTGGAAGCCATCCGAATCTTTCTAGCTTATGCCGCACATCACAAGTTCAAAGTGTATCAGATGGATGTAAAGTGTGCATTCCTCAACGGAGATATCAAGGAAGATGTATATGTTGAACAGCCTCCAGGTTTTGAGACTAGAGATGGAAGAGTGTACACGTTGAAGAAAGCTATCTATGGTCTAAAGCAAACACCAAGGGCCTGGTATGACACTCTTTGTGGTTTTCTACTGAACTCAGGATTCAAACGAGGATCAGTTGACAAAACCCTGTTCACCATCAAAGTTGGAGATGATATACTTGTAGTGCAAATCTACGTGGATGACATCATATTCGGTTCCAAGTCGGAGGAGCTGTGCAAAAAGTTTTCAGATCTCATGAAGGAGAAGTTCGAAATGTCAATGATGGGCGAGATGAATTATTTCCTTGGATTACAAGTGAAGCAGTCACCAGAAGGGATTTTCATCAATCAGTCCAAGTATACAAAGGAGCTCATCACCAAGTTCAGATTGCAAACAAGTAAAATCACAAGGATCCCAATGAATACTAACTGGAAGATTGAACCCGGAGCTGAGGGAAAGCTCGTGGATGCCAACAAGTATAGAGGGATCATCGGTTCTTTGCTATATCTAATTGCGAGCCGGCCAGACATATCATACGCAGTTGGAGTATGTGCTCGATTCCAAGTTCAACCAAGAGAAGCACACATGTTGGCAGCGAAGAACATCATCAAGTATCTGAAGGGAACTGTTAATGTTGGATTGTGGTATCCAACTGACGACAATATCCAGCTGACCGGATACTCAGATGCGGACCTAGCAGGAGATCGGTTGGACAGGAAGTCTACTTCTGGACACTGTCAGTTCATGGGAAGCAAGCTGGTTTCATGGTTCTCCAAGAAACAAGCATGTGTTGCTACTTCTACAACCGAGTCAGAGTATATGGCTGCCGGAAGCTGTTGCATGCAAGTGTTGTGGCTGAAGCAACAGCTGAGAGATTATGAAGTTGCAATTGGACAGGTTCCCATTTATTGTGATAGCTCGAGTGCCATAGCTATCTCTCTGAATCCTGTTCATCATTCTCGGGCAAAGCATATCGACATTCGTCATCATTTCATCCGAGATCATATTGAGAAAAAGGATGTATCCATGGAAAAGATCCCAACTGAGATTCAGAGAGCTGATATCTTCACCAAACCTCTACCTGAAGCCCGGTTCAAGATGTTATGTGATCTTCTTGGACTATTGGATCCATCAGATGAAGAGTCATCCGAGCTGAAGAGGATCCATCCGAGCTGAAGAGTCATCCCAGCTGATGAGGATCCATCCGAGCTGAAGATTCAGATATCCATCTGAGGGGGAAGCTCAGATGAAGGGGGAATCTCAGATACGGACTGCCAACTGAAGACATCAAACGTCAGCTGAACAGACGAACTCGAGTCAGCTGATGGTATGCAGTAACTGAGGAACACAACTGAGGTATACAGCTGATCTCGACATCAGCTGGCAGGTATCATTTATGATTGAAAGTGTTATGATATTAAATGAGAATGTTTGTAATAAATTCAAACATTTCTGAACATGTCAGCTAAACTAAACAAGCCATCATAACGCATTTAATATAAAGTATGGCTGAACTTCTATAGCCTTACTTTATAGTGCGACTGGGCTGACACCTTAGACTATTCACCTTCTCACTCGCGCGCGTGGAGTATCAGTCAAAATAACCCAACAGTCGCGTAATCCCAGCCGTTGATGGATTCGCGCCATTTAACCCCAGCCGTTGATCTCATCCGAGTCAAAGCTTATATAATACGGAAAATTAGGAAGTGATCCTTACCTTCTTTGCATATCTTTACTATTTCGTGCATATCTTTAAAATCTATTCATCATCTTCTCCAAATTTGTCTCACCATTTTCAGTAACGAATTTCTTTCTTTCTTGCATATATACATTTCTCTGAGATGGCACCGAAGTCAAAAGCGCCCAAGAAAATGGTCTCTGCAGAACCCGCTACATTCCAGGAATCTTTCGACATGATGATGTCGAAGATTCATTTCGAACAGATTCTTTCCAGGGATGCCCTGACCTCGCCGGAACTCGCTCTAGTCACCGCCATCCTTTCGACCACAGTCTGCTAAACTGGGCAACTCTCTCTCCATCCAAGCTGCTCAGGAAGCAGGTCGCACATTTCTACAGGAATCTGCAACGAGTTGCAGAACACGGACTTGTCACGATTATACCGTGCAAGCAACGGAACAGCACTTCCCGCTCGATAGAAGACACCGCCGTAGAAATCAGAGTGTCTCAAGAACTGGAGAAGATCATTCCCAGAAATCATGAAGCCATAGATGTGATGGGGAACTTCACCGATAAGGAAGCTGATGCTTTCCTTCAAACAATCCTTCTTGTTCCCGAACCATTGAAGGGGAGCATGCAAAGGACAAAACTGAAGCCGGAGCACCGACTTCTTTTCGACGTAATTTCCAAATGTGCCTTCGCGTATGGAGGAGCGTTCGGTGACATTAGCAGACCGAAGCTCAAGCAGCAGAAGGCCCTGGAGGAACAACACAAAATTGATTGGCTGGGCTACATTGAAAGCCAGCTGTGGGCGGAGAAGCTGAAAATTTTCGAGACGACAGCGGAGTCCGGAGAGCAGCTGTTGAGTGTCAAGGGGACACTCAACTTCGGCACAAAAATTTCTGCCCTGATCCTCCAAGCTACAAAGGGACAGAAGCTGACCTGGGAAGGGAGTGAGGACCCTCCGTTCAGCAAGCTGATGCTGTTCCCCACAGCCAAAAAGGCTAAGGACGTTGTGGACGCAGTCTACACACCCAAGGGAGCCTCCAAGCCAGTTGTGGAGTCGGCCTCAGCAGCTCGCCGCCCTTCAAGGTCCAAGCCTGTGAAGCGCCAGCTGGAGGAGGTGACTGAGGAAGAGGAAGATGAAGAAGAAGAAGAGGAGGAACCCCTCCAGAAGAGGCCCAGGACTCTAATCATCCAGCCAGCAGCTCAACCGGCTGCATCTGGCCCGGTGGTAGTGATACTAGCTGAGAAAACAGCTGAGGAGAAGGAGTCAACCGAATCAAGCCAGTCGGTTGATCCAGCTGGATTTTTGCTTCAACCCCGTCAGCAGGAGGCACTGGCTGAAGAAAAGAAGATCAATGTGGAGAATTCCAGCTCGTCCTCAGATGACTCTTCTTCATCTGAGGAATCCCACGACAGTCCAATTGGAGCTGATGCCAGCCAGGAAAACCCACTTGCGTCTGAGGAAGCAATTGAGCCAGGCCACTCTCTACCCAAAGAGGATCCAGTTCTCTCAACTGGTCCTCAGTCAGATATACCGAGCCTCTCGCTCGATGCCAACGTTGTGACCATTCCTTTGGCCAACGTTGATCAAACCATCGAACCCGTCGCCTTCGATATTGACCCAACCCCAATTGATGAAGAAGCCAATCGCCAGGCGATCATGACTGAGTATGATGAAGGCCGGTTGGACTACTGCTTCCGCAAGCTGATCGGCATGTTCCCCGAGGCAAGCTCAATGCCCATTTTTGCCATGTTCGGGACGGAACTGCTCTATCAGTTCAGCGTTATATTCAGCTACTGGTACGTTAAGGAGGAAACCCTCAGGATCCATGGTTGGGACAGGTTGAAAGTTGAAGAATCCAACCTGAGGGTATACTTCGACTACCAGAACCTGGAGGTAGCATACAACCAGAAGGTGGCTGTGCTCCATCGTCGCCTGGACAAGAGTCAACAAGAAGGGATAGACACCAGGGAGCTGTGCGACAATCCTGGAGCTGTTCAATTTCTGGACCATATGTTGGCCAAGAATGCCAACTATATGGAGGATGTCGACGCAGCTGAGGAGGCGGTTAAAAGGGAAGAAGAAAAATTGAAGCAGTACCTGGCCAGCCGAACTGCCCTGGTTGTCATGGACCCAACTGCCCAGCCTCAACAACAACAATTGCCTGAACCCTCTGATCAGCCACCACACTCAACCGATGCCATCTGTGAGCTGATCTCTGAGAGGGTCAACCAGCTGAGACAGGAGTTGTTGTCCAAGATCAAGCTCAACAAGGAGAAGGACGCTGACAGGATGAATCAGCTGATGGTAGAGAATGCGAGCTTGATCAATCGGCTGGAACAACTCTCCTCCTCCCTACAGCAAAAGCTCGAAGACCTCTCCACTTCTTCCAGCTCGGAGGTCAAGGATCTGAAGAAAGCGGTTTAGGGAATCAGCTCGGACTTCAATGTCTTCAAGTCCGTTGCTGAATCTGATCTGGCAAAGTCCCAGCAGACTCAAGACCAGGAGTGGATGTCTCAGTTCACAAATTTCCGAGCTGAGTTCATCACCCTCCATAAAGATGTCTCTGCGACCTTTGCTGCCCTGAAGAAGGCTGAATAGGAACGCCAGGACCTGGAGTTGGCCAAGCAGGTGGAAGAGAAGGATGCTGTCGACGAACTCTTTTCCCAAGTTCAACAAGCTGAGGCCAAGCTGACCTCCCTGGATGGCACTGTTGTCACCCTTTTGGATGATGCCAAAAAGGGGGAAGACAAGGAGCCAGCAGCTGTTGCTGGACAAGGGAAAGATGTTCTTCAGTAAGGGAAAGAAGTTCAGCAGGGGGAAGGAGTGCCAGCTGAAGCTGAAGGAGCAGCTGAAGGATCGCAGCAGGAATTGGAAATCTCCCACGACCTCGTAGCCGAGCTTACAACCGAGCTCGATGCCGATCTTGACGGGATATCTGTTGAAGACTGCATCGAAGCTGCCAAAGCTATGAGGGAGTCCAAGGAGAAGTACTTGAATCCCTCTTGGATCAAGAAGTTCGCTGCTGATCAGGCCAAGAAGGTGGCCAAGTTCGAGAAGGAACTGGCCAAGGTTGAGAAGAATGTTGACAGGAATAAAGCCAGCCGGAGCGTGCGAAGAATAAACAAGCACCAGATGAAGGCTGAGGCTAGGAAGAAGACGCAGCAGCTGCAGAAGAACGCCCCACTCCCGTCTCGGTTCCCACACGTTGACAAGTGGATGAATGCTGAGTGGAACGACGACTGGGAGCAGTTCAAGCATGAATTTATTAATGACTTTTACTACAGGAAGGTCTACTCGACTGAAGACCCAAGGCAAGCCTTCAAGGAAGCCCTGTGGGAGCTCAGATCTGGAGACCCTGGAATGTTTAGTCAATTCAAGTGAGCCATGCTGAAGGCTCAGCTCGATCCCAACACCGTTCCAGTTCCGCAGATGCTCAGGTATCGCCCTCAGATGATCAAAGGCACAAGTACGCCAAACAGAAATGCGATCATGGCTGAGGCGAGACAAGTCTGCAAGGAACATGGTGTCAATACTGGGATTGAGTCGGCTGCGAAGAAGGAGATCTTTGACCATATCTTCAGCAAGTACGGTCAACAGTATTTTTGAGCTGATGTAGTTTTTGGAGCAACTGTTGTATCTTTAATAGTTTTGTGCTTAATCTTGTAATCATCAGTTGTAACAAAAACTTCAAGTATATATAAGATTCACCTTGATGAACAATCCCTCATTGTCCAAGCTCTGAATCACAAAAGTCTTTTAAATACCATGTTATAACTGTGCTAACCCGTTGATGTTTTGTCTTATAGACTGTCTAGAATTTCAGCTGAGATTTTAGGTCAGTTAGTGAGATCAATAGTGGTTTAAAGTTGTAAGTGGTTTTGGCATCATCAAAAAGGGGGAAATTGTTGGGAAATTTATTAGTATGAGTTTTGATGAATTCCAAAACCGACTGACCCCAACTGAGTAGATGTTGCCAGAGCCTAGTGTTAGAAATTAGGCTCGCTGTTTGAGCAAAGTTAAGATTTTATCTTTACAAGTCTCCAGCTGAAGATGGCGACAAGGCATCACCCAAACAGAACATCAGTTGTCATGAAATGCAACTGAGAGCTCATTGTTCAGATGCAAAGAGGGGGAAGTCTTCAGAACATCAGTTGTGAAGAAAACCAACCGAGAAGAGAACATCAGATGAAAAGGAAGTCATCTGAAGGTTCAAACCCAACCGACTAAATACAAGGAAGACAACTGAGTGTTCAGTTTCAGAACCTCGGGTGTAGAACTCAACCAAGAAGATCAGCAGCTTGAAGTTCAAAGTCAGTTGAGAGTTCAACGGTTCAGAACATCAGCTGAAGACCACTCAGATGAAGATCAAGATTTTCAACCTACTAACCGAGGTTGACTGTCAGAAAGGTTAAGATTTGAATTTCAAAAGGAAGTCACATGAGGGTTTGACCGTTCAGTCATTACCCCATCTGGCCCAACACAAGGCTGTCTCAGATGGAAAGCAGAAAAGCACAGATGCCATATCGGGAAAGTCTGCAGAGATGAGAGACAAGCCATCGCTTTCAACGATCAGAGATCAACAGCTCCTCCAATGCCTAGTTGATACTCTCCGCCTATAAATAGAGGCATTCTCTCATTCGAGAGGTCTACCAGAGATTGAGACAGAGAAGAGTGATTGCGAGAGAAACAAGCGCAAGAAAAATCTGCAAAAATCATATTCTAAGAGCATCAGCAGCTGAGAGTTCAAGAGTGATAGAATATTAGTAGCTGAGGGTTCATAGAGTTATACTCTGTCTTAGATCTTAGTTTGAGTGTTCATTCGTTCAAGCCATAGATCCAGCTCTCATTCGTGATCGAGCTGTAGTTGGAAAACCCACCCACATACACACCCTAAAAAGTGTTTGTTAGGATCATACTCTTCCTATAATTGAGTAGTTAGATTGTCAAGTACCCGCAAACTTGACATAGGTCGTTTAGTACCCGTAAACTTAACTATAAAGGTTGATAAGTACCCGTAAACTTATTGTAACGGTTGCACAGCCCGGGTAAGCTGTATGGAACTGTCTAGAAGAACTTGGACTGAGGTATGAGGATTCACACCTCCCCGTGGACGTAGGAGTTATCTCCGAACCACGTTAAATCCTGTGTGTCTGTGTTTATTATTATTCAGTTACTTATTGCATTTTTGACTGACCAAACTAATCGGCATACAAGCTGCATCCACACATATTCAACTGTTTTGGTTATTGACCAACCGTGCATAAAAGCGTGTGTTGTTTTACGAGTTGTTAATTTCCACCACTTTCCGCACAGCACTTCACTTCCAACTGAGTGTTTCTTCCTCAGTTGTGAGTCCAACTGAGTCTTTCTACTCAGTTGTGATTCCAGCCGAGTCTTCTTACTCGGTTGTGATATTTTTTTGGGGGTTAAGTTTTCAAAAGTTGAAAAATCCTAACTGGCGTATTCCCCCTCCCCCCCATACACCAGTAACTCGTTTCGGGACCATCACCTGCAAACTTGACGCACAACGACTCCAGAGTTGACATTCCGAACTGTTCCCAGCTAGAGCACGACGATGGATAGGATCGACTTCGAGCTCTCTCTCTCTTACTGTAGGAGGCACCGGTTTTCTCTCTCTCACTCTAGGTTTTAGTTGCTTAGAATGCAAGTAAGTAATGAGTCTTATGAGCCTTGTATTTATAGAAAAATAATTGCTCACATTCATTAAACCTAGACGATTCTCACGGGCCGTAGGAGAAAGAGGCGCCTAGCCCAGTTAGAGACACAGGCCATTGGGCCAGTTCAGGGATCTACTAGCTTAAATAAGATTGGCCCGATAATATCTGATTTAATCTATTCAGTCCATAAATATAAATCAGATATAAATATTAATTCATTCCACTAAAGAATTAATACTGACTTACCCTCTTATTTATTTAGTTGAGTCGGGGCTAGTATTAGACTTAATTAATCTCTGTGTTTAAGACTATCGAATATCCATTAATTAATTAAATACTTCTGACAGCAATTAATTAATCAATTAATTATTTTACTAATAAATAATTATCTCAAGTACTACCACTTAAACTTATTATCGTATCGGAACTCATTCCACCTGCAGGGTTTAATACGATAAACTTATTAAGTTCCTCGAGAAGATATCATCATCCCATTATTCATAGGACACGGATCCTTATTGCAGCTCTATCAATATCAAATAAGAACTGCCACTGCCCAAAATACGAAATTTTGAACCACTATCAAGTTCTCATTTATAATAGATCAAAGCAATAGTCAGAGACTTATTCATACTGATAAGCCCAATTAAAGTTAAGACTATTTAAGTCACCGAGATCTTTAATTCTTAATAAGTCAGAACAAAGAATTAATCTCACTGTGATCCTTTCAATACGATTAACGTATTAGCATAAATAAATAGTTAAGATAAACTATTTAATACTATTATGCTACAATCTAAACCACCAACTCGTCCAAGTTGTCTCGATTGTGAATATTAGTTTATATCTCATAAGATGCCGATTATATAATTTTCTGTGATCTACAACACACTATATAATCTTTAATATTGAGATAATTAGACAAATAATTAATATGCAATAATAAACATTTCAGATAGAAGAATTATAATGAAATAAATATCAATTGTATATAAACAAAAGTCTTGCTTTCGTATACAACCCTTCAATTCTCCGACTTATACTAAAGCAAACTTTTAGTATACAATGAGACTAATATTCATCTAGCCATCTATTACAACTTCTCCCACTTATACTCAAAGTTTAACTTAGTGTGGGAGGAAACGCAGCCCCATGCCTTCAACGTGCTTATCAAAGACATCAGCTGGTAGACTCTTTGTAAACGGATCAGTCAGATTATCAACTCCTGCAACCTTTTGTACATCCACATCACCATCGTGAACAAGCAGTCGAATGTAATGATACCTTGCATCAATATGCTTAGTCGTTTGATGAAATCTAGACCCCTTGCAATTGGCAATTGCAGCCTCATTATCAGAATAAATCGTGATACCTCTCGGCAAACTAGGAATCACATCAAGCTCTGCCAGAAAGTTTATAAGCCAAACAGCCTCTTTAGTAGCCTCAGTAATAGCCACATATTCAGCTTCCATAGTAGATAATGCAATGCATTTCTGCTTCACACTTCTCCACACAATGGCTCCACCTCCCAGCTTAAACACATAGCCAGAAGTAGAAAATTGCTGATCTTTATCTCCTTGATAATCAACATCTACATAACCTATCGAAACCAGATCACCATATCGATATACCAGTCCATGCTCTCTAATCCGTTTAAGGTACTTGAGTATGCACTTTACAGCAATCCAATGACCCTGACCAGGATTAGCCTGATATCTAGACACCATGCCTACAACATGACAGATGTCAGGCCTGGTACTCTGCATTGCATACATGACACTCCCCACAGCCGAAGCATATGGAATTGCCTTCATGTCCGCTATCTCCTTAGGCGACGTAGGACACATCGCCTTAGATAGATGAACGCCATGTCTGAAAGGTAAGAAACCCTTCTTAGCATTTTGCATGCTAAAACGCGATAACATAATATCAATGTAGGCTGTCTGGGACAAACTCAACATTCTCTTAGATCGATCACGACCGACCTTAATCCCGAGAATGTATGCTGCCTCTCCCAAATCCTTCATTTGAAACTGCTGGATAACCATGCCTTAATCTTTGATAGCACATTCACATTATCACTAATGAGAAAAATGTCATCAACATAAAGCACTAGAAACACTAGACTCCCATCAATACACACTCGGTAAACACAACTTTCATGATCACATTGTACAAAGCCATAGCCTTGGACAACATCATTGAAACGTTTGTTCCAGGATCGTGAAGCCTGCTTAAGTCCATAAATGAACTTCTTTAGCTTCCACACAAGATGCTCTTCACCTTTCTTTATGAACCCTTCCGGCTACAGCATATAGATGTCCCTATCTTTTTCAAGATACCCGTTCAGAAATGCAGTTTTGACATCCATTTTCCAGACCTCGAGATTCATGTGAGCGGCCATTGCCATGAGTGTTCGGATAGATTTAAGCATGGCTACTGGAGAAAATGTCTCATCGTAATCGATTCCCTCTCTTTAGGTGAAACCTTTCGCCACTAGTCTTGCCTTAAAGGCCACAACCTTTCCATTCAGTCCTCTCTTTCTCTTGTATACCCACTTGCATCCTATGGCTTCATAGCCTTCAGGAAGCTCGCATTTCTCGTATACATCCATGGCAGCGATAGATTCCCATTCGGCAATCATACACGCCTCCCACTCAAGAGCATCCGAACCTGCTAACGCTTCAGAGTAAGTCCAAGGATCTTCTTCAATCACTGCTAATTCCAATGAATCCTTCGATTCATTAAGTAGAGTGTATTGACTAGGCAACTTTCCTTAGAGTTACCCTCCTACTACGATGAAGCTCTACAGCAGATTCAGTATTAATGGGTTGTGCAGGTTCCGACGATTGCTCGTCTTGCACAATTGGAGTACTAATCACCTCCTCCCCTCTAACTTCTTGAAGTATGACGTCACTTCTCTTCCTATGACCAATCATATAGTCCTCTTCCAAGAATCTCGCGTTAGTGTTAATAACGACTTTCTGATCTTTAGGACAGTAGAAATAGCCACCTTTCGTTCCTCTAGGATAGCCTACAAACAACATCACCTTGGTTCTTGGACTCAACTTGTCAGCTTCTTTGTTCAAAACATGTGCTGGAGTACCCCAAATCTGGATGTGGTTAAGACTAGGCTTGCGCCCGGACCACAGCTCGGACGAGGTCTTAGGCACTGACTTTGAGGGAATCAAGTTTAGCATGTGAGCTGCTGTTTCCAAAGCATATCCCCAAAACGAAATAGGTATAGATGTATAACTCATCATAGATCGAACCATTTCCAAAAGTGTTAGATTTCTTCTCTTCGACACACCATTCTGTTGGGGTGTTCCAGGCGTAGTCAATTGGGACGTAATCCCACTTTCCAACAAGTATTCCTTAAACTCGTTGCTGAGGTATTCGCCGCCACGGTTAGATCGCAACGACTTGATACTGTTTCCATATCGCTTCTCTACTTCCGCTTTGAATAGTTTGAACTTTTCAAAATACTTGAACTTGTAGCGCAACAGGTAGATGTACCCGTACCTTGAGTAATCGTCAATGAAAGTGACAAAATACTCGTACCCTCCACGAGCTTGAGTAGACATAGGTCCACATAAGTCAGAATGAATCAATTCCAACACTTCTTTGGCTCTATACCCCTTGGCCTTGAAAGGCCGAGTCGTCATCTTTTCCTCTATGCAGGATTCGCAGATTGTGATGGTCTCGACTTGGAAAGAACCCAAGACTCCATCGGAAACCAATCTTTGGATCCTCCTTAGATTGATGTTACCCAATCTTAGGTGCCAAAGAAGAGTTTGATTCTCTTGAGAAGAATTCGACCTCTTCTTTTGGTTAACAGTTAAAGCATCACTTGAAGAACTCGAAGCATGAGAGCAGTTAATAGTATAAAGAGAATCAACAACATGTGTATAACCGATAATCTTATCATCTTTCATAGAAGTCGCAAAACTCTCATAAAGAATAGAATATCCATCTTCCACAACTTGACCATAGAAATCAAGTTTCGCCGAAAATTTGGCACATTTAAAACATCTCTCAAAACTAAAACTGAATTCTCAAAAGATAAATGAACATCGCCTATGGCCGCAACGTCCGCTTGCGCTTCCGTTCCCATGGCGACGCTCAACTCCCCTCTACTCACTTCCCTTGTCCGCAGGAACCCCTGCAAGGAATAACAAATATGGTCAGTTGCGCCCATATCTACTACCCACTTGTGGATAGAACTTGAACTTAAACATATTTCATTAACAAAAGCAGAAGTCATACCTTGAGCCTTCCTCAACAGGGGGCAGTTAGCCTTCCAATGTCCAAATTTCTTGCACTTGAAGCACTTTCCACCCTTCTCCTTTGGCTTTTTGATGCCTCCGGTAGGGCCTAGCCTCTTGCTCCCACTACTTCCTTCGCCCCTCTTGCCTTTCGCCGGGCCCTTCCATTTCTTTCCACCTTTCGGTGAAACATGGAAACCCTTTGAAGAAGAGGCAAGAGCTTGCAGACTCTTTCCCATAACCCCTTCCGCTGCAACAAGTTCAAGTTCATTGAGCAGTTCATTTAGAGTGAATACTTTCTGGCTCATTATTGCATTAAGACAGAAGTTCTCATAGGACTTGGGAAGAGTGTGGAATATCATGTCAACTTTCGCTTCATCCATGATACCTCCACCAAGCACGTCCAGCTCATTGAAATGATTGATCATTCCAAGCACGTGCTCGCGCACTGACACGCCTTCCGTCATCTTCGACCTTATGATTTGCCTCATGATCTCGAATCAGGTAGAACGCCCACTCTCACCGAACAGCTCCTCGAGGTTAGTCATGATTGCAGCAACCGTGTCCATAGACTGATGCTGCTACTGCAACCCAGAGGACATAGTGGTCATCATGTAGGCTTTCACCATACAATTGGCCTTATTCCACCTCTTAGACTCCTCTTTCTGAGCATCGGTGGAGACTACAGTGAGAGCTGCAGGCGCAGGAGTAGTGAGTACAAAGTGGTACTCTTCGGCATCTAGGACATATCCCAAATTGCGCTTTCATTCCAAAAGGTTTGGTCTGGTAAGCGGCTTAGCAGTAAGCACATTCAATAACAGAGTAACAGTCATATCTGAAAAAAAATTAAACATTCAAAACGCACATAAGTCACAATTATTGCATAAAACGTTCGTAACATTTATATTGTAACCTTTTGATAAAACAATATTAAATGAAACCTTTATTAGCTCAAGTGATTTACACGCAAGCTACGATAGTGTAGACGTTTACATGCGCACTACTCAACCAAAAACCCAGTTTTAATTTTATCTCATGCAAAATTAACCTTATGACAAATAAAATTAATAAATGAACCTTACTAGACCATATTATCTCGAAAAGGGACTCCGATGGGGAGTTGTATTCGAGACAATATCTAAGCACAGACCACAATTTAACTAATCCAAAAATTGTCCCACATATTGATGCAATTACTCGAACGACATCTCCTTGTAAACAATTTCATTAATTATCTTATTCTAATCTCTCCTAGAATAATCTATGAGAATTAATACGGGCAAGCCACGATAGTGTGGACGTTTTCACGCAAAACTCCCACTATTCACGAGACTAAAATACTTTTAAAAGTTTTACTCGACAAAATCTATAAGTTGATAGAACCCATGCAAGCCACGATGGTGCGGACGTTTACACGAGCCTAACAACTTAATTCGTCTAAAATCAATTATGGAGGTCTAATTTGATTATTAAAATCAATTTAACATGCTTAGTCATTTTTAATTCAAAAGGTTTTTCGCATGCAAATCACGTAAAATACGAAATTACTAAACATGTTTTTCTAGAACTCACATAATAAATCATGCTCGCTTGAATTTATAACATGCTTAGAATAATACGATAAATTCCCAGCATACAATTTCTAAATGCAAATAATTTCAAATAATTTCAAATTATATCATGCTTTAGAAATAATAACACCTTAACGGTGATTAAATCCCACGACATGTAATTTATGATAAAATAAATAAATTATCGTCTCGTCGTAGATATTTGAACCTGCCTAAATTATTACAAAAATAAAATAGGAAATAAAATATATCTATTACAATAAATCTTCGTCTTCAAAACTTTCCATGTCCGTCATCTTGAAGAATCACCCAAGAAGGAAACAAGATCATCAAAGTCTCATCTTTCCATCACGAATCCGACCACGTAGGAGACCCTACCGTGCGGCTGCCCACAGGCCCAAAACCCTAGGTTTTCAACCTAGGGTCTTGTTTGTGAGACACCGCCGCAGGCAGCCCCCCCACTTCACGGGAATCGCGACCGAGCACCAGCAGCACCACGCCACCACCACTGCCCTCACCCATCCACCCCTATTGTTAGAACAACAAGGACAAAAGAAGAACAGAGGCGGTGCTACTGCTCAGCTCCGCTGTGCACAGCGTTGAGCTTCGTCAGTGTCGTGATGGATCGCGCGGCATCGCTGCCGGGGTCACCACCGCCGCCGTCGAACCGCTCTGCTGCCGCACCTCGTCGTCATCCCCGTCACATGGAGACACCGCTGCTGCTGGTTGCTGTTTGCTGCTGCTATTCTGCTCGCCGTTCGCCGCCAGAGAAGAAGGGCCGTTTTCAACAGCTTAGAGCATCAAGGGCGATGAACCACCCTTTGCTCCCACCGCTCCGATCACCCCTAGCCCAAGGGTTAGACCCTCAAGCTTCGATCAAAGCCGGCATCACCAGTGGAGACGCATCACAACGCCTCCACCGTCACGACGCCCTGCACGTGGTAAACACGCACCGCCGTGAATGCCCGGTGCCCCGCCTTCACGTGTGTTGTCGCCGTGTCATGACTACGAGCCGAACACCATAGACATCAGAGCTAGGCTCTTGATGAATCGGATTTTGTTCAGTCAAAAGCCATGGCGAGGGCTAAACCCTAAGCGTGAAAACGACGCGCCGCCGTGCGCCGCCGTCTGCCACTGCCGGCCTTCCTTCTCCTGTCCAGTTGCCCCGTGTCTCACCCGTACAACAGATTACAAATCGAAATAACAAGTTACAACTGAAATCCTAATCTAACCACGGATTTTCTCGTGGTAAAAACGGCCAAATCGGCAAACCAACAAAAAATAAAAAACGAATCCACGATGAGACAACGAACATGCATGCATATATACGTACGTAAATAAAATCAGATTTTATTTTACATGGATTTACTGTTCGTTAATCCGACAGAGCCATAACTCATAGAAGGGCTCTGATACCAACTGTTGGAACCGATTATTGAAAATCGATTCGTTTTTCCCCATGGATCAGTTATGGATATCTAACAAACACATACAAAATCCACACCTAGCATGCTCCTATGAATTTAATTACAATCATAGGATGTTTATTCAGAATACCTGCAAACTTGACGCACAACGACTCCAGAGTTGACCTTCCGAACTGTTTCCGGCTAGAGCACGACGATGGATGGGATCGACTTCGAGCTCTCTCTCTCTCTCTTAATGTAGGAGGTGCCGGTTTTCTCTCTCTCACTTTAGGTTTTAGTTGCTTAGAATGCAAGTAAGTAATGAGTCTTATGAGCCTTGTATTTATAATAAGTGCTCACATTCATTAAACCTAGACGACCCTCACCGGCCGTAAGAGAAAGAGGCGCCTAGCCCACTTAGAGACACAGGCCATTGGGCCACTTCAAAGATCTACTAGCTTAAATAAGATTGGCCCGATAATATCTGATTTAATCTATTCAGTCAGATGTAAATATTAATTCATTTCACTAAAGAATTAATACTGACTTACCCTCTTATTTATTTAGTTGAGTCGGGGCAAGTATTAGACTTAATTAATTTCCGTGTTTAAGACTATCGAATATCCATTAATTAATTAAATACTTCTGACAACAATTAATTAATCAATTAATTATTTACTATTAAATAATTATCTCGAGTGCTACCACTTAAACTTATTATCGTATCGGAACTAATTCCACCTGCAGGGTTTAATACGATAAACTTATTAAGTTCCTCGAGAGGCTATCATCATCCCATTATTCATAGGACACGGATCCTTATTACAGCTCTATCAATATCAAATAAGAACTGCCACTGCCCAAAATACGAAATTCGAACCACTATCAAGTTCTTATTTATAATAAATCAAAGCAATAGTCAGATACTTATTCATACTGATAAGCCCAATTAAGGTTATGACTATTTAAGTCACCGAGATCTTTAATTCTTAATAAGTTAGAACAAAGAATTAATCTCACTGTGATCCTTTCAATACGATTAACGTACTAGCATAAATAAATAGTCAAGATAAACTATTTAATACTATTATGCTACAATCTAAACCAACAACTCGTCCAAGTTGTCTCGATTGTGAATATTAGTTTATATATCATAAGATGTCGATTATATAATCTTCTGTGATCTACAACACACTATATAATCTTTAATATTGAGATAATTGGACAAATAATTAATATGCAATAATAAACATTTCAGATAGCAGAATTATAGTGAAATAAATATCAATAGTATATAAACAAAAGTCTTGTTTTCATATACAAACCTTCATTAGGCACGTGTAAAACACGCGTCATCATTTTTTTTCTTTTTTTGGTGGGCGCGAGCCAGTCTGGAGCCCGCCCACCTTGCAATACAGCGATAACCAGCCGCACCCGTCTCGAGCCCCCTTCGAAACATGGCTTGGAGACCGCGTTGCGGATAGCCTAAGTCTTACTTATGATTACACATAGAAAAATGTCATTGCCACGCAAAAAAGTGCGAGGAGAAAAAACGAGAGCTCTATTATCGAGATAATGATAAAATACACACATTCAGAGAGATCTAGAGAGGGGGAGATCTAGAAAAAGAGAGAGATGACGAGTAGTGAAGTAAGTCGCGCCGCCCTCGAATTTGGTAGATTACGGATGCGGTGGTGGGTGGTGGCGCAGAGTCCGAAATATACACCAAAAATGAATATGGCGTGAACATTTGGTAATCTACCTCCTGCCCGGTCTCTATCTTCGTGGTTCAGACTGTATAATTCCATTGAACCACATCTTCACCCATTGGATCCATTTCTGTTTTTGTTTTGTTTTGTTTTTTTTTTTCATTTTATATACAAAAACAATGTTGGGTCGGGCTGCAGTTATATAACTGGATTTAATTGAAATAGAAAAAATTAATTGATTTATAATATTTAATATTAAGTGACTTCTAATTGTAAAAATATTATAATATATATAGATTTATAATGATATATTTAAATTTGGAGACAAAATAAATCTTGATAAATTATAATAGCGGGAATGCATAGCTTTTCGTGAGAAGAAAATATATTGACACTAATGATGATATAATTTGAGTTAAGAATATCATAGTAACATAAAATATAACTTTGTACTCTTTGAATAAATCAAATATTTAATTAAATCGTTCTACTTTCATATAATGAACCGAATTTTGATTAGCCAGATTATGGCAAATAGCATCACTCTTTAATTTATAACCTCAACTACAATTCAAGTTTGTAATCCAAAGTCAACTTAGTAATTATTTAATTGATGAACTCTTAACATTACACAATATAATTTTGCAATTCTTTTAATTACGATTGCAAACGAACACTATATGTGAGATACCAAAACGATCTATGGCGTACTCCAATTGATTGTTCATGTGATTTATTCCCACCGCAATTAACATATCATCATGGGTCTTAAAATTCTTTATAATCAAATTCATTTTTAATATATGTAATCAATTTATATTCTGGTATATGTAGAATGTGTTTGTCAGTAAACCGTTTTTTCATTGCTAATGAAGGGTTATTTTATAGTTGATTCAATAAATTAATAAATTAAAACAATCATTGCTTATTATAATTATATGCATTTTGGTTTTCTTATATAGTTTAGGTAAGTGGTACAGTTAATTTTTTTTGTTTAATTGGAAAGGTAAATCTTAAAATATTGATCACCATAGGTGATAACAACTCCAACAAGAGATAATCAGAAGTTTGGAATCATTTTCACTTGAAAAAGTTAAAGGATGGAATGGGAGACGCCAAATATAATCATTGCCCAGAGAATTATGCATAATGTATTCATTATGGAACCTCTATTTTAATTTGTCATTTAGAAAAATATACGAAGAAATCAAGGTTTGGAGACGTCACTTCTATGTTTCTCGATCATGAAGGAAAATTGAGGCCTACATAAAATTATTGCTGAAAAACATGTTGCGAATGGATAACTAGGATTTCTGTTGCACATGATTTACCTTTGAACTGAATTGAATGCAAAAAAATGAGAGGATTTTTGAAGTATTTGAATCTCGATTTCAGATTTGTAAATAGAAGTACAATTGGTGCTGATGTTATTAAAATATAGTATGAATTTGAAAAGGAAAAACTAAAGTTGACATTGAGGAATATTTCTGGTTTTGTGTGCTAGCTTTGACTACTTATTGTTGCACGGTTTGTGCTAATATACTCCTTCCGTCCACAAATCAACTACTCCCTCCGTAATTGTATAAAAGCCCCAGTTTGACTGGGCACGGAGATTAAGAAAATCTGATAAAGTGTGTTTGAGTAGGGTAAAAGTTATAAAGTAGGGGTATTGTTAATGGAATTGTTAGTTTGTTAATAAAGTAGGTGTGGTTGTAGCAATTTAAAAATAGGTGTGGTTGTAGCAATTTAAATGAGTTACTTTAATTTTTTTATTAAGGCATGTTACATTAATTCATTTTACATTTAATTAAATAATTTGCCTAAGTGTAAATTAATTTCCAACATGCATCTCCTAATTCTCGACTATGTTTACTGTTAAATATGCTCGACTATATTTACCGTTAAATATGCTCGACTATATGTACTGTTAAATATGCACGACTATATTTACTGTTAGATATGCTCGACTATATTTACTGTTTGATATGGTTCAGGGTTTGTTCACTGCTAAATTCTTAATTACTGTTACATCAACTATATTTACTGTAAAAAAATGAAGCAAATAAAATCAAGAAAAAAAAAAACAGAGAAACAAAGGCAGATCATCTGCCAAGCTATTAACATCAAAATGGAGGGAAATTGCATTCATTAATTTCAGTTTGAAGGGAATACAAGCCAAAAGTGAATGGAGGGAAATCTGAATACATATCTACTGACTGCTATAAATACTTCTTTCATTCACTGAAATTGCAGTCATTACAGTTCTGCTTAAACAGAAAATTCTCCACAATATATACAGGGATTATTCCAAAAAAAAAATGCTTGAACCTAACAAGCATAAGCATAATCTGACAGAGATAGAAAGGAATAATCTGGCTGCCTATCTTCTCCAAAACAGCAACAACTTGAAGCTCAAATATGGAGCCAAAAAGGAGGCAACAAAGATGTTTGGAGTTGATGTCAAAACAGTTTGGAAAATCTGGACAAAGACTCTACTGCAGCATCAACTAGGACAGCCCCTGCATATCAAATCAATGAAGAAAGGATCGGTGAAAGGCACAAAAAAAGTTCTTGATGATGAAATGGTGAAAAACTTATCAGTTTTGCAGAGATCAAGCATTAGGAAGTTTGCATTGAATACTGGAGTCAGTACATTTGTTGTTCAAAGGCTGCTTAAAGAGAAGAAGGTAAAACCTCATACCAATGCTATAAAAAGCTTTGTAACCCCTGCAAATAAGCTTGCTAGGCTCAAATGGAGCCTAAGCATGCTTAGTTGCATCAGCAGCAATGGTAGAATTTCTTTCCAGCCAATGTACAATGTAATTCATATTGATGAGAAGTGGTTCAACATGAATTAGTCACAGAATTCATAATTCACAGAAGCCATCGAGCAATTAGTCACAGAAGGAATCACAGAAGCCATCGAGCAATTAGTCACAGCAACTAAAGGCATCACCAGCCACCCCCACAGCACAAACCATAAATCAAAGAAGGCATCACCAGCCACCCCCACAACATTAACATAAAATTAAGAACAGAATCACTTAGGTTAGGTTTTCAGAAGCCCAAGCCACGAGTTCTTCCGTTAGAAAATGCATCATTAACTCCGACACAGTCAGAATCACCGGTGGCGTCTCAGAATATTCCGGCACCGAGCCCCTTTCATCTGCCGACAAGGGCGGCGTCTCTGAAAATTTCGGCACCGCGAGAGAGGGTGGAGTTGAAGACTCTCCGTCCGTCGGAATGGATTCAGAAGCGAGAAAATTCCGGCACCGAGAGAGATGGTTCGCAGAAGCGACAGAGTGATGTTCCGGCACCAAACACGACCGTGTGGCGTCGCAGAAATAGCAAGAACAGGCCCTCTTCGCTGGCAAGGAGCACCGAAAATCTGCAGATCTCTGCAGCCTCGCAAAAAATTGAACGCAGGTCGCACCAGATCTAGGTTTCTCATCCTCATCGGACCATTCATCATCGGTCTATTCAAACACAGCTGAAGGGGAATCATCATGATTCATGATGAAAGAGAGGTGTGGATCGACAGAGATGAAAGAGAGGTGTGGATGGAGAGATGGATCCAGAGATGGATCGCGAGAGAGAGAGAGAGAGAGAGAGAGAGAGAGAGAGAGAGAGAGATGATACAACTGTCTAGGGTTTGGAGAGTGAGCAGACAAATGGATCGAGAGAGAATGACATCAGATAATAACACTTGGGCTTGGATCGAGTAAATTGGATTTGGGTTGCCAAATGGTGCCCAAATCCAATAAATTAGCAGTAGGTTAATTAATTGGGGTAGTATAATTAGTGGATTTTTAATGGTTGGAATGTAGGACCCAAGTAGCAAAGGGTAATTATTTGGTAGAGAAATAAGGGTATAGTTGGTAGAAAGTCAAAACAGGGCTTTTATAAAATTACGGTGGGGAAACGTGAAACAGGGCTTTTATACAATTACGGAGGGAGTACTTATTTAGATTACGACAAGGAGATTAAAAAAACTGATAAAGTTATTTTGAGTGAGGTAAAAGTTAGAATGTAGAGGTAGTAGTATAATGGCAAAAAAACAGTGGTAATGATAAAAAAAATTGGTGGTATTGACAAAAAAGTAGGAATAGAGTTGTTATGATGATAAAAAAGTAGGAATAAAGTTGGTGGGAGGTAGGACCATCAATGGCAAAGGGTAGTAAATATAGGAAAAGTAGGAGGATATGGTTGTACAAAAAGGTAAGTAGGTATTTGATTTGTGGACAAAAAAATATTGGTAAGTAGGTATTTGATTCGTGGACGGATTGAGTATGATTTATATTTGTGTGACCCTACATTATGTGGATGCAAAATGATTCGAATAGCAAAATACTATTCTCTCTGTTCACGATATTTAGAACATACTCCCTCCATCCACGAAATGGTTGTCACATTGTGGACGACACGGGTTTTAAGAAAATGGTAGGTAGTGGTAGATAATACTGGGTATTGTTGTGAGTGGATTAAGTATTCCACAATAAATGTGAGTGAAATAGTGAAAAATATAAATTTAAATATAATGTATTATGTGGGCCCTACTACTATAAATGGAAGTGACAATCATTTCGTGAACAGACTTAAATGGCAAAAATGACAACCATTTCATGGACAAAGAGAGTAGTTTTCTTTGCGTGGTGTCCACCATATTTATAGAACTTTTCTTTGGGACGATATTTCACAAACGTTCATTAATTTGTACTTTATACTTGACAACAATTTATCATAGTGGGTCATGTTCTCCACTCAAATACTACCTAATATTTATTAAAACTCGTATTGTACTCTATGTGAACTATATTTTGTGGGCAAAAGGAGTATCATATTGTGAGATGCATCCTGCATATTGGGTCCTAAATTAGCTAACAAAATTGATTGTTTGGTTAATGGTTAGACTATTAATTAAGGCGAGACTTTTATTGCAAAGTTCTTTCATGTGCAATGGTGATTACTTTTATGTACGATGTTGTGCCTTGAACATTATAGTTCTAGGAGAGTTGAAAGTTTGCTAATGATGTTTTGGTTAAGATTAGAAGTAGCGTCAAATATGTGAAATAATCGAAGGACAAATGCTCAATAAGTTTAGGGATTGTGCTAATAAAAAAAATGGAATTGAAATTACTTCTTCCGTCTTCTAGGATGAGGCTACACGTTAAAATTCACATATCTGTTCTGAGTTTGGCAATGGATTGTTCTGCCACCTCACTTTCTGAGAGAATCAAAATGAGTGATGTTGTGGCTAATTTTAAAAAAATTAGGACCATGTTTCTAGCAAACAGAAAGAATTAATTAGTCATTGTAATGCAATGTTTTGATCATAAAATGTTAATGTTTGAGATGTGTGAATGAATTGTAATGATATTTGGTTGTAGTTTTTCTAAAATTGTTGATAGTTGCAATTGGAATGTTTTAGTTTTCTTATTTAGTGTATATATATATAGGGTAGGGATATGGTGAGAATAGATCTTATGTGAGAACGTGAGAATGATATATTTTAATGTATTTTTATCATATCGGTGATGTATATATTGCAAAAATGAAATGCATACACATTCTAATGCATAAATTGCAGTAACTTAATGCATAAATATTGTAATGCATAAATTAGTATAACGTAGTGCATCGTGAAATCTGAACCATTGATCAACAAAAATCAATGGTCAAGATTTATTCACATTTCTCATCTAAAAAATCATTCTCACATCAATCGTTGAATCACCCTAGTGTTAGGGCTCTACCATGTTAGGATTTTCACCCTACGACTATCAATCATTGAGACCCCACTAAAATACAATTAAATACTGATCATCACCTAGGGCTTGAGTTGTTGTGAATGCTCTTAAAAGATGAGAAAGACGGTCTTGAAGATGGTTGTGAAACTCGAGGAGCTTCAAGTGCTGCTAAAATACTAGCCAATCCTTGCTAAATCAACATCGCCCGCATCTTGATTTTCCAAAGGCTGAAATCATTCTTCCCGTTGAACTTCTCGGCTTCGAATCTCGTCGTAGCCATGGTCGTGGGTTTGAAATTCCCACATACGGCACCACTTGTTAACGATTATCGCAGATTTCACTTAAGATTCAAACCAATTCGAATAAGATGAACAAGAAAGTAAATCGAGACAGCATTTACGTGGTTCAGTCAATATGACCTACGTCCACGGAGGGTTAATCACTAAACTTATTCCTCGCCGGAGAAAGTCACCGGAGACAACGAGCTTTACACTGTAACTCTCTAGAATCGCACACTTTAGAGTTTCGGCTACTTTTTCTCCCTATTCTCTCAGCTAGATCTATAACAGATGAAGATTACCACATAATAATGAATCTGCATCCACAACACACAATTTATATTCTCCTATCAACTAGTCACAGCCGCTCATCAAGAAGAATGGCGTCAACTTCCCATCTGCATGGCTCTACAGTCATAACCGCCACACTTCACATCTAAGCAACTTACACCTCCATCTATCAGTTAATTGCAGAATAGTCATCGTGAATCTTTGCAGTCATGCCCTTAATTACAATCGGCTATCACTGAACTTAATTTAATAATATAAAGAAAGAAAATGTAGAAATATCTTAGAACCTTGCCTCTGTAAATATGAGGTTTCAGTTCGTGTTGTCGAATCCTGTATGCGGGCTGAGTTAGAGATTAAGGGGTGATGACGGGCTACCAGCTATCATAGAGGGCAAGTCAAGATTACGGCAGCGGTGATAGCCTTGCTGCTGTTCGCCGAGCCTCTTTTCTGCCGTCGCATTCCTTTAAGAGGGGGCATCGAGGGCATTAGCAACCATAGATGGCGAAGGAACAATGGTATGTTGGTTGAAAAATTAGAAGAAAAACAGGGGAAAGTGAGAAAAAACAAAGAAAAGATTAGAAATTTGGTAATTAAAAATTTAGTAAAATAAATTAAGGAAAAGAAGATGAAGGAAATACGTACGATGGTTGCAGTCGATGGCGGTGATGCGTGTGAGGGCTGCTGGTTGAGTCGACGACGACATCATTAATACGGTGACTCGTGGCGGCGGCGAATATCAGTTAATAATCCTGACGGCGAAGAGAATGCGAGGCTGCCGGGAAATCCAAACAAAGAAATAAAAAGATTAGGAAATGTTAGAACTAAAGACTTGTTTTTAAAATTTAAAAGAAATTGAGAATGAGAAGGGTATTGAGGACTCACACGGTGAAGGCAGAGACGAATCAAGGCGTGCAACTCGTTACTACCGGCTGCCCGTTTGGCCAAAGGAGGAGGTGATGGTGGTTTTCAGGGCCGCTGCCGTTTGGCCAAACAGGAGTAGCGGCATTTTAGTCGAAGGCGTATGGAGGCGGTGCTATTAGCAGACTGACGATGACGACTAAGACCCTTGCCATCACTGTTGTATTCTGAGGCGAAGCAAGATGAGCAAGCGGAGGAATTCGTAGGCCCAGAAAGGAGAGGTGATTTTTCAGATTTTCTATTTGGGGATCTAGGGAGTGAGGTCTAGTTGTTTTTGCCCGTGAATAGAAGAGAGGAAGGGAGACGCGATGGCGAAGTTGACAGGCGGCGTGCTCGTCAGAATCGGAGAAGGAGATGGATGGCTGACTCTATTCTGCTGTCGATGAAAACGACGAGGAGGAATCATCGAGAGAGAGAGAGAGAGAGGTTGAGGGAGAGAAATACGTTTAATCGATAATAAAGAAAAATGAAATCTAGTTAATCTATTTATTGTTAGGCCAGATCAGGTTAGTAATGAATTAATTAATATGGTTTTGCGCTTTTAACTTAATTAAATTGAGCTTCCGATTAATGTGCTAACTTGTGAGAAGGAAATTTGAAATTCGAGTTTACTCTACTACCTTGCACTAAAACAAACATAACTTCCTGCTCGTTCAATATTTTCAATATCTGTAAAATTGGACAATAAAGTAGACTTCCATAGCTTTCTAACGAGATATTGCATGACTCCTAATTCGTCCTGAGCTGTTTCTGAATTGCTCTCGAACCCACAACAAGTGTACGGCTTGATGGATGTCTCCGAATCTTTTAATTTTCCTTGTAATCTTTGGGATGTGTATGACAAGTCTTGTTAATGTAAGATGTTTCAATAGCGTTTAAAGTCATGAGTTAGTGAAATAGAGTTTAGAGGGAATCCCTGAACCTTTTAACATGAGACTTAGACGAATGCAAAGCCCTAGAGTCTAAAACTATTATCAGTCCGTTTTATGTTGTTACTTTTGACTCGATCGTATTTTAATATTGAGAATTCACATTGGAAGGTGGAGCACAAGAGTGAGAATATAAGATGCAAAGGCAAAGCAGTATTGTTTGTTCTGTAAGTTTATTATGTGGGCTTTCTGACTAAAAATAAAAATATTGACTTTTCTATTACAGAAATAACTTGAGCTTTTGCTCGGTATTTGAAATGCTTTGAAAATATATTTTTAAATGATTATCATGCTAAATATTTTTATGGATATCTCTTGAGCCTATCTGTGTTGGATCGCCAACTTATGAAATTGATCGAATTCTGAGTTAGCCAAAGGGGTGCTTTCCAGAATTAGTGTACACGGTAATCGAGGTTGTGGGCTCTGTTGAGGAGTGACCCACCTCGGTGAGTGACGTTCGCGGAAGGTGGCCACCTTTCCCGGTGTTGGACAGATATGACAATTGATGATGTGATGATGACATGAGTACTCGGATATGAAAATATTTTAGTAACCACAGGTTTATTTCAGTATGTTACTGTTGCAAATGCATGATAATCTTGTATATGTGTATATGTTTTTGGCACGTGTTCACTGAGTAAGTTGTACTCAGCCCTGCATGTTATTTCTAAAATGTGCAGGTTGAGCAACGACGTTGTAACGGTGGGTGTTTGAGCAAGAGTTTCTGTCGAGCAAGTTTATGATAAGCCCCGACTTCATATCTTCACATATGAAGTCAATCTACGTCTTTTCCGCTGCAAACACTTTAATATTCTATTGCCTTGTTATTTATAAGTTATTCAAATATATGAATCCCTTCAGCTTAGTTTGTTCTATTCGAACAATCATTTATGATTGTTTTTCTCATATTAATCTAAGAACTCTATTGTCTTATTTGTGAAAAATTAGAATCTTCTTCTTGTTTTCAGCGATAATCCCCCTTCTTTCCCGCTTCTTATCTCCCACCCCGAGTCATGGCCAAGTTCAGTCATCCTTTGAGATTTGGGGCTGTGACAAAATGGTGGACGACGAAGGTATGGAGGCGGAGAAGATGAACAATTGAAGAGAAAAGAAGAGAAAGGGATGAGCGGGGAAGAGAAATAAGAGGGAAGAGAGAGAAACTGAAAATAATAAATGTGGTAGGAAGGGCATTTTTGTCCAATTGGATACAATATTCCCCAATTTTTGTCAAAAGTGCATTTTTGACAAAAAAATTGATAAGAATATGTAATCTAATGACATATCACCATTTATCTTTTATTATATTATATTCTATATTTATATATTATATGGAAACAAAATCTTAAAAAGATCAAATCTTCAAAAACGTTATCCATTATAGTCTCCATTCCTATTTATCTTAATTCTCGTATTTTCAGCATTATTATATATAAAAATATATTATATAATACTCCATCCGTCTACTCCCATTAGACCCATTTGGTGTCTGACACAGGTTTTAAGAAAACTGAAAAAGTAGGAGAGAGAAGGAATAAAGGTGTATTTGAGGGGTAGTGGTAATTTATGGATTTAGTTTGTTAATTTGTGATTAAGAAAAAGTAGGAGAGAGAAACAATAAAGGTGTATGTTTGGAGAATTGTGTTACGCATTTTTTTATTTTTCGTTGACGGACTCGGAATACAGTTACGTTACTCGTTTATTTTCTTTACAATAATTTTTCGAAAAAATAGTTTTTTTGTCTTGTTTATTTCGAATTTTTTTTTCATACATTGATCAAAAGTGTCTTCTTCGATTTTGATATTGTTGCATTATCGAAAAAACTGTTGCATTACTTGTTGCATTATCGAAAAAACCTACTAAAGTAAATTGGAGCCAAAAATTGTACAGAAAAACTGCATTACTTGTTCCTGAATTTAAAAATTGTACAGAAAATAAATTGGAGCCAAAAATTAGGAGAGATGGAGCCAAAACAGCCTGATTTTCATTAAAAAATGCTAAAGTATTCCATGATGTGATCAAAATCCAAAGGAGGGAAATTTAAACCTAAAGGTACAACTAAAACCCCTATAAATATTGCTATACATGCAGCTTTCTGCTTCATTTTCAGAGTTTCCAATACAGAAAAAAAAAAAAAAACAGAGTACAATGGGAGCAAAAAAAGACATCACAGCGCAGGAGCAAAATGCCATTGCTCAATGGCTTCTTGCACGCAGCAATGGTGGCAAACTGGATCATGGAGCCAAGGCAGCAGCTGCACATAATTTCCAGGTCAGTTTGAAGACAATTTGGAATGTTTGGAGTCGGGCCAAATGTCAACAAGATGCTGGAATTCCTGTAAACATCGAAGGCAAAAGAGTAGTATCAACACGCGAGAAATTGAAGCCATTTGATGAACATAAGGTAAAAAGCCTCTCAGTTTTACAGAGAACATCACTGAGGATAATGGGAGAGAATTTGGAAGTGAGCAAGAGTTTGGTGCATAAATGGTACAAGGACAAGAAGCTCAAGGCACACACTAATGCCATAAAACCTTTCCTTATCCCAGAAAATAAGATATGTAGATTGAATTGGAGCCTCTCTCAGCTTGGAAGCATCATCGAGGGTGGCAAGATAAAATTTCAGAAGATGCACAACACAGTGCATGTGGATGAGAAATGGTTTTACCTTTCCAAAACAAAGGATAGGTACTACCTTTGTGCAGGTGAGACTGAGCCATATAGGACATGCAAGTCAAAGAGGTTCATCACCAAAGTGATGTTCAATTGTGCTGTTGCAAGGCCAATTATAGGCCAAGATGGAACTGTAATTTTTGATGGTAAATTTGGGATTTTTCCATTCATTACAGAGGAGGCAGCAATCAGGAGTTCAAAGAACAGAGAAAAAGGCACCATAGAAACCAGAGCAATGCATGCAGTTACAAGGCCTGTAATGAAAAATCAACTACTCATGGAAGTAGTTAATTTCTCTTAAATTTTAAACTACTCACCAAAATTGCATATGAACTTCATCACAGAACCAGCATAATGTGTGAAACCAGATCACAATTCAAACACAAGGCATCAGCACACACATTTGCATCATATGCCTATGACTAAGGACAAGCATAGCATGTGACTTATCACAGAACCAGCAGCATTACACACACATTTGCATCAGATGCAAGGCAACCAAGGACAAACATAGCATCTGACTTATCACAACATAATATGCATATCATAACTGCATTTTATCACAACAAAATATGCATATGAACATCAGCAAGGGATCAAGAGTAGCATCTGACTTATCACAACACACAATCATACAGATGGTGCCAGCAATTAAAGCCAAATGGCCAGTGCATATTCTAGGAAAAGAAATCTACATCCAACAAGACACTGCCAAACCCCATATTGTGGACAGTGATCCAGAATTTCAAGCAATAGCAAGAGCAGATGGATTCCATATCCAACTAATCAACCAACCTGCCAACAGTCCAGACACAAATGTGAATGACCTTGGCTTCTTTAGAAGTATACAAGGCATCAAAGATCAGAAACCAGCACACAATGTTGAAGAGTTGCTGCATAATGTAAAAGAAGCATACAACAATTATCCACCAGACAAGTTAAACTTCATTTTCCTCACATTACAGAGCTGTTATGGTGAGATCATGAAGGTGCAAGGAGGTAATAACTACAAGATACCTCATATGGGAAAGGAGAGTATGCAAAGGGAAGGGGTTTTGCCAGATTGCATTGAGGTGGATGAAACCCTTGTCAGAGAAAGCTTAGCATTCTTAAACACTCATGGCAATGTAGAAGACAAATTCTACAATCTGGATGAAATCTCAAAGGCATTGGAAGAAGTGGGGTTAGAAGACTGAAGTCAAGTTGTTTACAGGGACAAACAGTATGATAGTTTTTGTTTTGCAGCTGTTTGGAATGTAAACTTATCATTTTGATGTAGTATCTGACCTATGGTTTAATTTTGCACCATATGCAAGGCCTAATCATGCAAATAAACTGTCCTAGGCCTATTCTTTTCAGGGTTGCAATGACACACAAAGGCATCAGCACACACAAGACTGCATGAGCAGGGACAATTGCACCAGCACACACAAGACTGCATGAGCACACACAACTGCACCAGCACACATAACTTAATCAGCACACACAATGCATCAGCACACACAATTGCATCATCTGCAAGGCACTGATGAAGAATGCTTGAGCACAAGAATGCATGAGCACACACAACTGCATCAGCACACACATTGCATCATCTGCATGATTGGCAATGATGAAGAGTAGTATCTGTCCGTATCACACATTTCACCTATGCACTGACAAACACAAGTGATAAGGGAACACAGAACTGCATCAGAACACACTTTTGCATCATCTGCATGCATGAATGATGGGCACACACAAATGAATGAAGAGTAGTATCTGTCCTTATCAAAAATGCATGAGCACACAAAAATGAATGAGCACACACAAGGCAATGAGCACACACAAATGCAATGAAGAGTAGCATATGTCCTTATCACAAAGCAATGAGCACACAAAAATGAATGAGCACACACAAAGCAATGAGCACACACAAATGCAATGAAGAGTAGCATCTGTCCTTATCACAAATGAATGAGCACACAAGAATGAATGAGCACACACAAATGAATGAAGAGTAGCATCTGTCCTTATCACAAATGAATGAGCACACAAGAATGAATGAGCACACACAAATGAATGAAGAGTAGCATCTGTCCTTATCACACATGAATGAGCACACATTGCTGAATGAAGAGTAGTATCTGTCCTTCTCACACAAAATCAGCACACACAAGGCCAATAACCACGCAGCACTGCATCAGCACACAGAGGTGCATCATCTGCATAGGCACTGATCAGGAGTAGTATCTGAATTTATCAACATAGGCACAATTTTCAGAGAATAACATCTATCATAGGCAACATCTTCATAACGTATTTCAGTCATCATTCGCATGAAGCAGAAATTAACCAGCAACAAATCAGACATCACCCACTTAAAATAACGAGCAGAAATCAGAAGGAGAAGCAGAAGCCATCACAGAATTAAGGCATCACCAGCCATCCCCACGCAACAAAAAAAGACATCACAGCACATAAGGCATCACCAGCCACCCCCCAAGTTAAAGAAAAGCCACCTGATTCACTAGATTTTCATCTAGGGTTTTGGAATCGGACTGAGAGCCATATTGGGGGAAATCCTCATCGTAGGCATCATCGATTTCACCCTTCATCAGCGCCGCACGGTAGATCTGGTATGGATCTAGGGTTTCCGCCACCGCCGCATCATTTTCAACGGACATTTCCGTTTCAGGCACGACGGAGGGAGTACCGTGGTCTGAGGGGTTGGATTCTGGGGAAGATTCGTAACCTTCCGGCCGTGGTAAATCCGACAAGAACTCAGGGGAACAGTGGTGTGAATCGGTGGATTCTGGGGGAGTTTCATAACCAACTGGCCTTGGTAAATCCGACAAGGTAGGGGTGTCGGGAAGCTGCCACTTCATGGCGGTGGGGAATCGCGGTGGGGAGTAGAGGGAGAGATAGATGAGATACGGCGGGGGAGGGCCGAGTAGAATTTAGGGTTCGAAGATTTGGGGGAAGAGCATCGAGAGAGAGACACAGAGTGATGAGAGAAGAGAGAGAGTGCGTGTTACGAGAGTGGGTGGTGGGGTGGGGTGGGTGTTTTAGTTTAGGGTTAATTATAACCATAATTAGCAGTGTTAATTAACTGCTTAATTAGACAGTTAAATGGTTAAGGGTGGGTCCACAGTGGCAAAGGGTAGAAATTATGGTAAAGGAATGAGGGTATATGGGTAATTGAGTGCAAATGGGTACAATGGGAGTGGATAAATATTAAGGAGCAAATGGGTACAATGGGAGTGGACGGAGGGAGTATATATATATATATATATATATATATATATATATATATATATATATAATAACATTAATACACATCGATCACTAATTATGTTAATTCTCGCGTCATAGTATCTCACAATCAAATTAAATTCTTTAAAATATATATCAAATTCTTAATCAATTCATCACATATATATCAATTCACGCCTCGTGTGTATATAGAAGCAAAATTAGTTCTTGTAAAATCATCAAGTATATATTTTCTTAGCCAAAATAATTTCTATTTAACAGAATAAATATGTTTATAAAAGAAATAATCAATTCCTAACTGACAATTCAATTAATTTTTTTAGTAGACGGGTCGATTCCGATGAAAACCGTGGTGACTCATACTTGAAATTTATTTATTTTATCTTTTATATGACGGGATGGTTTTGACTTAGAATCGTCAGGTAGACCATCTGACACCGATGTAAACCGTGGTGAACGGGTCAGTTTTGACACATAACCGTTGGGTTAGACACGTCAATTTCTAACCGATAATTCGAGTAATTTTTTATTTTAATTTTATATTGAATTTATAATATAGGATTTGGTCACTCGACATCCTTTAAAATTACTTTTATTCTCCAAATTAATATGAAATAGAGAATAATAATATTTTCTATCATAACGATCTATCTCATTATCCTACATCAATTTTGTGAAAAATTTATGGAATATAAACTAGTTACCATAGTAGCGGTTGATTAAGTGGCATGCCGTGGATCTAAACTTCATAACGGTTGATTCCGACTCAAGACAGCAGTTCGTCTGTGCCTCCATTTCTTCGCAATGAGCAATCCCTCCTCTTCTTCCTCAGCCTCCGGCTCCAGCAAGTCTTGGATTTTCCATGGCGTGGCGGTCGGGGCGGCGGCGGCTCTCGCGCTTGGCGCCCATTTCATGTATTCTCGACGATCCGGAAAGTTCCGGAGTCGGGTCGTCGGAATTATACCCGCCCGCTTTGCTTCTTCCCGCTTTCAGGGAAAGCCTCTCGTTCACATTCTCGGCAAGCCCATGATCCAGGTTTTTTTTAATCTTCGAGATCTACACTATAACCGATAGGTTGTTTACCGATTTTGTTACTTGATTTACTTGTGAAAAACTTTAAATTAAGCTGCTTTAATACTTTATGAACATATATCTTAGTGCATTATGTGTTGTATGTATGCGTGATTGCTCCAATTTGGATGATTGGTTGCAGAGAACTTGGGAAAGGGCTAAAATGGCGGCCTCATTGGATCATATTGGTATTCGACACTCTCATTAGTTCTATGTGTGTGTGGGAAGTTATCTGAGTGTGTTAGTATCAATTTGGTTATTTTTCTTGCTGATTTGGGATTTGCCTGTGTAGTTGTGGCGACTGATGATGAGAAAATTGCTGATTGCTGTAGAGGTTTTGGTGCCGATGTGGTGATGACATCAGAATCATGTCGAAATGGTATGAATTGTTGTATTTGTGCTTCAAAGTGCATGAGGTTCTATTCACAGGATTTCACTATATAATTTTTTTTTTAATTTTCTTTTATCTGGACTTGATAGGGACGGAGCGTTGTAATGAAGCGCTTAGCAAGTTGGGTAAGAAATATGATGTTGTTGTCAATATCCAGGGTGATGAGCCGCTCATAGAACCTGAAATTATAGACGGCATTGTCAAAGCGCTTCAGGTAAAGGAGCTTCACTCTTTGATGAAAATACCAGCTTTATAGTTATTGAAACATGATTACTGCGATGTATAAATCAATGTTGGATGTTAATTTGATAGAGGCAAGCGTACTTGCAATAAGCAGTTTACACAGCCATGCACAATTCATCCTAAATGAGTTTTGAACGAAAAAGGAAATGGAAGAATTTTTTTAGAGAATTTCCCCTCATGAATTTCGTCCTGCCCAGTAACTTGACATTGTCTGTAAAAGTAATGTTCCTTACTCTAGCTAATGACATTTCCAATATTTATATAGTACTATATCCGCTAGAAGACTGGCTCGGAAGGGCAATTAAATAAAAAACAATGTACTTAGTTGAATAAAATAACTAGTACAATTTCTACTACTAATTCCGCTTTAACCTGCTAAATTTAAATTTCATCTCAATATCTCAGTTCCATCACTGATCTGTGATAATTGGTTACAGTTTCTTTGTACTGGCTTTAATCCTTTATGACATCTAATGACTTTTGTAGAATGATCACGAGTCTGTCACAGAATTAAGTTGAGTTGTTTCTGCCATTTATTGTTTATGCATTCTTATTTCTTGCTACTATGTTAAGGGCGGAGTATGAACAAGACTGATGAGGAAGAACAGAAAGTATAAAGCTCAGTCAGAAAAATTAAACTAGTTGCATATAATTGATTTAAGATCGAAATATGGGATGGGTTCACATAGGATCTCTACCATTAATTTACTTGAAAGGGAGGTAAGACAGATTGAAGTTAACTAAGTTTTATTAAGTAAGATGACATGCCCTGAAGAAGTTAAAAGTGGACCTTTAACTATTGACATCTAACTGGTTGTTAGACATTGCTACAAGGAAACCAACAACTCCAACAACTTCTTGAATTCGTTCAGAAACGTGTATAAACCTCTGATAGGATGTTCAGTACCAATCTGAACCTTCCTGCACTTTAGATTTCATGCTTTTTCTTAGATAGTATACCACTACATATTTGTTTGATATAATTCTCCTCACCATGCAAGTTTAATTGTAAGCTTCTAGGCAGTCACTAATGAAATCTAAAGTTAGGAAAGAGTTTCAGATGTAGTTTTTTGCTTTTGCGTAACTGTAGTGCATCTATTTATTATTGAATGGCACTCATATTTAATCTGCGGCTAATGCAGGCTGCTCCAGATGCAGTCTTCAGCACTGCAGTTACTTCCCTGAAACCTGAAGACGCTTTTGATCCAAATCGTGTCAAATGTGTGGTGGATAACCATGGCTATGCAATTTATTTCTCTCGAGGACTAATACCATTTAATAAGTTAGTTATCTTCTCTAGATAAATAATTTAGTTCTTTTCTCCAGATATATCTGCTTTCACTATTTTTAGTGAAATAAAAATTGTGGAAAATTATATCATCGTTACGGTTGCAGGTCTGGAAAGGTCAACGCTCAATTTCCATATTTACTTCATTTGGGGATTCAGGTATTTTAACAACTCACTAGAGGGCTTAGATTGTCGATGCTCATAGCAACCATCAAGTTCTAATGCTACATTTCTGATATCTTGACAGAGCTATGACACAAAGTTTCTCAAGATATATCCTGAGCTGCCTCCGACTCCACTTCAGCTGGAGGAAGATCTTGAGCAACTGAAGGTTCTTGAAAATGGATACAAGATGAAGGTTTCCTCCTGCTTATGTTCCTTTTCGTAATTCATTTTCTTCTATTAGTTATCATTATTTGCGTACGTGGAGATCCTAAAAATTTGCTAAGATGCCATCTAGCTTTGTAGAGAATATATTTTGATGTTTTAGCCAATTGCCACCTGACAGTCTTAGCAAGCAAATCTGCCTGTTTATTTGCATTAGGTCAATCCAAAGATTTGAACTGCACTTCCAATGTGTTCAAAGAGCCAAAGAGTGGCGTGCCTCATAATAATGGAATGGAACTAAGATAGTTTTTAATACCTGATTTAATTCTGTATCACGTAGTATACAGATTGTTGTTGTGAGCCGTCTTTACCTGCCTCTTGGTTCGATCCTTGAGTATATTTATGTATAGGGACTTCTCAGGACTATATGATGCATATCATGTCTATTTATTTATCTTCGTTTTTCCTTATGTGCAAGTTCAATTGTTTTTGGAGCTGCATAATTTTGAGTTGCGAATAATGAGACCATCCATTGGTTCATGAGAATTCTCATGAATACTTGTTGTGTAATATTTGAGTACTAGAGTGCAAAATTGTTTGTGGCTTCTTCTTCTTACAATAAATACAGTTTGAGATTCTGATTCACATAATTCATATGTAGGTGATAAAAGTCGACCATGAGGCCCATGGTGTTGACGTCCCAGAAGATGTAGAAAAAATAGAGGGATACATGCTCGAAAGAAACCTGCATTAGCTGTATAATTGCTCACAGGATACTTGCCGACTTTTCATGTGCGTGAAAGCAGAATGGTTTGAGGCCATGTCTCTTCAGCCTTTTCCTTTTATATCTTGGTTTTCAATAAACGGTTTTCTGTTTTTCCTGTTGTCTTTCTGCGGAGCTGCTCTCAGTTGAATGCTTTGGAGGCAAGTACTTCTACTAGATTAGCACTAATTCATTTATTTAGTACTTCACTATTGTGTAGATATGTATATTACGGCTGTAATTTGATTATCTTGTTGGACTTGTGTAAAGACGGTATGGCTTTGGTTTATTTTTTTGTTTCTATAATTCCAATTGAATGATTTGGCATTTTAGACTTTAGAGTCACAGATTTGAAAATTAAGAATATGTTTGGTTGATTGTCCTTTCCCTTTTCATTCTTTTATGGTGGGATCTGATTTCAATTTGTGGGTAAAGAGAAATATTTAACTGGTGGTTTCAACGTTTAGCATGTCTCAAGTAATCATTTATAGAAAGAATGTGTTCGATTAAGACCCTAAACTATCAAAAGCGATTCAATATGGACTGCTTGTTAATTTTCTACGTATTACATATGCCGTCTCCATATTCAATTACAGTGCACATTCGAAGCGAAGAAACTTGAATTTGGAAAATTTGTCGATCTAGAATTATTGGAAATTCGAATTGAGAGGAAAGTTACTTTGAACTTAGAATCTAAATGAGGGCTCACACAATTAAGGCTAACAATTTTTGGGTGTATTCAACTGGGAGTTGGAGATGAATAGTATACGTATAGAGGGGCCTTTTTCATTAGAATACATTAGTGCAACATTCACTATAAATAGAGGATAAAGTTATACTCCCTTCGTTCATGAAATGATGCCTCATTTCGTGTTCGGCACGGAAATTAAGAAAGTTGATAAAGTTGTTTTAAATGAGGTAAAAATTAAAAAGTAGGGGTAGTAAGATAATGACAAAAAAAACAGTGGTATTGACAAAAGGAGGTAGTATTGATCAAAAAGTAGGAATAAAGTTGTTGGGATGACAAAAAAAGTAGAAATAAAGTTGATGTGAGGTGGGGTCATCAATGGCAAGGGGTAATGATTTTAAAAAGTGTTATGTTCGTAAAAATAACGAAATAGAGCATCATTTGGTGAACACAAATAATGAATGAAATAGGACATCATTTCGTGAACGGAGGGAGTAAATGAAAATAAAGTTGGACCCTTTTTATTTTTGTTGATCAATGACTTTGATGATGTATTATGTTACTGTAAGTTTGTAATTTATGCATTACAATATTAATACATTAAATTATTGCAATTTATGCATTAGAATGTATATATGCATTACCGATGGAATATAAATGTATTAAAATGTATCATTTTCACTTTATAATATAAAATCTATTCACACTACAAAAGTTGAAGCAAGTCAAAATAAGAAATTGAAGTACATATATTAGTAGTGAAATAAATCTATGCAGTCACATTATGGCTAGCCATAATTTGATTCAAGTGTGAAAAAAATTTGATTGATTTATAACTTTTTAGTTGTAAATGACTTCTAATAGTTTAATTCTTTAGTTTATATAAATTTATATTGATATATTTGAATTTGGAGTCGACAAAAATCTAGATATAGATAATAGAGTGAATACGAAGCTCTTTGTCGAAAGAATGAAAGAGATATATTTATACTAATTATGATAAAAAAAATTAAGTCAAGAATATAACAGTAACATAAAATATATGTTTGTATTTCTTAAAATAAATTAAAAATCTAACTAAATCGGTCTATTTTTACATAATTGACCGAATTATAACTAGCTTCATTATTGCTAAATAGCATCATTCATTAGTAGTTGCTAGTATCTTTGCAACCTACTCTAGTAAGGCCAATAGTGGGACGGGACTAGAGTGGCTGGCTTCTCTGCAGCGTACACTGCAGACTTGCATGCTTCTGGCATGAGAAATATTAGAGAGAGAGAGAGAGAAATCATAAGAGTTGCGTGTAAACATAATATATTGACTAGTCTATCATCTACTCTGTTCAACTCTTTTGCAGTCTCATATTTATTTGTCTATTGCTTTTGGGGCCAGCGCCCCCCCTAAAATTTCATCTCACGCTCTAAATTATTACACACACAATTTCTTTTTGAGAGTGCATCTGTGCATGTTTCACTTTCTGATCATATCCAATAATAACTAATGATAATAGTAGTACAATATCAATTCTTGTATATAATAACTAATAGTAGTACAATATCAATTCTTGTGATCATTATAATTTGAATATTTGAATCGAAATGCACATGTATAATGAAATGACATCCAGCTCAAATCAAAATACCGTTTCGCTTCTTTTGTTTATCGTCTCTGTAATCTAAAACGGCAAAAAAAAAGCACAAAGTATTGACAGAAGTTGATGACAGAGGGATAGAAAATTACAGTGAATTAATAAGTACACCCAAAACAAGTACTAGTACTAAAACTAAAGCTTGTTTTGTTTTGTTTTGTTTTGTTTTGATAATATATAATTAATCAAGATTTGGGTGAAGATTGGGGGAGGACATGAACCTCTGTCTTGAAAAGAAGAAAGGAGAAAGAGTCGATTGAGAAGTAGAGGAATCCACCAGGTGAGTGCGTTACGAATGAACCAAAACTCTTCCCGGTGATGCAGTGCCATGCCGGTCCATACACCGAATCAAATTCCTAACACATCAAATTTATAAATAAATTCATGTTCATAAAATTGAAAATCTATAAAAATAAAAAATAAAAAATAAAAAGAAGATCTATTTATGTATGTTTGTATTGTATGTAGGAAAGTACCTTCTTGAGGGAGCGAGAGAGGAGAGTGGGGTTGGGGCGGCGGTGGGGGGCGGCGGCGTCGAGGAGAGCGCGGGCGTGGCGGAGGGCGCGCTCTTGCATGGGGAGGGGCATGTCGGCGGACCTCAGCCGTATGTTGAAACTGATTGCTAAGGCAGCTAACTTCACTTGTTCACTATTACTTGTGTTGCTGCTCGTTTGCTGCTTGCCGATTGGAGGCTTCCGCCGTGAGAGGAGACCGCCGCCGCCGCCGGTTAACTGTTTGTTTTTCGAATGGTGGTTTTGTGCCATTTCCTCCATACCGCATGCACTGCGTGTGAGTAAGAGACAGATGGAATCAATGAGAGTTGAAAGTTTTGACTATCTTTGTTGAAACGAATGTTCAACAGAAAGCTAAGTTTGTGTTGAAATAATGTACTACTACTAGTACCTGAGAGAGAGAGAGAGAGAGAGAGAGAGAGTAGTTGGGCCAAGGGAGGCTACAACTTTGAATTTTGACTGGCTATAATTAAAGTCCAAACTCCAAAAACAAGCAAGAAAAATGTGGCAGTCTTGGCCGGTAGTAATACTCCATAATATTAATGATTTCTTAAAATTAAAAAAACAAATAGAAAAAAAAAAAAGGTTTCCTTCTAGTCATTCTTTAATTTGATTAGCTAACCAATCAATCGCATTTGAGAATTAGAAAAATGAACTTGTGCTTGTGGGTTTAGGTACACTAGGTGAGGTGTGCTCTTTTTAATTGCCTGGTGTATTTAATCTCATTACAAAAAAGAAATTCATGATTTACCGCATCAAATTCAAAGGTCTTTTGATTCTTTAAGATCGTCCAGCTAGAAGAAGACATTATGGATAATATATATAATTTTCTCACTTTAATGTATTTGCTTCGAAATATTATTATAACTAAACTGCTAGACTAAAAGTTAAACTAAATTCCTTTCAATTTCAACTCTGTTGAATTAAAATCCAACATTTTAAGTTCCATTTTGCTGCAATCATCTGCCCTCCTTGGAATCATAGCAAGTTGGAAAGTTTCATAAAATTTTGAGAGAGATTTCGATTAACTTATCAAAGGATAAATATTATATTTGAATCATGAAAACCCAAATTAATCTCTTAGTTTGATGATATTGCTATCGTCACCTTCATTTTTATAAAAGTTATGTATCATTTTTACAATGCAGTACTATTTGTTGCAAATTCTGTCATACATATTCATATTTGGTATTTCTAATATTAAACTTTGTTCCAATTCTTGATATGCAACACGTGTTCAAATATGTTTATGTTTTCGTACAATCATCAATCTTTCATTATTTTGATTAAATACTATCCTAATTCTGTTAAAAAAAAAGGTGTAAACGATGACGACCGCTAATTCATCCGGTTCATCATCATTATCAGCATCATCATTAGCACCACATCCAATTTACTAGTATAAGGCGTCCCATGAAAATGAAAATATTGTTCAGCCCGTGAAATCCAATTCACTAAGCCTTTTTGTTTTCTTTGTGTAATTCAGTTTTCGCTTCTTAGCCATTTTTGTAATTTTTAAATTAAACATTATACTAATTCGGGACGGATGGAGTATAATTTTTTGTAACTTCATGGTTTATTAATAAATGTAAAATATTAGTTATAGCTAAATTTATATTTCTTGATTAGGTAAGTAATAATATTTACGTTGCAGTAAAATTATTTCTTTTTTATGAGTCATTATAAAAGCGGAATAATGAGCCTCATTAAATAAATATTCAATTTAATTATAATTATTATAATTATTGTTATCTATACCATTGCTCCACTAAAATTCTAGTCAGTTAAAAGTCCAGCCATAGATATAAAGCCCAACAATTTAAATCGGACCTCTTAAGAATATAATTCGTGAAGTCATAAAGCCCAGGAAATATTTTTGGTCCAATTAACATTTGCACTTCAATTTGTACTAAATTCATTTTAACCAAATTTAAGGCCTAAACATAAATTATCTAAGGGTAATTCTATTCATAGACCCTATTCTTTCTTTATGGACTCCATAATTAATTAAAATTATAAATATTTATTGATAGACTTTTTTGTCCTTGTGGCTCGTAATACTTGCAATACGTGTCTTGAAGAAAATCAAAGCCCCCAACCATTTTTCATCATCGAAAAGATAAAGTGTTTCATTTTTTGGTATGATTGAGTTTTTTATGTTGTTGATCTCTTTTCTCTTGACTTTGTTGGTTTTGATTATTTGTAAAACAAACTTTTTGTCGAAACATTTTGGACGCCTTTGCAATGACCGGTGTAATTAAATCATCTCTTGAATGTAATCATAAAAGATTCCAAATAAAAAAGCAAAACACAAGTTCACTTTTTCATCGCCGCTACTATCTCGTTATGTACAACGTCTGCCTTTTTTGACATTCATCTCCCCTTTTCTTTGCTTCCCAATTCTCACACTCAAATCAAATAATTTAAATCGTGTGTTAGTCACTAGAATTTCTACCTGTAACCTATTTCAGAATATTTCAGGGATTGTCTTTTCTTCTCTCATATATTCTTGGATGCATATTTAACCAAGAAGCCAGAACAAGCAGATCCCGATATGAACACAACGTAATCATATGGTATATTGAAGTAGAAAAATCAACTTTTTTTCTTTAATAGAGAAGGTAGGGGTGGGGGTTAGGCTGCCTGCATCACTGTCTCGAGCGTGTGTCTCGAAGGAGGCTCGAGACGACGCGCGATGGAGACGACAACGTTGTAAGCAACGCGGGCTCGAGACCAGCTCGAACTCGCGAGACCGGCTCGAGCCAGCGCGTGCGCTTCACGCGCGGAACCAGAAAAAGAAAATTAAAGGCACGTGTTTTATATGCGCCTAACGGAAAAAAAATTGAAATTTCGAACGTTGCGGCAATAGCTATTGCGTATTTATCTTTTTTTTTAATTCAAAATTTACACTATAAATACACATTTCTTCCCTCATTTCATCCCACAAAAAATTCATTTCTCACTTCCTCTCTCAAATTCATATATCAAAGATGTCTTCTTCATCAAGCACTTCAATTTCCTCAGTGGAATATGAATCTTACAGCACCGACGATGAGGTTTTGGAGATAATGGCGAATGTGGAACGAGTCGTCCATGCACACGTAGCGGTGCAGAAGAAGAAGAAGAAGAAGAAGAAGAAGAGGTCGAGGTCGTTCGTCCACCACGACCGTGAAGCGGCGTGTGAGCTCCTACACGCCGACTACTTCGCCGACAACCCTACTTACGGCGAGCACTTTTTCCGATGCCGTTTCCGGATGCATAAGCATCTGTTTTTGCGCATTTGCAAGACATTGGAGGACAACGTCCACTTCTTCAAGCATCGATGGGGGATGGATGCATAAGCAGTGACGGAGCCAGACTTTTCATTGAGGGGGGCCGAAAAATTTTAATTAACAAAATCAAATACTATTAACACAATTTTCTTATATCTACAAACAATGAAATATGTTAATTATTGAATTTGAAAATTAGCTTTTTATTAGAACATACGAAATTTATCAGATTGGTGGTTAAATACTAAACAATCAAGTAAACAACTAATTTAATGTCAAAAATGTTTGATGTTTCAATGTGATTCGGATGGTGGTGATCAATACATATGCAACAATTAAATAATGAACTAAATGATGAGACCAAAGCAATATAAATAATAAACAACTAGCTTAAATCTAAACAATGTATACAATTCAAATTATCAATTCTCACAATTTGTATTCAGAGTTACAGACCCTTACTATTCAGTTTTCACGTCTTCTTCTCTAAAGATAAAAAAACAAGAACTAATTCGATCAAGAGCAAGAAGCTTTGCTTACCCTTCTCCTTCCGTGGCGTCCGACGACGAACAAGGCCGTTGAGTTGTTGTAATTTGGAGGAGAGAAGGAGTCGTCACTCGTCAGATCAGTTTAGGTTTCAAAAAATCCCTAATTTGTCAACAAAAATATTGTTTTTCTAATTTAAATGTGTAATTACTATATTGCCCCTATTTTTTTTCTTCAAAATTTTAGGCGGGCCCAGTGACCCCTTGGGCCTAACGTGCCCCCGTCACTGTGCATAAGCATCTGTTTTTGCATTAGGACGATGGGGGCTAACGTCGGTGCAAAAATGCACAATGGCGGTGGAACAACTGGCCACCAGTGGTGCTACGGATGTGTTCGACGAGTACTTGAAGATTGGAGATAGCACCGGCTGGAGTTGTCTCAAAAAATTTTGCCGAGCAGTCATCAATCATTTCAGCGACAGATATTTGTGGAAGCCAAACGCTGCCGACACTGCTCGCCTGCTTCAAATGCACGAGGCACGACATGGGTAACGGGGGATGCTCGTTAGCCTGGATTGCATGCACTGAGCATAGAGAAATGGCCTAAAAGAGTGCGCGGCGATCAGGGCGAGCCAACCTTAATATTGGAGGCGGTGGCGTCTCAGGATTTGTGGATTTGACATGCCTTTTTTGGATGTGCCGGCTCCAATAACGACATCAACATCCTCAACCATCGTCCTTGTTCACCGACGTGCTTGAGGATAAGGCTTCGACATGCAGCTTCACCGTCATGGGTCATGACGAGGCTGTCGTTCGCATTCTCAAAATGAATTTATAGCCTATCGTCACAGTTATATAGATAGCAAATATGTACATGGTCGATCCACAAGGAGTTGATTGTTACTATCTCTTGAAACCTCCTCCACCTGACAAGAAAGTTTAATTTTGGTATCTTGGTCATGAGGGCTCTCTTGCCCAATTCAAGAACTTAAATAAATACTGAAAAGAAAACAGATAACTTGATCAATAAAAAAATTGACTTGATCTGGACAAAGACATTGTTAAGTGAAAACTCTAGCTTGATCATTGGTGCAAATATATTCATCACATGCATGCATCGTTGGTTATAGGACTTGAATGCTGAGATCCCTTTTTACTTGTCACACTCCCAACAAACCCTTCCCTGACCTATCCTTACTTAATTGGCGATGCACCGCCGACTCCCTACCTTGGGCAATACCTCTGTCGGAGCCATCGTTCAGTTTTTTGCCCAAGGAGCATTAATCACTAGAAAAGGCCCAACAAGGAATCATCACGTCTAACCCAGCAGGGTAGACACCTTCCTCTAATGCTAATCGATCTTAACTAAGATAATTTATGGAAAACACCCCTACTTCTTAATTGATTAGTGATCTAATATGTCTTAAGTGATTAATGGCCTATTAAGCCCTTAATCGTATTACACCATATTTGAACAAGCTCACTAACATATTGGGAACACATGCATGCAATTATCTAGCACGAATTAGACCTCTCAAGCCTAAGTATTCACTTAACTATCTTGCCCAGATCAAGTATAAAAACTTAGCTAGACATGAATGTAAAATATCGAACACAATAAATTGAGGAACTTATAATAAGAACTATACTAAAAACTTACTAAGTATGAGAAAGTAAATCCGGCCAAAAATGTCGATGGGAAATAGTTCGAACAAAAACACAAATAAAACATTGCCCTTAGGACTTGTTCTCTTCCTCACAATCTCTCAAAGTAAACAAGGATGAAAGCATAAAAAACGGCGTCTCTTCGCAGTAGCTAGGCTTCAATATTTATAGGCGAGTGCTTAGGGTTTTGGCCCCCGGTCCTTAATATGGAAGGAATCCACGAGCTACCTTGGAATGCAAGTAAATACTTGATAAGCACGACCCCAACATGGCATGTCACATCTATCTTCCAAAATATCCCTTGCGGATCATAAATCTAGTCGGATAAGGAAAGATATTTAAGTTAGATCATCTTTTCCTTATCCTTCTAGACCTAGGAGAGAAACAACACCTGTTGACCAAAACACTCCACCCATCTTGACCAATTTTGTCCTGCCCTGCGTGCTTCCAGAAATGTAACCTTCCATCCCTGTTTTGCCCAGAATCCACCTGCAGAGCAATAGACCTTCTTCTGCCTAAAATATGTCCTCCTAGACACTAAAACTACACAAAATACACACAAAGACTCGATCTAAACTACCTAAAACAGACACAAAATATACACAACATATGGACTCATCATGCGCACACACTTAACCCACACTTGTCCTCAAGTGTGCTCAAACAACTTATCCATGACACAAACAGAAGAAAAAAAACAAAAAACTCAACACAAGATCAATACTGGAGAGTTAGCCAGGATAATACAACAATCTCTAAAAGAAATCTACAAGTGAAGGGAAAAGAAAATGCAATGCCATCAAACAGGTCAAGACAGAATTGTGAGCTCTAGGATATCCTTTCCCCACTCATCATTCTTGTGTTTAAGTTCATTTTCACGCTCATAGATCATCTTGACTTTGGTATCACCATAGGCTTGTCTGCCCTTTAAATCTAAAGCTCTTATTCTAAACCTCAGAACTCATCATTAAGTCTTTTTAGGTTAAATTAGCTTAAGGTAAAAGGTAGGAAATATTTAGATCTTTGACTAAGGATCATTTAAACTCGTACTGGGCAACAAGGGTTCCCAGCTCCTTCTCAATTCCTCGCTTAGTCATCCAGGCTTAAGCTTCAACTCTTTTCTAGGGAACTTATGAATTTTTCCTTTTTTTTCCTGTTCCTCTAATTCCTTCATTTTTTAAACTGGGCAAAACCCACTATCTTGGCCAAGATGTTCCCCTATCTCCTTCCTGCCCTTTTCTTCTTTCATTGCCTAGGTTCCCATAACCAAATAAACTTAATTTTTCATGGGGCAATTTTTAAGTGATAGAAAGAATAAATTCAGCTCAAATGGGCTATCAAAGGATAATGATTCAAATTAAGCTCAATGGGCTAAATGAAAGAATTGCCTAAATCATCTAAGCTCAAAGGCTATCAACATAAATCAAAGTACAGACAAGTTCTAGTTCCTCCTAATCAAGATGCCTTTAATCATACACAACGAATGAATTCAATTAAGCTCAAATCCTCAAAGGGTATGCTCACAACTCAATCCATCATACGAGTCATCTTCTAGCATGCATAAACTTAACACTGTTCAACAAGCAGCAATTAAGCACAAAAAACATCATACCATCTTGCCCAACTACTCCATGCTGATCAACACAACTAATAAAAAGTAAAAACACACGGCACAGACACCCCGCGCACACACTTTGCTCATAGCAAAGTCCATCCATGGAGGCCTCAACCTTGGACTCAGCAAACTAACTGACAAACAATTGGCCTCCCTACGCACACACTTTGCTTACAGCAAAGTAGTGGACGTAAAAAGGTCAAGACTTAAACACTAAACAAATGAGTCATTCGCCTACCTCACCACACATTTTGCAGAGCAAAATGTGGGTGAGGTATTCGATAACTCCACAGACTCTAACGCTAAGAAGAAAAATGAAAGACACACTAAGAAAAACTACAGTAAACTAAAACACAAAGGAGGACATAATCAAGTAGAAGGATCAGGTACTGACCCCAATTTCAGGTGGCGGGCAAGGCTGTTGAGAGTAGCTTACATGATCAGCTGCCCCTCTTGCAGCTCCTTGAGCAACTCCTCGGTCTTACCCAGCCTCTCTAAAACTTCCTTCATCTGGGCAGAGGAAGACTCAACTTCTTCCTCCTCATCATCCTTTTCCTCGTCAATCACCGTCTTCTTAGCCAACATGGCTGACTTCTTAGGCGGCAGACGTGCTGATGCTAGTTGATCCTTCTCATGCGCCTCCAAAAGACGCCAACCTTTACCACTCTTCAAAACCTCCTTCATCCTGCTCAACCTCTCCATGTTGAGCACATTAGCCGGTGTCACCTCAAACTCCTTCACATCATCTTGAAGCTCCAACCCCTCAATGTAGGCAGTAACGAAATGCCCACATGAGTACTTCTGACCCGCCTTGCCCATGACTGCCCACAACTGCTCCATCAAGAAGGCCCCAAAATTCAGCTTTTTCTTAGTCAACATATAGAATAATATATAGACCTCCTTGTTGGCCAGCGAGTTCCCGCTATCTCTCTTGTCAAACATGTTGTAGGCAAGGATCCTATGAGCAATGCGGAGGGTTGGCGTCTTCAGATCTGACGCTTGTTATCTCCCGACCTAAGCTCTGTTCCCACACTGACTTCTTTCCACATCCGGATCCATTCCTCCTTGGGCAGGTCCAATGGCACCTTCTTCCCTGCCTTCCTGAACTCCGACCTCTGTAGCTTCATTATTGTGGTGAACCCCAGAATTTGATTCAAATTATTCAACCCAGCCACCAAAGGCTGCCCATTCAACACGAACTCGATAGAAGACGAGTTCCCTTCTCCATCCAACATAAACTCCATGGACCCATACACTTCTCTCACCAAATCCTCATAGATGTGGCAGGGTAGCGTCAGAAATCTTCCCCAGCCACACCCATCGAACAGGGCCCTCACTTCCATCGCAATGCCCAAGGAGTCCAGGTCATCGAAGTCGACCTCCCTGGACACAAACACCTTCCTGGCTGCCAAATCCTCAGCCTTCTTTCCTTTTTTTTAAAAAAAAAAAAATAAACAATATGAAAAGAAAAACGTATCAGGTTGCCTCCTAGCCAGTGCCCCAATTAACGTCGTGGGCACGACGTCCTCCTTGCCCAGTTAGGACTCCATATCACAGAGGAATTTTAGATACTCCTCTGGTTTCTCCACGACTTGGCCGAAGAAGGTCTTCAACCTTTCTCTATTAACCTTGAAAATTTTTCCCGTGTTTGCATTCATTACCTTCACAACCCCATTTGGATATGTGGTTTGTACTTCAAACTGTCCAATCCACTTGGTGGACAGTTTCCCCGACATAAGTTTGAACTTAGATTGATATAACAACACCTGTTGTCCAGATTCAAACTTCTTGACTTTGATCAAGGCATCATGGGTTTTCTTCATCCTTACCTTGTACAACACAGAGCTATCATATGAGTTAAGGCGGATTTCCTCAAGTTCCTGTAACTAGAGCTTCCTCACTTGGCCAGTCTCGTCCCAGTCATAATTCATTTTCTGAACTGCCCAATACACATGATGTTCAATTTCAACGGACAAGTGGCACATCTTGCCAAAGACCATCTTGTAGGGCGACATCCCAAATAGGGTTTTAAATGCTGTCCTGTATGCCCATAACGCATCCTCAAGACACAAACTCCAATCATTCCCAGTTGGGCTAACTGTCTTTCTCAAGACAGCCTTCACAATGCGATTGAACAACTCCGCTTGACCGTTTGCCTGAGGATGATAAGCATTCAAATTCCTATGATAAACCCCATATCTGCTCATTAGCCATTTCACAGCTCCATTGCAAAAATGCGTTCCTTGGTCGCTGATGATTGCCCTGGGCACACCAAATCGGCTGAAGATATTGCCCTTGAAGAATTCCAAAACTACCTTCGAATCATTCGTTGAAGTAGCCTTAGCTTCCACCCATTTAGACACATAGTCGACTACCAGCAATATATATGGATTCCCTCTTGAGTTTGGCAGTAGACCCATGAAATCCATCCCCCATATATCAAAAACTTCCACCGGCATGACTGGGGTTAGGGGCATCTCGTTCCTCTTACTGATGTTGCCCTTCTTTTGGCACTGAGCGCAACGTTTGCACCATTCAAAGCTGTCTTTGAATACATTAGGCCAATAAAACTTACAATCCAAGATCTTCCTTACTGTCCTTTTTGGTCCAAAATGTCCCCCACACACCTTCGAATGGCAGTGTGCAAGGATACTCACTTGTTCTTTTTCATCGACACATCTTCGAATTACTTAGTCAGTACATATCTTCCACATGTAAGGTTCATCCCAGATGTAATATCGACTTTCCACCTTGAACTTGTTCTTTTGATATGGGCTGAGGTCGTCCGGTTATCGTCCCAAGACAATATAATTACACAAATCTGCATACCAAGGATCAGGGTTATCTTGGGCAAGAGCAAGGTGTTCATCCAGGAAGGTCTCCTTGATCGGCTCAACTTCTTCTCGTTGGATGATGCGGCTCAAATGGTCAGCCACTAAATTCTGAGCTCCAGCCTTGTCTTTAATTTCCACATCGAATTCCTAGAGTAACAAAATCCACCTTATCAATCTGGGTTTCATTGCCTTCTTGGCCATGAGGAACTTCAAGGCAGAGTGGTCAGTATAGACTATGGTCTTGCCTCCAAACAAGTATGATCGAAAATTTTCAAAAGCAAACACCACAACTAACAATTCTTTTTCCGTGGTCGAATAATTGCATTGGGCAGGATTTAGAGTCTTCGATGCATAGTAGATGACATGGTTCCCTTTTCCTCTCTTTTGCCAAAGAACAGCTCCCATGGCGTAGCCACCCTCGCATCGCACATCAACTCAAATGGCATCCCCCAATCTGGTGGTTGGATGATGGGTGCCGATACTAAGATCTCCTTTAATGTATGAAAAGCCTTCTTACAGTCTTTATCAAAATTCCACTCCACTTTTCCTTGTAATAGCCTAGTCATAGATTGTGCGATCTTAGCAAAGTCTTTGACAAATCTTCTATAAAATCCCGCATGTCCAAGGAAGCCACGGAGTTGCTTTACGTTGCTTGGGTATAGCAACTTGGCTATGATATCGATCTTGGCCTTGTCAACCTCTATCCTTCGTTCGGATATAACATGCCCAAAGAAAATACCTTCTTTGACCATGAAGTGGCATTTCTCGTAGTTCAACACCAAACTCTTATCAACACATCTTTTTAGCGCCATTTCCAAGTTGCTTAAACACTTGTCAAAATCCGATCCATAGACAGTAAATTCGTCCATGAACACTTCTATGCGTGTTTCAAGTAAATCTGAAAATATGCTCATCATGCATCTTTAGAATGTGCCAGGTGCGTTGCATAGACCAAAAGACATCCTTCTATACACAAACGTGTCGAATGGGCATGTGAAGGTAGTCTTGCCCTGGTCTTCCTCCACGACCCAGATCTGTATATAGCCCGAGTAACCATCAAACAACATTACTGGTGCTTTGTGTGACGATCTCCCCATATCCAGAATATAAAAATCAGCTGGGAAAATGAGGTCTCTTACCCTGACCAAGACGTCCTCTAGAATTCCTTCAGGCCACACGGTTGACCTATCTGCCAATTGGATAGCCACCTTTGTAGGTTTGAGTGGCCCCATCCTTAGATCATCGTACATCGACTTGGGCATGACATTGATTAAGGCCCCAAGATCCAGCATAACCTTCTCAATCTTCATATCCCCAATGTTACAGGGAATATAAAACATCCCTGGGTCAGTGCACTTGGTTGGAATGGGGGTGTCTTGCAACACTGCAGATACATTCTCACTGACTTGAAATCTTGCATCATCTGTGTACTTGACCTTTCTTGTACACAACTCTTTCAAGAACTTAGCGCATTTGGGCATGGATTGCAAGGCAGTCAAGAGGGGTATGTTGACCTCTACCTTCTGAAACATGCTAGTTAACTCCTTTATCTCTTGTTCTTCTTTATCCTTTGCAAATATACTCGGGTAAGGGACCTTTGGCTCATAAGGTTTGAGCTTATTTACCTTTTCAGCATCTTTCATCGCTTTAGCTCTGATCTCAGCGGCATCAAGCTCGGCTTTCTTCCTAATTTTTGTCGTTTCCCTTTCGATCTATGCCCTTTTTCTCAACTGATAACTCTTGCCAAAGCTCCTCAACATCACCTGATCCCATGGTCGTCTCTTCATACTTTTTTGACTAAACCTCTTCCTCTTGCTCAACATCTACGTTATGCCCAGTAGACAAATATTGCCCAGGAATAGCTCCTTGAGGTTCATAATGATCAGACACTCTTACTTTGGGCAACTTAGCCCCGCTATGCAATGTTATAGCATTCACTTGCGCCTTCTTAATCTCAAATTGAGATGGTAGTTCTCCTTTTCCTCCATTTAACATTGACTTAATCTGAGATATTGACTCTACCAAGTGGCTCAATGTTCCATTGATATCTCTCATTCCACCCCTTATCTCCATACGAAAACTGTCAAACTCTTGATATCCCTTCCTTTATTCAGCTGCAAGTCTCTCCACTTCGCTCCTCAGTGTATCTCTTGGTTGATCTCTATTATGTGGGGGCACATATGGTTGCTGCGGTAGTTGCCCTTGTTAAGGTGCATTCAGATAGTTATTATTGCCGCATCTCAAATTATCATTGGGCCTCCACAACCCAGTGTTAAAGTTCCTTCGTTGCCCATTATCCCCCTGTTGGTACTGTTGCCCAACAACATTGACTTCTTCATCTTCATATAACGATGGACATCAATCAGTAGGATGGGTGTGAGTAGCACAAAGCTCACACTTCATAACTTGTTTCTTCAAGATCTGACTAGGATTCTCATTCCCAACAGCATTATTCTTGTTCTGATTCATCATCTCCTTCATCATAGATAACAAGATATCAAATTTAGGATCGCTGTTGGTCGGCTCATGCGTCCTGGGCACGATGGTCTCATCTTGGTTCCTTTTTTTGTCTGCCATCTCAGCGAATAATTTGAATATTTCACTTGGTGGTTTGTAGATGACATTGCCTCCACAGGCTGCATCTATCCAATCTCGTTCAGACTATCTCAATCCATTCATGAAGGCATTAATCAAGTCCTTGTCTCCTAAACCATGCTGAGGACACCTTGCAATTAACTTCTTGTACCTAGAGTGGTAATCATAGATAGATTCTCCATTGCCCACCTTGATGTTCTGAATCGCCGCTCTTGCTTTTTGAATCCGGGCAAAGGGGTAGTATTGCTCAAGAAACTTCTGCTGCTTTGTTTGCCAAGATGTTACGTTGCCCTGAGGTAATTGGTACAACCATTCCCTTGCCCCATCTTGTAGTGAAAATGGGAATGTCAGGAGGCGAATATATTCCCTCAGTGTGTTCTGTGTGGCAGTTGTGTGCGCAGTTCGCATTGCCATCTCAAAATCCTGTAAGTGGCGCTGTGGATCCTTTCCGGGCAAGTCATTGAACTTGGGCAAGATCTATATCAAAGAGTGTTTCAGCTCCCAACTTTCAGTGATAAGTGATGCCTGATGGTCCCGATACGAGTTACTGGTGTATGGGGGGGGGGGGGAATACACCAGTTAGGATTTTTTTTTTTTTGAGCTTTTTAAAAAAACTTAACAATTGAAATCAACTTCAACTGAGTGAGAGGACTCAGTTGGGATCTCACAGCTGAGTAAGCAACCTCAGCTGGAAGGTTGGTGCTGTGCGGAATGTGGTGGAAAATAAACTCGTAAAATCAAACTCACGCTTTTATGCACGGTTGGTCAAAACCAAAACTGTTGTTGTGAAAGTATGCAGATTGTATGCGGTTTGTTTGTCAGTTAAGATATGATAATAAAGACTAAACACAAAAGAAAACACTACACACAAGATTTACGTGGTTCGGAGAGAACTCCTACGTCCACGGGGAGATGTGAGTCCACACACCTCAGTCCAAGTTCTTCTGGACAGAACCACTCAGCTTACGCGGGCTGAGCAACCGTTACAGTTTAGTTTCCGGGCACTAAACAGCCTAAGTCAAGTTTGCGGGTACTTGACGACCTGACTACTCAATTACAGGAAGAGTAAGGTCCTAGCACACTTTTTACGGTGTGAGAAAGGGTAGAATTTCCAACTACAGCTCGATCACGAATGAGAGCTGGATCTAAGGCTTGAGCGAATAAACACTCAAACTAAGATCTAAGACAGATTTTCACTCTATGAACCCTCAGCTACTAATGTTCTATCACTCTTGAACTCTCAGCTGCTGATGTTCTTAGAATAGGAGTTTAGCAGATTTTTCTTTCGCTTGTGATTGAACTTTTCTCTCTTGCTTCAGTCTGTCTCGTGTGTCCTCTATCTCTCGAATGAGAGAATGCCTCTATTTATAGGCGGAGAGAATCAACTAGCCGTTGGAGGAGCAGTTGATCTCTGATCGGTTGATAGCGATGGCTTGTCTCTCATCTCTGCAGACTTTCCTGATATGGCATCTGTGCTCTTCTGCTTTCCATCTGAGACAGCCTTATGTTGGGCCAGATGGGGTAGTGACTGAACGGTCAAACCCTCATGTGACTTCCTTTTGAAACTCAAATCTTTGACAGTCAACTTCGGTTTGTCGGTTGAAAGTCTTGACCTTCATCTGAGTGATCTTCAGCTGATGTTCTGATATGTCGAGTTCTCAGCTGACTTTGAACTTCAAAACAGTTGAACTCCTTGTTCAGATTCTATAACTAAGGTTCTGAAACTGAACCCTCAGTTGTCTTCCACTTCTTTACTCGGTTGGGTTTGAACCCTCAGATGATGATTTCCTTTTCATCTGATGTTCTCTTCCTCTCAACTGTTTCTTATCTGATGAACGCTCAGTTGGTTTCCTTCAACTGATGTTCTGAAGACTTCCCCTTGTTTGCATCTGAACAAATGAACTCTCAGTTGTCTTTCTTCACAACTGATGTTCTGTCTGAGTGACGCCTTGTTGCCATCTTCAGCTGGAGACCTGTAAAGATAAAATCTTAACTTTGCTCAAACAGCGAGCCTAAATTCTAACATTAGGTATTGGCAACATCTACTCGGTTGGGGTCAGCCGGTTTTGGAATTCATCAAAACTTATACTAATAAATTTCTCAACAATTTCCCCCTTTTTGATGATGCCAAAACCACTTACAACTTGAAACCACTACTGATCTTAAACCTCACTAACTTATCTAAAATCTCAGCTGAAATTCTAGACAGTCTATAAGATAAAACATCAAAGGGTTAGCACAGTTATAACATGGTATTTAAAAGACTTTGTGATCCAGAGCTTGGACAATGAGGGATTGTTCATCAAGGTGAATCTTATAACGGAATAGTTTTCATTACAACTGATTGTTACAAAAGATAGACTAAAAAAAATTACAACAGTTGCTAGAAAACTAACTGAGCTAGTATTGTAGCCCATACTTGCCAAAAATCCTTACAAAAATTTCCCTCTTAGCAGGTGACTCCTTAGAGATGTCCACTCCATGCTCCTTGCAGACCTGCCTCGCCTCAGATGCAATCTTCTGACGGTTTGGGTTGCTGGAATCCGAGAGAAGAGGTGGCCGATAAGTAACCCTCTTGGGAACTGGAACAGTGTTCAAGTCCAGGTTGGCGTCAATCATGGCCCTCCTGAATTGACTGAACATGCCCGGGTCACCTGAGTGCAACTCAGTCAGCGCCTCTTTGAATGCTCTCCTTGGGTCGTCAGTTGCGTAAACCTTCCTGTAATAGAAGTCGTTCACGAACTCCTGCTTGAACATCTCCCAATCCTCATTCCACTCGGTCGGCATCCATTTGTCAGTATGCCTGAACCGACTCTCAACCTTGGACTTTAGAGGCAACCTTTGTTGCTTCAACCGAGCTTCCACCTTTGATTGGATTCTGTTGATGCGGCGTCGGCTGCGGGAGGCAACGTTGCGGTCCAGGTTCTGAGAAACCTTCTTCAGCTCAACCTCGAACTGGTTCACCCTCCTCGCCTGGCTGGCGGCAAACTTTCTGATCCAGCTCGGGTTCATGTAGTCCTTCTCCTCTACATCCATAGCCTTGGCCGCTGCAATGCACTCTTCGGTTGTTATCCCGTCGAGTTCAGAATCCAGCTCGGCTGCGATCTCGGCTATGGAGCTGTATGAAACTCCAATCTTCTTTGCCTACTCCAAGTCCTTAGACATTTCGGCTCCACCGACTTCGGTTGTCTTGGCAGCAGCAGACTTCCTTCTCCTCAGCTGAGATTTGGATGGTTGAGCAGCTGGCACTCCTTCTTCTTGGGTCTCTTCTTCTTCCTGTGCTTCACCCTCCTTCTCCTTCTCTTCCCCCTTTTTGGCATCAGCAACAAGGCTTGCTACTGAACCGTCCAGAGAGTTGAGTTTGGCCTCGGTGGATTGAACACGGTTGAAGAGTTCATCGACCGCACACTCCAGTTCGATCTTCTTCGCCAGTTCGGAGTCCTGGCGCTCTTGTTCTGCCTTCTTCAAGACAGAGAGGTTGTCGTTGACCTCTGTCTGAAATGCAACGAACTCAGCCCAACGCGACTCGAACCGGGACTCCCATTCAGCATCCTGCGTCTGTTGGGACTTGGCCAGATTTGAGTCAGCCAAGGACTTGAAGACATTCACTTCCGACTTCAAGCCCAATAGAGTGGATTTCAGTTCCGACACGTCCTGACTGGTGGAGGAGGAGAGATCATTCATCTTCATCTTCAGCTCGGCATTCTCCTCCATCAGTTGTTGATACTTCACTTCTTGAGCTGCCAACTCCCTCAGCTGGTCATCGTGTTGGTCCTCAACTGGTTTACCCTCTCAGCCACTAGCTCGCAGATTTGTTCTGTTGAAGGAGCGAGCTGAGCAGCTGGAGAAGCTTGAGCAGACTGAGCTAGAGGCTCAGCTGTGACCATGGCTTGACGGTTTGCCAGGTACAACTTCAGGTTCTCCTCCTCTTCTTTTGCGACGGCGGCTGCTGCATCGACATCTTCAAGGAAGTCGGCTGATTTTACCAACATGCTGTCAAGGAAGTCGATACACTCCTTTTCAGCTGCCTCCCTGGTGTCCTTCCCTTCAGCCAGATTCTGGTCCAACCGTCTAGTGAGCAGCACGATCCGGTTGTTGTACGCCACCTCCAAGTTGGAATAGTTGAAGTAGGCTCGGATGCGGGACTCATCAGACTTCAGCCTGTCCCAGCTCAGTACCCTGATCGTGTCTTCCTTAACATACCACTGGCTGAAGATCAGGTGGAACTGGTACAGTAGCTCGGTTCCCAGTGTGGCGAAGATGGGCATGTCGCGAGCCGCAGGGAATAGACCCAACAGCTTTTGAAAGCAGTAGGCCACCCTGCCTTTGTGCTCGTCAGCAACAGCCTGCAGGTCCTCCGCTTCATTGATCGGGGAGGGGGTGAGATTGTATGGTTCGGGTTCAAGAGGTTCATCGATGTTGGCCAAAGAGTCGGTCCCAACACCGGCATCGAGCTGAGAGCTCGGAATTTGGGATTCAGTTGGGGAAGAGGGTGCAATGGTTTCCTCAACATCGGCCGAAGGAGCGGTCATGATGTTGGCATCGAGCTGAGAGCTCGGAATTTCTGGCTCGGTTTGGGTAGAGAGAGCAAGAGGCTCTGGGGGCGGTACAACATTCTCTCCAGCTGTGGGGGAGGTGGTAACATCTTCGAGGTCCTTAGATGAGGAGGATGCATCCGACGTCTCCATGCCCTCAGCCTCATCAGCTCCGGGGCCTCGAGGTACGATCTCGAATGATGCGGCCTCAGCTGAGAGGCTGGATTCGGAACGCTTCTCAGCAGGTGTGAATTTAACCTGCACTCCCTCCTCGTCTGGAGCTTGTTCCTCAGCTGGCTCCTCAGCTGGAACTTCAACTGGCTCATCAGCTGACTCGTCAGCTGGAACATCAGTTGGCTCATCAGCTGGCACCTCAGCTGCCTTCTTGATTGTCTTCTTGAACCTTACCCTTAACTTTTTCTGGGCAGGTTCATCAGTCGACTCCGTCTCAACGTCAGCTCGGCGACGTGGGGCTTTGGATTTTGTTGGGCGAGCAGCAGCTTGTTCTCCCTCAGCTGTTGACTTAGCTGGCCTTCCCGACTCCCTCTTGTCCTTGGGAGTGTAGACACTCCTCAGCACCTCCTGTGCTTTCTTGGCTGTCGGGAACAGCAACAGCTTCTTCAGCGGCGTCTCCTCGCAATCAGCCCAGACCATGTTGCGGTCCTTTGTTGCGAGGAGGATGAGGGCGGAGATTTTGCATCCGAAGTTGAGCGTGCCCTTCACACTCAGCAGCTTCTCTCCAGACTCAGTCGTAGTCTCAGAGATCTTCGACTTTTCCAACATCAACTGGTTCAGAAAATATTGGAACCAGTTGATTTGGTGTTGGTGCTCCAGGGCCAACAACTGTTTCAACTTGGGTCGGCTGATGTCGCCGAACGCGCCACTGTATCCGAACACGACCTTCGACACGGCGTCGAACATCAGGCGGTGTTCAGGCTTCAGCTTAGTCCTTTGCATGTTGCTCCTCAACCGCTCTGGCTCGATCAGAGTATCCTGTAGAAATTCATCCGCCTGTTCGTCGGTAATATTCTCCAGGAACTCGGTGGCGGTGTGGTTGATTGGTATGATGTATCGGAGGACATCAGACACGTCAATGAAGAAGGAGACACGATGTATTGTCCTTGCCGGAACATCCCTTTGTCGGCAGGACACCGTCGTAGAAACTCCCTTTGAACTGTCAAGGGGGCGAAGAAGATTGACGTAGAATTCTCCGACTTGACGCCTGAGCAAGTGAGAGAGACAGAGCTTGGCCCATTCCAGAAGTCCGTTCTCACGGAGAGTGTTGACGAGAGGGGCTAGGACCGGCGACTCTAGATCCTCGTCGGAGAGGATCTGCTCGAAGTGAATCTTCGATACTAACATATCGAACGACTCTTCATACGTTGTAGGCACGAGGGAAGGTCCGGATGATGCCATTCTTTTGCTTTTGGGTGCCATTAAATCACTGCAAAGGTAAAATATATAGGGGAGGAAGAAATCTATTTGCAGAAAAGGGTAAGGCAGAAAAACTGGAAGACGATGAGTAGTATGATTGATAAGCACGAATGTGGAAAGTAGGAGATATCTTCCTGATTTTTCGCCTTATATAGGTCTTTGACTTGGATGAGATTAACAGCTGGGGTTAAATGGCGCGAATCCATCAACGGCTGGGATTACGCGACTGTTGACTATCTTCGACTCGACGTTTTGATCCGAGTTCCAACCAGCGCGTGAGAAGGTGTACAGTTTCATGTCAGCCCAGTCGCACTATAAAGTAGGCTATGGATGCTCAGCCGTACTTTACATTTAATGCGACATGATGGCTATTTTAATATAACTGACTAGCACAGGAATGTTTGAATTTATTTCAAACATTCTCATTTAAGAATATAACACCTTCAGTCATAAATGATACCTGCCAGCTGATGTCTGAATCAGCTGTGTTCATTAGTCGAGTTCCTCAGTTGCCGCTTACCATCAGCTGACTCGAGTTCGTCTGTTCAGCTGACGTTTGACGTCTTCAGTTGGCAATCAGTATCTGATATTCCCCTTTCAGCTGAGCTTTCCCCTTCATCTGAGCTTTCCCCTTCATCTGAGCTTCCCCCTTAAGTCGATATCCGGTTCTCCAGCTCGGATGAATCCTTATCAGCTCGGATGACTCTTCTGCTCGGATGAGTTTTTAGCTCGGATCCAAAAGTCCTAGAAGATCACACAGCATCTTGAACCGGGCTTCAGGAAGAGGTTTGGTGAGGATGTCAGCTCTCTGAATCTCAGTTGGGATCTTCTCCATGGACACATCCTTCTTCTCAATATGATCTCGGATGAAGTGATGACGAATATTGATATGCTTAGTCCGAGAGTGATGAACAGGGTTTAGAGAGATAGCTATGGCACTCGAGCTATCACAATGTATGGGAACCTGTCCAGTTGAGACTTCATAATCTCTCAGCTGCTGCTTCAGCCACAATACTTGCATGCAACAGCTTCCGGCAGCCATGTACTCTGACTCGGTTGTCGAAGTAGCAACACACGCTTGTTTCTTGGAGAACCATGAAACCAACTTGCTTCCCATGAACTGACAGTGTCCAGAAGTAGATTTTCTGTCCAACCGATCTCCTGCTAGGTCGGCATCTGAGTATCCAGTCAGCTGGATATTGTCATCAGTTGGGTACCATAATCCAACATTGACAGTTCCCTTCAGATACTTAATGATGTTCTTTGCTGCCAACATGTGTGCTTCTCTTGGTTGGACTTGAAAACGAGCACACACTCCAACTGCGTATGAAATGTCTGGTCGGCTGGCAGCTAGGTAGAGCAGCGAACCGATGATCCCTCTATACTGGCTGGCATCAATGAGCTTTCCCTCAGCTTCTGGTTCGATCTTCCAGTTCGTGTTCATAGGGATCTTGGTTGTCTTACTTGTCTGCAATCCGAACTTGGTGATGAGCTCCCTTGTATATTTGGACTGGTTGATGAAAATCCCTTCAGGTGACTGCTTCACTTGTAATCCAAGGAAATAATTCATCTCGCCCATCATTGACATCTCGAACTTTTCCTTCATAAGATCAGAGAATTTCTTGCACAGCTCCTCCGACTTGGACCCGAAAATGATATCATCGACATAAATTTGCACGACAAGTATATCTTCTTCAACTTTGATGGTGAACAGAGTTTTATCAACTGAACCTCGTTTGAACCCCGAGGCCAGTAGAAATCCACAAAGAGTGTCATACCATGCTCTTGGTGCTTGCTTTAGACCATAGATAGCTTTCTTCAGCTTGTACACTCTTCCATCCCCAGTCTCAAAACCAAGAGGCTGTTCAACATATACATCTTCTTTTATATCTCCATTGAGGAATGCACACTTCACATCCATCTGATGAACTTTGAACTTGTGATGTGCGGCATAAGCTAGAAAGATCCGGATGGCTTCCAGCCTTGCAACTGGTGCAAAGGAATCTTCAAAATCAATTCCTTCTTGTTGGCAGTATCCTTGAGCTACCAACCTGGCTTTATTCCTCACAATGAATCCAATGGCGTCTCTCTTATTTTTGAAAATCCACTTTAGTCCAATCACCTTGACACCATTTGGTCTTTCTACCAACTCCCATACACAGTTGCGTAGAAACTCATTCAATTCTTCTTGCATGGCTGTTGTCCAGTGAACACAATTGAGAGCTTCCCCAACATTCTTCGGTTCTGGAACATCAGCTACATAGCAAGAAATCATGGCAACATCTCCAACTTGCTCGAACTCCTCTAGAACTGCCAATTCCTCAGCATATTGGGCATAAGTGTTGGATTCTTCCTCGGTTGATTCTGGATTTGCAACTCTGCTCCTTGTGCGCACACCCTCGGTTGGATCTCCGATGATGTCGTTAGTGGAATGAACTTCATACCATCTTCGGTTGCGTCTTCCTTCTTCTTCCAACAGTGGCTGTTCAGACATCTGAGTTGGAGTCTTCAGAGCTGGTGATTGATCAGCTGTTGAGTCTGGATCCTCAACATTTACAATAGATTGAACCGAGTTCGGTTGGGCATCGGATGCTGATGCAGTTGGAGGGACATCAGCTGAAGTTCCCCCTAGGGACGAGCTGAGGTCTTCGCATTCATCTTCAGAGGAGTATGGGTCCTCATCCTCAGTTGCCCATACCAGTGGTTCAGCTCGGTTCTTTTCCCGAAGAGCTTGCGATCTGGTGAGATTTGGTAGAACAGCTGGATCCGCGTGTTGTTCCTTTACCTGTTCCCTGCACTCGAAGGTAGATTCATCAAAACTAACATGAGGTGTTATTTCCACAACACGAGAGCTGTTGTTGAAAACTCTATATGCCTTGATCCGAGCTGCATATCCAAGAAATATGCCCTTCGAAGCTTTGGCATCAAAGGTTTTCAACTGAGTCTTCCCATTGTTGTGAATATAACACTTAGATCCAAAAACACGAAGATAAGAAATATCTGGCTTTCTACGTCTCCACAGCTCGTAGGGCGTCTTTCCCAACCGCTTGGTGAGAAGAGATCGATTCTGTGTGTAGCATGCTGTGTTGATCGCTTCAGCCCAAAATCTCTTAGGCAGTGCTGAGCTCGCTAACATGGATGTGGCTGCATCCTTCAGAGTTCTATTTCTTCGCTCAGCTACACCAATCTGTTGTGGAGTACGCGCGGCTGATGTCTGATGGGTTATGCCATTCTTTTCGCAATACTCAATGATGGTTTCATTTAGAAACTCCGTTCCACGATCTGATCTGATAGATATGATCTTCATCTCTTGTTGGTTCGATATCCGATCCATCAGCTTGGGCAGCTCATCTCGGGTCTCACTTTTGTGGCGCATGAAGATGGTCCACGTATATCTTGAGTAGTCATCAGTTACAACCAATGTATATTCGTTTCCATTAATGCTTTTTGGTGTAACTGGCCCGAAGAGATCCATGTGGATCAGCTGTAACACTCGGTCAGTTGAAGGAGTTGACTTCAACCGGAAGGAGGTTCTAGCGAGCTTTCCCAGCTGGCATGCACTGCAGATGTGTGTTGTTGAAAACACTCGGTTAGGTATGCCTCTTGCATGTTCTTGTCTGGCAAGTCGGTTCATCGTCTTGAAGTTCAGATGGTTGAGCCTTTTGTGCCACAGCCAGCTCACATCCGAACTGCTCTTTGACAACAGGCAAGTGTCAGGGAGGCTGCTGTTCCAGTCAGCGTAGTATACATTCCCTGTTGGAGATCGATTTCCCAACAATATCACCTGCTTTGATCTGACATCTTTAACTCTGCAACCCTGTGCATCAAACTTGACAGAGAACCCATTATCACAGAATTGGCTGATGGAGAGCAGGTTATGCTTCAATCCATCAACAAAAGAGACATTAGAAATTGAAACATGATTGGTTTCAAGGGTACCGTAACCTCTGGTATAACCTTTTGAGTTATCACCAAAAGTAACTGATGGACCTTCTTTCTCCACGAAACTTCCAAGCAAATCCTTCAGATTTGTCATGTGTTTCGAGCATCCACTATCCATCACCCACATTGTTGTAGACGCCTTCTTTCCTCAGCTGTTTCTCCTGTACCTGCAAGGAGAAACTCGCTTAGGTCCCCAATTTTAGTTGGGTCCTGGAGGGTTAGAACCAGTTCCCGCTGGAACCGTGCGTCGCTTTTCTCTGTACACTCGAATAGCCTTGTCATTCCAAATGATCTGCCCATTTTCATCAATTATAACAACACCCCGGTTATCCTTAGGCTTGTTGTTTGAAATGTTGCTCTGTTTCTTGGGAGGAGTTGGATTTCTCCCATGTTGGGCTTTAGGAGGTGAGGCTTTCCCCCTGTTTTGATGGCGATTCTTATCCTGTTGAGTTTGTCTGTGAGGTCGGACGCCATTGTGGAATCTTCTTGGCTGATTCTGATTCCATTGCCTTGGCTGTTGACGATAGCTGTTCATGCCCGGATGTTGATTCATGTTGTGGCATGAGTAACCATAGCTGTCGTAACTTTTCCACATAGGATGACTCTGTTGGAACCTCTGATTGTTGTGGTGATGGAACCGTTGTTGATTATGTCGGTTGAAGCTTGGTCGGTTCTGTTGGTTCCATCTCTGCTGTGATTGGTTTGTTGGTGGTTATGACGTCGGTTCTGAGCTTGGATATGTTGTCGAATTTGAGCTTGATTGCGACTCCGACGTCTCCGGTTCCTCCGTTGAGTCTTGGAACATTCTCCCTCGGTTGTAGACTCCAGGGACTGTTTCGTTGGTACTCCATCTGCAGCTCCTTTGCCTTTCTCAGCCGTAGTTACCTTTATCGGTTGTGAGGGTGTTTGTTCAGTTGCATACTCAACTGTGTTAGGTTTGGCAACCATGACTTCCTCAGCCCTGGTGAAGGTAGCTGGTGGAATTCCAGTGTCCTTTGCCACGTCGTATCCGAGTCCAGACACATCATCCGTTTGCCGTCTGTATTTGATGAGATTATCGATGATCTCGGATGACTGATATAGCTTTGTCAGGTTGTCCTTCTCAGTCTGAAGATCCTTGAGAAGAACAGCTATATGCTCGGTCTGGGCATCTAATGTCTTTATCAGCTGGTCGATCTGAGCCTCTTGCTTGTTCAACTGTTCGTTCTGTGCCTTGATCTGTTCCTTCAACTGTTCATCGGTTGAAGCCTCAGTTTGGTTGGCTATACTCAGTTGACTTTTCAGCTGGTCAATTTCTTCAGCTTGTCTCTTGATTAGATCGTCCTTTTCGGTTAAGGAATCTTCAAGCTTGGCGAACTGGGCTTGAAGATTCTTAAACTCAACCGACTGCTGATGCAGTTCCTCACTGAGTTCTTGAAAATCATTCCAGGAGGGTTCCAACTCATCGTTCATAGATTCCTGCATGTTAGAAGTATTGGAAGAATTTAAGCAAGCAGGATTAGATTGTACCTTAATATCATCTTGGTCGGTTCCAAGTGCCATGAGGCATTGATCCGGACTGATGACTTTGTTGGTAGAGGTCAGGTCATCCTCATCTTCAGTGTCTGTGAAGATGTCCATATCGTCAGCTGCCTCTTCAGCTACCATGGCCTTGTTCTTTGCAGTTTGCTTCGCCCTCAGTGCTTCTCTTTCCTTCTTTGAGAGGTCTGGGCAATCGGCTTTGAAGTGTCCTTCTTTGCCGCATTCGAAGCAACCATTGGTGACTGGCTTCGAACTGTCTCGAGTTCGGTTTGATTTATAGAAACGTTTATATTTGCCGAACCGAGTATCCATATCGGCTAACTTCTTTGACAACGCTGCAATGTTCTGTTGCAGTTCTTCTCTGCTCGGCTCCTTTGCAGTCGTGTCAGCCGACCTGGTTGGCTTTGACGATCTCGACTTTGAGTAGTCAGCTCGGAGGGCAACTGACTTTGATGCTGAGCCGACATCCTCAATTCTATTTTTCTGACTTGAGGGCTGCGACCTCCTTCTGTTGACCTTATACTCATTTCCTTTCAAGATTGAGAACAATCTTTCAGTTCCCATTTCACCTAGGTTAGCTCGGCTCTCGTGGATATTTGTGAAAGTATCCCACTTAGCCGGTAGAGCTTGCAACACTTTGAGGTTTATTTCTCTTAGAGTGTATTTTCCTTTCCGGATGGATTGGATTCTTCTGATGATGTCCATAAACCGAAGCTCTAGCTGATCTATAGTCTCATCAGGTCGCAGACTGAAATTGTCAAAATCTTGACATGCATGCGAGAACTTGTTTTCCTTTGTCTCGTCGCTTCCTTCACTTAGCGAGGCCAGGATGTCCCACATCTCTTTTGCAGTCTCACACTCCTCTATCCAGAGCAGATAATCTTGTCCAACCGTGGACATTATTGTGCTCTGAGCCCAGATATCCAGCTGGCTCACCTTGGCCTCCTCCGGAGTGTAGTCCTCTGGCTGTTTCTCCACATACTCCACCACTGCATCTCCATCGTTGGGATTTGTGGGAGTGCGAAGTATTCTGTCTCGTATGACGATTGGTCCAGATGTGAGAACTTGTTGCATCCTATGATGTTTGGACAAAAGGATCTTCTTCATTCGAGTTCTCCATGATGTATAGTTGACAACAGAGAACATGACCGTGATCTTGTCCTTGACGTCCATCTGCACAAACAAAAGCAGGACAACAAAAATGCGAGCAAGAATGTACTAGCGTGAAAAGACCTGTTCAGTTGACCACTGAAGAAATTCTCGAATTCACACCTCGTGAAACAGAGTCAGCAGTCTTTCGAACCACTGCTCTGATACCACTTGATGGTCCCGATACGAGTTACTGGTGTATGGGGGGGGGGGAATACACCAGTTAGGGTTTTTTTTTTGAGCTTTTTAAAAAAACTTAACAATTGAAATCAACTTCAACTGAGTGAGAGGACTCAGTTGGGATCTCACAGCTGAGTAAGCAACCTCAGCTGGAAGGTTGGTGCTGTGCGGAATGTGGTGGAAAATAAACTCGTAAAATCAAACTCACGCTTTTATGCACGGTTGGTCAAAACCAAAACTGTTGTTGTGAAAGTATGCAGATTGTATGCGGTTTGTTTGTCAGTTAAGATATGATAATAAAGACTAAACACAAAAGAAAACACTACACACAAGATTTACGTGGTTCGGAGAGAACTCCTACGTCCACGGGGAGATGTGAGTCCACACACCTCAGTCCAAGTTCTTCTGGACAGAACCACTCAGCTTACGCGGGCTGAGCAACCGTTACAGTTTAGTTTCCGGGCACTAAACAGCCTAAGTCAAGTTTGCGGGTACTTGACGACCTGACTACTCAATTACAGGAAGAGTAAGGTCCTAGCACACTTTTTACGGTGTGAGAAAGGGTAGAATTTCCAACTACAGCTCGATCACGAATGAGAGCTGGATCTAAGGCTTGAGCGAATAAACACTCAAACTAAGATCTAAGACAGATTTTCACTCTATGAACCCTCAGCTACTAATGTTCTATCACTCTTGAACTCTCAGCTGCTGATGTTCTTAGAATAGGAGTTTAGCAGATTTTTCTTTCGCTTGTGATTGAACTTTTCTCTCTTGCTTCAGTCTGTCTCGTGTGTCCTCTATCTCTCGAATGAGAGAATGCCTCTATTTATAGGCGGAGAGAATCAACTAGCCGTTGGAGGAGCAGTTGATCTCTGATCGGTTGATAGCGATGGCTTGTCTCTCATCTCTGCAGACTTTCCTGATATGGCATCTGTGCTCTTCTGCTTTCCATCTGAGACAGCCTTATGTTGGGCCAGATGGGGTAGTGACTGAACGGTCAAACCCTCATGTGACTTCCTTTTGAAACTCAAATCTTTGACAGTCAACTTCGGTTTGTCGGTTGAAAGTCTTGACCTTCATCTGAGTGATCTTCAGCTGATGTTCTGATATGTCGAGTTCTCAGCTGACTTTGAACTTCAAAACAGTTGAACTCCTTGTTCAGATTCTATAACTAAGGTTCTGAAACTGAACCCTCAGTTGTCTTCCACTTCTTTACTCGGTTGGGTTTGAACCCTCAGATGATGATTTCCTTTTCATCTGATGTTCTCTTCCTCTCAACTGTTTCTTATCTGATGAACGCTCAGTTGGTTTCCTTCAACTGATGTTCTGAAGACTTCCCCTTGTTTGCATCTGAACAAATGAACTCTCAGTTGTCTTTCTTCACAACTGATGTTCTGTCTGAGTGACGCCTTGTTGCCATCTTCAGCTGGAGACCTGTAAAGATAAAATCTTAACTTTGCTCAAACAGCGAGCCTAAATTCTAACATTAGGTATTGGCAACATCTACTCGGTTGGGGTCAGCCGGTTTTGGAATTCATCAAAACTTATACTAATAAATTTCCCAACAATGCCTGTTGGATTCAGATTGACATCTGTTGGAAACATGATTTCCTTCAGAGTCCTTTCAGGATCAGCTTGTTGTCGTGCCATCTCCTCTTCTTCAGACTGTTCACTATCTGAAGTTTGTGGTGGTGACCTCTCCTTATCACTTGCCAGTTCATCCTCTCGTGCTTGTTTTTCAGCTTCCTTTTTTAGTCTCTTCTGCTCCTTGATGTACTTCTCCGATTCAGGATGATACTTCAATTCACCGTTGATCCAAATAGGGTCGGAGCCAAACATGCACAGGGTCTCTTTCTTAAGAGGCAGTTACAAAATCAGCTCCCCGGAAACGGTGTAAATTTTAACGAGGCTATCGTTCACACTCTCAAAATGAATTTATAGCCTATCCTCAGAGCTATATAGATAGAAAGTAAGTACAGGGTCGATCCACAAGGAGTTGATTGTTACTATCTCTTGAAACCTCCTCCACCTGACAAGAAAGTTTGATTTTGGTATCTTGGTCACGAGGGCTCTCTTGACCAATTCGAGAACTTAAATAAATACTGAAAAGAAAACAGATAACTTGATCAATAACAAAATTGACTTGATCTGGACAAAGTCAATGTTAAGTGAAAACTCTAGTTTGATCATTGTTGCAAATATATTCATCACATGCATGCATCGTTGGTTATAGGACTTGAATGCTGAGATCCCTTTTTACTCGTCATGCTCCCAACAAGCCCTTCCATAACCTATCCTTACTTAATTGGTGACGCACCGCCGGCTCCCTACTTTGGACAATACCTCTGTCGGAGTCATCATTCAGTTTCTTGCCCAAGGAGCATTAATCACTAGAAAGGCCCAACAAGGAATCATCACATCTAATCCAGCAGGGTAGACACCTTCCTCTAATGCTAATCGATCTTAACTAAGATAAGTTATGGAAAATACCCCTACTTCTTAATTGATTAGTGATCTAATATGTCTTAAGTGATTAACGACCTATTAACCCCTTAATCGTATTACACCATATTTGAACAAGCTCATTAACATATTGAGAACACATGCATGCAATTATCTAGCACGAATTAGACCTCTCAAGCCTAAGTATTCACTTAACTATCTTGCGCAGATCAAGTGTAAAAACTTAGCTAGACATGAATGTAAAATATCGAACACAATAAATTGAGGAACTCATAATAAGAACTGTATTAAAAACTTACTAAGTATGAGAAAGTAAATCGGGCCAAAAATGCCGATGGGAAATAGTTCGAACAAAAACACAAATAAAATGTTGCCCTTAGGACTTGTTCTCTTCCTCACAATCTCTCAAAGTAAACAAGGATGAAAGTATAAAAAACGGTGTCCCTTCGCAGCAGCTAGGCTTCAATATTTATAGGTGAGTGCTTAGGGTTTGGGCCCCCGGTCCTTAATATGGAAGAAATCCCCGGTCCTTAAATACTTGATAAGCATGACCCCAACATGGCATGTCACATTTATCTTCCGAAAGATCCCTTCCAGATCCTAAATCTAGTCGGATTAGGAAAGATATTTAAGTTAGATCATCTTTTCCTTATCCTTCTAGACCTCGGAGAGAAACAACGCCTGTTGACCAAAACACTCCGCCCATCTTGACCAATTCTATCATGCCCTGCCTGCTTCCAGAAATGTAGCCTTCCATCCCTGTTTTGCCTAAAATCCACCTGCAGAGCAACAAACATTCTCTTGCCCAGAATATGTCCTCCTAGACACTAAAACTACACAAAACACACACAAAGACTCGATCTAAACTACCTAAAACAGACACAAAATATACATAAAATATAGACTCATCAGGTCGACAGTACGACAAGGGGTACTATTTGACCGACGGCATCTACCCTTGTTGGCCAACACTGATCAAGGCTCCGAAGGTTGAAACTGACCCGAAGACGGCGAGGTTCAAGAAGATGCAGGAATCGACCAGAAAGGACATAGAGCGGTTTGGAGTTCTCCAAGCCCGATGGGGAATAATTCAGAATCTGGCACGGTACTGGTATACGAGGAATCTCCGAGATATCATGTTCACGTGCATTATTTTGCACAACATGATAATCAAAGACGAGCGAGAGGATGCGGAGAATTGGAGAGACGACTCCGATGCAACGTCCACTAGCGGTGTATCCCAGAGGGCCACTCCGCTCGCCTTTGAGAATTATCTCAAACAGAAAGCCAACTTGAGAGATCAACGAAAGCACCATCAACTTACCAATGATCTCATCAAGGACCTTTGGCACCGATTTGGACCTCTACACGAGTAGTCCATATTTCAATTAATGTAATTTTTTTTATTTCAATTAATGTAATTATTTTTTTACTTCAATTAATGTAATTTTTTTATTTTCAATTAATGTAATGTTTTATTTTATTTGAATTAATGTAATATTTTATGTTATTTTTATTAATATAATTTTTTCTGAATTAATTTAATGGAAATGAGAAATTATTTAATATTAAAGTTAGAGACAACTTAGAGACAGTTGAATTGCAGAGGTAGGTGTCACTAAATTGTCTCTAGTGCAGAAAGTGGAGATGGAGACACATTGGAGATACTTAGGTGTCTCCAAGGGTTGAAGAGAGCCTTATATATCTGAATTAGGGCGGCTGGGGCGGCTAGTAATACCTCGATCTTTTATAAGTCTCTAAGTTCATCTTGATTGAGTTTATATGCTCTAATAATTGCCTTTGTGCGATAAAAATTTTCGAGAAAAGAAATTTTCTCGTGAAATTACTAAAATGCTCTTGAGTGCCTTTACGTGATTTTTCTCATTTTGGTTATTTGAATCAAATGTGTGATGAATTGTTTGAGCATAATTATTTAAGTTTGAGTATGAGTTTGAATTTAGGAAAATTTTGAGAAGTTTCGTTTTTTTATGAATAGTAACTTTTCCCCAGTTTTCAATATTCATCGAATTTTTCTGAATTTCGTCTAATTAGTGTCTTTTGAGTATAAAAATTCTTTTAAAACCTTTGAGATATATTCGAGAGTCATTTGAGATTGTCTGAAAAAAGATTTGAGTTATATTTTCAAGAACCATAATATGAATAGTGATTTCTGAAATTTTATTCGTTACTCGAAATTTTGATTTAAAAACTGGATTTTTGGAATCCTTGATTTATTTGGTGAGATATGAGACAAAATAGAGAGCTTTTCGACGTCGAGAATGAGTCGTGGTGAGTTTTAAAACGTTTGAGGGTTTATTGAAAATGTGGGGATGTTTCACACAGGAAAACTTTTTCTTCCGGCGAATTTTATTTGTCGGAAACTAGATATTTCCTATTAATTCCTCTCCCCACTCTCATTTCTCTCACTCTCCCCTCTCTTGGCCGACATCACCACTCTCATCTCTCTCCACTCTCTCTCACACTCCTAACTCTCTCTCTCTCCCCTCTCTCACGATCATCTCTCCCTCCCTTCTCTCTCTCGTTGAACATACACACACATACACACAAGAAGAACCTCCATGGATGCTTAAAGATGAAGCTCTAGAGTTGCGTGGAAAATAGTTATCGATCATCCATTGATTAATCTGATGAGGTATTCTTGATCCTCTTATCTTGGTGATCATTTGTAGACTAGGATTACTCTCCTTCCTCTCCTCTTAGTTTTCGGCAATCTCATGCCTTGGAGGAGTGTTCATCCTAACTAATTCTTGAGTCTAGAAGTCTATCCTTGCATGGATTCTTGCATGGAAATGGAAGTAAAAACATTGATCATTTTCATCCTCTAAGTGCCGAAAATTTGAGTAGTTTTAGGGGTTTCCTTGTTCTTGTTTTGATCATGAAATTGATGGAGGAATTGAGCTTAATAAATTAATCTAAGAGTTTGTATGTGATCATTTGAATGAGTCGAATTTCTACCTCTTTTCTCTTTGAAAAAGTCGAAGGTTAAGAATATAAAATTAAGGATTTTTGTTGTATGTTCTTGATGCATGAATTGATGATGATATATGCATGATAGAATGAGCAATTGAGAAGCATGAATTTCTATCCTATTTTCCCCAAAAATTTCGAAAGTTTTTTATATATATAAGTTTATGATTTTGATGATGATTAAGTCTTGATTGGTTATTTGGTGATTGATAAATGAAATTGAGTATATAATAAGCTTAAGTTTGAAAGGGAACGAAGAAATAAGTTTGGTTCCTTAAAATCTTGAAAATTTGAACCTTATAAGCGTAAGAACTTGTGATTTTTGTTGATCATGTGTTCTAATTGCTAAATTGAGTATGGATTAATGAAACTAGATTTATTTGAGGTATAATGGAGCTTGAAATCGTTAAAATTGGATTACTATAGAGAAAGCCCCGAAATAATCGAAACTTATGAGCTTAAAATGAGGATTTTTAGTATTTGAGTTCGTTTGATGAAATTGATTGGAAAATCGATCAATTGGAATTTTTATAAGTACGTTAGAACCTTGAATTTTTGAATTTGGACAAGTTATGCCTTAATTCCAAAAATTTCGAACCTTATGATAAACACTCATTTTCGTAGTAACTAAGCTTGTTTATCTTTACTCTTTGCTAAGTTTTAGCCTTTAAATGTGATGTGTTTTGCATAAATTTGTTATCTTGGATTTGTATCATGTTTGGCGGAGTTTTTGCGTGTGTGTAAGTAAATTGAGGTTCTTTAAGTTGGAAAGAAATGTTCAAAGAGGAGCGGAATCGAAGAATCGGGATGAAGAAGTGAGAAATCGGACAAAAGGGAGCAAAAACCCAAACCGGCACCCCAAGAAGAGGAACCGGCAGTCTGACTGCCTAATCGGCGGTTCAGCCCTGAACCGCCGGTCAGACCGCCGGAAGTTATTGGATGGGAGATAGAGTTTTAATACCGACCGGCGGTCGGATCGGCGCCCTGCCAACTGGACCGCCGGTTCGGCTGTCAAACTACTGATTTGGCACTGTGGACCACCGATTTAGCATTTTATCCCCAGAAATTCCGAAAATGCCTTTTGTTGGGAAATTTGTTAGAGTTTTGATTGATTCCAAAACCAACTGACCCCAACCGAGTAGATGTTGCCAGATCCTAATGTTGGTAGTTAGGCTCGCTGTTTGAGCATTGTTAAGATTTTATCTTTACAGGACTCCAGCTGAAGACGACAACAAGGCTTCACTCGGATAGAACATCAGGTGTAAGAAAAACACCTGAGCGTTCAACAGTTGAGCATTCAAAGCGGGAAGATGCCAAAGTTAACTAAGTACTAAAAATTGGGGAAGATGCAAGAGAACATCAGTTGTAAGAAAGTCAACTGAGCGTTCGGAGCCACTGATCCGATACAAGAAAGACAACTGAGCGTTCAGATTTGGAACATCAGTTGTAGGACTCAATCAGTTAGATCAACGGCTTGAAGTTCAAAGTCAGCTGAGAGTTCAACTAATCTTACTCAGACAGAAGCATTCAGATAGAACATCAGTTGAAGACCAATCAAATGAAGATCAAACGACTCAACCGACTATCAAATGTTGGAGGTCAAAGGTTAAGATTTGAATTTCAAATAAGGAAGTCACGTGAAGGTTTGACTCTCTGTCATTACCTCATTTGGCCCAACACAAGGTTGTCTCAGATGGAAAGCAGAAGCACGCAGTTGCCAAATCCGGAAAGTCTGCAGAGATGAGAGACAAGCCATCGCTATCAAAGAACAGAGATCAATGGCTCCTCCAACGGCTAGTTGATTCTCTCCGCCTATAAATAGAGGCCTTCATTCATTCACCAAGACTGACGAGACAGACAAGTGCGAGAAGAGATATACAAGCGAGAGAACAACTTCATTCTGCACTCAAGCAAAACTGCTGTTATCCTCTAAGAACATCAATAGCCTACTTTATAGTGCAACTGGGCTGACATGAAAAACAGTTTACCTTCTTACGCGTTGGTTGGAACTCGGTTCGTGACGTCAAGTCAAAGCTAGTCAACAGTCACGTAATCTCAGCCGTTGATGGATTCGCGCCATTCAACTCTAGCCGTCGATTTCAACCGAGCCTAAAACCTATAAAAGGCGGAAAATCAGGAAGTGATCTCTTACCTTCCTCATTCGTGTTTATCTGCAGTAACTGTTCATCATCTTCTCAGATTCTGTCTAACCATTTACTGCAAGTTTTTTCTTTCCTTCTTATATATACCTTCTCAGACGTATTAAATGGCACCCAAAGGAAAGAAAATGGCTTCCTCTGGACCCTCTCTAGTCCCCACATCTTATGAAGAATCGTTCGACTTGCTGATTTCGAAGATACACTTTGAGCAGATCCTTTCAGTGGATGAATTAGAGTCACCGGTGCTGTCTCCCCTCGCCGATATTCTCAGGGAGAACGCCCTACTGGACTGGGCGAAGCTCTTCCCCTCCCACCTGCTCAGGCGCTAGGTCGGAGAGTTTTACGTCAATCTGCAATCGTCCATCGACAGCAGGGATGGAGTAGTTACAGAGGTTTCGTGTCAGCAACGTGACGTTCCGGCAAGAACCATCCGCAGGGTCACCGTCCCCACAGTTTCAGACTTTCTCCGCCAAGTCATTCCGCCAAATCATACAGCCACAGATACCATCGACAATATCACCGATGAAGAAGTCGATGAATTTCTGGAAAATGCTCTCATCACTTTGGAGAAGTTGAAGAGCAATATGCAGAGGACGAAGTTGAAGCTGGAGCATCGACTTTTGTTTGATGTTGTCTCCAAGGTTGTGTTCGGTTACAGCGGTGCTTTTGGCGACATCAGCCGACCGAAGCTTAAGCAATTAATTGCTTTGGAGCACAAACACAAGCACAACGTCGACTGGTTCAGGTATTTTGAACACCAGCTGACTCTGGAGAAGCAGAAGATCTCCGAGACCACAACCGAATCAGGGGAGCGATTGTTGAGTGTCAAGGGGACTCTCAACCAAGGGTCTGCTCTGATCCTGCTCGCAACCAAGGGTCAGAACATGGTCTGGGAGGACTGCGAGGAGACCCCCGTGAAGAAGCTGATGTTGTTCCCAACAGCGAAGAAAGCTCAGGATGTAGTTAGGAGTGTTTATACTCCTAAGGAGAAGAAGGTTGGAGTAGAATGCACGGTCGATGAACTCTTCAACGGTATCCAACAACCTGAACAGCAACTCACCTCTCTGGATGGCTCAGTCGCAAGCCTTGTTGCTGATGCCAAAAAGGGGGAAGAGAAGACTGGGGATGTTGAGATGAAGGGGGAAGATGATACCCAGGCTGAGGAAGAAATTCCAGCTGCTGCAAAATCTCAGCCGAGGAGAAAGACAACAATGAAGAAGTCCGCTCCCAAGCCAACCGACGTAGGTGGAGCTGAAATGGCAAAAGACTTGGAGCAGGCGGAGCAGTTTGGAGTTTCCTACAACTCCATAGCCAAGATCGTAGCCGAGCTTGATTCAGAACTCGACGGTATCACAACCGAAGAGTGCATTGCTGCTGCCAAGGCTATGGATGTTGCAGAGAAGGATTACATGAATCCTGACTGGATTAAGAAGTTCGCAGCTAGCCAAGCTAAGCGAGTCAACCAGTTCGAGGAGGAGCTTGACAAAGTAACCAAGAACTTGGACCGGAACATCGCCTCCCGCAGCCGTCGCCGAATAGACAAACATCAGGTTAAGGCTGAAGCTCGGCTGAAGCAACAGAGACTGCCAGGAAAGGTCAAGGTCCAAAGTCGGTTCAGACACGTGGACAAGTGGATGCCAGTTGAGTGGAATGAAGACTGGGAGTCATTCAAGCAAGAATTCGTGAATGACTTCTATTACAGAAAAGTCTTCTCAACTGATGATCCGAGGAAAGCTTTCAAGGAAGCGTTGACCGAGCTGCACACTGGGGACCCGGGAATGTTCAGCCAGTTCAGGCGTCCATGATAGAAGCAAAACTGGACATGAACACAGTCCCGGTCCCTCAGAAGGTCACCTATCTCCCACCCTTCCTCCTAGACTCTCGCAACCCTAACCGAACGAAGATAGCAGCTGAGGCAAGGCAAGTTTGCCGAGAGCACGGGGTTGACATCTCGAAGGAGTCGGATGCAAAGCGAGAGATTTTTGTTAGAATGTTTAGTAAATATGGGCTTAAGTATTAGCTCAGTTAGGTTTTGAGCAACTGATGTAATCTTTGATTTTGTGCTTTCTTTGTAACCATCAGTTGTAATAAAAACTATTCAGTTATACGATTCACCTTGATATACAATTTCTCATTGTCCAAGCTCTGAATCGCAAAGCTATTTCAATATCATGTCATAACTGTGCTAAACCTTTGATGTTTTAATCTTATAGACTGTCTAGAATTTCAGTTGATATTTTGGATAGGTCAGTAGGATTTAGATCAGTTTATTTTGTAAGAACTTTATAAGGGTTTTGGCATCATCGAAAAGGGGAAAATTGTTGGGAAATTTATTAGAGTTTTGATTGATTCCAAAACCAACTGACCCCAACCGAGTAGATGTTGCCAGATCCTAATGTTGGTAGTTAGGCTCGCTGTTTGAGCATTGTTAAGATTTTATCTTTACAGGACTCCAGCTGAAAGACGGCAACAAGGCTTCACTCGGATAGAACATCAGGTGTAAGAAAAACACCTGAGCGTTCAACAATTGAGCATTCAAAGCGGGAAGATGCCAAAGTCAACTAAGTACTAAAAAGGGGGAAGATGCAAGAGAACATCAGTTGTAAGAAAGTCAACCGAGCGTTCGGAGCCAACTGATCAGATACAAGAAAGACAACTGAGCGTTCAGATTCGGAACATCAGTTGTAGGACTCAATCAGTTAGATCAACAGCTTGAAGTTCAAAGTCAGCTGAGAGTTCAACTGTTCTTACTCAGACAGAAGCATTCAGATAGAACATCAGCTGAAGACCAATCAGATGAAGATCAAACGACTCAACCGACTATCAAATGTTGGAGGTCAAAGGATAAGATTTGAATTTCAAATAAGGAAGTCACGTGAAGGTTTGACTCTCTGTCATTACCTCATTTGGCCCAACACAAAGTTGTCTCAGATGGAAAGCAGAAGCGCGCAGTTGCCAAATCCGGAAAGTCTGTAGAGATGAGAGACAAGCCATCGCTATAAAAGAACAGAGATCAACGGCTCCTCCAACGGCTAGTTGATTCTCTCCGGCCTTCATTAATTCACCAAGATTGACGAGACAGTCAAGTGCGAGAAGAGATATACAAGCGAGAGAACAACTTATTCTGCACTCAAGCAAAACTGTTGTTATCCTCTAAGAACATCATTAGTTGAGAGTTCTAGAGTGTTAGATTCTGTCTTTGTATTTTTTGATTCAACCTTGAGAACATCACTAGTTGAGAGTTCGTAGAGTGTTAGATCATAGCTCACTTCTTGTTCGAGCTATTAGTTGGAAACCAACACTTTCTTACACCTGAAAAGGTTGTTAGGACCCTACTCTTTCCGTAACTGAGTAGATAGGTTGATAAGTACCCGTAAACTTATCTGTAAGGTTGATAAGTACCCGTAAACTTATCTCAACGGTTGCAAAGCCCGCGTAAGCTTTGTGGTTTGTCCAGAAGAACTTGGACTGAGTTGTGTGGACTCACAACTCCCCGTGAACGTAGGAGTTCTCTTCGAACCATGTAAATTCTTATGTGTTGTGTTTATTTTTCAGTTACTTATTGCATATTCAACTGACTAACTAACCTGCATACAAACTGCATCTTTCCATATCAACTGACTTGGTTATTGACCAACCTTGCATAAAAGGGTGAGTTATATTTTTACGAGTTGTTATTTTCCACCACATTCCGCACAACACCACTCTTCCAACTGAGTACTTTTACTCAGTTGTGAGCTGAGTCCCTGTTTACTCGGTTGTGATTGTTTTTCAAGAGTTGTTTTTAAAAGTTTTATCTGGTGTATTCCCCCCCCCCCATACACCAGAACTCGTATCAGGACTATACTAGCACTTCTTGTACCCTATATAAAGTGAATTCAGCCCCAAAAATGGGATAACTCTCTCCATAGCTTAGAACTCTCTTCCCAAAGTTTCCATTTAGGGTTTGAATTAGATTTTAGTCATTGTAATCAAGTAAGAAGGTTGGATTTGGATTGTTTTGAAGATTTATTTGAAGATTTCTCCATTTGGGTCTTAGTATCTATAATTATGCATTCAATTATCATTTCTTTTGTTATTTCTCTTCTTATGTCTAGCTAATTTCTTTTAGTTAGTTTTGGGGATTTGAGATGATTCAATGATAGTTTTGATCTGAGCTTTCTAATTCTAATTATCTTCTCCTATTTAATTGTGGATTTGGGTCTTGATTTCATGTGGGAATTATTGATCATCTTTCTTGCATGCCTAGTGTTTGTAGAAATTCTTAATAGGTTTTTACATGAATGGAAATCAAATTGTTACATCATGCATGGTTTTAAGACTTAGCAAGAGATGAATCCATGCATGTGAGCTTATATTCTTCGTGCCTTTTGGAGTCGAATTGTCGTCTTGAGTCTTAGCCGAGAGAGTCGATAGATTGATCTTCTTTTGCTATCTATCAAGAGAAGATAGTGAATAGTTTTGTGAATGCTTATCAATTAGGAGATTAAATATGGTTATATGAATTAGGAAGTCATTTTCATGTCATCTAGAATCGAATCGAATCCCTAGAACCAACATTTATCTCTTATCGTATCTTTGATCATTATTTGTGAGCTTAATTGTTCGTGATTTGCCTTATTTGCTTTAATTTCCTATTTTAGTATTTGAAACAACCAAATTCATGATTAATCTAGAGTTTGAATAGTAGGAAAGTGCATGAACTTCGTTTTCCATATAAGTTCGGTCAAATGGTCCTTGTGGATACAATATCCGATTGCTAATGCTACAATAACCCGCTATAGTTGCGGTTTATATTGCTAAGTAATTTAGTGATCACCTTATAGGATTTTTTGAATTGGGAATTTTCAATTTTGAGTTTATTTGAGTCAATTGATGATGTATTCTTGAAATTGAAATTATTTTAAGCATGTTAGAGCTTTGAATTTCTAAAATCGAGCATGTATACCTCCTTATGTGAAAATTTTGAAAGTCTTCTAGGATTTGAGCATGAGATTTTGTGTTCTTGATGTTATTTGAAGTATGTGATGATTGGATGTTGAAATTGGAGTAAAAATAAGTATTTTAGCTTCTTGAATTTCTTAAATCGGAGTTCATATGTGAAAGTTATTAAAAACTTTAGTTTGAGAATGAAAAATCGAGATTTTAAAAGCTTAAAGTGGAATTAAGTAAAATTGATTGAGTAATCGATCAATTGAAAAATATTTTGAGTTAGTTTGATGAGTTTGAGAATTTTCTAAGCATTTGCACGTTTTATGAGAAAAAGTGACATACACTTTATTCCGATATATTTTGATTAGGATTTCGGATTTCAAATCCGATTCCATATTTGAATTCCTTGATTTATTTTAAGAATAAAGAAACTATTTTCGTTAAAATCCGATGACTTTTATTTTTCAAGTTAAAAATTGAGCAATATTGAGTTAACATGAGACTATGTACGAGTCTTGAATGAATTTCTGAGTTGATATTTGTGTTTGTATGAATTTATATGATTTTTTGAAATTTTTCTAGAATATTCTGAGAAATTTGGAAATTTTTCCTTTTTCCGTCTATTTATCGAAGCCAGTCGTTTACCTATCTGTAAATGTCTGATTCTTGATGTGATGATCTGAATGTGAATGCTTTGTATTTAAAGTAGTCGAGAATTAATCTTGTAATTTTCTGAGTTCGTTTGACTCGAGAAATCGAGAAATACAAAGTTTATGGAGTGAATAGTGAATTTGTAATACCCCGGATGTTTAATCCGTCATTAAAATAAAAAGTTAATTAATAATTAAGGCTTTGCACGCCTAAGTTAAGGATTTTCGATTCTAAGACTAACGGTGAAATCAGTTTCAGAAAACAATTTCCAGAAATAGGACGAACGACTATTGTATTAAGGTTTTCGCGTCCGATAGAATTTTCGACCGAAAACTCAGAATTAAAAACCGTCAGAATTTACATTCACTTTTTCTTCGATACGAGTTCACCGGCGAAAGTTAGTTTTTATGATTTTTTCGGGCGAAATTTAGACTGTCTAATCCCGACTTTTTCTCGGATTTTGAAAAACGAATTAAGTTTTCCCAGTACGTGATTTATTTCTAATCTAACGGACAAATTAGATTTCGTCGAATTCGTAACTACCTAAGAAAGTTTTCTTAGACTTTTTAATCGTCGTTTAAAACCCGGAAACGACATATTTCCGTCTAAGAAATCCACGCCAAACGTCCCTTAGCGACTCACCATCACTTTAGTTAGATTTTTATCTCACCTTTATGTATGTATAGCATGAGTCATCCTCTCCCTCTTTCTTCTCCAATACCGCCACCCCATCTCACTCTCTCTCTCTCATTTTTCTCTCCCAATTCTCCATTAAAGCTTCAACCTTCAAGCTTTCTCAAGCTCTCAAGTCTCTTATCCACCGATCGATTTCATTTCCGAGTTCGTATTCCGCAAGGTAAGAACATCTCCTACGTAATGAACCGAACAAAATCTTGATTCCATCCATTTCATTTTTTTCGAAACTTAAGAGATGGAGAAGCATGTTGATTCTTGTTCGATTCATGTTCTAGTATGTTTAGAATTAGGTTCTACGGATCGAATCATGAAGAAAATCACTCCCCTTTATTTTATGTAATTACCGAAAATTTTTAATAGATCAGGGGTTTTTTTCGCAGTTCGATTTCTTTGATGTTTAATTGATAGGATAGTGTTCTACATGTTGTTAATTGACTACATAAATTAATTTAGATTTTTCTAAAAATAAAAACAAATGTGTAAGAGATGAAGAATGCATGATTTAGTATAGTAAATGTTATGTTATGCTTGATTGGTTTATGGAAATGAGATGTAGGATGATTAAGGATGAATATATATTTAATTGGGATTTTTCTAAAAATAAAACGAAAAACGTACGGAAACACGTCGTTAAGTTGAAGCTCGATAATGTTTTTAGAATATGGTTTACATATTAGTGATGCTCTTTAGATGATGATCGTTGTTGTAAAATTTGAACGAAATGGAGAACGTAAGATTTTCGTTAAGAGACGAACAATCGACGATAAGTCGAGAATAGATAATGATTTAGGATTGTGATTCGAACCTTTGATAATCTTGATAGTTAATGATCGTGACCGTAAAGTTTCAACGAATTCTAAGAAGTTTCGATTTTGAATAAGAGACGAAGAATCGAGTTTAAAAGCCGGTAGAAAAGTCGAATAAGGAAATCCCTTTTAATAATAATGATTGTTATTGATTGACGAACGATATTGTAGTTAACGACTTTTCCATCCGAGATGCATGATGTTATGAGTTTTAGATAAGAAACGAGAAGTGGATAAACGAAAATGAAATAGGAATTTGAAATTGGAATTTGTTTCGGTATAGTAATTGGTTAGTTGGAAATGACGAGGAAATGCTCGTTTGTTGGGAAATTTATTAAAGTTTTGATTGATTCCAAAACCAATTGACCCCAACCGAGTAGATGTTGTCAGATCCTATTGTTAATAGTTAAGCTCGCTGTTTGAGCATTGTTAAGATTTTATCTTTACAGGTCTCCAGCTGAAGACGACAACAAGGCATCACTCGGAGAGAACATCAGATGTAATTAAAGACAACTGAGTGTTTAAAAAGAGGGAAGTTACGTTCCCAAGATAGAACATCAGTTGAGCAATTCAAAAGGGAAGAAGAAAGTCATCTGAGCGTTCGAGCCAACTGAGCGTTCAAGTTTCAGAACATCAGCTAAGTTCAAAGAGGAAGATACAAGAGAACATCAGCTAAGTTCAAAGGGGAAGATACAAGAGAACATCAGTTGTAAGAAAGACGACTGAGCGTTCAAAGCCAACTGATCAGAGTCAGATACAAGAAGGACAACTAAGCGTTCAAGATGGAACATCAGTTGTAGGACTCAATCAGTTAGATCAACAGTTTGAAGTTCAAAGTCAGCTGAGAGTTCACATGTTCCTACTCAGACAGAAGCATTCAGATAGAACATCAGCTGAAGACCAATCAGATGAAGATCAAACGACTCAACCGACTGTCAAATGTTGGAGGTCAAAGGTTAAGATTTGAATTTCAAACAAGGAAGTCACGTGAAGGTTTGACTCTCTGTCATTACCTCATTTGGCCCAACACAAGGCTGTCTCAGATGGAAAGCAGAAGCATGCAGTTGCCAAATCTGGAAAATCTGCAGAGACGAGAGACAAGCCATCGCTTTCAAAGAACAGAGATCAACAGCTCTTCCAACGGCTAGTTGATTTTCTCTGCCTATATATAGAGGCTTTCATTCATTCAACAGAGATAAGACAGACAAGAGCGAGAAGAAATCAAAGAGCAAAAACCAAATACTTCACACGAGCTGAGCTGCATTCAATCTCTTAGAATATCATTAGTTGAGAGTTCTAGAGTAATAGATTCTGTCTTAATGTCTTTTGATACAACCTTGAGAACATCACTTGTTGAGAGTTCATAGAGTGTTAGATCATAGCTCAATTCTTGTTCGAGCTATTAGTTGGAACCCCACCCTTCCTTACACCTGAAAAGGTTATTAGGACCCTACTCTTCCCGTAACTGAGTAGACAGGTTGATTAGTACCCGTAAACTTATCTCAATGGTTGCAAAGCCCATGTAAGCTTTGTGGTTTGTCCAGAAGAACTTGGACTGAGTTGTGAGGACTCACAACTCCCCGTGGACGTAGGAGTTCTCTCTGAACCACGTTAAATCTTGTGTGTTGTGTTTATTTTTCAGTTACTTATTGCATATTCATGACGGAGCGCTGTCGTCACACACTTCGTACAAATAATATTTATAAAACACCTCTTGCCCAACAAGGTAGTAGTCAGCGGCAAGCAGGATCGTACCCAAGGGACTCGGCGTAATTTGTTCTTCAGATGTTGCTCAACAAAAGGGTTTTGGTCACGAACCTGAACTCAACAAGTAAAACTATCAAATAACAAAAGAGTTTGGATTGGGTTTCGAATCCATGATTATAATTACTCTTCACTCATTCATCGGTGCAAGGATATTCAATTAACTAATTCTATCACTTGGTTTAAGGAAAAGATTAGCTAACACCCTAAGGTCACGAAGTCACGATGCTAACACACTTAACCTATGCCTAATCAATTTTACAGATCTTGACCATGAGGTAAGATCTCCTTTCTCGATCAACAACGTCACGAAGACACTTTAGTAACGATGCTGCCCAAGAAGCACTAAGAATAAGTAGACCCAAGACAGCCAAGAGGTAGGTCAATACCGACTGCTCTCCAACACCCTTTACCTTCTTGGGCACGAAAGACACTCTCGTGTTGATCCCAATTTCTGTTAATGACTCAATCTCAATATCTAGATGGTGATCAATCAACTTCAATATCAATTAAGTCTAGAATTAATCCTAAGTGTTTCGGGAACAAAATTAATTAACGAACTAACACAATTAGACCTCACAAGTTTGAACGAGTAACTTAGAATCACTTCATCTACATCCAACCCAAACAATAAACTTAGCTAGACATAATATTAAATAAGAACACAAAGTAAATAAAGAAAAGCATACTTAGCATAAATCTGGAAAGGGGTTGCTGCCCAAAAGCGTAGTCAGCAACCAGGGTCTTGGCTTCACGCCAACAACTAAAACTAAAGCAGTAAAATATAAACAAGCGAAATAAATTATAATTGCCCGTAGGACTTGTTTCTTCCTCACTTTCTCTCAAACTAGGATGCAAACTAATCTAAATTACTGAATCCCCAAAAGCTCCTTTACATGATAGAGTCGGCTATATATATAGGCGATGAGATTCTAAGGTTGAAGGGAAGTTTCCTTGTTGAATAAGGATTCCTTATTGAATAAGGATTCTTCCCATGCATATCATAACCTCCGCCTCTCTCTCTTTCCTTTGCATGCACGTTCCTTCTTTCCTTGTGTGGTAGATTTATTCCATGATTTGGCTCGGCAAGGATAAGGAAGGAAACATCCGATCCTTATCCTCTTCCTTGAAGGAAAAGAAACCTGCTGCTGCTCGACTCTCATCTTGCCCTTCATCGTCTGCATCCTGCTTTGCTTCCGGTGTTGACCACGATCCTGGCTCCTCCGAGTACTCTGTCTGTTGGCCTTTAAGGATATGGGGAGGTACTTCCTGACTTGTAGAAAGGATGTTTCAATGTTGCCCAGCTATAAGCTTCCAGCCCTATGCCCATTTGCATCGTATCGCCATCTCAACAACAGATTTTCCATCGGATTTGCCCAGCATCCACCTGTTCTTCCCCTGCACACTATCTCTCGACTTGCGTGTCATCCCAAACACATAATGACTCGATAAAGACTAAAAACACAAGAAAGAGACAAGAAAAGATGGACACAAATATGGGTTCATCAATTCAACTGACTAACTAACCTGCATACAAACTGCATTCTTCCATATCAACTGTCTTGGTTATTAACCAACCTTGCACTTAAGCGTGAGTTGATTTTATACAAGTTATTTCCACCACATTCCGCACAGCACTTCACTTCCAACTGAGTGTTTCTTACTCGGTTGTGATTCCAACTGAGTTGCATTACTCGGTTGTGTTAATTTTTTAGGGGGTTGTTTTTAAAAAGTTTTTTCTGGTGTATTCCCTCCCCCCCCCTATACACCAGAACTCGTATCGGGACCATCATCGTTGTTTTTTTAATCAAAGGACGTGATTATGAACCCGATTAAGGGATACTGCATATAGACTGTATTGAGATAAAAATTTCGTAAAAATAAAAGTGGAATAGCATTAATCGAACCTAGGGAATCGTGCGTCGAATTTTGTCGAGCATTAGGGTTTCGCGCGACTGTTTTGCGACGTTTCACGAAAACTGTCATATCTTTTAGCTAGCTTAACAAAATCGAGATCCGTAAATTGGAGAGTAAACTAGACACTCGTACCTTTCTTTTAGTATAAGATTCATTCCCTGTTTTCGTATGCTCTGTTCTGTATGAACTTACTAACCTGTGCAGTAAGTTTCCAAAGCTTAGTTTCTTAAGTTGAATCCTTTTCAACTTCGTTCCTTGTGAACTTTTAAGTCGTTATAAGTTATCGACACCCATTACCTACTGACCTAAGTGTCGAGCAGTGAGCCGAGCCAGTTTGTAGACGAGAATTGATCGAAGTCTCGTTTATTAGTTAATCAAAAGGAAGTAGTAAAGTGCAAATGCCTAAAAAGACTAAAACCGGTTTCGATTTCCTGTTTCTTTTATCGATTGCGTTCAAGTTGCTTAAGTTTATTTATTTACGATAAAAGGAGGAAGTCAGAACCGAGGATAGGACGGAAGACCAGAGACAGAAGCTCGAATAGTAGTTCTGTAATAAGTGAGGTGGGCTTTTCTATATACGAAATAAAACGAGCGATGCTCGAAAATCTTTATTTATTGCTTTGATAATTGTGTTTCAAAGTGATAATCAGGGCATGAAAATATTTGTTTTATGCGAGTTCTTTGTGTCATTCTGAAATTGGTTCGCCAATTAAGTCGATTGGACTCTGAGTTAGTCAAAAGGGACTTTCTAGGGTTAGTGTACACGGTAGCCGGTGTGTGTGGTACCCTGTTGAGGGGTAGCCAGCCGCGGTGAATAGAACGTGTGCGGGAGAAGTATACTCTCCCCCGGCGTTGAAACAGAATTGGGCAAGTTGAACGTATCATCTATCAGAAAAATGCTTGATCAAGCTATATTATGAAAGTGAAAGAAAATGTTTAGTAGGCTCGGGTATTTATTGAAAAACCCCGATGCGCTATTTGTCAAGATACCTAATTTATCTATACTTATAATATGTTTTCGGCAGTGTGCCCACTAAGTGCTTTTGTACTTAGCCTTGCATATGTTTTATAAAATGTGCAGGTTGATCGACGGGAGCGGCGGTGGTTGATGTTGAGTAGAATGGTTTTAGGAAAGAAGATCAGAGTCTAAGTTTCTACGTTTTTCCGCTGCCAAACTCTAAACTCCTTTTTGTGTTAATGTATATATTCTTTTGAGTCTAAGTTCATACATTAACTTAGTTTCTTTTGAGAACATCTTGTCAAGTGATCCTTCGAGATCGACTCCTTTTATATAATGAAGTCTTGTTCATAGTAGCTTACTCTGTTATTAATATCTATTCATTCATTTATTCTTATTCATCCCCCTTCTTCCCCGCTTCTTTAATCCAACCCCTAGTCGCACCCCGGCTTTGCCGTCCCTCGGGATTTGGGGCTGTGACAGAATTCTCGATTTTTAGGATTTGTTTAAAATTTTAATTTGTCTGATGTTATCATGTTAAGTGTTCGAATTTGTGAAGTCTGTTGGTTTAGTACTTTAGTAGAGTCGAAAAACCGAGAAAGACCGTTTTAGTCGAGCCGAGATAAGTTAAGAAACCCGAGTCAAGTAGAAGTCCTTCAGCCGAGCAATAGAACTCGTTTCATTTTTCGAGAAAGTAGATTCATCTTTATAAGATGTTATTCTTGAAGGAATGAGCAAGACAGATAAGTAGCAAGGACAGAAGAATAAGTTTGCCCCGACTAACCCCCTTCAGTCAGGTGGGCTTTATAAACCGAGAACTATTGAATGCTATTACTTATTGATTATTACGTGAGTTTTTAAATTAATTGACTTGTCATTTATCTGAGTTTGGTATGTTTAATCATACTTGAGTTATTATTATCCCTTGTGAGACAGGAACACACGTGTTGTTAATTAATTTGTTTGAGGTGACTGTGAGTCTTGCTTCAGTTAGGCCAGTCCCAGTGCTTGAGAAGGAGGCCTACTTCTCGACACAAAGATGATGTGGTAGATTCATTCATACCTTCTTCCTATTGTTATATATATGTTGACTGCGCAGTCGTTTCAGAAAGTAAAATATTTTTGCATTCACAAGTAAAATATTTTAACTGTACTAACACTTGTGATGCAGTGGCAATGCAAGTTCAATTATACAGCTCTATCGAGCAAGTTTTATATTGTTTTTGGCATGTGTTCACTAAGTACGAAGTACTCAGCCCTGCATGTGTTTTTTAAACGTGCAGGTTAGCTCGGATGAGGATGGTGCGGATTGCTCGGCAATGTGTGTTAATAAGTCGAGTCGTTTGTTTAAACTTGCAATTGAATGTCTTCATACATGTAATTGTTGAGACTTGAGTTTGTTATTCCACTGCAACAACAACGTTTTATTTGTTTTCAAAACTTATACTCTGATGATGTGATCAATACAATGAGCTTTGTGCTCGATATTATTTCTATTTTCCCTGACTTCTACTTGATATATATTATGATGCTCATTTCTTGAGTTGAGATTTGAAAGCATGTTATTATTTGTTATCGCTTTCAAACTATATTCCCTTGTTCTCGAGCATGATCCCTTGTTGAGTTGAGTGTTATTCTATTGTTTCACCATCACTGTCCAATGGATTCTAGTCCTACACACTTGAATTCGGGTTGTGACACGGCTTTTGTTTATATTAGGGATTGTTAATTGGGAGCTATAGAAATAAAAATGTCTATTCATAAATCTTTTTACTTTAAATTAATTATGGGGGCTATAAGGAGAAAAATGGGGCTTTAATAAAATTTCCCATTATCTAATTATAAGCGTTTTAGACTAGCACAAAGCTGGACAAGTGAATTTTCACTTCCACAAGTTATATAAAGAATAACAATAAAAAAATAAAGAATTGGGTTCGCGTTGTGACAAACGTGAAACCTATTCGGTAGTTGTAAACACTAGCGGATATATATATATATATATATATATATATATATGAGAACAAGGGGTTTTGCTGCACCCAAAAAATAGTGTTCTATTCGTCCATGATTTTCATTTTTAATTTGACTTGAACACATAAATTAAGAAAAGACTTCACTTAATTAGTAAGAAGTATTTGGGTAGAATAATGGTACCACTTAAAAATAGTAAATATAGTTTAAGATATTTAAGTGGATTAAGGCTTTCAAAAGGTAGTAAAGGTTGTGTAAAGGTATTTAAAAAGTATTAATTGTAAGGGAATGAGTGGGACCTACGTCTATAAAAATTAGGAATGAAATTTGTGGACATCAAAAATGGTAAATTAGGAATGAAATTTGTGGACGAAGAAAGTACATAAAAAGAAATAGCCCCTCCGTCCCTAGATAAGTGTATTGTTTTTTTTTTCGACACGAGAATTAAAGAGAACAATTAAAAAGATAGAAGGTAGTTAAGTCCACACCTTTTGTGAGAGAAGATAATTTTCATATTTGAAAACAAGACACTTATCCTGGGACAACCCAATAAGAAAATCAAGATACTTATTCCTGGGACAGAAGGAGTAGTATTTAAACTAATTTTAATTGTGCCCCCACACCCCACCTTTGTAATCCAAACGAGTCAAGAATAAGTTAAAAAATAACATGATGGATTAATTTTTTTAACGATTGTTGGTGACTTTCATTAAGAGGCATGTGTTTCTACAAGTTTTCGATGACGATGTTGTTAATCGCTTTCCACAAATGAAACTCATCAAAAGATAAATTAATTAACTATGTAAATTTTTGTATTTTGAAGGTATGACTTTAAAATTGAAGAATGGTTTTTTGAATTTTGGTACTTTAGTTTAATTATTATTATGTATTTTTCATGTTAGGAAATAAAAAAAATACAAATCACGAAAATGAAAAAAAAAAATGAATGTTTATTCAGTCTGTTACGATGTGTAATTGTGATGTGTCAAGTTAGGGTATGTATTTTCGAGTACAATTATACTATATAGGGGCTAGATAAAATTACCGAAACTGTCGTATACTACATTTATTGTACCGAAAGTTTTGGTATGCCGAAATTTATGATACGGTATGATACTGTATCGATAATTTTTAATACAATAACAATATGAGCTCTCTTTGTAATGCCCCGTAAATTCCTTACGTTCTAAAAAGTTTAAAGTTAATTAAATAAATGGCTTTGCACGCCTAAGTTTATAATTTTTGAATTCTAAGGCTAACGGTCGAATCCGTTATTAAAAATAAATTACGAGAGTCAGCTAGATGACTACTGTATTAGGGGTCAGCGCGTACGAAAAATTTTTAGTTTGTAATTTAAGAACGGAAAACCGTCTAATTTTTACGTTTACAAAATTGCGATACGAACACGCCGAGAAAGTTTATTTTTACGTTTTTCCGGACAAAACTCGGACTTGTCGTCCCGAGTTTTTGTCAAAATAAATTTTATAAATTTATTTTCTAATTAAGTTCATACATTAGAATTTTCAAGTCAAATCGAATCGCGACGGTTTTTTGTACCGACCAACGTCTTCGTCGTTCGTTTTTCCGTAACGTCGGATCGCGCCGGAAAAACCCGTAACCCTTCAAAAAAATTCTGCATGCAACCACTTATTCTTTATTTTTTTTTTATTAATTAGTGGGGAACATGCATGCTTAATAAGGTTTAGTTAAATGACACCTAAGTTTTACTTTACACAATTTCAAACCTATCATCATTTCAACAACCTAGACAAAACCAATTTTCATCCCATTTCTCTCTCTTTTTTCGGCTGCACCACTCCATCCTTCATCATCTTCATCTTCTCCACCTCTATCCACCATTGAAGAACACCTTCAAAGCTTGAAGAGTTCATACAAGTCACAATTCATCCAACAAAACTCTACACATCCTTTGTTAATTCTCTAGGTAATGATCTCCTCTCCATTTCTATCCATTTAGTTTTCTTTTTTCTTCTCTTTTCCATCTTGTTCGAAATTTTAAGGTCATGGGACAGATGATTTGAGCTTAGAACAATGTAATTGGATGTATTAGATATGATAATTGGAGATTAAAATGGATCAAAACCAAGAATCCTAACATCTATGTTAATGCAGAATTTTTTGGGAAAATGATAGAATTTCTAATTTTCTTCTTTTGATCATGGATTCATGTTTAGTAGATGCTTAATTAGTGTTTGGAATGAAAAGGGATTGAAAGCCCTATGTTATTATGAAATTCAATTAGGGTTTGAATTATAAATTAGGGGTTTTTGCATGTTAGTTTTTTTGGAATTGTAAGTGATTAATAGTTGTTATAATAGTTTGATTAGTGAATAAGTGATGTTAATTAGAGAAGAAAATCAACCCCTTAACATCTATATAAAACCAGAAATTTATAGAATAAATAGGAGTTGATACATGTTTGATATTAAGTGATGATTTGTTAGTTGATTATGTTGCAAATCATATTAGTTGATAATAGAAATTAAATGAGAATTTTCAAAAAATGTTTAATGAAACATAAGAGGCAAAGATCACTTTATAAACTGAGTTATAATGATATTAAGATATGTTTTCATGCATGAAAATGATTCAAGTTAGATATAGTTTAACGTCGTAAAGTTTGAACAAAAACCGACAACGTTGAAAAATCGCGTAAGAGACGAATATCTAGTTGTAACTGAAAATCAAGAAGTCGGATGAGAATTCTAAGTTGATATTACTGTTTATAATGAAATTTGGAACATTTTTCTAGTTGACATCATAAGCATCCGAGTTAATATAATTTGGATTATAGTTGTAATCGAGAACTAGAACGCGTTTGGATTTTTCTTTGTTGGTTTAGTACTTGATAGTTGAAATCCGACGTTAGAACGTCGTGCTTTTGAACAAGTTGAGGAGGAGTTTGTCACGTACGGAAGTACGTGATGACTGCTTTAAGAGTCCAGTTTCTAAAAAAAGTTGAATAAGAGAATTTAAAACGAACCTAAAACGTTATACGGCGAACTTATCAATCAAATAGGGTTTCCACGGCAGTTTTGCGACCCTCGCCGGAAACTGTTATAACTTCCAGCTCGTTTATCGGATTTGTGATCCGTAAATTGGAGCATGAACTAGACTTCCTAAGCTTTCTAATGGTACAGGGCTCACCCCCTGTTTCCAAGTCCTCTGTTCTGGACAGCCTCCAGAGTTACTGGACTGTACAGTGAATTTTTCAGTTTCTTGTTTTCTAAGTTGTTTAGTTCACAACTTAGCTTCTTTCAATCGTTTAAGCCGTTTTTGTCTATCGAACATCTACCTACTGACCCTAAAGTCAAGTACAAGACCTCTAGTGATGGAGACCAGTCAAGACCTTATATCTTATCTTTTCTTTAAAGAAGTAATAAACGAGAAATTCCTTAAATCGTTCAAAGAATTAAAGTAAATCGCCTAAGTTGATTCCTTCCAACTTAGCTTCTCTTAATCTTTAAAGTCGTACTAGGATATCGACTACCATCTCTACTGACCCGAGAGTCGAGTATGAGATCTTCCAAGTTCTAACGAGATTGATACGAGTCTCGTTTCCCGTTTAAGTAAAACGAATCTAGTAAGCGTGCAAATGCCCAAAAGAATAAAATAACTAAATCTTTAATCGATTATCCTTTACAACCCGTTTTTGAAGTATGTTCATTTTACGATGAAGGAGGAAGCCAACTGTAGAGAAAGGACGGAAGATCCAAAGTTGGAAGTTTTGCTTTAAGTTCTGTATTTACAAGGTGGGCTTTTATCTATATCAAATAAAATGTGGGTTTTTCCACAACTCGAAAGTATTATTTATCGCTTTGATAATTGTGTTTTCAAAGTGATAATCTTGGCATAAACTGTTTCAACTATTTTATGTGAGTTCTCTTGTACCTATCTGAGTTAACATTCGTGTTTTCCAGATTTCTGAGTTAACCTTCGGGTTTTCCAGACTTTTAGAGTTAATCTAACTAGGTTAATTAACGATCGGCTCTGAGTTAGCTGCTAAGTGCTTTCCAGAGTTAGTGTACTTTGTATTTTTGTCGAGTAATCACTCGTGATTAACTCTTTCTTATTTATATTCAAGTCTTATTCATGGTTTAATGATGTATTTTCATGTATGTTTAGTCAGTTAGCCCCCTTCTTCCCCGCTTCTTTAATCCAACCCCAGTCGCACCCCGGCTTCTGCCGTCCCTCGGGATTTGGGGCTGTGACAGAGTGGTATCAGAGCAGTGTTCGTTTTCTGCTCTGCTTCTGAGTCAATCTTCTAGTATGAGTTAGTGTGAGTCATTCTTTCTTAGTATGAGTCATTCCTTCTAGTAATATCACAAGAGTGATATATATATATATACAAGTCTTCCTTCGAGTAATAATATAGAGTATTTATTTGTACTCTATATCGAGTCTCCTTTCAAGTCGTAAGACACGGTATTTGTGTATACTCTAGATTAGAGTCATCTTTCAAGTATAAGATAAGAGTTAAATTATAAAGCTAAGATTGAGAACATAGAAGTCAACTCAACCGCCCGCTACGTCAACTCAACAAGGAAAAGTGAAAGAATTTTATAATGAGATTTCTTTTAAAAAAAAGGGAATTTATGAGCAAGTATTCAAAAAAATTTAGAATGAGAATGAGTTGTGTTCCGAAATTGAGAATTTTATGGAAGTAAAATTTTTATACTTTATGTGATTGAATGATAGTACAAGTACTATCTTATGTGATTATTTGCGCAATAATTTTTTTTTTTTTGAAAAATTTCGGACACAAGAATATAGTTGGATTTTAAGGAATTTTCCCGGTTCAATGAGAACGTAGACTTGAAACCTAAGAACTTTCCGGTTCTTCGAGAACTTAGACGTTTTTAAGAAACGTTGTTTTCAAATGATTTCGAAAGGAGATCCCTAACGCGAGAAGGACTTCCTCTGATGAATGTCACGTGCGCTTAGTGACATGAATAAAGACTCGGCAAAGTCGATCTTTGTTTTACAACCCGATAAGAATTTCCTTCGAGGGAAATGAAATAAATAATGTTAAAATAAAGTAAATATGTACGAAAGGAATGAAAGAAACATATAGATGTGTGAGAAAAACGTGACTCCAAATTATTCGAGAAAAGGTTGAAACAAGAAGGATAAATTGAAATAAACGAAAGAGCCGAATGTTACCTTAGTTGTAAGGGCATGAACATAGTCTCTTGGAGATGACTTTGTTTTACTTATTAGGAGCCGTTCAAGTATTCGAGTAGCTTAAAATTGTATCTTCCTCTAGAAGATTGAGTATTCCGAGCTAAATTGGAGAGTTTCCAAAGATTCTTTTTAAGAAGTAGTTGTGTGTGCAATTCGAGAAATTGCTGCTCGATTTAGAAAAGTAAAATCTGTATGAAGTAATCAATAGAGCGAGACAGAAGTTCCATGTGATTGAGGGACTGTTATGTGGACTTGATCAACCCACATAATAAGAAACTCAGTAATATGGGTCTTATGCCCCGCTAGTAAAGTCTTTTTAATATGATATAAGTGGTTTAAAGAGACGAATATTACTTACGTATAAGTATCTTATAACGACGTCGTTCCTTTTCTTTGAATAAAGGTGCTTCTTAAAGCTATAATAATTGAACTTGCCTTGCCGAACATCACAAGTATATAAGCAGTTTTAAAAACAGTTTTACTTGTGCATGTTAAAAACATTTCTTTTTAAACAGACTGCGCAGTCAAATATCATATAATATAACAGTATGTATCATCTGTCACAAACAATTTCACTGTGCCGAGAAGTAGGCCTCCTTCTCGAGCATTGTGACCGGCCTAACCGAAGCAAGGCTCACAGTCACCTCAACATATACCACACGTGGGTTCCTGCCTTTCACAGGATAATAACATCTTCATATAAACAGATGATAACACATACCAAACTTCAATAAAAACGGCAAGTCAATCACATTAAAATCATATCATAATACTCAATAGTATAACTAATTTTCATCGATAGTTTTGGTTCAGAAAAGCCCACCTGACTTCCGAAGAACTAGCTAGGTGGTTTAGGGCTAATTGTCCTCGCTCAATGATCCGTCCGGCTCGATCCTTCACAGTTCGACATCGATAGGAAAAATAAGATACATGAAAGATGGACACAAAGGCGTTGGACTTTACTGAAGGACTTCTATTTGAGTCGATTCTCTCCTCGCTTAACCTTTTTAAGGGATCTCGCGTTCTCGTCTTTAAAACATTAACTCTACTTGAATTGGTTAATACTATTAATCGACGGTTTAACACTTTTCTCGTTCTTAATTAATAATGTCATCGTCTACATTCTACTACTCGAGCTTTCTTTCAAAGCTTTCATTTGATTCTCGACTTATCAATCAATCATTCAACCATTTTGCATACAAAATAATTCAATTAACTTTCACATCATAACTAATATCATGCATTTAAACATTTATTCAATCATATAATGAATTCAAATAAATCAAACATACTTCAAGACACATTAACATTCATTCAAATTAGATCTTAAAACTTAATTCAATTATGCATTTCTTTTTATGAAGGTTCAACCATTTATTCTATCTTTCTTATTTAGAGACAACGCTTTACTCTACATTCGTTATCTTTAGAGGTATTTATAACTTCTACTTATAAAAATTCTTTTTATTAATATTAAACTCTTATGAAATTAGAATTTCTTTATTCAATTCTAATTCAATTCTCATTTCTTGACTCGGTTATTATTTTCCTAATATTTAACTCGGTAATTTTTCTCGGTTTATTTTTAATTGTTTGGTTGAAAGCAACGTACTCAATTAATTATTTAATTAACTTCCCATGATTCGATATCTTATCCTATCATTTTCTTGATTAGCTTATACGAGTTTCTAACTTATCTCATCTAGCATCTTTTCTTTACTCGATTAAAACTTCCTTTTTAATTCTTCTCGATTAATTCTTTTTAAACTCGGTTTTCTCTATTCTTACTCATCTCTTTAATAATTTCTTCTTTTCTTGTCTTTAATCTTTAAGCCATTTCTTACTTAATAATTCTTTTATCTTTTAATAAACAGAACATTTTTATTAATTAGTTCATTCTATTAGTCAAATTATAAAAGATCTTTTTGTTGTAGTTTAGTAAAATTTCAAGTCTTTAAATTTTAATACAAGAAAATTTATTAACATATCTTTTATGCATTTTTCATCTTTTAATTAATTAAAGCTTTTAAACTTCAATCTTTTATCAAAAACTTCTATATTTATTCATAATTTAAACTAACATTCATACATACATTGTAACACTTAAACATTCAATCTTTTTTTTATATTTTCACATTTAATTTCTTTCAAATCTCAACATGCAATCTCATTTTCTTAACTTAAACACATGTATGATCATATTAACATAACATACAATCATTTCATGGATCAAAATATCACTCAATTCATCAACAAAATCATCAAAATAAATCCTCTATTTCTTTCAAAAACACACGGCACACACGCATGCACATTCTTGTGCATTTTATTTCTCAATTTTTCATGCATAAAATCTCATTCTCAACATGATAAAAACAACAAATCAAGCATAAAAATAACAATAATTCAAAGATTCATATTTTTCCTATTTTGCTTAATATTTTCGGTATTTATCAAGATTTTAGGGTTTTAATTTCTTTTTCTTTTCTTAATTCACCGATTAAAACCTAATGTTCGATTCTCCTAACGATTTCTTCTCACTCGATTATCACATGCACATCCTAAGTTTGCCTAAACATAATTTAAATAGCATGCATGCATAGTTCTTTCTTTTAGGACTTAGAGATATACACATTTACAACTAAACAAATGAATTTCATACTTTAATTTAAAAGGAATTCTTCTCCTTGGCTCTTGGAATTGGAATGAATGGAATTTGTAGCTTCAAAGCTTGGACTTGAAGGGAAGAAGGATGTCTTCTTGAATCCTCAAAGAAAAGAATATGATAAGGATTAATTACTCATCTCTTTAGGGCTTAAGAGCCAAAATGAAGAAATTGTTGGATGAATATTGAATTTAATCTCAAGAACTTGAAAGATTATTACCTTTTCTTGAGAATATGGATGAAATGAATGGAGGATGATACTTTCTACTTCATTTCCATGGATGAGGAACTTGAATACATGGTTGCATGTAAAGAAAAATCAAAGTATGTAAGGGAGAGAGAGAATGCCGAGAGTGAGGGAGAGATTGGAGAGATTGAGAGTTCTTCTTTGTTGTTTGAGAGAGAGAGAGGTTTCGAATGAGAGAGAGGTGGAGTGATGAAATGAAGTCTTCTCCCTTGTCTTAGATGTATGAAATTGAAATCCAACAAAAGAATAAAGTGAAATGTTGGAAGTTGAAATTGTTTAAAGTGATTGATGGATGGATGATTTGATGTAGTTTGCATGCACTTTAGGTAATGCCATGCATAAGACACAATTATGGCATTAATTCTTGGAAATTGAGGAGTGATGTGAGAGGAAGAGTGAGGTGGCGTGAGGGAGTGAGAGGTGTGTGACACGTGTCTTTGTCGTGTCGTTACGGGTGTTAATTACCCGGTCGTAAAGGTTTTTCGAATAAAACGATTCGTATTAAATTCTTTTTATACTATAAACGGGTCTAACCTCTTCTCGTCTCACTTTTGACACTAACTCATCTCAATCCTATTTCATGTCTCAATTAAAAGATTAAGGGTTTCGATCATTTAGTCTTTTAAATTTCAAAAGGAAAATTAGTCGGCTTCTTAATTCGTTTATTAATCCTTTAGAGATTAACTCCTCATTACTCTTCTCAATTCTCGGATAAGTTCTTACCCTATCTCAGTGATCTTAAAAGCAATTCTAAATTCAAAGATTCTATTCTAAGTTCATCGGTGTAAATATATTTCTCGGCGACTAAAATTATGCTATTTCAATTAAGCAAACTTCTCGGGATTATTCTAGAAATTAATCTCATACTCATCTTCATACAAATAATTCAACAAGCATATCACATCATTATCATCTCAGATAAATAAAGCAGATAATTTCACACAAAACTCACAAAGCAATTTAAACGTTTTACTCATTTCTCTTCGATTAGAAAAGAAAAATTTTACTCCTAATTTCTCATCTTTTAACTCACTCGGTTAATTAAATGCTTTCTAAAGGTATAAAAGCTCGGGGTATCACACAAAGATAAGTCAAAAGTGAATGATTGGGAAGATGAAGATTTCTGGAGCAACGAGGAATTTGTCAAAGGCATGGTAGCAATTCAAGAGGCTGCCAAGAAAAAGTTAGAGTATATGGAGTATGTCAAGGGCATGCCAAGCTTCAGCCTTGGATTGTCACCAGAGATTGGAAGGTTTGGAGATTTTCATAACGATAAGGTAATTCAAACTGATGCATCTAACTATTTGATTTTGTGCATGTAATTTTGTTATTTGGTGCATCTAAGTATTTAATATGCTACATATGTACAACTGACAAGGTTCATATATGTACAGGATGACAATCAAACAATGCAAGGTGATGAAGATGTTTTTGAAAAAAATTACAACAGCAATGACGAAGCTGAAGAATTGACAACAAATTTGGAATGATTGTTAATGACTTAATTTATAAATAAGTTTTTCAAATTAGTTTATTAATATAAATAATATTGAGTTATATTATAATGTTTATAGGATGAACAAGGAAAACAAGATGAAAAAGAAAAGGAGAAAGCAGAAGAACATGAGCATAGAGAAGAAGAGAACAGAGAAGAACAAGGTGAAAAGAACAAGCCAGATGAAAGAGATGATGGAGATGACGAGGTAGTTATTTAGTTTATTGCATTTGTTACATATGAATCTTACTGTTTTTAAAAATGAAGAAGTTTTTAATACCATTTAAACCTTTTTGTCCATTTATTTAGCCTATTATGTGCATCTGGGGAGGTTGATAATAAATCTGTTTAGATATTATTATAGGAAGCTGATGATACATGATTTGTTTTGCGTAATTAATTCATTCTGGTGCATGTGAGTAAGGCTTTTTGTGCATTTGTGTAGGCTATTTGGTGCATCTAGGGAGGTTGATAATAAAACTGTTTTGATATATTACATGTATATGACATTTGATCAAGAAAAATAACTATGCAGTCTGTTTCTTATTTTAATATCTATTGACTATTAACAATTATCATGATGCAGTTTGATGAAATAGATAAATATCATGATGATCGGTCAGAGATGGAGATAGATGTAACAAATGTTTAGCTGGATGTAACAAATGTTGAGGTAGATGTAACGAACGTTGATGAAGTAATATGTCAGGTGCTTAAGGAGGTAGATGAAAATATGAAATCGCAAGAAGCTGGAGATGATGAAAAAGACAAGCAAGCTCAAGCTGAAGAAGAAACAGAAATTGAAGAAAAAGAAGATATGCAAGAAGGAGATCAGAATATAGAAGAACAAGAAAAAGAAGACAATGCATGGATATTAAAGCTGAGGACGAAGGAGATAATGCTTTACAAAAGGTATTACTTGAAAAGTATATATAGATTATGTAGTTAATTGTTATACTGTAGTGCATCTAGTAATAGTATGTGGTGCATCTATTGAAGAAGTCTTGTGCATCTTCTAATAGCATGTGGTGCATCTACTTAATTTTTCACATACATTGCATATCTTTCCCTCATCATTATAATAATGCAATGCATCTAGTAATAGTATGTTGTGCATCTATTGAAGAAGTCTTCTGCATCTACTCTATTTTTTTAATATATGTGTTTGGTATAACAATTGCAAAAATTAACAGGTTCAAACTCCAGAGAAGAAGGTGCAAGAAAAAAAAGGGAAACAACATGCTATGAAGTGCAGGAGCAAATCAAAGAGAAAAAAAACTGAAATATTGGATTCTCCTTATAATAAAAGGCCAGTTAATATTTCAAACCTGAAGAAATATGAAAAGGAATTAACACTTTACAGTTGGCATATGTTAGAGAAAAGGTATGCACTGAATTTTTAGGGATTAAATTTCTATTTTATACATTTGTATGTTAATTTATTCTCACAAATATTTAATGAAACAGGAACACTCCAATGTTCAAATCTGGAGAAATTGCACTCGATAGGCAAAAACTCCAGTCAATGGCACATGAAACAATTGTTCACTGTGATGTGGTAGATGCATGGTCTGCAAAGTTGAATGATAGTGAAGCTACAAGATCTTCTCAATCACCAAAACGATTCTTTGCCACAACAAGAGTTTGTGTAAGTTAATTATCTGTAATACATATATTATAACACGTTTTTGGGTCACAAATACTAATTTATTCAATTATATTTCAGAGAGATATAATGGTATCACGTCCAAGTTCGATGAAAGTCGATTCAATTATGTTTCATTTTGTAGAAAAATTAACACATGAAATTCAGAGCTATTCTTGTGATCCGGTTGAAGATATCGATATGGTATTTTGAAATAAATTATATATAAATACAACTATAATGATAATATTGATTATCATGATTAAATTATCTAATGCATTATTTGTTTTATGCAGCTTTTCTTTCCTATACACAAAGAAAATCATTACTTTATGATTTGTATTGATGTGAGGACTGGAAAAACGTTTGTTGTCGATCACAAAAATGACAAAGAATCAAACTGTTTGGAAGAGAAATATGGAGACATTCTCAGTGACATGGTAAATAAGTGAATACTTCATTAATATGTGCATGGGTTTGGTCTATTAGTAAACTGGGGTTATGAATAGATGAATTAGCGGTCCTTTAGCTGTTGATTGTGCTTTTTTCTTGCATAAATGCTTGAGATTCAGAGTGGTGTCTATATGTGTGCTGTGGAGTGTGCTTCTATTATAGTAGTGTTCCTTTCATCTTACATGTTTTAGAATTCTGTCTGCATGAACATTATCACTATTCTCTCATTCCTACGTTATGTTTTGTGATCACTGTTTTCTCCTTGATATGTTATATTTTCTAGAATATGAGAATTAAGATATTTTGCAGAAAGAAATGTTCAATTATTTCTTGATTGAACAAAATTTGAAATCAAAAGTAAAAACACTGAAGAATGGCAAATACAGCATTGTCAACATGAAATGGGGAGATGAGCACAACAAAAGAGATAGTGCAATATTTACAATGAGGCACATGGAAACTTTCATGGGAGACCCAATAATCAGCTGGAGGGCAGGACTCACAAAGAAATCACCAAAACAAATTCGAATGCTTCGAGTGAAGTATTGTGCAGCTATTCTAGCTTGCAACCAGAACACACTCAAAGATGAAATTAAAGTAGGAGCTCAGTTCTATTACAAGGATTTGGATGAAAAAAAAGAATTTCATATTGAGAAGTTTTTATTGGAATGTTGACTTCAAACAACTGTTAGAAACTGAAGATATAATAGGAAGTTGAAATAGTTGTAAGTAATATTTTGAACTACTTTCTACAATGCATTGAAGTTGAACTAGTTGTATGTAATGATTTGAACTACTTTCTACAATGCATTTTGATATTTTGGAATAGTTTATGTGGTATAAATGATATGTTATTTACTAAAATGATGATAAGATATTGTGATTGCTTAGTTGTCAATAGTACAATTGCATGATATGTAGAAGATTATGTACTTAATTGTTATACTGTAGTGCATCTATTGAAGAAGTATTGTGCATTTTCTAATAGCAAGTGGTGCATCTATTGAAGAAGTCTTGTGCATCTTCTAATAGCAAGTGGTGCATCTATTGAAGAAGTCTTGTGCATCTTCTAATAGCATGTGGTGCATATACTCAATTTTCCACATACATTGCATAGCTTTCCCTCATAGTATGCGGTTCTTCTAATTGTAATTTCTTGTAATTAACTTAAATTATAACATTATATATTATTAATATGCATTATAAATAAAAATAAAGAGGCAAAACAAAAAAATGAAGCGGCAAACAAAAAAATGAAGTGGCAAAACAAAAAAATGAAGCGGCAAATAAAAATATTTGAAAATTATAGAAAAATTAAATCAGGGACATGCGAGTCACGCACGTGCACCACATATGCAGCTCACACACGGTAACATAGGGTCCGATGTGACACCTCTAATATTACGGCTCCGCCTTTGGCTCCGATTTTACGGCTCCGCCCTAGGCTCCGATTTTACGGCTCCACCTTCGGCTCCGATTTTACGGCTCCGCCTTAGTCTCTAATTTTACGGCTCCGCCTTCGCTCCGATTACTAATATAAGGATAATCGGCGGGCAATAATTTGGACTTTTTCAGCTCACTCCGAGGCCTTCGGCTTCTCTCGCTCGAATCTTGAACAAAGAAGAAGCGGCAAACAAAAAAAATGAAGCGGCAAAACAAAGAAATGAAGCGGCAAAACAAAAAAATAAAGCGGCAAACAAAAATATTTGAAAATTATAGAAAAATTAAATCAGGGATATGGGAGCCGGGCACGTGCACCACATATGCGACTCACAGACAGTCACATGGGGTCTGACGTGACACCTCTAAATTTACGGCTCCGCCTTCGCCTCCGATTTTACGGCTCCGCCTTCGCTCCGATTACTAATATAAGGATAATCGGCGGGCAACAATTTGGATTTTTTAGCTCGCTCCGAGGCCTTCGGCTCCCCTCGCTTGAATCTTGATAAAAGAAGAAGCGGAAAACAAAAAAATGAAGCGGCAAACAAAAAAAATGAAGCGGCAAAATAAAGAAATGAAGCGGCAAAACAAAAAAATAAAGCGGCCAACAAAAATATTTGAAAATTATAGAAAAATTAAATCAGGAATATGGGAGCCGGGCACGTGCACCACATATGCAGCTCACAGATAGTCACATGGGGTCTGACGTGACACCTCTGAATTTACGGCTCCGCCTTCGGCTCCGATTTTACGGGTCCGCCTTCGGCTTCAATTTTACGGCTCCGCCTTCACTCTGATTACTAATATAAGGATAATCGGCGGGCAACAATTTGGACTTTTTCGGCTCGCACCGAGGCTTTCGGCTCCCCTCGCTCGAATCTTGACCAAAGAAGAAGCGGCAAACAAAAAATATGAAGCGGCAAACAAAAAAATGAAGTGTCAAAACAAAGAAATTGAAAATTAAAAAATAAAAATTTAAATTAAATCAAGCGTGTGCACTGCACATGCGGCTCACACCTTGTCACATAGGGTGGGTGCCTTCTATTTTATGTCTCCGCCTTCGGCTTAGATTTTAAGGCTCCGACTTTTGCTCCGATTACTAATATAAAGATAATCGTTGGGTAATAATTTAGATTTTTTTGGCTCGTTTTGCAGCCTTCAACTCCCCTGACTCTAATCTTGATGAAATAAGAAGCAGCAAACATTAAAATGAAGCGGCAAAAAAAATTTGAAAATTAAAAAAAAAAAGCAACAAAAAAAATTAAAAGAAATCGGGCGCATAGGAACCGGGCACGTGCAACGCATAACACCCCAAACTTTGTCATCTGGGGTGCGACCTATTGAATTGAAGTATTTTTGTTTGGTAATAATAAACCAAAATTCACGATTTATAAATTTTTAAAACTTGAATATAATCGGAATTTGAAAAAAAAAATATAAATTAAATTATCAAAATTTGACGGGTATATTGCATGCAGGCCCCACAACCTGTCGAATGGATTGCGACCGAGCACATTCAAGCATTTGCGTTATGCAATAATGAATAATAATTTGGGATTTAAAAAAATTTTAAAACTAGAAAATAATGAGAATTCCAAAAAAGAAATTAAAAATTATAGTGAGCATGTGGTGCATCTACATTTTTGAAGTTGTCTACAATGCTGAATTTTTGCATCTACAATGTTGAAGTTGGGCATCTAAATTTTTTTCAAATGTTCCAATACGACTTGCAAAATCTAATAAGACATGGACATTGATTAGAAAAATAGAGAGGCAAGGCTGACAGAAATACTCAAACAACCACAATATACACCATTGCCAATTGAAAAACAAATTCTAGTCATTTACGCAGCGGATTCTGCGATCGAATGCCATTAGACAAAATTGCTCAATATGAAAAAAATCCTTTATCTACTGTACAACCAGAATTACTAGAACCTGTAAAAAGACAATTAACTAAAAAAATAAAAATTGATCAACATATTAAACAGTTATTACAAGAAAGAACTTTAAACAATGTAAATAATGCTAACCACAAAACGAATGTAATAATATGAATGAAAAAATGTTATTCCAAATTCAACAATGAGTATAAGACATATAAAAAGTAAAAATATGATATTACTAGACTTTCTTTGGCCTATCACAATTACGCGAATCATGATTCACCATTTCCTTGCAATTGCCGCACCTTCTCTTTGGTTTACTCGCCTTTCTTATTGCCGCCTCTTTTCTTGAAATCAACCTGCTACCGCTTCCTTTTGTCTTCACTGGATCAGGAGGGTGAACTGAGATGGATTCTGGAATCGAAGAGCCATAAAAGTTATCAAAAACCTTCTCCTTTCCATCAACAGATGATAAACTAGATCCACCAGCCTTGCTATATTTTTCAGATAAAACCTTGAAATCTTTCAGTAACTCTGCCATAAGATGTATGTTGCCAGTAACTGATCCTACACATTTGTACATCTCAGAATACAACTGGCTATTGAGGAGGGTTTGCTGATCGAGATGGGCAGAACCATAACTACTTGTGTCAGTACAATTCAAAAAATCAGAACAAGCAAACTTAGACCACCTTCTTAACAAATATGCATCTGGAATCCTTTGCAAATTCATGTTCTTGAAGATAAAGAACATATGCTGACACAAAAACCCATTTGTCACAAAATAGTTACAACTACACTTGACAAAATCTTCTACTAGATTGTGCACAACAGTAAATTTTCCACGAACCATGTCAGAAACCTCGTATGTCTTAGAATCAGCTTCACAATTCATATTCAACATGCAACAATGATTTACAGCAGCTAATATTTCCTTTTGAACCCCAGAAAACATCTTAAAAGTATAGACAGAAGCATCATGTCTCTCAATCGACAGTCGTGTCTCAAGCTTTGGAAAACAAGACTCATCTACACTGCTCAACTGCTTGTGAACATGACGTTGAGAATCAATGGCACTAGCAAAATGCATAAAAAACTCAATCAAATTAGCATTCTTGTTCAAGTACTTTCGGAAGAAGCTATTTTCACTCTCCGACATAGAAGTGGTACGAAACAATCCACCCATAGACAGATCTCTAAAATAAGCCGAATCCAGAAAAAACGAAGATCATACATAGCTGAAAACCAACTAATCTCAGACAGATCAAAATCCTCCATAATTTCATACCATTGTTGTTCAAAATCAGTAGGCTCAACAACTCCAGACCAAACAAGATCATTAAACTTTCGACAAAAAACAGCATCATTTCTCAAAGACGAAGGAATCTTATCAGCAACCTTGCACATAATATGCCACATACAAAAACGATGACGCGTGGTAGGCAAAGGAAAGATATTACCTACAGCAATTTTGATAGCTGGATCTTGATCTGTAATCAATATACTTGGCTTTTTCTTGTCCATACAATGCAAAAAATTCTCAAAAAGCTAAGTATACGAATCAGCATCCTCACTAGACAAAAGACCGGCAGCAAATGTCACACACCTTCCATGGTTATCCTTTCCAGTAAAGGGTGTAAATATGAGGTTGTACCTGGAAAAATATAACATGATACATAAATTTTAGAAGAAATAGTAAGATTTTTAAAGATGAAGGTGCACGAGTAAACATTGACAAATGCACAAATATTAATGAACAGATGCACCACAAGTAATAAACAAATGCACCACAAAACTTCAAGAGATGAAACACAAATGCTACAATAATTTACAATCTACAATCATAAGATATTGAATAATGTATTCAGAATATAGGTATACGAAAAAAGTGGATTAAATGCTTACTTGTTCGTTGAATAAGTCGCGTCAAATGATACAACATAACCAAATAACTTGTAACTCTCAATCGAAAACTTATCCGCCCAAAACAATCGCTTCAACTTTTTCTCATCATCAACATCAAAATAATAGTAGAAACCAGGGCAAAACTCACTCTTTCTCTTAAGATTATCCAACACAATCTGAGCATCAACACCAAGAACATAAGCACGTAAATCACGAGAGAAATTCTTAAAATCAACACCAGTACAACCCACATTCTCATAACTACCAACCAACTCCTTAAAAAGACGGAAAGACTTCATCGGTCCTATATTGGATCTAGCACAATTCAAAATAAAAGCTTGATGTCCAAAATTTAGACGTCTATTGCCTTTCATGAACTGCTTGTAACCTTCAGACACAAGAGAATGAGTATGAGCCTCATTGAACCCAGTAATCATATACCCTCGAGATCCAGAATACCTAAACACAACGCGTGCCTTACAATTGAACCTCGAAGACATTCTTTTCCTTTTTTGTTTGCTACCATCTGAAGAAACATTGGTACTCTCACATTCCCGATTGCACAAAACATATCTAAACATCGCTACACCACTTTCATTGGTCAGAGTACCAAGCCGAGTATCAAAACTACAAACACCAGCATAAATTTTATAAAATTTAACACCATCTTCCAAATTACTAAAGCATCGTCCAACACAAGGTTTCAGATCATCACTACACTCAGGAATATAAACACTAGAGTTCTCTTCAACACTAACAATACTTTGACAAATAGAATCTGCAAAAAAACATACAATATGATTTAAAAACAGAGAATCCAAAGCCTAAAGATAATCAAAACATTAAGAGTTGCACAAGACAACACTCATAGATGCACAACAAAACACTCATAGATGCACCACACATAATAAACAGGTGCACAAAAATAAATTCCAACATGTATCAATCAGACAATTCATAAATAGCTGAACAATAATCGTGCATTATCTGTATACCCAATCAACAATTCTCAAGCATCACACAAATCAGTAAATTACAAAGAATCAGGAACAAAACATAATAATAACAATTCAAAATCATTTTCTACATTATTCAACAATAATTTTAGGAATTACCTGTAGAATTGCACATGATGTATATACTAAATCAATCCAGAAATCAATAAAAGAATTATCGATAATATGTTGAGAGAATGTATGAGGTTGAGCAAATTCTGCAATAAACATCACAAAAAATCAAAAACTACAGAACATCACCCAAACAATAATTAAAAAACGCAAAATATGCAAAATTAACATATATATATATATATCAAAAGTACCTACAGAATTTAGCTTATTTACTATTCCCGAGCAAATCAACAATAAAATCAGAGTATAAACAATCGAACAAAAACAGGAAAAATCTGAGTTCGAATTCGACTAAGTAAGCTTAAGAATGAAAAATAATTCAAAAATATAGCGGACTTACTTGAGGGCAATAATCGAAACGATTAGAACAAGAAATAAGTTCATTGATCCATGAAGAATTGAAGATTGAATTCGAGGATGAAATCAAGCTGAGGAAATCCGATGAATTGAGGAAGAAGAAATCGTGAGCTGAGGGAGAAGAATATAACAGATTTATTGAATGACATTTTTACCCTTCACATAACTAAAACACACGGTATTTGCTTCCATTAATTAAAATATGCGGGCTTAATTACAGCCATTGATTTTGTGGGAAGGAGGGTGGAGATCTATTCTCATTTCTTAGGTTAAGTTTGATTCTCATATGATCTATCTCCTATATATATATTTCAATTTTTTTCATTTTTGATTTTTTTTTTAATTTTCAAATTTTTTTTTCAGCTCTGCTTTCGGCTCCGATTTTACGACTCCGTCTTCGCTCCAATTACTAAAACAAGGATAATCGTCGGACAACAATTTGGACTTTTTCGGCTCGCTCCGAGGCCTTCGGCTCCCCTTGCTAGAATCTTGACCAAATAATAAGTGGCAAACACAAAAACGAAGGGGTAAACAAAAAAAAGAGCGAAAAAAATGGAATTTAAAAAAAAAACTGAAATAAAAAAATTGAAAAAAATAAAAACTGAAATTAGAAAAACGAAAATTAAAAAAAAAGCGGAATTAAAAAATAGAAATTAAAAAAGAAACTGAAATTAAAAAAAATCGAAAAAAAAAATCATATATATAGAGGAGATCATATACAAAACCATGTTCCTGTAAGAAATACTCCCTCTGACCCACTAAAATTGTCATATTACTGTTCGGCACGGAGATTATGAATAAAAGTAAAAAGATAGAAAGTGGATAGGCCCCATTACTTTTGAAAATTTTTGAAGGGTTAAAAATTTTCTTATTTAGAAGATGATAATATGAGTGAAACATCTAAATAAGAATTAACGACAATATGGTGTGTCGGAGGGAGTAAGAAATAATCTAGGTTGTTCATTTGACAAGATCTACTATTAATAATTTATACTTTAACTAAATACATGCTGTTTTTAAGGGATTAGGGATAGAAAACTAAATGTTGTTTAAGTTTTTTTTTTTAGGGGAAATGTTGTTTAAGTTATAACTATGTAATCCTTCAATTATGGAATACGTGGTTTCTTTCTTCTATAACCCCCCATTTCCTCTTGAAATTTATTTATAAAATCATAATTTTTTTTAATTCTTATTTTTACTTGATTTGCATTTCGTACTGCCCAAATTTTTCCAAATGTGTATTTATTGTTTTAGTTTTGTGCATAATAATACTCTATCAAATGTAATTAAAAAAATACACTTAATGTATCATGAGTATATCTGTATAATTTATCTTCGTCATGCACAATTATTAAGTTAGTAAGTAGATCATTGTGTTAGTATTATTTATTCTAATAGGAGTTGATTCATATTAGTACAAAATACTTTTTCCGTAAAAAATAAAAATAATGCATTATATGTACAAAAATAATGCACCTTATGTATTATTACAATATATCGTCATAATAATGCAATTCTGTATTACTACATATGCTTGTTAATTTGTTATGATAGTGCATTTCTGTTTTTGATTGTAATGCATTGACCAATCACAACCGTAAATCGACAAATATCAATGGTTAAGATCGCTTGCATTTTTTTTTTACAGGAAAATGAATTTACATATGATCTCTTTCCTATATACATTATGAATTGTGCACTAATTCAATATAATGTAAAAGTAAGTGCAATTTACAAAATCGATTCTCTTGTCACAACCCGATTTCTAATGTATTGAAACGACTAGAAAACAAAGGGCAGTGAGGTGGAACAACGAACTTTTACTCAAAGAATCATGCTCGATAATTGAAGAATAATTTCAACAACCAAATCATGCTCACAAATAATGTGGATTAACAATTAATGATTTCTCAAGAAACGGACTTTTGTCAAGATTTTGGATATCGGTCCAAACAAAGGATTAGGTTTGGTTATCAATAAATGTTGCATTCACAAAGTAAGTGGGCCAATTTTTAACTTTTAATCATCATGTGGTGGTGGAGTAGATTTTGAAGAATCGTTAGATGATTCCAACAAGTTTTAGGTGGAATTCAAAAAGGATTTAAGAAATTATTTGTCACAGCCCGATTTCTAATGTGTTAACACGACTAGAAAGCAAGGGGCAGTGAGGTGGAACAACGAACTTTTACTCAAAGAAACATGCTCGATAATTGAAGGGTAACATCAACAACCAAACATGCTCACAAATAAGGTGGATTGTCAATTAATGATTTCTCAAGAAACGAACATTTGTTCAGATTTTTGGATATTGATCCAAAAAGGGATTAGGTTTGGTTATCAATAAATGTTTGCATTCAAAAAGTAAGTGGGCCAATTTTTAACTTTTAATCGTCAAGTGGTGGTGAAAGGGATACGATGAATCGTTAGATGATTCCAACGAACTTTAGGTGGAATTCAGAAAGGTTTTAAGAAATTAATTGAGCTCACGGGCTCTTTCATCATTAGGGATCGAGCATGCAAGGTAAGGTTATTTTAAAATGATGAAATTGCAGCGGACTATGATCATCGACTCAAATCCCAAGGTTATATGGGTGAAGACACATAACCTCAAGCTTAAACATTTATTTAGAAGTGGATAGCAACGAGTCACCCCAAGCACACCGTATCCTTCCTTATCCGAGCTAACCTACACGTTTTAGAAATAACATGCAGGGTGTGAGTACTTCGTACTCAGTGAACACATGCCAAAATATTTTGAAAACTCGCTCGATAGAGCTATATAATTGAACTTGCCTTGCCACTGCATCACAAGCATTAGATAAATTATTTAAAGAATTTACGACTTGTGGCAGTTAAAAACTTTTTCGTTTTGCTTGTAAATTGACCGGTCATGTCCTCGGGTACAAATCCATCTATGCATCTCGTCTTCCTGTGGTGTCGAGAAGTAGGCCTCCTCCTCGAGCACCGTGACCGGCCCAATCAAAGCAAAGTTCACAGTCTTTACATAACCAGCCCAACCGAAGCAAGGCTCACAGTTACTTTACGACCGGCTAGACTATATCAAGGCTCACGGTCACCTAATCTAATGCATGCATTGTCCCGTTTTTGAACAGGACCTCATCCCGTGCGTCCACATGACTCATTTTCATCACATAATATTAAGTAGAGGATTACATATCAAAACATAAAAACTCAGGCAAGTCAATTAACTTTAAATAAAAGCGCATATATAAAAATAAAATGCGCATTCATCATTGAACTTCGGTTCAGAAAGCCCACCTGGCATCCGGTGGTTTTGCTCGGAATACCTCGTTTCGTCTCACTTCTTACTTCTGGACTCCACTCGCTTCTTACTATCGAACTTCACTCGTTCCTTCAAGGTTAATATTCTTATAAGGACGAGTTCTATTTATCGGAAACGATAAACGAATTCTAACGCTCGGCTGAAGGACTTCTAAATGACTCGGGTTTCTTAACTTATTTCGACTTATCTAACTCGATCTTTCTCGGCTTCTCGATTCTATCCAAGTACTAAACCAACAGACTTTGAACTCAAGTACTTGACTTAAAAAAAAATATCTAAATATTTTATTAATAAAATAATCCAAAAAGGACATAAAATCACTATTCACATTTTACGTCTCATTTTTCTCGATTTCTCGAGTTAAACGAACTAAGAAAATTATGAAATTAATTCTCGGGTTCTAACATCACAAATCATTCACAAACAAACTTTCAGATCAAGAATCGAACGTTCACAAACAGGTAAACGATCGACTTCGATAATTATTTGGAAAAAGAAAAAAATTTCAAATATAATAAAATATTCTAGAAAATTCTAGAAAATCAATTTAATTACTTAATCATAATTATAAACTCGGTAAATCATTCAAGACTCGATTATTGAATTATGCTAACTCGACTCTGCTCGTTTTCTAGAAAATATAATTTATTAAACTCTTATGAAATTAATTTCATTCTATTTTAATAATTTATAACTTTGATCATTTAATAGGAAATTAAAATCCAAAACTAACTTTACTAAATAAAGTTTTCGTCTTTTTCTCGTAAAACGTGTTATCACTCGAAAATTTATTTACTCGATAAAAAGATTCTAATGACCTCTAATTACTTTTAATTAACTCGATTATTCTTCTCATTTTTTATTTTCTTTACATTATTTCTCATTTCTTATTATTTTAACTCGATTTTCCATTAACGATCTCTATTCTCGACAACTTCTTCGTCTTAACTCGAATTCAAAAATTTCGAGAAGAAACTCCAATTGTTTTAACTTCATCTTTATCATCGATTCATCACATTCATCAATTCTAACTTGAATCATCAAGAACTATCAACCTTGATCATCACTTTTAATTAGAATTTAATTAATAAAAATTCTTAAAAATTCATTAAAATTCGTTTTTCTATTTCCTTTTATTTTAACACTTTTAATCCATCAAATCATGCACCATATATCATCAAAATATCATCTTTCATCAAGAACATCCTCAAGAACACTAAGAACATCATCTTCTTCATCCTTACTAAATTTTTGGTTTTTCTTAAGAAAATTATAACAATTAATTTCTTTCTTCCTTTTCTTTATTTCTTATCATCATTTATCTAAAGTTCCATCTTCAAATCTAGCTAAGAACATCAACAACAAAACCTCAAATTTTCATTAAAATTTTCGGTCCATATATATATATATATAATCTTCATCATTTTTCTCATTCAATCTCATACATCAAAACTCTTGGATCATAATCAAAAAAACAAATCGATCACTCAAATCATGCTTGAATCATTAACATAAAAATACCTAATTTCCTAAAAAATTTCGGTATAAACATATATATTTATATCTTAGATTTTTACCTTCAATTCTCATACACATAAACACACAATAATCATATTGATCATGCTCAAAACAAAAACAAAAATCAAAACTCCACCCTTAAACATCATTTTCGGCAGATTTATAGGGGGAGAGGAAATCGATTTTTATCTCCTATTTTCTTGCATAAAAATCATTCAAATGATCAAAGATTCAAGCTAGAAAGAGAGGTTTCTATTTTCTTGAAGGGAAGATCATTTTGATCGATTAAAAGAGGGAAGAAAATAGAGGATTTCTTGAGTTCTAATCACTAGAATCAAGCAAGAATCAAAGAATTTACTACTCTTGAAAGTTTGATCGATCGAAGGGCTTCAATCCTCACATCTCTAAGCTTTAAACAAGCTAAAAATCGAGCTCCTTCTTTAGGCACAAGGCTGCCGGAAAATGAAAGAGAGAAAGAAGGATGAATTCTAGTCTCAAATCGATCACAAGAATGAGAAGATTACGAATACCTTAACGATCAAGTAATTGGATGCTCGGAAGTGATCTTCTTGGAGATTGAAAGCTTGAAACTTGTGCTTCAATGGAGGAGAGAGAAATAGTGTGTGTGTGTGTGTTCATTGCCAAGAGAGAGATGAGAGAGATGGGTGGGAGAGAGAGAATAGAGAGAATCTTGGAGAGATATTTTCAAGAGAGAATGATTAAGAAAGAAATAATTGAGAGAGAATATGAGAGAGAGTGGGATGTCGGCAAGTTACATTTGAGAGAGAGTAATAGGGAATCTTTGAAAATTTAATTGCACCCGGTGGTCAAAAACGTGATATAATTTTTTCCGGAAGAAAAAGTTATCCGGTGCAATTTAACCCTAATTTCTCATTAAACTCTCAAACGATTTAAAACTCACCAGGACTCTTTTTCGACATCGGAATTCTCTCTACTTCGTCTCTAACATCACCATATAAATCAAGGATACTAGGAATCCAAGTTTCGGATCAAAATTCCAAATAACGAAGAAAACGTAAAAAGTTACTATTTATATTCGTTTCCTCAAAGAAATAAAATTCAAACTCGATTCAAACAAACTCAGAAAATTCTCAAACATGCACCAATGGTCTTAAAATAAATTCTAGATTCAAAATTCACTAATTTGATGAAATTCGGAAACAGTCGGTGAATAGTAAATTCTCGTCGTCGGTTACTATTCACTGAAAAATGAATTTCCTCAGAATTTTCCGAAATTCGAACTCAAACTCAAACTCACATACTCATGCTCAATCAATTCATCTCACATTCAATTCGGATAACCGAAACAAGAGAAATCGCGTAAACGACTTCAAGGGTATTTCGGTAATTTTGTAAGAAAATTTATTTTCTTGGAAATTTTATCACACATGTGCACACAATTGAGCACATAAACTCAATTAAGACGAACTTAAGGACTTATGAAAGATCGGGGTATTACATTATTTGAACTCACGGGCTCTTTCATCTTTTAGGGATCGAGCATGCAAGGCAAGGTTATTTTAAAATGATGAAGTTGCAGTGGACTATGATCATCGACTCAAAATTCCAAGGTTATATGTGTGAAGACACATAACCTCAAGCTTAAACATTAATTTAGGGAGTAGTTAACAACAAGTCACCCCAAGCACACCGCATCCTTCCTTATTCGAGCTAACATGCACGTTTTAGAAATAACATACAGGGCGTGAGTACTTCGTACTCAATGAACACATGCCAAAATATTTTAAAGACTCGCTCGATAGAGCTATATAATTGAACTTGTCTCATTAGCTGCACCACAAGCGTTAGATATAATTATTTAAAATAATTTGCAACCTGTGGTAGCTTAAAACATTTTCGTTTGTTTACTGAAATCAGCTTGCCATTTTCTCGGGTACGAATCCATCTACGTATCTCATCTTCTTGTGGTGTCGAGAAGTAGGCCTCCTCCTCGAACACCGTGACCAGCCTAATCAAAGCAAAGCTCACAGTCTTTACATAATCGGCCCAATCGAAGCAAGGCTCACAGTTACTTTACGACCGGCTAGACCGTAACAAGGCTAACAATCAGCTAATCAAATGCATGCAATGTCTAGTCTTGTGCAGGTCTTAATCCCGTGCGTCCACAGGACATACTCAAATAATAACAAGTAGAGGATTACATACCAAAACATAAAAACTCAGGCAAGTCAATTAACTTTAAATAAAAGCGCACATTTAAAAATAAAATGCGCATTCATCAATGAGTTTTGGTTCGGAAAGCCCACCTGACATCCAGTGGTTTTGCTCGAAATACCTCATTTCGTCTCGCTTCTTACTTCTGGACTCCACTTGCTTCTTACTTCTGGACTCCACTCGCTTCTTACTATCGAACTTCACTCGTTCCTTCAAGGTTAACATTCTTATAAGGATGAGTTCTATTTTTCGGAAACGATAAACGAATTCTAACGCTCGGCTGAAGGACTTCTAAATGACTCGGGTTTCTTAACTTATCTCGACTTATCTAACTCGATCTTTCTCGACTTCTCAAGTACTTGACTTTAAAAATATCTAAATATTTTATTAATAAAATAATCCAAAAAGGACATAAAATCACTATTCACATTTTACGTCTCATTTTTCTCGATTTCTCGAGTTAAACGAACTCGGAAAATTATTAAATTAATTCTCGGGTTCTAACATCACAAATCATTCACAAACAAACTTTCAGATCAAAAATCGAACGTTCACAAACAGGTAAACGATCGACTTCGATAATTATTTGGAAAAAGAAAAAGTTTCCAAATATAATAAAATATTCTAGAAAATTCTAGAAAATTAATTTAATTACTTAATCATAATTATAAACTCGGTTAATCATTCAAGGCTCGGTTATTCATTCAAGACTTGGTTATTGAATTATACAAACTCAACTCTGCTCGGTTTCTAGAAAATATAATTTATTAAACTCTTATGAAATTAATTTCATTCTCTTTTAATAATTTATAACTTTGATCATTTAATAGGAAATTAAAATCCAAAACTAACTTTACTAAATAAGGTTTTCGTCTTTTTCTCATAAAACGTGTTATCGCTCAGAAATTTATTAACTCGATAAAAAGATTCTAATAACGTCAAATTACTTTTAATTAACTCGATTATTCTTCTTATTTTTCATTTTCTTTACATTATTTCCCATTTCTTATTATTTTAACTCGATTTTCCATTAACGATCTCGATTCTCGACAACTTCTTCGTCTTAACTTGAATTCAAAAATTTCGAGAAGAAACTCCAATTGTTTTAACTTCATCTTCATCATCGATTCATCACATTCATCCATTCTAACTTGAATCATCAAGAACTATCAACCTTGATCATCACTTTTAATTTGAATTTAATTAATAAAAATTCCTAAAAATTTATTTTTCTATTTCTTTATATTTTAACACCTTTATTCCATCAAATTATACATCATCTATCCATATATCATCAAAATATCATCTTTGCATCAAGAACATCATCAAGAACATCAAGAACATCATATTATCCTCAAGAACACCATCTTCTTCATATATATATATATATTTCGGTACTTAAGAAAAAACATAACAATTAATTTCTTTCTTCCTTTTCTTTATTTCTTTTTATCATTTATCTCAATTTCTATCTTTAAATTTAACCAAGAACATCAACAACAAATCCTTAAGATTTTCATCAAAAATTTTGGTCCTTACTCATACATATACTTCATCATTTTTCTCTTTAAATCTCATACATCAAAACTCTTAGATCATAATCTTGAACACAAATCCATCACTCAAATCATGCTTGAATCATTAACATAAAAATTCCTATTTTAACTCATAATTTTCGGTAATCTCATACTTATATATATATATATATATATAAATATATATATATATAAGTTTTCTCTTTCAACATCACTACACATATATACTCACAAGGATCATGAACACCATAATCAAAATCAAAAATCAAAACTCTACCCCTAAGCATCATTTTCGGCAGCTTTTCTAGGGGAAGATGAATCGATTTTTAACTCCTATTTTCTTGCATAAAAATCACTCAAAAGATCAAAGATCAAAGCTAGAAAGAGAGGCTTCAATTCCCTTGCTCAAAAGATCATTTTGATCAAATAAAATAGGGAAGAAAATAGAGGATTTCTTGAGTTCTAATCACTAGAATCAAGCAAGAATCAAAGAACTTACTACTCTTGAAAGATTGATCGATCAAAGGACTTCAATCCACATGATTCTAAGCTCCGAATCAAGCTAAAAAGCGAGCTCCTTCTTTAGGTACAAGGCTGCCGATTTTCAAAGAAAAAAGGAATGGATTAATCCTAGTCTTAAATTGATCACCATGACGAGAGGATTACAAATACCTTATTAGTTTAGTCGATGGATAAATGGGTGATCTTCTTGGAGCTCTTGAAGCTTGAAGCTTGTGCTTCAATGGAGGAGAGAGAAATAGTGTGTGTGTGTGTGTGTGTTCATCCGAGAGAGAGATGGTTGAGAGAGAGAGTAGACAGAGAATTGGAGAGAATAATTTAGAGAGATGATTAAGAGAGAGAGGGTGTTGCGTGAGAGAGTGAGAGAAATGAGAATAGGATAGATTTTTATTTGAATTAGTTGCACCTGGTAGTAAAAAATGCGATATAATTTTCTCCGGAAGAAAAAGTTATCCGGTGCAATTTAATCCTATTTCTCATTAAACTCTCAAACGATTTAAAACTCACCACGACTCTTTCTCGACATCAAAATTCTCTCCACTTTGTCTCTAAAACGTCCTCGAGCTCGAAGTTTTAATTTCTTCACAGTAATACCCTCGTTAACTTCAGCTTTAATAATTAATAAATTGTCTTCGGCGGAGCCCATAGTGTAACTAGCATTTGCTGCTACAGAATAAACTAACTTGAAAATGGTATAACATACTTTATAGGGCATGAGTTCTAGTATCATAAGAGCTTCCTCATAGGAACGTCCGCGAATTTGATCAATTACTCTTCTTGCTTTGTCAGCAGTTACAGATATATGTCGGCCTAAAGCGCGTACTTCTGTTTTGTTCTTCCTTAGCAGCATAAGGTTCTCTCCTACTAATGAATCAAAAATGAATATTTGTGAACAGTGTGGCTCACCAAATAAATCAAGGATACTAGGAATCCAAGTTTCGGATCAAAATTCCGAATAACGAAGAAAACGTAAAAAATTACTATTCATATTCGTTCTTTCAAAGAAATAAAATTCAAACTCGATTCAAACAAACTCAGAAAATTCTCAAACATGCACCAATGGTCTTAGAATAAATTTTAGATTCAAAATACACTAATTTGATGAAATTCGGAAACAATTGGTGAATAGTGAATTCTCGTCGTCGGTTACTATTCACTGAAAAATAAAATTTCTCAGAATTTTCCAAAATTTGAACTCAAACTCAAACTCACATAATCATTCTCAATCTGTCACAGCCCCAAATCCCGAGGGACGGCAAAGCCGGGGTGTGACTAGAGATTGGATTAAAGAGGCGGGGAAGAAAGGGAAAATTATTGTATAAACTACATTTATAACAGAAACTACTATGAACTTGACTTTATTGAATAAAAAGGGAGTCAATCTCAAAGGATCACTCGACATATTTGTTTCAGAGTAAGCTCGGTTCAAAGTATGAAAACTTAGACCGATAGGTTACACAACAAAAAGTGTATTAGTTTGCAGAGGAAAAACGTAGAATGATATCCGATATCAAATGTGAAATCGAGGCTCAACTAAACTTTACTTCCTTAAGTACGACCTTTACTCAACCTCCTCTGCCTTCGTCACTCAACCTGCACATTTAAAAACAAACATGCAGGGTTAAGTACATAAAGCACTTAGTGGGCACATTGCCGAAAACATATCATACTTAGTATAGATTAATCAGGCATCTTTTCATAAACACTCGTAAGACTTATACTGCTGTACACTTAATTCTGGATAACACACTGTAGGTTAACTCAGAATCCGATCGTCTGGATAGCACTCTGTGGGCTAACTCAGAATCCAATACTATGGATAGCACTCTGTGGGCTAACTCAGAGAGGCACAAGAGAATTCACATAAAACAATTCATTATGCACTGATAGTTACTTTAATACACACTTATTAAAGCAGTAAGTAAACACTTTCGAGCAACGCTCATTTTATTTTGATAGAAAAGCCCACCTCAAGGCGATTACAGAACAACTAAAGCTTCCGTCTTCTATCTTCCGTCCTGTCTTCTAATCTCAACATCCTCCTTCTAATCGTAAATAATCACACCTTAGTAATCGGTCGAGACGTTAAAAAGAAACAGAAAATCGGAATCGGTTAAGTCTCTTAGGCCTTTGCACTTTAACTAATCTCTTTTGATTAAAAGAAACGAGACTCGAATAATTCTCATTTAGAACTAACTCAGTTCCTTACTCGACACCTAGGTCAGTAGATAAATGGAAGTCGATAACTCATAACGACTTAGAAGTTCACAAGGAACGAAGTTAAAAAGGATTCAACTTAAGAATTTAGACTTAAGAAAGTTTCTGCACAAAGCAGAAGTTCTGGAGTTCATACAGAACAGGTTCCTGCGAAACAGGGGATGTTCTCAATACCAAAAGAAATCCACGGATGTCTAGTTTACTCTCCAATTTACGGATCTCGATTTCGTTAAGCGAGCTAAAAGTTATGACAGTTTCCGTAACGCATCGCAAAACAGTCCGCGAAACCCTAGGTGTTCGATAACTCGACGCACGATTTCTTAGGTTCGACTAATGATATACCACTTTTATTCTTACGAAAACTCCATCTTAAGGCAGTCAACATGTACAATCTTTCATGACAACTCCTTCACATTTCTCGATTAAAAACTCGACGTATATTTCCTCGTCTTTCAACTAATCCAATTACTAAACCAATTCTATTTCAAATTCAATTTCTATTTCGACTTCTCGTTTATAAACTATAACTTATATTATCTCGTATCTCGGATGGAAATATCGTCAACTACAATATCGTTCGTTTATCAATAACAATCATTAATAACCAATTAATTTCCTTATTCGACTTTTTTATCGATACTTAGACTCGTTTCTTCGTCTCTTATCAAAATTCCAACCTTCTTAGAATTTGTTCAAATTTTCCGGTTATGATCATTAACTAACAAGATTAACATATATTCAAATCACAAACCTAAATCATTATCTAATCTTGACTTATCGACGATTCTTCGTCTCTTAACGAAAATTCGACGTTCTCCGATTTTGCTCAAACTTTACAATATCGTTCATCATCTATCAAGATTCACTAATACGTAAATCATATACTCAAATTATTAACGAGTCTTAACTTATTGAAGACTTTTCGTCTCTTACGATTTTTATTTTATTTTTAGAAAAATTCCAATAAATTATATAATCATCTATACAGTTACTACATACCATTTCTATCATCATATCATGCAATTCATATCCAATACTACATCAAATTCCCATTTCTTTCTCTCTTACCTTTTTATTTTTATTTTTAGAAAATTCTAAAACAATTCATGCATCAATCTATCAACATATAGAACAATAATCCACTAATCAATCATCTAAAAATCGAACCAAACATCAAACCCCTAAATTTCTCTAAATTTTCGGTATTCATCAATTTGTTAGGAGGATGATTTCTTCTTAAATCCAACCATGGAATCCATTCCTAAGCATTAAAATAACATGAATTAAACTTAAAACAACATCCTACTACTTCCTATAATTTTCGGTCCAAACAATAATTAAAGAAATGAAATTTTGATCGGATAGATAGGAAGCTTAGATGATTACCTTAGTAAATATGTGATTGGAAATAAGATTGATTGGAAGATGAATGATCTAAGAAACTTGAATCCTTGATGAAGAACACGACATGGTGAAGAATAAGAGAGAGAAGACAGTATTGGAGGGTGGCGGTTTGATGGTGGGGAAAAAGAAAGAAAAAGGCTTAGGTGTTAAGATAGAATCATTCCATAAAGTGAAAAATATCTCAAGGATGACTCATACACACACATAGGCGGTTTACGGTAGATATTTTAGTCGAAATATCGCGTTTTACGGGTCTAAAACGACATTATAAAAACGAGAAATTAAAACCCTAGATGGTTATGTTTTCGACAAAATCTAATTTGACCGTTAGATTAGAAATAAATCACATACTCGGAAAGCATATTTCGATTTCCGAAATCTGATGAAAAGTCGGGACTTCTATTGGGAAATTTATTAGTATAAGTTTTGATGAATTCCAAAACCGGCTGACCCCAACCGAGTAGATGTTGCCAGAACCTAATGTTAGAATTCAGGCTCGCTGTTTGAGCAAAGTTAAGATTTTATCTTTACAGGTCTCCAGCTGAAGATGGCAACAAGGCGTCACTCAGACAGAACATCAGTTGTGAAGAGAGACAACTGAGAGTTCATTTGTTCAGATGCAAACAAGGGGAAGTCTTCAGAACATCAGTTGAGAAGAAAACCAACTGAGGGTTCATCAGATGAAAAGCAGCAGAGAGGAAGAGAACATCAGATGAAAAGGAAATCATCTGAGGGTTCAAACCCAACTGAGTAAAGAAGTGGAAGACAAGTGAGTGTTCAGTTTCAGAACCTCCGTTATAGAATCCGAACAAGAAGTTCAACTGTTTGAAGTTCAAAGTCAGCTGAGAGCTCGACAGATCGGAACATCAGCTGAAGATCACTCAGATGAAGGTCAAGACTTTCAGCCGACAAACCGAAGTTGACTGTCAAAGATTTGAATTTCAAAAGGAAGTCACATGAGGGTTTGACCGTTCAGTCATTACCCCATCTGGCCCAACACAAGGCTGTCTCAGATGGAAAGCAGAAGAGCACAGATGCCATATCGGGAAAGTCTGCAGAGATGAGAGACAAGCCATCGCTATCAACCGATCAGAGATCAACTGCTCCTCCAACGGCTAGTTGATTCTCTCTGCCTATAAATAGAGGCATTCTCTCATTCGAGAGATAGACGACGAGAAGGATATAGACTGATTCTTCAAGAGCTTTCACGAGAGAAATCAAAGCAAAAGCAAATCTGTAAAATCATCATCTAAGAGCATCAGCAGCTGAGAGTTCCAATTTGAGAGAACATTAGTAGCTGAGGGTTTCTAGAGATCGAATCAGTTTTTGATCTTAGTTTGAGTGTTCATTCGTTCAAGCCTTAGATCCAGCTCTCATTCGTGATCGAGCTGTAGTTGGAAATCCCACCCTATCTCACACCCTAAAAAGTGTGCTAGGACCTTACTCTTCATGTAATTGAGTAGTCAGGTCGTCAAGTACCCGCAAACTTGACATAGGCTGTTTAGTGCCCGGAAACTAAACTGTAAGGTAGATAAGTACCCGCAAACTTATCCTTAACGGTTGCTTAGCCCGCGTAAGCTGAGTGGTTCTGTCCAGAAGAACTTGGACTGAGGTGTGAAGATTCACATCTCCCCGTGGACGTAGGAGGGTTATCTCCGAACCACGTTAAATTCTGTGTGTTCGTGTTTGTCTTTATTCAGTTGCATCTGCATTTTTTTATCTGATCAATCTAACTGACATACAAACCTCTTTTGCACATTTTCAACCGAGCTATTTTGGTTCTTGACCAACCGAGCTGTTTTGCGTGAGTTGTTTTTAACGAGTATAATTTTCCACCACATTCCGCACAGCCTCACTCTTCCAGCTGAGGTCGCTTACTCAGCTGTGAGATTCCAACTGAGTCCTCTTTCACTCAGTTGAAGTGTTTTTTTCAGGTTAAGTTTTTTAAATCCTAACTGATGTATTCCCCCCCCCCCCCCCCCCCCATACACCAGTAACTCGTTTCGGGACCATCAACTTCATAGTCCAAATTTCGTCCGGAAAAATAAATAAAACTGATTTTTACTAACTTACTCATATCGCAAAATAAGTGAATGTAAAGTTTGACGATTTTTCGATCTGAGTTTTCGGACGCGAAAACCCTAATACAGTAGTCGTTCCACCGACTTCTGGAATTTATTTTCAGAAACGGATTTCACCGTCAGTCTTAGAATTGAAATTCATTAACTTAGGCGTGCAAAACCTTAATTTTTTGAAATTTTTTATTTTGTCGACGGAAAAGAAACGCAGGGTATTACACAATCAATTCATCACACATTCAGTTCCGATAACCGAAACAAGAGAAATCGTGTAATGACACTCAAGGGCATTTTGGTAATTTTGCAAGAAAATTTATTTTCTTGGAGATTTTATCACCAAGGGCACACATTTAAGCTCATAAACTCAATTAAGACGAACTTAAAGACTCATGAAAGATCGGGGTATTACATCTCTTTATTTTGATAATAGCATACGATAATTGCTATTTTCTCACTCTAAATTCTTGATCCAAATTATGGAATATTTTGGTTGTATTTCACATAATAATTGGGTTGCTTCTTCCGAATTCCATTATTGTCGCCAAATTTATGGCGTAGTGGAAGAGAGAAAAAAATTGGTTCAAATTTACCCTTGCAGTCAACGTCCACAAAAATAGATGTGCATTTAATTTTGAATCTTAATCGTACATTATGGAGGAATCAAATGTGCAAAATATTTCTTATTTCTTACGTTAAAGAAACTTTACATGAGAACTCACGCATATATATATATATATATATATATATATATATATATATATATATATATATATATATATATATATATGGGCGCGTGTCGTGCACGCGCCACGCGCGATCGTACAACTTGCGGTAGGTCGTATAGGAGTTTTTGCCCAAAAATAATTATGCATGCTAGACTATATATATACTTTACCAAAATATTAAAGACCAAATTATCCCACAATTAAATTTTAATTATGAATTTACCCTTTTGAAATTGACTCTAAAATCAATTTACAATTGTGAAAGCTATTGTTTTAATATACTCCAGTGTCTAACACATACTTCCTTCGTCTACGAAATGATTGCCACATTATGGACGGCACGGGTTTTAAGAAAATGGTAGGTAGTAATGAATTATAGTGAGTATTGCCGTAAGTGGGTAAGGGTCCCACAATAAATGTGAGTGGAGTAGCAAAAGTGACAACTATTTCGTGGACAAAATTAAGAATCAAAAGTGACAATCATTTCGTGGATGAAGGGAGTAGTAATTTATGCTAACTTTTTTTTGTTATTGTCCACCAATTAACTTATTAATTTTTTAGACAACAAATTATCCACATTACCTTTACTTTATAAATTTATTTAACCTAAATATCAGTCCTTATTAATTGTGGGACTCTTTCTTTACTTACTCACCAATCACTTTATTAAAATACACCACTCATTTCTAGAAAGTTATTTGGTGGAAAGAGGTAGTAGTATAATAGATAAATAGTACTCTCTTCGTCCATGAAAAAATGCCCTATTTATCCATTTATATTTGTCCACAAAGGAGTGCTCTATTTTTCTTTTTTCATTCACATTAAGTCACATTCATAATAACTTTCACTCACATTTACTCTTTCCACTCAAAATAAGTAGGATTCTTATTCCACTCACAACAACTTTAACTTCATTTCACTTTTTTTTACTCACAACAATTGAGACCCTTATTCTACTCACAATAATTTTAACTTTCATTCTAATTCTTCCACTCGCAACAAGTGGGACCTGAATTCCATTCACAACAACTTTACCAGCTTTCTTAAAACACATGCCAACACCCAAATGGACACTTTTTTTATGAACGGAGGGAGTATAAAATTTATTTTGGGAATTAATAAATTGCTAAATGAAAATTAAAACAGAATGACTATAGCCTAAAAAATGTTCAAGATTTAAGGAAATATAAATAAGTGAAGTTCTAGATAAAGAAAGACTAATTCTGCCAAAAAAAGACATTGAGTATAAAGTGAGTGTTTAGTGTAATGTGAATGCAATATTATAATGCTAATAAAGTTATAGAGGTGATGATGATAATGTATAGTGAGAATAGGTTAGTAGGGTTTAGATGAAAAGGTGGATCACATATAGTGTGAGTGTAATATTTTATAATGCTAAATATACATTAAATTATTTACTTTAAAGTAAACATGCCAAATATAATGGAACGTCCTAAAATGGAAAACAGATCGTATTCGGTGGAACGAGTAAGTATTATTTACCAAGATACCATAATTCACATTCTAATTGTATACTAATTAATTATTCAAATACTGTATTTGTTGTCTTCACACTGCCTATATCACTAAAGCTGCCTTTTAGTGAATTATAAATCCATTAATCCATAAATTAGCAAAGGAGAAAGATATTCCCCAGAACCCCTCTTGGACTTTTGTCCCTTTCACACTCTCCTCTCTCTACTTTCTCCTCTACTGTTCCCTTCGCTCTTCCCTAGCACCCTTGCCGCTTCATTTCTCCCTCCCTCCCTCTCTCTCTAGTTGCAGAAGAGCCGATACAGTATACTCATACATAGTGCAAGAAATATGAGAGGGCCATTGGGGCCAGTGATAGGGAAGTATCCATCATCCAGTGATGCTAATGGTGGAATGGGAAATGGAAGCAATGATATCATTAAACACAACAGGAAATGCAGAGATGTGGTGTTTCTTGTGATATTCATTGCCTTTTGGATTGCAATGATTGTTAACTCCAGCTTTGGTTTCAACCAAGGAAACCCATTGAGGTAATTAACTATAAAACTGCTTGCTTTTCTTGCCATCTTTATCATGGATTAGATGCGTCTGATTTACCTTTTTGTAATGCTGATCTATTACTTTAATCCCTTCTCAATTGAAAAATGCTGTCTTTTCCCTTCCCAAAATATTTCCATCTTTACATTTGGGAGCTTCATCTGTATTTCTTCATTCTTTATTCGTATGTGAGTGTGAGTTTGGAACCCTCATTTTGTGGCTGCTATAGACAGAATTGTTGCTTTTTATGGTATCACAAACTCTAGGTGCAGGCGCTCGTTTTTTTAAAAGTTGTATCTTGAGTGCTATTAATTCCAAAATTTTGATTGCCTCAGAAATGTGACAATTGTCATTTTTGAGATATTTAATATTGTGGGCTTTCTGAGTAATATTGTCAAGATTCAACCACTAATGGGAACCAAAGACCTAAAGAAAAACTAAGAAAAAAGAAGTCATTTTGTGTTTACTATATATGATTTTTAAGGTTTCTGCTTGATTATATGTTGTAATTGAATGACTTTTTCTTATGCTTTGATTTCCGTTCCCTTTTATGTAGTTTCCTTATGTATATTGTGATGTGGCAGGCTAAACTATGGGCTGGACTATAGAGGGAATGTTTGTGGCGATAGACATGCTGATCGTGATCTCCGTGAATTGGAACTCAGATATTGGTTAAACCCCAATCAGGTTTATCAAACTGGTGTGAAAGACAGCAAATTCCAGCTCTCCAATGCTCGGAGTATTTGCTTGATGGACTGTCCTATCCCGTCAGAAGACTCTCTCAATTGGGTCTGTGATTACCCTGAGGGAGATCTCCGTATCTCACTTGATGACTGGATTGATAGAAATTATGATTATTTTGCGGACCTGACCCCCGAACTCAGGAACACGTCTCTTCAGCTGCAGGGTCCCTGCTATCCTGTTATATTTCCTAGTGTCAATGGTATATTTTTACATTTATTGACCTTTCGCTTGAGGCAATTCTGGTTGATATGTTTTTTGTTGTTACATGAATGAATGTTTTTGTCTTCATTTCTTTGTAAAATAGTATTTATTTTGTCTTCCAACTATTCTTGTCAGTTTACTGGACCTGCCAGTTCATCGCACGTGCATCAAATGTATCTTTGAAGCATTGGGAGCAGATGAATGGAGTGAAAGTTATAGAGGATATTGCAATTGACAAATCTATCCACAAATCAGTTAACTCTCGGTCATCGGTACTCAAGGTTAGATGTATATGAAACGTCGTGGTTTTAAGTTTGTTGGGCACTAAACATTCTGTAAAGATTTGGACTTGTATGGATTTTCTTGGTTGTACGACTGATGTTTCATTCTCAACTTACAAAACATGGCTACTCTGTCCATCTGCAGAGATATGTGGCTGATGTCGGGAAAGCTTGGCCAGTACTGCTTGTTTGTGGAGGATTTTTGCCACTGTTCCTATCAATCATATGGCTCTTAATGATCCGTCATTTTGTTTCTGGGATGCCATGGATCACTGTCGTTGTTTTCAATGTCCTCATGGTATCTGTAACAATGTTTTACTATTTAAAAGGTTTGGATATTATCTCTTATCACTACATTGAAGGGGCTTATTTGAAGTTGAAAAACCAAAGTTCTGTTTATGCATTTGCGAACTATATATTTGATTAGTGATAGTCGGATTAGGTATCTACCCAATTATGTTCAATTAGATTAGGCTGAACCTAGGATAATATGCCATAAGAACTTCTCAATATTAGGTTTCTGCACATATAATCCTATAATATCACATATCAATGTTGTTTTCTTAGTCACTTTGTTGACAAAAGTGTGGCAACTTATCTCCTTCCTGATTGAAGTTATGAAATACTCAAATAGTCATTCTATTAAACAATTTAATTTTGGTGCTTTTTCTATTGCTCCTCAGCTGGATGGATTGGAAATGATGCCATCTCTCCGATCATTGGTGAACATGACCTGTATTATCATGTGTCAGCAAGGGTAGGATTTATACTCCTGATACTCTTTCGTAAAGTTTGGATTAATAAGTTGGAGTGGCATTCAGTATAATCCCTTCACATCAAGAAGCTTTCCTGCTGATTTTGAATCTCCACTTCTTCATTATCTAATTCAACCTGTTATTTTAATCGTTTCATCTGTTTTCTCATGCAAATTGATCCTTTTGCAGGAGGTGAATCATCTCCATGCAGCTGCTGTTTTCATGACCATTTTGATGATTGTCGCTTTTCTCTCCTCCATTGCTATAGTGCGCCGAATCCTTATGGCAACATCTGTTTTGAAGGCAAGTGTGAACGTACCAGACTTAATTTTGAGTTGGGGGATTTTGGTACACTGGAAGAAATGGACTATGAGAAAGAGAACTCGTTCTCCTTCTTTTGCTCTTCCTATATGCATATAAGAAGATGTTTCTTTTTTCTAACGCTTTAGAAGGCTTACATGATTTGTTGTGCAGTGCCTAAGCTCAGCTAATTTTTTTAATACAATCTAAGGGTATAATTGTTAAATAATCAGTGCCCTGCCGTTTTACCTATGATGAAGTGATTGTATATGTTAGTGCCTTCTTTACTTGCTTGTTTATCAAGTCTTATTCTCCTAACTGGTTCAACTGTAAATTTAGGTTGCTGCTAAGGTCATTGGAGAAGTTCACGCATTGATAATTTTCCCAGCTATACCATATGCCATGCTAGCTATATTCTATATGTTCTGGTTGTCGGCTGCCCTTCATCTTTTTAGTTCCGGAAGTGTACAACAAAATGATTGTGGTGCTAATTGTTGTGCTTACGATCTCAAAGAAAAGAGGCTGAGCTGTAACAGTTGCTGTGGCTATAACGTTCGTTACACTTCTCACATTGCTGCTGCAATCCTTTTCCACCTATTTGGTGGCTATTGGGCGACCCAATTTTTTTTAGCATTCTCATCAACCGTGATTGCTGGTTCCGTTGCTTCATATTATTGGGCTCGAGGAGAAACTTCAGTAAGACACTTGCAATAACTTTAATTCTTATATTTTGTGTGCGAAATTTTTTTGGGTTGGGCCATGGAAATAATCATAATGTTTCGAGTAAAAAAATACTAGGTCGATAGCTGTGATAATATTTTCTTTAGCTTTGTTGTTTTTGTAAGAACATGGATCATAAATAATACCTTTGGAAGTAATCAATAAATTCTTTATAAATAGACTTCGTTCACGAATGCAGAGACTTCTTTGTTTAACTTCAGATGCCAAAAAAGCTTTCTTCATTAGGCCTAAGTTTATCACAAGGCAATTGTTTTTCTCATGTTTCTCAGTCACATATATTTCATCTTTCTCATCTGCTTTAGTTCTTCGTCGAGTTGTTACTTAATAGTAAATAAATTTACTCAATATTTGTTTATATTTTTTTAATGATGACCATCTGTTTCCTCTCTGTATGCAGCCTGAGATTCCTTTCCTTCCTGTTTTTTCTTCAATGAAGCGGCTTGTGCGATACAGTCTAGGATCAGTTGCTATTGGTTCTGTAATTGTGTCTTCTGTTGAATCAATACGTTTTATACTTGAAGCTCTTCGTCGTAAACTTAAGCTTGTTAATTCCATGCCCGGAAGCTGGATTGGTAAGGTGATGTATCAGACTTCACAAGGCTGCCTGAGGCTTATCGGATTCATCATCAAATCCGTGAATCGCAATGCTTACATTATGGTAAGTTGAGGGATTTGGGTTTGTCAGATTTCTGAATTACTGGGAATTAGTTGATTGCGTTTGATCATAATTGCTTTTAGACGTGATTTTATTCAACGGATATGCTTTCTCACATATTTGGTAAACTTCTTGTTGGTCACATTATATAAACTAGTTGAGTTTGAACCTTATACCTTTCTATTATACTTGTCATGTTACGCACTTCTTCACTGAATGTTGTGTTATCCGATTTGATCTGACTGATTATGTGAATGCAGTTCTCACATGTGGTGTTCCCTTTGTCCAGATTGCAATAACAGGGAAAGGTTTCTTCAAAGCTTCTGAGATTGCAACAGAGTTGATAATGAGTAACATCCTTCGGATCGGGAAAGTGAACGTCATCGGAGACGTGATTCTCTTCCTTGGGAAGCTTTGTGTGAGCCTTACCAGTGCACTTTTTGCTTTTCTAATGTTGGACACACACAAATACAAATCTGCACATAACAAGATCACATCCCCTCTGTTTCCTGTACTGGTATGCTCTCTCTCTCTCTTTCTCTCTCTCTCTCTCTCTCTCTCTCTCTCTCTCTCTCTCTCTCTCTTTCTGGAATATTCTATTGTGGTTGTGTACTATTAGAATCCATACATTATGCGACATATAGTCGTTAGACCCACAACCTACCATTTTATACTAAGGATAGGGGAAATTCTTACATCCAAGTACGACCACCTCTCACATGATAATATTCTAATAATATAATATTATAAATTAGTAAAATATTATCATGGGAGGGGATTATATTATTAAAACATTATCATGTGAGAGTTGGGTGTGCTACATGTATACCACTACAAAAATTTCTCCTAAAGATAGTAGATGTGGGTCCAGCTGTACATGTCACATAATGTATGGATTTCGGTAGTCCACTTACACCCACAATAGACGTTTCTGAAAGGTAATAAGTGGAGCAATGTGATTGATGGGGTTGACCATACAGGTTTGCTGGGGGTTCGGTTACATAGTTGCAACCCTCTTCTTTGGAGTGGTGGAGATGTCTATCGACACGATAATCCTTTCGTTCTGCCAGGACTCGGATGAACACCAAGGAACTGCTCAGTATGCTCCTCCGTTGCTGATCGAAACACTCAACGACCAAAATGAGATGCAAAGACTGACGCAATGAGCATTTTGGATTCCATCCTTGTTGTAGTGTTATACATTAGCTTAATGAGATGGAATGAAATAAGACTTGGTTTTGTGATGCAAAACTGTTTTATTTTCTAGCCAACAGTCTTAACATTAACATGCAATATAGTCCCTGCGTATATAATTTGATACCCAGAATGCGAAGGTGTGATTGGAAAAGCTCTCTCTCAAGGTATAAGACTATCCACAGTAGTAGTGTAGTAGTAGTGTCTTTATGGTGTGTCTATGGGTTTTATAGAGATAGAGACAGTGAGCTGCAGTGAGACTGTCTCTATCTAATTTTTGAATTTTTATTTTGTATTAATTTTAATAAGAAAATTTGAAAATTTCATTAATTTAAATAAATAACAAGTACAATACATTAATTAAAAAAAAAAACATTACATTAATTGAAATTTTAAAAATAAAATACATCCTATTCGACAAGAGGTCCAAATCGGTTCCAAAAATGCTCAATCAAATTATTGGTGAGCTGATGGTGCTTCTTTATATCTTACAATGCGGCGTCCCGTTTGAGATAATCTTTCGAGGACAACGAGTAGGGATCCGATTTAGAGTACCGGTTGTCAATGTTTCTGTGTCCTCCCTGTAGTTCACAACATCCTCCCGCTCGTCTTCAATTATCATGTTGTGCAAAATGATGCAGGTAAACATAATGTTACGGAGGTGTTTTGTGTACCGATTCCGCATCGGGTTCCAGATAATTCCTCATCATGCTTGAAAAACACTGAAAGCCCGTTCAATATCCTTCCTTACCGTTTCCTGCATCTTCTTGAATTGCACCGACTTCGGGTCCGTTGCAAGTGGGGAGCCTTGATCAGAGCCGGCCAAGATGGGTAGATCCCAGGTTAAGTAGTAACCGCCGTTGTGCTTTCCGTTCACCACGTATTCGCACGGCGGAGCCCTATCTTCAAGTACGTCCTCGAATAAGAGAGACTTATTGAGGACGTTGATATCGTTGTTGGAGCCGTTATCGAACGACTATTTTTTTAAAAAAAATCTGTTAGGTGCGTGTATTGCATGCACCGAATTTTCCGTCTTTTAAATACGAACAAGTGTCTCGCACACGCCGGATTGAGACCGTCTCAACGCGGCGGGACCGTCTCGAGCGGGGGGAGGCTGCATCGGCCTGTCTTGTCGACGCGGCTGTCTCGAGCCAGCCGACACGACAGCCGCTATGGCTAGTCTAAGTGTTGTTGGATCTACAATGATGAAAAGGGATCCCATTTTAATGGCTTAGTTACTTTGCTTGGGTGTCTCGGCTCATATCTAAAATAGACAATATAATTTCCCAACATAACTCATAAATATGTAATTTCATTGTGATTTAGGGGACATAAGGCTATCCACAATGGTCATCTCCATCCATGTCTTGAGACAGGGCCGAAGATAGAGATGACCTGCTGTAGGTGGTGACGGTCGTCTCAATCCCTGTCTCGAGACAGGGCCGAAGATGGAGACGAACCGCTGTAGGTGGTGCTGTCTCGAGATTGTCTCTATTTCTCGAGACAGGGCCGAAGATGGAGACGAACCGCTGTAGGTGGTGCTGTCTCGAGACTGTCTCTATTTCTCGAGACCGGCTCGAGACGTCGCGTGTAATACATGCGCTACCAAAAAAAAAAAAAAAAAACCTACACGGCAAGGCTCAAACGGTCGAATATTTGAAAATGCAGTTGTTGCCAACGACTAAATGCCAAAATTTATTTATTCATTTATTTTATTCAACTTTTACACTATAAATACCTCTTCTTCCCCATTTTCAACTCACATCCAATTCATCCTCTTCTCATTTTTTCTTTGATTTTCGCCTAAAAAATGTCTTCATTCTTTTCTAGTTCAATTTCCTCCATCGAATACGAGTCTCACAGTAGCGACGATGAGATTTTCTCACATGTCTCCAATGTGCAACAAGCTGTTCGTGCACACGTAGTCGCGTAGAGGAAGAAGACGTAGTCGTGAGGGGGCGTGTAAGCAGCTAGACGCCGACTACTTCATCGACAATGCCACTTACGACGAGGTGTTTTTTCGACGCTGTTTTCGGATGCATAAACATCTATTTTTGAGCATTGCAAGACGTTGGAGGACAATGTTCGCTACTCAAGCAGAGACAAGATGCATTAGGAAGATGGGGACTGACGTTGGTGAAAAAATGCATGATGACTGTGCGACAACTAGCCACCGGTGGTGCATCGGATGTCTTTGGCGAGTATTTGAAGATCGGAGATACGACGAGCCATGAATGCCTCCGGAAGTTTTGCAGAGCTGTCATCGAGCACTTTGGTAACAAGTACTTGAGGAAGCCAAACGTCGAAGACACCGCATGGCTACTACAGATGCACGAGGAGAGGCACGACTTTTTGGGGATGCTCGGGAGCCTTGACTGTATGCATTGGCCATGGAGGAATTGCCCGAAAGCGTGAGCGGCTGCTTATACACGAAGAGATGTGGGCGTGCCAACCTTAATTCTTGAGCCCGTGACGTCTCAATATTTGTGGATGTGACATGCCTTTTTTGGGTGGCCGGCTTCAACGACATCAACATTCTCAACTAGTCGACCTTGTTCGCTAACGTTCTTGAGGATAAGGCTCCGGAATGTACCTTCACCGTCAATGGTAGGCACTACGACAAGGGATACTATTTGATGGACGAGATCTACCCTTGTTGGCCGACAGTGTCGCAACCCGACTTCTAATGTATTAAAACGACTAGAATGCAAGGGGCAGTGAGGTGGAACAATTGACTTTCACTCAAGAAACATGCTCGATAATTAAAGAATAACATCAACAACCAAACGTGCTCACAATAATGTGGGTTATCAATTAATGATTTCTCAAGAAACGAACATTTGTCAAGATTTTGGATATTGATTCAATCAAAGGATTTTGGTTATTAAAAGTGTTGCATTCAAAAAGTGGGCCATCTTTGATTTTTAATTATCAAATGGTGGTTAAGAGAAATACGATGAGTCGTATTTTAAATCTCAAATGTTTTGAAGAAATTCAGAAAGGATTTAAGAAATCATTTGAGCTTACGGGCTCTTTTATCTTTAGGGACCGAGCATGCTTGACAAAGATATATCGAAATATGATATTGTAGCGGAATATTATCATCAACTTAAAATCCCAAGGTTATATGTGTGAAGACACATAACCTCAAGCTTAAACTTCGAAATAGGTTACATTGACAAACGAGCCACCCAAGCACACCACATCCTCCTCATCCGAGCTAACCTGCACGTTTTAGAAATAACATGTAGGGCATGAGTACTTCGTACTCAGTGAACACATGTCAAAATATTTTGAAAACTCGCTCGATAGAGCTATATAATTGAAGTTGCCTCTTCTGCTGCATCACAAGCGTTAGATAAATTATTTAAAAGAATTTACGACTTGTGGTAGCTAAAAACTTTTACGTTTATTTTCTGAAATCAATTTCAACCATTTATACGGGTACGAATCCATCTATGCATTTTGTCTTCTTGTGGTGTCGAGAAGTAGGCCTCCTCCTCGAACACCGTGACCGGCCCAATCAAGCAGATCTCACAGCCTCTACATAACCGGCCCAACCGAAGCAAGGCTCACAGTTACTTATCGACCTGCTAGGCTGTAACAAGGCTAGCGATCACCTAATCTAATGCATGCATCGTCCCGTCTTGTGCAGGACTTAATCCCGTGCGTCCACATGACAAACTCACATAATATCAAGTAGAGGATTACATACCAAAACATCAAACTTAGGCAAGTCAATCAACTTTAAATAAAAGCGCACATATATAAAATAAATTGCGCATTCATCGTTGAGTTTCGGTTCAGAAAGCCCACCTGGAAAGTGGCTTAGCTCGACTATCCTTTTCCTGCTCGTTGTCCTATTTTTCACCCCACTCGCGTCTTCAAAATTTATATTATACGAGGATGGGTTTTACGTTTTGGGAAACAACGAAATCTTAAACCGTTAGACGGACTTCTACTTGACTCGGGTTTCTAACTCCTCGATTTGACTTCTTAAACTCTCGATTCTTAATTTCTACTCATTTACTATACCAATCAAACTCATCGACATACATTTTCATCCTTAACAATCATCAACATTTATTCAAATATTAATATTAAAATTTATTATTCTTTTAAACTCTAATTTCTCGATTTTCTTAAATCAAACAATTTCAAATAAGTACGAGATCTATTTTCGTTCACATATTTCACACATCAATCATAACTGTATCATTTCACAGTCACATCAAATATTCACAGACAAATGTCTCATATACATCTTACTGCTTGTTTTTCAACTTAAAATAATATTTCTCGATTTTTAACAAACTTAATTTCATTTCTCTTAGGAAAATTCAAGAATTTCAATTTTAAATTCCGTTTCACATTCCGACTTCTCGTACAAAATTACTCGGGTTACTTTTGGCACGTTTTTCAAGTAAATATATTAATTTAGTCGAAAAATTCTTATCTTCTCATATTTCACTTAAAATAATTTCTAGTGAACGATTTTTCGTTCAATTTCAATTTTTAACTTATAATCGAGGAAAACTCTCTTTAATTTCGGCATTTACCAAATTCCATCTTTTAGGATTCGTTTTTGTTCGATTCAAGTTTTATTACTCGATATTTATTTATTTTAGCTCTTATACTTCTTAACTTATTCGTTTACACTTAAATTCTCGTAAGTCAATTTTTAATTAGAAAAATTATTGACTTTTCATAACTTTCTCATACGAACTCTAAATTTAGCGATTCAAGTGGCTGACATACTTGTTTTTCTCTCAATTTCATGTTAATAACATCGATTACATCTTTTACTCAACAAAATCTCATCAATTTCCATTTTAAATTTTTTGCTCTAATCAACTTTCTTTATTTTTACTTTTTCTCAATAATTTCAAGTTCTATTGATCTTATAAAAATTCCAGTTGCTCAATTCCTTTATCTATGTCATCTTTTAACCTCAATTACTCAAAAATCATACTTTATGTCTCATTTCCTTCGATTATTTAGGGGGTTCCTTTATAGAATTTTATTTCTTTCTTTTTAATGCACTTATATGCCTTAAATAATTATAATTCCATTATTCTTGGATCAATCCATCTTATTAAGCTCAAAATCATCATACTCTCTTTTGAACTTCAAAGGTTTCGAATTATTTGGGGGTTTCCCCTTGGATGATTAATTTCTTAATTTTATTTCATAGTTTTACTCCAAATAACTTCAATTTTATTTTTTCTCGTTTAATTCATCAACTTATGCTTTTAAAAATTTATAAAGCACAAATTCCTCTATTTGTTACCCTTCGAAATTTTCATACTTTATTTATAAGATTTTATTTCTTCAATTCCTTTTAAACTTAAGCTTATTTCATCTCAAAACATATTTCTATAACATCAATTCTTCTATATACTCATAGGAATTAAAATTCCCAATTTTTATAAGTATATAAATCTGAAAATTATTTTTATGAGCACAAAAATTCATTCCTTTCTTTTGGTGGTGTTTTAATCCATACTTTTTATTGAATTTCATTTCTGAGCCACCAATTTATCAAAATAAATCATAACACACAAAATTTATACATACACATACACACGGTCACACATATACATACTCCTCAAATAAATTCATGCTTCTATTTAATCATATTCTCATGTTTCTCTACTCTTAAATTAATAAATTTCATCCTCAAACTCATTATAGAACATCCATATCAAAAATAATTTTTTTTACTATTCATCATCTTCTCCAAAATTTCTTTTCTTATTTTAATGATTATTTATTCATTACAATCATTTAATCATATTCATATATCATTATATATCTCAAATTAAGTAGCAAACTCATGAAATAATCAAAACATACAAAAATTACTCCAAGGTCATAACCTTCGAATGTTCATGCTTTTCATATATATATATATATATATATATATATATATATATATATATATATATATATATATATATATATATATTTTATTCATTTAACCATCATAACATGCTTAGATATATTCTTAGAACACATAGAGATCATCAAAATCAAGATATAATTTAAGGCACAAATTTCCTATTTTTCTCTCTAATCACACGGCACACACATCATATATATTTCATAGATTTTTCTTCTCATCTCTTAGCATGGAAAACTTGTTTAATCATGGATTCATGCTCAAAACTTAAAGCTCAACTTATCTCCTAGCATATTCATAATTTTCGAAAGATTTTGGTGAGGAAAACTTGGAGTTCTTAAGCTTAAAAGTTAGAAATCTTACTATCTCTTCCTTGTTCGATACTCTCTACTTCGTTCCTCGCAACTCTAACTTCCTTTCCTCGATTTCCTTGAAGAAAATCGAAGCTTATGATGGGGAAGAAAAATCGGCAGCTTTCAAGGAAGAAAATTTATCGATTTTTACTTTGTAGTTGGAAGAAACAAGGATTAGAGCTCGACTTCTCAATACTTCTTGATCCTTTTAAAGCTTGAATCAAGGAAAAACATGGTGATTAGAGAGGTGGAGAGCAGCGGCTATTCTTAGAAGAAAATGGAAGAAAAAATATTGCTCTTACTCGAATCTTTGAAGAAACGAAGGTGAAAACTCGATTCTCTACGGTTGCTATCTCCTTCCTCGATTTATTGATGAAGAAATGGAAGTTTTGGAGCTTCTAAACCAACAGCCATGGATGGTGATGATGGCGGTATTGAAGGTGGAAGGAGAAGAGAGGGATGATGGTGATCAACCCTTGAACTCTTGAATATTTAGCTTTGATTTTTGAACTTGATAGAAGAAAAAATGGAGGCTATGGAGTTTATTGTAGCAGCTGCCATGGAGGATGATGGAGTGAGAGAGATGACTGAGAGAGAGAGAGTTGGGAGAGAGAGAGTTTGTAGAGTGAGAGAGAGACATGGTGAAACTTTGTGTGCAAGTTTAAAGAATTTGGAGAGTGAAATCACTTGCCAATGTGAGAGTGGGGAAACATTTGAGGGAGAGAGAGGGGATGTCGGCTGCTATGGGGAGGAAATAAATCCAAATTTATTAGATAAAAATCCTCGGAAGAAAAGATTGTATCCGTATAATATATCCCTCTCCAATGTTAAACTTAAATCCCTCTTTTCGGCACTCTCTCAACTTCGGATTTCACTCTAGTTCGTACCATTACTCACGAATTAATTTATAGATTCTAACAAGCCCAATTTCCATATATAAATTCCAATAATGAAGAAAGTCGGAAATCTCGACTATGCGTCTTTGTTTCCGATTTAGATATTGTTCAAAACTCGATTTATAAATCTCGGATTTCTCTCTTACTTACGTCATTAGTCCCGAAATAAAATCTAGATTCGGAAACACCTAACTTTTATAGGTAATTCCCGTCTAACGAAAAAGTCGTAAAAAGTCATGACGAGTTACTATTCATCTTAGATGCATTTTCAAAATAAATTCAAACTTGACTCGAATGACCTTGGAAATTTCTCAAACTTGTTTCATTGGTCTTAAAATAAATTCTAGATTCCAATGACATTAATTAAACTGAATTTGGGGTTCGTTGACCGAGGGTTGACTTTTCCGGTCAAAGTTACTATTCACTAAAAAGTCTACTGTCTTGGAATCATCCGAAATTCGAACAAATACTAAATCCCGCATTCTTAAATTCATATAACTCTTCACATATTCGTTTCGAGTCGCTGAAACGAGAAAAATACAATTATGCCCTTCAGGGGCATTTTGGTAATTTCACAAGAAAATTTTATTTCTTAGAAATTTTTATCACACAGAATCACATATAATATCATTTAAGAAGTACTTAGGCATGCATAATCACACTTAATATAATCAATTAGGGTTATAAAGATTCGGGGTATTACACATTGATAAAGAGTATTCCGATCCCAACAGACCCGAAGTCGGCGAGGTTCAAGAAGATGCAAGAAGCAACGAGGAAGGACATTAAACGGACATTTGGAATTCTTCAAGCTCGATGAGGAATAATCAGGAATCCGGCCAGGATGTGGTATACGAAGCACCTCTGGAATATTTATTTACTCGCATTATTTTGCACAACATGATCATCAAAGATGAGAGAGAGGATGCTGAGAATTGGAGGGACGATGCAGATACACCGTCGTCTAGTGGTGGTGGTACAACTAAGCAAGCCGTTTCGATAGCTTTTGAAGATTATCTCTGACGGGAAGCGGACTTGATAGATACGAGAAAGCACGATCGACTTACTAATAATTTGATCGAGCACATTTGGACGCGATTTGGTCATCTACAAGATTAGTAGTATATTGTTAAATTATGTAATCTTTCTTTTATTTAATTAAAATGTAATGTTTTATTTTATTTCAATTAATGTAATTTTTCAATTTTAATTAAAATTAATGCAAAATTCGATTTTCAAAAACTAATTATTTAGAGATAGAGATAGTGCGTTGCACAGATAATGTCCTTGTCTGGATCTCACAGGAAATAAAGACACTTAAGTGTCGCTAGCACCGTGGGTACTCTAAGAGCATGTGACACATGAATATAGTGTTTTGGAATATTTCTGTTAATTACTTGTTAAGGCTATAGTGATAACAGTTAAAGATATGCAAATCCATTTATGTCTCGTAACAAAATTAGGGATAAAAAGTGTGTTTGGTGAAATTTTTATTGAATATTTTATTGTTGTAATAGTGTAATAAAGTTGTTTTACTTTTTAGATCAAGAGTGTAATAGTGTAAACGAAAGTTATTTGGCCTAAAAAAGAAACTGACCAATAGTCACCAACTTATGTGGGACATTCCGAAAGAATAATGACCATTATAAATGGGACATAAGAAGTATGCGACGTTCCTTTTGTGGACGAATAGAGTGTATTGTGTAACTTGTTCAACAAGAATAATCTAATAAAAAATAATTTAACTTTCACATATGAATTCAAAATATATGTTGGAACTTAAAGAAACGTATACATGTGAAATAATATTTTTTTCAAGTATATTTTATATATTATTTATATGACTCCAATTTCCTAAAATTATTACAAAATTACAAAATTAGTGTTATCCACTTGCAAGATCGTCATTATGTGAATTACTACAGCATTAAATATATAGGTTTTTCATTTTCACCATTATCACATTATTTTTTATTTTCGGTTTGGAGTCAAGGATATAATAAGTATTTAAAAGTGTCAACGTTAAGAACTGCCATTATGCTTAGTATTTACTAAAAATAAAATTGTACTAGTCACCTTTTTTGTATAAAATAGTAAAATTTATCTTTAATAATACAAATGGCGAAGGTACGAAGATATTAATAATTGGATGGCACAAAGGCATGAAGGCGCAAATGATGCACTGACATAAATGGCGAGATGAGCGAACCCCATGATTGGTTGTTTGGCATGAAAGGAATCTCTCATTAATTGAAATTGTCATGATTAAAAATAAGTATAAAAAGATAGAATATGGGTAGGTCACATTATTTATGAAGGATTTTGAAGAAATTTTTCTTATTTGAAATATGACAATATAAGTGAGAATGACAATATGAGTGAGTCGGATGGAGTATATAACAAGCGTGCCTATAAAGTATGAGATACTTGTTGCGGGACGAATGAAGTACATAATAAGAGCATTCACAACGGGTCGTACGAACCCATGGATAATGATCTTGTGGAATTTCTGTATAAAATGCTTGGAAATGGGTTTCAACTTGGTACAGATGTAATCCAACAACAGTTGAGGAGCTCGATCGCCATTGTATGAGCTCCATGACAGAGGTGGCCACGATTCGGTTGCGGTTCCAACCGATGTATAGTTCTCGGTTCCACTTCAAGGGCATCAAAATCGAATTGCCGGCTTCTTCAATTTCGGTTTCAACCTATTCGGTTCCTTGGTTCCAGTTCGGTTCCGAACAAGAACTAAAGTTCCCATTATTGTGTTTTATTTTTTCTTTTTTATTTTTTCGTTTTTGCTATTTTTCTTGTTTAATTGTAATTTATACATTTTAATGTAATATTTAGTTGAAATAAATATGGATTATGACATAAATATAGATAAGAAAAGGAGAAACCAATAGTTCGGAACCGAAATCAAATCGAAACCGGCAATTCTTGATTTCACATTTTTGTTACTGGAACGAAACCGCCAGGGAGATGGTTCTTGATTCCTAATTGGAATCGGATTGCCGATTTCAATTCGACTCCATTATGTTCCGAGTGTGTTGGCTCTTTTAGTCATCTCTACTGGCTTGATAGGCGACAACTTATCACGACACATAAGAAGTTCCTATGAAGCATGAGTACGAATACGAACACGAACACAAAATATGAATTGATATAATATGAAAATACGTAATTTTTCAAAAAATCAAGATATGAATACGTTAAAAATACGTTTATATTTATTATTTATTTTATGTTTCAATAATAATAATAATAATAATAATAATAATAATAATAATAATAATAATAATAATAATATAATAATAATAAATAATAATAATAATAATAATAAGGAAAAACTCTTTATAAATACCTTTTGATAAAAAGTAGAAGTTTTTTACACTCTTTTATAAGAGTATAAGTTTTCTATACCAAAATCACTTAAAAGACTAAAATACCCTTATTTTTAATAAAGAAAAAAGAAAAGACAAAAAAAATTTAAAAAACCCTAAAATCTATGCGGTCCCCCACTTCCCCCACCACACATCACTTTCTCTCTCTCCCTCCCTCTCAACCCACGACACACACACGGCTGCGAAAAAAAACACACACACGACGGCAATATGAGTGAACACTCCGACCACGATGGGGAGTCAAGGGCGTCGGCATCTACCTCCGGCGAGGAGGAAGTACGACTCGTCGTAAACGAACCACCGGTTAGTGCTAAAATTCCACACGAAATTGAATTTTGGATTTGCAAAATATATGCTTCTAAGTGTGTGTTTATGTTCGATTTATTGAATATGAGAACAATGTACTTGATTTTATGAGCATTAGAAGTGTTATATCTAAAATTTGTTGATAAAAATTGGGATTTTAAGTGAAAAACGGGCTGCCCACGGTGGGTGTTTATGTACCCACGATGGCACCCATCGTGGGAAGCCCCATCGTGGGCACCCCATCGTGGGCACCCAGTCGTGGGCAGCCCCGTCGTGGGTAGCCTCATAGTGGGTTGCCTCGTCGTGGGTTGCCCCGTCGTGTGTTTCCCCATCGTGGGCAGCCCCATCGTGGGTGTCCAGGGACTATTTTTTATAGGCTTTGGGTTTTGTGGTTTTGTTTGTTTCAGTGATCGAACTTCTATCCTTATACTTTATGTGTTTATATTGCAGCCCGGTTGTGATTGGATGAGACCTGGATTGCGTCATCATAACAAATTAATAAATATATATTGTCGTGAGATCCTATTTAAAGATATACCGAAGGTATTTCGGCACTTCACGCACAATCCTCGACGGTATCAAGAAGTGTATGATGAATTTACGGCGGGAATTGTTGGCCGTTTGATCAAACATAAGAGACTTGGAAGTACAAATAGTGCCCTGCATCATTTGTTGGCCCGTCAGTTGACTGGTAGAGAGATCCCCGCGGATGAGACGTGGTTCCAAATTGCCGGGAGAACCCTCCGCTTCACAGCACACGACTTTGTGTGCATTACTGGATTGAATTTTGGGAAGATAAATTTTGATCCAAATGAGAGACATCTTCTCCGGCCTGACAGTCTTTTCCATAGAGTATTCAAAGGCCGCAAAACTAAAGTTATAAAAATGCATAATAGGTTTAAAGATTTAGATTTGGGAGACAACCTCGAAGACTATGTGAAGGTAGCTAAGCTCTTACTTTACTACCGGTTTCTCCTGTGTCGGGACCATAATATGGATGTGGAGGAATGGGCATGGGCATTAGTTGAGGATCCGGAAAGTTGGGAACAGTTTCCGTGGGGTGATTACACATATCAGGCATTGACTTACTACATCAACAACACCGCCAAGAATCCCAACCAATGCGATATTGGAACTTATCACTTTTACGGACCGATTTGGGTTTTACAAATTTGGTCTTACGAGTGTATTCCACTGTTGGGACGGAACTGTGGAACCCGATCATCCACCGTTAGAGTTCTTCGATGTTTTATGTGGACTACGAGATGTCTTAAAGCAGATTTCAGCACCTTCTTCGAGAGAGAGGTACGTGTCTTGCCTTTATTTTTATAATATTTTATCATTTATATTACATGTTTAATTTGTGATCTAATAATAATAATTTTACATAACTTGTTTAGGGTCTTGTCATACATAACACGATGCCTATTCTTGCGGAAGACATGGACGAGCTGTATTGGTTCAGTCTTGACTCAGTGTATCATGTACACTGGGAACCTCCAAGAAAATTAATAGAGAAGAATACAGAAAAGGTTTCCCCGAAAAAGGTGAAAAAGAAGGGAAAATTGGCGAAGGCTGCGGAGGTGGTGGGGAAGATAATTAAACCGACCTCATCGGCATAGAAAATCCCAAAACGACGCCGACAAAGCACCCCACCATCACCACCACCAGTAGATACAGCTGAGACAGCAGAGCCGGTCTATCAGGAGAGATCCGAAGATAGAGTGTGTTGTGTCCACGGACGTCCTTGTCCTGACCACGCGAAGGACGACACAGACGACTACTTCGATCGCCGGCTGAAGGCGGTCTTGATGGACGAGTCTGACAAGGGCTTCTTTGCTACCTTTTCCCGGAAGCTCTTTGCTCAGGTGAAGGAGTATTTCGGTCCGAGACACAGAAGGTCTAGGAGCCCTCCACAGCCGTCTGTTGGGAGCCACAGGAGGAGCCTTGAACCACATGGTCACTCTGCAGAGGTTTCTAGCACACACCGGAGGTTTCCGGACCCGCCTCGTCACTCTGCAGCTGCAACTCTACAGGGACAGCACAGTCACCACATCCCTGAGCGTACCGAGCAGCCGATGCACCACCTGTTAGGGCAATCCTTTGATCTTATACCCCACCAAAGCGAGCCACCTGAGCAGCCGTGGGGGTATCAGCCTGCCCAGCAGCAGCAGCCGCCGATGTTCTTCGGCTACAGTAGTAAACCGCTGCATCAGTACGACCCTCCGACGTGGCAGCCTCCGATGTTTCGACCTCCTATCTGGCAGCAACAGTCAGTGTTTCCAGGCGACGGCAGCAGCAGTCACCATTTTCCTACTGCCGAGTTCACCCCACATGAGCAGCAGATTCCCTACCAACCTGAGTACCAGCAGGAGCAATCGTTTTTTCCTACTGTGGAGGACACCACACCCGAGCAGCCCAGACGGCAGGTTTCACCTGTTAATATTCAGTGATCGTCATCCTCTGATGAGGAGTCTGCTGAGCAAGATTACGAATTGGCGGAGCGAGAGGAGGTGCAAGGTCGTCGTAAGACGAGACCGTCTACCGCCATGCAGACGCCTTACCAAGCCATGACTCAGCAGGCCGTGAAGAGGTTGAAGCGTATGTATAGAAGGCATAGAAAATCAGGAGAGGATGCTGTGATCACAATTCCGATGCTTGGCCATGTTGTGGTGCAATCTGTTTTTGATCATCTGGAGGATCCTCGACAAATGATGTGGGCAGAGGTACAATTCTATCTTAAATTACAATAATTCAAACTTATTTGTATATTATAACTAACAAAATTAAATAACATTGCAGGAGATAGAGATGTACCTAAACTATATGAAATTCAAGGTGAGACATTTAGATAGGTTGACAGCTGATGGAGTATGTGAGGCAACCACCATTATAGTCGGCACTGGCTTCTATGTAAGTATTTCTCTTCGATTTATGTAAATCTTGATTATATTAATATTCTTTTAGATTTATGTAATTTTTGGTTGTATTACTAGAATGGTTTGCGAAATGAGTGGGATAAGTTGTTCCCTATTAATGCACGAGGAGAGAGAAAGAAAATTCCTCCAGGGCTTAGACTACATACTAATTGGCGTGTACCCGATGCTCTTATACATATGGTTGATGGCACAGAAAGTGAATTAGCAACGGCTTGGTGGCAAGCTAACCATGTAAGTTATTATATTTTAAAATAATTTCATATTTGTAGTTTACTATAATTTATTTTTTTTAATGTAGTTAAATTGTTAAATTATTCCTTGTCGTGTACAGGTCATAACAGTGTGCAATGTCGGGGGGAATCATTGGGTCACCATACGCATTTGTTTGAAGAATTGGACTGTCGAGCTGTATGACTCGACCATGATCCATCACAGGGAAACGAACGTGCGCGAGGAGCAATTACAGTGTGTGACCGATCTCTTACCTCGACTGTTGCTTGCATCAGGATACTGGGAGCAAAATTCCCATAGACAAAGGTTAAAAAACCCTCCGCTCTTGATTAAGATGCGTGAGGAGGAGCAATTCATCCAGACCGACGGGACAAATTGTGGCCCATACTCTCTTATGTATGTTGATCGCCTCATCAATTTAACATCGACACATCGTAATGTGTCAATTGATGATAGATACATTGAGAAGTATAGGTATTTTGTTGGAACTAGAATATTTGGTTAGAAGTAGAGGGTTCGTTATGGGAGAAAAGGCATAGCTAAAATATCATTTTTGTAAATATTTGAACTTATTTTATATGATATTTGAACTTGCTTGTCATTTTTGTAAATATTTGATCTTGCTTGTTTAAGATATGAGAATGATGTTGAAAATAGCAGGTGAAAAAGGGACTCCCTGGATACCCACGATGGGCAAACCCACGATGGTGGCCATCGTTGGCAGCCCACGATTGTGGCCATCGTGGGCAGCCCACGATGGACAGCCCACGATGGGCAGCCCACGATGGTAGCCATCGTGAGCACGGTGGTGAGCAGCCACCGTGGGCACAAGAACATGAGTGAATTTCATTTTTTGTTCGATTCCTTCTTCGATTTTGTTGTTTAGTGCTTGTATAATAGCTTATTTTTCAATTTAAAACTACTTTACAATATAATCCAAACACCCACACGTGACCTTCATCTAATTCATTAGTAAATCAGGTACTTCGTACGAACGTTGAAGTTAGTGATACATAACCATTATCTGCACATTCATCCTGTATTGTACGTATAGTATAAGTTTTTTTGCACGAAATGTTACATAATTGAAATACTAATTATTGAATTAACAAAATGTATCATATAATTATAAGGACGGGATTAATGTGCAGATAATGGTTATGTATCACTAACTTCAACGTTCGTACTAAGTACCTGATTTACTAATGAATTAGATGAAGGTCACGTGTGGGTGTTTGGATTATGTTGTAGAGTAGTTTTAAATTGAAAAATAAGCTATTATACAAGCACTAAACAACAAAATCGAAGAAGGAATCGAACAAAAAATGAAATTCACTCATGTTCTTGTGCTCACGGTGGCTGCTCACTACCGTGCTCACGATGGATACCATCGTGGACTGCCCATCGTGCGCTGCCCATCGTGGGCTGCCCATCGTGGACTTCCCATGGTGGCCACCATCGTGGGCTGCCACGATGGCCACCATAGTGGGTTTTGCCCATCATGGGCTGCCAATGATGGCCACCATCGTGGGTTTGCCCATCGTGGGCTTCCCATCGTGGGCTAGCCATCGTGGCTGTCCATCGTGGGCTGTCCATCGTGGGCTTCCCACGATGAGCACCATAGTGGGTTTTGCCCATCGTGGCCACCATAGTGGGTTTTGCCCATCATGGGCTTCCCACGATGGCCATCATCGTGGGTTCGGCCATCGTGGTTATCCAGGGAGTGATGTTTTTTCACCTGCTATTTTAAACCTCATTCAAGTATCACTCACATATATAAAATAAGTTCAAATATATTAAAATTTAGTTTTGCTTTCTCTCCCAATACAAATCATAAATTCATCTTAAACAACAAAAAAAATAACATATTTACGTTTCACGATAGGGACATTTCCTCGCATCATGATCATCAAGACGACAAATGCTACACTTTTTCTTCCGCCGACGCCTTTGCCTTACCTGTTCTCCTCAGCCTCTTCTGCATCTTCAGGGGGGTTATTCAAGTCAACACCACTGAACGGGATGGATGCTGTGCAAGTCTTTTTGTTGTGGCCCCTTCCATGACACCTACCACATACTTGGGGACGTCTCACCAAATTTTCTACTGCGGATCGTGCACGACTATCTTTTGGCCGCCCAGCCTGACGTACCTCATCCATAGGAAGACAAACAATTACGGAGATCTCCGGAGGCACAACCCACTCATCTGGATGCGGTATTGGGTTAATATGCTCCATATAAGTCTCTCTAAATGTCTCCTGTTTGAAATAACGACTTACAAAATCGTACACAGACACGAAAGTTCGTGCAACCAAACAATATTTAGTAATTGAACATGTTATCTTATAGCGGCAACAGCATGGCGACATGGAATCAAATCTAAATCCCACGCTCGGCACGTACATGTCCAGGTTCTTAAATCAACGTTATAAGAAACATTTCTTTCTTCAACCCTGTAAACATGTGTGGTGGTGTTACCTCGAGCTGCAAGACGGGTACCGTGTTGCACGGATAAAGAAAGTTTTTCCAATGCGTTCTGTATCAACTCATGATCTCTCGATGCAGCTTCTTCTCGATGCTCATCGGTCCATTTCTCTACAATGAAACGGTACATCTCAATCATCGAGTGCACTGGGAGACGCCGCGCCCATAACATACGAGAGTTCAAACATTCGGCATAATTGGAGGTCAAGAAGTCATAGCGTCGGACCTGACACGTACACTTAGCCCACCTCTCCGGTCCAATGTCAGAAAGCCGTCTGTGAGCTCCGTTGGGGCTCACTTGATGCAATTTTGAGAACAAATCTTCGAACTCTTCATGTCGATTACAATATGCTGCAGCTTGGAAGATAGTGGCTACGTGCTTTCCTTAGGGCGTGAGATTTTTCTGAAGGTGGTGGTAGCACAACCCGTGGAATGCATTCGGGTAAACGGCTCGAACTGCATTCCCAATGCTCAAATGCTGGTCACTCACAATCAGTAAATCATCTGGAGGGTTGTAGCATCTACGGAGGTTGGAGAGAAAATATACCCACGACTCATCATTCTCCTTGGGACCGAGGCCAATTGCAAGGGGGAAGACATGGTTGTTCCCATCCAGCGTGATGGCTACAAATAAAATTCCTCGGTTCTTTCCCTTAAGATGGGTCCCGTCCACTACAAGCACCGGCCGTAGACACTTATCAAACGCTCGAATACTCTGTCCGAGCGCCACAAATAAGTGACATAGCGAGCTCTCGACGGTCATCTCCAAGTCATAAACAGTTCCCAGGTTATGCTGCTTCAACAAATATAGATACGACGGGATCTTCTGATACGACGAGATGTGGTCGCCATACGTATTTTCTATGGCTATGTTTCTCGTTCGGAGAGCAAAACTGTATAGAATGTTAATACCAAACACTCTACGTATCTCTTCCATCATCTCCCTTGGCTTCAACGTAACCGCCTCGCCGGTCAATCTCTTAGCAAAATAAAATGCAACAACATCAGAAGATACCGATCGTGCAGCAGCACGATTCAAATCGTGGTGACATGTGTGATCTAGGAATAACTTAGTAATTCTCCACATGGTGCCGCCCTCAACAGCACAAATTCTAAAGCTGCAATTCTTTCTGCCAGTCTTGCATAGGAAGGTCGTACGATTGCGAGCCGAACGTTTCGATCTACACTCCAAAAAGTTCTCCAGATGATACATTCCAAGAGTGATCCTCAAGTCTTTCTTCGACCTAAATAAGGCCCCCACTTCGAGTTCCCCACGCACTGGTGGTGGTTGCTCGACCCACCCTAATCTCCCTGCGCTGTCAAGATCGGGAAATGGAATGATCCAATTGCGCATTGCGCGCAAATGCTCGGTCTCGCGTTCGGACTGATGGTCCGATGTGAAGTTTCGATGACCAAAAACCCTATCCATTTGTTCCGGCTGTCGCATCCAAGCAAGAAAATCAATAGATAGCGAATCAAGCAATTCTTTGCGACGATCATCTGCTTCGTCTTCGGACGAACTCACCTCATCTTCTTCATTTTGTTGGTAGTCACCATCTTCATCCTCATCTTCCTCATCTTCATCATCTTGTTCATATTGCTCATATGAGTGGGGCATGCGGTTGTCAACGTCGTGGTGCTCAAATCCAGAGCTGTTACCACCAAACTTAACCCCAGGGGCGGATGAGCCGCCGTAATCAACGTAAACCTCCGGATCGTCTTTCTGTTCAATTAAAAGACGCAGTAACTCGATATCACTCCGCAATAGAACTTTTACTTTGTTTCCGTTGCCCATGCGTGTCAAGTACCACAACGTGTAGTCGGTTGGATTTATATTTTCCAACCCTTCTCCAATAAGTTCAACAAGGTTTGCACGGTTCACTGTGGCACTATCGATGAAGACAAAAAAAGAATCCCCATCTATATAATTCGATCGATCCCAACGACCGCTGTGACGTATCAACATACGTTGCCACGACATCTGAAAAATAAAAAATAGCCAAGAAATTATAAAAATCCGATCGAACACGCCAAAAATTGAAGATCCTGTCTACCCACGATGGGGATACCCACGATGGACCATCGTGGGTTCCACGGTGGTAACCATCGTTGGTTGCCACGATGGGGCAAACCACGGTGGGGCAACCCACGATGGTACAACCCACATCGTGGGTAGGCCATCGTAGGTTGCAGAAACGGGCCCAGAAAATGCAGAATTCTCATACACACGACAGGGATATATTTTTACGGCTATTTTACTTCTAAAAATATTTCTAAACATGCAAATATACTCTCTTATGACTAAATATCAACATATAATTCATGTACATGAAAATTTTCTACCATCGTGTGAAAAAATACATCCACCGTGGGTTTGCCATCGTGTGTATATAAACACTCGTCGAAAAAAATCATATTTTACGTGGTGAATATAGTTGCATACCTTCTTTCTACCCCAGAAACACGAAAGCCTTCCGTTTGAGCTTCAACTTCGTGTGTTTGAGAATTTTACGTCGTAAATATATTTTTTTTTGAAGGCCCACTTCTCTCTTATTCTCTATGTCGTGAGTTTCAAGTTCGTGTGTGTGACAATTTTGCATTACACAATTACATTAGTTGTTGTGTGTTTAATGATAGCAAACAACCTCTCTTCCAAAACATAAATGAGCATTGTTCAAATTTAATGTCATCAAGGTTGGTTGGTGATATTGTTTGGATTTAGGGTTTATTAGAGGAAGAAGAAAGAGAAAGAGAGAGAGAGAGAGAGAAACCAGCGTGTATATAAAAAAAACAAGAAAAAAAAAGTCAATTTTTTGTCTTTTCATATTTGTTTATTAAAAGTAAGGGTATTTTAGTCTTTTACATGATTTTGGTATAGAAAACTTATATTCTTATGAATGGGTGTAAAAAAAACTTCTATGCTTTATAAAAAGGTATTTAAAAATACATTCTCACTAATAATAATATGAAATTCATACAACTTCTCTACCATTTCTGTTGGCGAAGGTAGTTCAGCTGATAAACTAATATAAACATCTATTCTCATTTAAGGATGCCACAGTTTTTGTATTTAACTATTACAATCTGAAATTAATAATATTAAATATTCATCCATTTACAACTAAAAGAAAAACTCACCGTCTAAAAAACCCCTAAACCATTTTATATCTGCTCACCGCCTCCTCCTATTCGGTAATTCCCATAACATAAATAAAAAAAGTCAGTTTATAACCCATTCATTCTTCAATTGAAATTAAAATCGCGACCCAAATCCTGTTTTCTAAAGAAGAAAAAAAGAAAAAATTGCTGCTGAGGAACCAAATTCCTAAATCGAACCTAATGGCCTGAACGGCGCATCTGGACTGAGCGGCCGACGAGTCGGTGATAGATCTAGGGTTTGTAGAGATAGCAGAAAATAACAATAATGCGACGACACAAGGATTTACGTGGTTTGATCAACATGATCTACGTCCACGGGAGAGAATATAGAGAGCTTTTATTATACTTGAGAGTACAATGAGTATTTTAACCTATTTACACCTCTAATCTAGCATCTATATATAGGCCTTGAATTGAGCCCTAAACCTTCTAGGATTCGGATTCCTTATACATATCTTGTTTCCTAGTACGTGCATATCCGATTCCCTTCCATAATAGGATTCGATTCTCTTCCAGAGTAGGGCTTCGTTAGTGACTTTACTTGGGCCGAACTCTATGGGCCGAGTTTTAATATATAGGCCCAACTAGATTGGGTCTTAGATCAGGCCCAAGAAGATGCCGGTACTATCAGTCGGCGATGCCGATGGCGACGGCAACAAAATGTTTTGAGGCGGCGATGCATGTAGAGAGTGGCGGTACGCCGGTACCGTGAGTTTGGTATTGTGTCGGGAAACTTTGAAATTTTGTAAATTACTTCCTCGTCCCGCCGAATATGGTCTAGTTTATATGACACATAAATTAAGAAAAAGAGTATTGGATATAATGGAAATGTTTAGTATGGTATGAAATGCAATATTTTATAATATTAATAAAGTTATAAATGGGATAATTGAGTGTAGAGATGAAAGTATGGAAAATGGGTTTCCGAATTACCCATACCCTATCCGTATCCGATCGGGTAGTGGGTATCCAATACTTGTAATTTGGGGGTATTGGATAGGTATGAGTATGAGATTTTTAGAAAATACATTAATGGGTATACTCGTTAGGGTATTGAGTACCCGGTCAACACCCAATCAACAATATAAAATTATTTATTATATATAATTACTAATTTTATATAAATTATAGATATATAAATAATATATTTCCACAAATTATCTCTATGAATGATATGATCCTCGACGCTAACGGAAGACTTGAATTCGATAAACAAACGATGGAGATCCCAAAATCTCTGAATCAGTTTCTCGAAGTGAATTAGGCGTACGACTGTTTCCTAAAACCCAACGATAAGACGACACATCAATTTGGAGATGAGGAATGACACACAACAAGGGATGGTTTGCTCGCTGATTCGCCGATAATTGAATTCAACTTGATTCGAACAAGAAGAACTCGAAAACTGTCAAGATAGATTTAAAACTCACATTTTGATTAATAATAATAGTCTGAATTTCGTGCATAACAATGGTCCGTATATATAGAGTACTAATCCTAACCCTATTAGGAAACTAAACATGAAAAATAAGTCATAACCCAATAAGGAATCAAAACCTTAGTCTAAAACAAAGTTTAAAACCCAAAATTGACTCAACTAAGACCCAATTTCGGCTACCCTAAATAAACCGACGAAAATAACAATTAAATACTCAAAGTCATTTAAACTAATTAAATACTCCCTCCGTCCACGAAACAACTCCCTATTTACCCATATTTTTTTGTCCATGAAACAACTCCCTACTTACCTTTTTGTACAATCATACCCTCCTACTTTTTCTTTATTTACTATCCCTTGCCATTGATGGTCCCACCTCACAACAACTTTATTTCTACTTTTTAGTCAACACAACAACTTTATTCCTACTTTTTGACCAATACCACCATTTTTTGGTCAAAACCATTGTTTTTTTGTCAGTTTCCCACTAACCCCTGCATTCTTACTTTTACCCCACTTAAAATAACTTTATCAACTTTCTTATTTTCCGTGCCGAACCCCAAATGGGGAGATGTTTTGTAGACGGAGGGAGTACAAGTCTTCAAATTTAGACTCACTCGCACATAATAAGATTAAAATAACTTGAGCTGTCTAATTCACCAAGTCTAACGTCTCCAATGGATTTCTTCAACAACTCTTGATCCCAGACTTCTTGGACCAAGCCTGCCAAGTCCTCCTTAATCTTCTTGGCTCGAGTTCGCGTAACTGAACTTACGGGAACACGCACCGAATCTTGCACCAACAATGACTCTTGGGCTTCATCAATGAACCTTTAAAAATTAATAGAATGTAGACTTGTCCAATTAATTAATTAATCTTCAACTTGCTGATGAACACTTTACATATTTTATGTTTGATGTAATAGATTATTATTAATATAGTTAATTAGAACATGATGCATTATAATTATTAATCACTATTAACTTATTTACAGATGGCCTCTTCTCTAGCAACTAGCAAAGAAAGCAATATTATAGTAGAAGAGCAAGAGCACCTGCTGCTGAAATTCATTGAAATGTCACATATTGAAGAAGAAGAAGAAGAAGAAGAAGAAAATAAAGAAGGTGATAGTAAGGAAGCAAAAATAGAAAAAGGAATAGTAACAGAAAAGGGAGGTGGAAAATTATCGAAAAAATCGAGCGGGTGGAAACATACCATATTTTTATCTTTTTTTTTAAATTTTTTAAACGGGTACATCGGGTACCCTATTCTCGGGTCGGATATTGAGTACCTATTCGACTAAAATGAAAAGAGTATGGATATTTATTTTTTGCTTATTTGGGTACGGATACCCACAAATAAGGGTATGAGTATTTATGAGTACCCGTTTATTCACCCCCAGTTGAGTGTGTAATAGTAGTAAGTTAGTAGGTTTAGATAGGATGGTGAACCATGTATATAAATTAATTATTTGCTTTAAAGAAAATATGTCAAATACAGTGAAACGCTCCAAAATAAAAAGTAAGCTGTATTTGGTGGGATGAAGGAAGTATAAGATAAAGATTCATACCGTATGTTTTTCTTACGTTTTGTATGAATACGCTGAGCCCATCTATGCTTCATAGAGAAGGCCAATGTTGTGGAAAAAATTCTTACGGTGCACTCACCTTATATTATTTTATTATTATTTATTATATTATTAAAATATTACATAATACACTTACACCCTTGTTAAAAATTTTCATGTTGCGGATGAAACCCTGAACCCTACTTCAACATGACTGACTCATTATTTAGACTTTTTTATGTCATAAATAATGAACACACTACTCTTTTCTCTATAATATTTTACAACAATACCCTCTAATTATTATTCTCAAAACAGATAAAGAAAAAGAAAAAGAGACCATTGAAACGGGACGACGGAACGGAAGTGTAAATCCCGCTTCTCTTGTGCTGTGCACCCAAGTTTTGGAGTTTTGCGAACAAGGATGATGAAGACGAATGTGGTCCCTTTGTTTTGTTAGCAGATTTCTGGGGATCATTCTCACGCTATCGGTGTGAAGGAGGAATATCATCTCTGTTTCTCTTTAGCTTCCCCCCGAGTGAAGGAAGGATGAAAGTAGAAGTGGTTCCTTCGTTCACCGATGATGACCAGAACAATCTCAAGATACTCCTTGAAGCTTTCGGCTCCGCTGTTTCCCTGGAAGACATAGCTTCTTCCTACTGCGAAACTGGCCGGAGTTTAGACTCCACTGCGGAACTGCTCTGCAACATGCAGGATAGCATCTCCGCAAAACAATCGGACCAGCAAAACACAGATGGATCATCTTCTGGAAGCTCCTCCGCCACTGTATCGGAGAAAACCAAGTCGAATTCGAAAAAGTGTTCGGCGTCGATCGGAACTGTATCTAATGTGATCGGAAAGGATTACATAAACCCTAGAAATCAATCGAAGGGGTTTAGTGAGAAGTCGAAACCGCTGAAATTGAATTCAAGTGATTTTCCAGTCACTCAGATCTGGGGCGAGGACAAGGAACCGGAAATTATCGCTCAGGGTGAACCCATGGATAATGATCTTGTGGAATTTCTATATAAAATGCTTGGAAGTGGGTTTCAGCTTGGTACGGATGTAATCCAACAAGTTATTGGTGAGTTTTATTGGTCCAACATTGTTGACTATTTTAGAATTTCTGGAATTTTTCAATTCATCTTCACATTGCTTGAACTGTGGTGAGATTGTTCTGAGATTGAGTCAGAATTGAATTACAGTTCCTAATTCTCGAAATCTCTGAACTGTGGTCAGAATAAAATAAGATGGACGGTGGCCCATTCTTATTTTATAACTGTTTTTTTTTAAGTATTGTCAGTAATTGTTATGCTTTGATGTTCTATATAAATTTGATTAAACTCTGTATGAAAATTCACACGTTCATACAGTTGATACAATCTTTCTGCTTACTATAGTGATTTTGGTATTTGGTCTAGTTTCAGGCTGTGAAATATCTTAACTATTATCCAATTATTTTCGCCTACTTCAAATCAAGCCATTTATGCTGTCTTATTTTTATTCATTTGCAGTATAATGTTTCATGGCAGTAAGATTGCAGGCTGTGGATCTCTTGCTTAGCCTGTTTGTTTTTTATATAACTTCTCTGGTTGGCATTGTTTAATCATTATTTGATTATTCGTTATTACTTTTATCTTCTTCTTGTGACATTAGCTAACTTTTCAAAGAGGGTGTTTTGGCAAATTTTAAGTGTTTTCTCTCTCATTGAATAAGGGGTGTTAGGTAAATAAGGAATTGTAATATGAATTGGATTAGGACCAACAGTAGTGAGTTTCTCTTCCCCTCATTAGTAAGGGATTGAATCAACAGTAGTGAGTTTCTCTTCCCCTCGTTTGTAAGGTTGAATTATTCCATACTTTTGGTATGTTAAAGTTATCAAAGAGGAGTCAATAGTCAATACCAAATAACTGCTTTCATTACTTTCTTATTGCCCTTCACCCAATTTTCCTGTCCAAGAATAATGGAGCTTCCTATCTTATATTCTGTGTATTTCACTGTGAGTCCAGCTAGGAGCATAGGGGGTAATGATAATCATAATGACAGAACAGGGTATCTGAGGAAGTCCTTGCATTTGCTTTGAGAAGACTTTTTATAAATTTTATGGTTCTTGAGGTTTTGGTTATGCATGCTCAGTTATTCTGTCTTGTTGACATCCCGCTTTTCTGTTTTTTACTATGCAGGCCAATGTGGATACAATATGCCAATGGTAAGTTTGTTTTGTTAATTGCAATAATTGCTTCTATTGATTTTTTGTTCATTTAAAACTCAAGAAGTGTATAAAACAAAAGATTCTCAATTAAGGTTCATAGAAATGAACTGCAATATAATTTCTTGATATGTAAAGCCGAGCTACTCTGAATTCAAAAACATGTTGGGTTTATACATTTCTGAAGGTCAGAATTAATCTTCTCTTAAAATCCAACAAAAGGGGATATTGCTTGATAATAGGATAAAAGAGGCAGTCTTTGATTCCAAAACAATGTCCAACATTCTCTTTGAAACTTGGCTATGAGTAAAACAAGTAGAGTTCCCTTTTCATTATCTAAAAACACTTCCTTGCAGGATACAAAGTAAAGCATAATATACTACTTGATGTTAGATTTAAGACATTGAGTTGTGTTTTTGTATACGTCTGTGTAATATGTATTTCAAATTTCAGCTGTATTCAGATTTTGTTAGAAGGCTCATGTGGTTATTTCTACATCACTTGTGTTCTGTTTCCAATATCATGTACTAATAGTTCATATAGTCATTTGTTAAGCATAAATGCAATCATTTAGCTCTGGTAAAATAAGAGGGTATCTGTTGAACATTAATCCAGCTGCAATGCTGCATCAAACTGTGCATACAAAGATGGAGTGTTCTCTGACTTCTAGTGCTAATGCTGAGAATTATATCAAAGGAGGACCTCACTTTTAGTGTTAAGTGCGCCTGATTTTTCTATCTTTCTGAGAGCTTCGTATTTACACCATTGTATTGCTAAAAATGTGCAGATCATTGACAAACTAGTTGATATATCTACTGCTACCTTAGAGAAGAGTGATAATGTTACTGGCATAGCAGCTGCAAATGTGAGTCCTAATTCTTATTCAAATGTTTTTCCCTGGCAGCTTCTTTCATTATTGTAGAATCTTCTTGTACTTAATGTAGTGAAGTGAACATTGTTCTTACACCTTAACTTGGAACCATATGACGAGTCAACTTATATCTAATAAGTTGCTGTGAATTATCTTATACTGATTGTATCCAATACGTTTTCTTTGCATTTGATTGCTGCTTCAAATAAGAATATGAAAAATACCCATGAGGTGGGGTCCACATCTCGTCCAAAGCAATCACAACTTCTTCATTGTTCTGGAAGGTACAGTTCTTGTTTTTGAAGTTTAGTTTAGTGTAATATGGAGGCTCTTTTGTAGAAGGTTGTTAATAATATTGTCAAATAAAAATTGATGCTAGTGGTGGAGATGAGTTGATAATACCTGGGCCGCATATGAAAAGGAAAGACACTCAAAGAGAAGTCTTAGAAGCACTCTTTAGTGCACCTGACAGAATTCAAGATCATCAAGGGTCGACCACCTGTCCTATTAGAACATTGAGGCAGTCGCCCTATGGTCGGATTGTGGCCAAGCCACTGGAAGAGAAGATCATAGAAGATTTTACGTTTATAAAAAGGAAACCAGTTAATGATAGAAGTAAGAGTTTGCTGATGCCTTTATACTCTCCATTCTTTTCTTACCAAATTACTAGTTACTTGTTGCTCATTCTATCATTTTAATGATGCAGATAGTAGCTGGCAAGGTTTAGCTTACTCTTTTGACGTCTTTTACATCTTATGTGTACATGAACTAGCACGCTTCAATAGTTAATATTTCTGCACGAGCTGTCTTCGCCATTAACTTCACGAGGCATATCCTCATTTTGCTCTAACATGGGTTCTGATCTTATAGTAACAACGTCCTTTCATTTGACTCTAGACTATTGATTCCACCTATGTTATTGTAGAGACTCATCTATTTCTACAATGCCATTATGCTTATGTTTCCTGGATGTAACTGCAGACATCACTGTGCTGTCAGGTTCCTCATCATACTACTGATGCTACATGCCTGACAATTTGCTTTCCTATTTTAATTTTTTCTTGCCTGTTGAGTCTGGGGTCAATCAACTGCTAAGGCTTTCTATTATCTCTTGGCTGTTATCCAACTCAGATTTACACTTTTACAGATGAACTGTGATGTATAGCTACTACCAATATATTGGAAACTTGCTCCGTGCTTTGATACTATCACTGTTCTGAGTAATGTTAATCAATTAGATTTGATTCCAGCTTATGATGTCATCATCTTGTAGGCCCTACAGGCCTCAGTATGCCTGTGAAATGAATCTTTTGTTGGATGTGCTTTTAATGAATCTTTACTAAGTGACTAGTTTTGCATGTTTGTACTAATGCTTTCTGATGCATGGGATGTGGTTTGTTAGATACTGAAGCAAATGAGGATAATTATGATGAATTGCGAAAAGCTGTGAATGAAAATTTGGCTACAATGAGAGAGTACTACAAAGCTGTAAGTCATTGCTCGATCATGGTCCTCCTTGCACTTAGCAACCTGTCTTGTTCTTTGATAGAGCCTGTCTTGAGTAGTATCAACTAGCTACCCTGCCTCCTTGTTGTGCCCCACTTACGTTCCTGATACATGTTTAACTATATTTCATGGTTCCATCATCCATGACTAACTATTTGTCACCTTTGCAGTCCGGCAATGCATGGATCCAAAAAAAAACTGAAACTGCTCAAAGTCTTCTAGAACAGGTATATATTTATAAACTTAACCCTGAATCTTTCCAAAATATTTGAATCAGGAAGTAATGAAGATCATTTATGCGAAATTGAAGTCTACCTGTCACATTAGGGTTTTGTAGGTTTTTAGGAAGGGATGTGATGTGAATGCTTACCCATATTATCGAGTCGGCAGCCAAAAAGTTGACCGAATGCGAAAATGACATCGTTTCTGCTATTTAAGTATTTTAAAAATTTATTTCTACATGTAAAGTTGTTTTTAGATTTTAATTTTTTTTCTTCTTCCTCCAAGTGGAAGTTAACATTTAAAATTTTAAATGATTCTTTTAAGATACTTGAACACCTGAAACAAAGTGGTTTTGGTGTCTATCGGGCACAGGAGAACTGAGTCAGTTCTAGATTTGAAACGGAGTCCCTTTTCTTATAATACTTGAAGTATGTTCTAGAATGAAAATTTTGCTAATACTTTGGGTCCAAAAAATTGATATTTCCCCTATATTTTATAGCTTGGTAAAAGAGAAAAATGTCATGGCACACAACCTGTTTCAAATGTGAAGAACTTTAATAGGATGCACAACCAAATGTAATTGTTATTAAAATCAATGTACAATGAGAGAATTTTGTAGCAGGTCGAATTTTTTTATTGTAAAAATGTAATTAAGAAAAATATTATTTATCACAATTAATAATTATTAACTAAATATATTTTTTTATTGAAATAAGATAATTAAAATTTATATTATTTATAACTGTGGATTGATATTTTTCATCATTCTAAAAGCCAAAGACAATAGCTTATCAAGATTTTATGTTTAGATTGTACTTTGTTGCATTACTGTTATTTTATTAAATAAGTTTTTGTTGCAAATTTAACTTTGTTGTATTTCTTGTGTAATAAATGGATGTACAAATAGAAAACAATTGTTCATAACTTAAAATCTATACCTATTATAAAAGAGCGGATTCTTACAAAATTTGATTCGTCAAATATATCCCTCTTATTATATTTATCCTAACAAACATTTATATATCTTCTTATGACATTAGTTAATGTACAAGTTTCTATGCTGTATAACAAATATGTTCTATCATTACACTGCAGTACTCTTCCAGTAATCACAAATTTTGAGAACTTGGATGTGTATTCACCGTAATGGGCTGTAATAACCTTTTGTTAAAGCTCCATAATTACCACATAAAAATGGCAAATTCGATATTCTTCTCAGATATATTGTTATAGCCATTATTTATTAGATTGTTTGATTATCTTAGGGTAACTTCTTCAAGATGAAGGCTACAGAAGCACATGAAAAATCTCTTCTGAAACTTATTGAGGAGAGGTCAGAGAAGGGCTTTTTCTGCCTTTTGTAACATTCCTTAGGTCTTTGATCACTGATGTCCTAACTCTCTCATTTTGACTGCAGTGACGAGGATGAAGATTTTTCTATAAATGTGCATTATCTTGAGCCAAGGGATGCTCTGCATCACATGAAACTTCATCTTAAATCTCTTTGTGGTTTGCCATGTCTGTTGTCATTCTTAACATGTTTTGAATACTCATTTTACTTGATGACAAGGCTCTGATACGTTTTTTCATCAGCTGTTCGCTTCATGAAAGTTGTAGTTGGGACTAGCGGAGACAATAAAGACGTGCGAAGGAAGCGTCTGGTATGTTATATTTCATATGCACTTAGTTTTGTTAAATTTCGGTTTTTATTTATGTATTTGCTTTTTTTGCTGGTATTAATTTTCTTATGGTACTTCAAGTCTAGAAACACAAAAAGCATTTTGATGCAGTCCTAATGTCTCTTATCCTAGAGTATTCTTGTCTTGAATATTATAGTACTTCCTGAAACTCTGGTAAATTAGTTATGATTCAGGGTGTGCATTTTATATCTTTAGTTAAAAGCTGAATATCCATCGATTTCTTCTATTTTGCTAAGAACTCACACACTATTATTTAAAAAGCCTAAATAGCCAGTAAAATGATGCAGGAGGATCTTGATCTATCTCTAATATATGTGTAGTGATGTTCTTTTTCCAGTTAATGAAAAATCGTAACGGGATGTAATCACTCAAAATGTCTCGTTAAAACCTTTTGTCATCTAATGGGTTATAATAATGTTTGCCTTACAATTCTGGGCCACAGATTACCAAGCTTTTGGAAAAGGAAGGTATTCCTTGGACTGAAGAAGGAAATGGATGGATAATTTCGGTCCAAGCTGCAGAGATTGATCACAGTAAATTGAGTTTTGCAAAAACAAATGAACAACCAGCAGACCCTTGATATTTGTTTTGATTTGTCACTAAGGCTTTTCTTATTTTCTGGAGTCTTTGGTGAGCTGCAGGTCATTGTTATTGATTATAAAAAAATATTATTATAGTACTAATAGTTAGTATTGTCATTGTTAGTGAAAGGGAAGCTGATTTTCACTGTTGCTTGTTATTGAAACTGCCTTTTGTTTTTCTTTTCCCTTGGGTGTTTTGACAGAGGTTTTAATGAGGCTCAGACCCTTGAGGTTGAGTATTCGTCTTGTGATTTCCAAGAGTCTTGGTTTTCTACCTCTATTTCATTGTAGTAATTTTTACTGAACTTACATGCGCATAGATCACCCCCTTAAACATCCATGATTCACTTGCCAACAAAGGATGAAGCATCGATTTTGAAAGAAAGAATCCCAATTCCAACCAACCCATTGAAATTTGAGAAACACTCCTGTGTAGACTTTTGCACCAAGTCTGCACAGAACCCGACCCGACCCGCCACGCGCTGCCCGACCCGTGCGTGGGCCCCAAGCGCCACAGTTTTGTTTTGTTTTTTTTTTCCAGATTTTTTGTTCTTGTCGGAGCCGAAGACTCCGATTTTACGGCTCCGCCTTCGCTCCGATTACTAAAATAAGGATAATTGGCGGACAACATTTTTGACTTTTACGGCTCGTTCCGAGGCTTTCGGCTCCCCTCGCTCACGTCTTGACCATAGAAGAAGCGGCAAACAAAAAAAGAAAAACTGGTCAAAAGGGCGTTTGACCGGGTCAAAAGGGATTTGATCGGGTCAAACCCGGGTCAAATGGACGGGTGTTTTACGGTGGAACAGTTGTACCCAAATTTTTGTCTTAAAATTTTGGATAAGAAGGTTGAATCTTTAAGAGCGTAGCTTGAGTAGTAGCCTCACCATAAAGATAATAATTTTGAGGATGATCATATCCTCTCAACAGTAATTATAGTAATGAAATGAAAACTACCCCAAGATTTGAAAGAAATTGTTAGGAAACGATGAACACGATAAGATAAGAGCTTGGTTTTTTGGCTGCTAAAAGATTGTATTTCTATAATTCATTTTTCTGCCATTCAAACATACATGATGACTGTTATATATGCAAACGAGACATTGAGATGGCTACTTGAACTTCTAGTTGGGATAAGGTAAATATGATTATATACTGTTGTTGAAAATGCAATATTACCTTCAAGCTGTGAACTATGGAAGAAGGTGCAATCAAATTAATTTAATGTTAAAAGTTATTTTTTTCTTTTTAAATATTTTATATATTAAATCCCAAGAAAACAAATTCATACTTATATAAAAAGAGCCTTGTTTTACAAAATTTGAATCGCCTAAAATATCCTTACTACTTATCAAAATTAAGGGCAATAATGTAATATTACAAGATATAATATATAATATGCCATAAGAAATCGGGACTTGCTTGATGAGCAAGGGATTCCTGATTTTCTAAATAGATGGTGTGAACGTGGTTACATCTTATGCGCCTTTGTTTTTCTTCTCGAGTGGACGAGTTTCATCAACACATTAGCGGAGTTTATTGCTTTATTTTAGGCTGCTATTTTGCTGGATATCTAGTCATTTTAGTGACAGAAATGACTAGATTATTTTATTTTCTTTTTCCTTTCTTTGATTAGCTCCTTTAGATAGACTTTCTTTTTGGTTTTTCCTTTTCTTTTTATTGTAATTTTCTTTTATCCTTTTAAATATAATCTCAAATTAAAGATAATATATATTATTTACCTTATATTATATTATGATGTGAAAGAAATATATTATTAATGTTGGGAAATTTATTAAAATTTTGATTGATTCCAAAACCAACTGACCCCAACCGAGTAGATGTTGCCAGATCCTAATGTTGGTAGTTAGGCTCGCTGTTTGAGCATTGTTAAGATTTAATCTTTACAGGACTCCAGCTGAAGATGACAACAAGGCTTCACTCGAATAGAACATCAGGTGTAAGAAACACACCTGAGCGTTCAAGTCTCAGAACAACAGCTAAGTATTCAAAGGGAGAAGATGCAAGAGAACATCAGTTCTAAGAGAGACAACTGAGCGTTCGAAGCCAACTGATCAGATACAAGAAAGACAACTGAGCATTCAGATACAGAACATCAGTTGTAGGACTCAAACCAAGAAGATCAACTGCATGAAGTTCAAGTCAGCCGAGAGTTCAACTGTTAGCATTCAGATAGAACATCAACTGAAGAACAAGTCAGATGAAGATCGAAACTCTCAACCGACCATCCATTATTGAAAGACTAATGTTGAGATTTGAAATTCAAAGAAGTCACGTGAAGGTTTGACTCTATGTCATTACCTCATTTGGCCCAACACAAGGCTGCCTCAGATGGAAAGCAGAAGCATGCAGTTGCCAAATTCGGAAAGTCTGCAGAGATGAGAGACAAGCCATCGCTTTCAAAGAACAGAGATCAACAGCTCCTCCAACAGCTAGTTGATTCTCTCCGTCTATAAATAGAGGCCTTCATTCATTCACCAAGACTACTGGAAAAACGAGACAGACAAGTGCGAGAAGAGATATACAAGCGAAAGAACAACTTCATTCTGCACTCAAGCAAAACCTCTAAGAACATCATTAGTTGAGAGTTCTAGAGTGTTAGATTCTGTCTTTGTATTTTTCGATCCAACCTTGAGAACATCACTAGTTGAGAGTTCGTAGAGTGTTAGATCATAGCTCACTTCTTGTTCGAGCTATTAGTTGGAAACCCACACTTTCATACACCTGAAAAGGTTGTTAGGACCCTACTCTTCCCGTAACTGAGTAGATAGGTTGATAAGTACCCGTAAACTTATCTGTAAGGTTGATAAGTACCCGTAAACTTATCTCAATGGTTGCAAAGCCCGCGTAAGCTTTGTGATTTGTCCAGAAGAACTTGGACTGAGTTGTGTGGACTCACAACTCCCCGTGGACGTAGGAGTTCTCTCCGAACCACGTAAATTCATGTGTGTTGTGTTTATTTTTCAGTTACTTGTTGCATATTCAACTGACTAACTAACCTGCATACAAACTGTTCTTTCCATATCAACCGACTTGGTTACTGACCAACCTTGCATAAAAGCGTGAGTTATATTTTTACGAGTTGTTATTTTCCACCACATTCCGCACAGCACCACTCTTTCGGGACCAGAACAAATATACCTATCATGTATTTATATCCTTATTAATATGTGATACCAATCTTGTTATTTCGTCCATACGTGATTTTACTCACGTTATTGTGCAGCCTTTTTTCTTTACTTTTGTAACTTCAAGTTGCCTCCAATCTTCCAATAGGACAATTTAAAATTCTTAAATATTTTTTAGGCTCAATCAATTCGTGTGAATTATTTAATCTTTTCAAGGTACCAAAACTTGGCACTAATTCTATTCCTACTCATGATCCATCAAAAAGGTCTACTGCATCTACATATTTCAAAATCGTAAACGTATAGTAGTATATATTCATGATAAACCATATTAAGGTAATTTCTCTATACATATACTTGTGTGGTATACTTAACTATGTTTTTGTTAATATATTCTTTTTATTTTCAACAGAAGCAAGAAGAAACCACTTTATTAATGCAAAGAAAGCAACGATGAAAAAAAGCCACTTTATTAAAATATATATATATATATATTTTTAATTTTTTCACCAAATTTCATAACACAATTTCTTAATTCAAAGAGAGCAACAATTTGAAGAATAGTCATATATCTTTAGGATTGAACTGTTCAAGTTCTTTTTTTAAGATATGTTGCTTTTTTTTTTGCTTTTCTCGATTTTGTTTGTTATTGATAACCCTTTTTCTTTTGGATTGTGTTGTATGATCGTTCAAAATTTGATTTGATGAGTTCAAATTTGAAAGAACAAAAAAAAGTGAAATCTTTAGGATTTATTCTTTTTTTACTTTAGGAAGATTAACATGATATTCATTGTATGAGATGAATGATTTATTTATGTCTAAAGATTATGGAGATAGCTACATTTTTCTTTTGTTCTATGTTATTAGAAGTTGACAATATGTGATTATGTGACACCATATTTTGTTGTTTTACATGACTAGACAATTTTATAAACATTCTTATAAGCCGAGATAGAAACAAAATAATTGTGTGAGTATCATAAGTTGACAACAAGTATTCTTCTACTTAAAGATATGGATGGAATTTAATTTGCTCTACATTCTTCTTTCATTTTAATATAAGCATGCATTTTATAGTTTACATTGTGCCGTAGTTAAAACCAACTGCAACAACATGAAGAGATTGAAACTAATTGTATGTTCTTAATTAATAGAATGATGAATTGACATATATAAAATATTTTAAAATTAGACAATGACAATAATGTATAATTTTTTTCAAAAGTGTTTTCTTCATGCAACAAATGCAAAACATGAATATCAATCTACTTGGAGAGAATAGTTTCTTTTTCAGGGTAAGCACTTGATAAGATTCGTGTATTATACTTTGAACTGTAAAATCAAATGGCTAATTAGTGTGAGTCATGAGCTTTATCTTGAACTTTGTAATAATTATTGTTTTTAACGTGCGAGTTCACGTTAATTATACTAGTACTAGAAAATGACATAATATAAGCAAATATCAAATTAGTCTAGTGTTACTAATGAACTGGCTTGCAATCTTATTTCGGCAACGACTTTCACCTTGTTTTATTAATTCCAACTACTATAGTTTCACTCATTCATAGGAATAGGAATAGGAATAGGAATGAAAATGAGTCGGTACCCACCCGTCAAACATTTCTCAAATCCAAATTCATGAAGATTTTCTTTTTCCAAATCCGTCCCAAATCCGATTAAAAATTAATTTTGAAAATCGTACCCGATCCAATCCCGTTGGATAATACACTAGCTAAGAACCCGAAAATAAAAACTAAACATTAAATAATAAAATATTATAAATACAATTAAAATATAAGTAGAATTTCACTAAATTAATTTTAAAGAAAAGATTTTGGAAGAAGATTATGCATTATTGATGATACCGCTCTGTCATTATATTTTATAAAGTAGATTTACAAAAGAAGTAGAGGAGAACTTTAAACACACAACTCTAACGGTAGTAGATTTACAAAAGAAGTAGAGAAGAACTTTAAACACAGGATTCTAACGGAATCTTGTATGTTAAAGAAAATAATATAAAACCGCAAACCTATTAACACTTATATTAATATTTATAATTATATTATAAATTATACATATAATATTTTTTAAAGGGGTTTTTGAAAGTAGCCATTCTCACAAGGTTTTTTTAAATTTTGGCCCTTATCATTAAAATTAGAAATTTGGCCATTTTGGATATTTATATCCCTCTTTCTTTTTGAAAAGTACCAACTACAATAAGAACAAAGAATATTTTGTGATTTTATTACTTTTCATCCTACCCTTCACCTCTCCGCCGCCGCCGCCGCAGTCGGTATTAACAAATTTTTTTTGTGACTCACCAAAATTTTTTTTACAAATCTTTGCTTCGTCTCTGCCTCCGGCGCCGCCACCGCCACCACCGCCGGTGGTCACAAAATTTGTTTTGTGACTCGCCAAAAAAATTTAAAAATATTTACTTACTCTCAGCCACCGCTGATGCCGTCGCCGGTGGTCACATTTATTTTTTGTGACTCACCAAAAAAAATTATCTCTAACCGCCGCCTTCGCCAGTGGTCACAATTTTTTTTTGTGACTACAAAAAAAAAACACAACTCACAGCCGGCACCGCCGCAGTCGTTGGGGGTCACAATTTTTTTTTGTGACTTACAAAAAAAAAGCTATCTCTCAGTCATCGTCGCTGTCGTGCTGCTGTCACCGGTGGTCACAAAATTTTATTTGTGACTCACAAAAAAAAAGGTAATAATATAGGTATGAAAACAAAAATCTGATGAGTAACACACAAAAATATATAATACTAAGGTACCAAAATAAAATTCTAATGAGTAACACACAAAATTTTGATTAGTAACAATATATAATACAAAGGTACCAAAACAAAATTATGATCATTAACAAAATTTTGATCAGTAACTAAATTTTGATCGGTACCAAAAACTTAGTTATGAAATCACATAAAAAAATAAAAATTATAGATCTAGTGGTGGTGGCAGCGGCAGCGCCGCCGTCTAGTTTTTCAAAAATCCGGTGCCGTTGCTGTGAATCGAGGGTCGGGGATTACATGGTTGACTTCGTCTCATCGTCGTGCTTCTTTTGAGTGGTGGTGAGGGCCAATTCGCTGTTGGAGATCGTCGTTCTTCCGCCATCGCCGCCGCCTCGCCATTTTCTGGTTTTTCCTGAATTCCGGGCACGACGGTTTGAATCGAGGCTTGGGACTAAGACCATTGGCTTAGCCTCATCGGTTCGAGTCTATAGGTGGTGGTGGTGAGGGCCAAATCGTTGTCGGAAGTTGTAGATCTTAGGGAGGAGAGAGAGAGAGAGAGTGTCGCACGGCGGCGGATCTGCAGTGAAGCGTGGGGTGCTCTGCGGCAGATCTTCTCTTCTCCTCATCGTTTCGAGCAAAGGACGGTGAGGGCCAAAGGGAGAGATTGGGTTGTTCTGGAGCGTGAGCTTGAAGAAGATGGTGTGGTTGTTCACGGCGGCGGTAGAATTATCGGAAATGTTAAGGGTCGGGTTGTAGGTGCGGAGGCTGAGCAATAGGAAAGAGGGCGGTGAGGCCGGAGGTGAGAACAAAGCAACAACAACAACATGCGCAATCGGTGCAGTCGACGTCGTTGTCCCCTATGGGGGGCGGTGGTGGAGAGATGATTGAGAAAAAATGGTGGTGGAAAGAAAGATGAAAAGAGTGAAGAGAGAAAGAGGAAACTTACAGAAGAAGAGTAACCAAAAAAAAAAAAGCTGTAAGTCAAAGGAAGGAAATGAGTAGTAAGGGTAAAAATATCAAGAATGGCTAGAATTAGTAATTTTTATGACAATGGCCAAAATTTCAAAAAACTTGGTGAAAATGACTAGTTTAGGGGGTTTCCTCTATTTTTTATCTTATATATATAAATGGGTTTAAGTAGCGGGTACCCAGAGGTAATTGCCTAAATTCGACTCAAACCCGTCACGGGATTGCATGTTTATATCCAAACCTTTTCCAAAACCATTTAAGAATTCCCAAACCTATATCATTAAGTTTGGAAGAATTGGGTACTCGTAAAAACCCGATCTATTGTCATTTCTAGTCACACACGTATGCAAACACTCACAAAAATCAGTAAAAATATCTGAGTTATCAAGGACAATGACGGTCAATGAAAATAAGACTTTCAAAATTTCAAATTTTAATTTAGAGTTGAAAATCTAGTTGGTAACATGTCAAAATCTATAAAATTAAATTGAAAATAAAGTTACTCGAAAAGTTTCCAAACTCCAAGTTACAGAGTTCTAAAATATATAGTACTCCCTGTTAGTATGATTACTTTCTTTTTTTAGTCGTCCTTGGTTAGTATGGTGTTTCCATTTTAAGACATGTCTTTTACTTTTTTACCCTTAAAAGTTCAATATATTTACTCCAATAAAGTTTCTTCATCCACTAACAAATTAACAACACATCATAAGTGGGTCTCTTCCTCCACTTAAACTATCCCTACCAAATATTTATCGATTTTTTCTTAAAACTAGTGCACGGCCCCCACACCATACTAACGGGGGACGGAGGGAGTATGATTTATGAAATATATACTACTCCTTCCGTCCACTTTGTATGTTCTCATTTGGGGTGTGGCACGAGTTTTAAGAAAAATTGATAAAGTGGTAGTGGGTGGAATAAAGGTGTATTTGAGGGGTATTGTTAATCAATGCAATTAGATGGTTAATTTTAATTAACAAAAGGTGCATTCTTTTTATTTCTAAGCTTATTCCCACCTCCATGCCTTATTTTTTTTTATTACAGTTTGTAGTGTTCGGTTTTTTTATCGGGCAAGACGGACTGTACCAATTTTTTTTATCGGGCAAGACGCATAGTACCAATTTATTTTATCGGGCAAGACACACTGTACCAAGTCATTTTATCGGACAAGATGCACTGTACCAATTTATTTTATCGGGCAAGACGCACTGTACCAATTCATTTAATCGTACAAGACGTACTGTACCAATTTATTTTAAAGCTGTAAAATGCATCAACAAATGAAAATATATGGCGCACTGTACCAATTAGAGAGGGAAATTGAAAACTGTACATGAAATGAAATTAAATTTTGGAGGCAAATCTTCTCTTTCATTCATTAAACAAAGAGTAAAAGTACATGTGATGTCATCCAAATTTGTGGTGGGAAATTTGAAAACATACTAACCCACTTTCCAGTCTATAAATACAGCCAACATTTACTCCATTTTAATCACCCTAAACTACAAATATCTACTGCTAAAATGGTTCTGCCAAGAACAGACCGAAAAAAATAGCTCACAGTAGAGCAACAAAATACGATAGCCCAATGGCTACTCCAACGCAGCAAGGACGGCAAATTGCAGTGGTGTGAAAAGAAGGCTGCTGCAGCCGAATTTTCTGTGAGTACGAGGACTATTTGGCTTCTCTGGAATAGGGCACAAGCTCAGCAAGCACAAGGTGTTCTTGTAAATTTGAGAAGCAAGAGGATTGAGTCAGTAAAGAAAAAAACAAAGGAATTTGATGCGGAGAAAGTGAAAAGCCTCTCAGTTTTGTAGAGAACATCATTGAGGCAAATGGCAGAGCATCTTGGAGTTAGCAAGAGTTTAGTTCATAAATGGTACAAGGGGAAGAAGCTCAAGGCACATACCAATGCAATTAAATCCTTCCTTACCCCTCAAAATCAGTTGTGCAGATTAAATTGGAGCATTAGTCAGCTTGGAAGCATTATTGAAAGTGGCAATGTAATGCCCCGTAATTTCCTTACGTTCTTGAAATTTAAAGTTAATTAAATAATGGCTTTGCACGCCTAAGTTTATAATTGTTGAATTCTAAGGTTAACGGTCGAATCCGTTATTAAAAATAAATTACAGAAGTCTGCTAGACGACTACTGTATTTAGGGTTAGCGCGTACGAGAAGTTTTTAGTTCGTAAACTAAGAACGGAAAAACCGTTTAATTTTTACGTTTAAAAAATTGTGATACGAACACGCCGAGAAAGTTTGTCGTTTATATGTTTTTCCGGACGAAACTCGGACTATATCGTCCCGAGTTTTTGTTACAATTAAGTTCATACGTTAGAATTTTTAAGTCAAATCGAATCGCGACGATTTTTGTACCAAGCAACGTTTTTCCGTAACGTCGGATCGCACCGGAAAAACTCGTAACCTTCTAAACCTCCTCCATGCAGCCGACACCTCATCATGATTAGGTGTAAACATGCAATGTTGACTTGCTAATTGAATGACACCAAGCCTACACTTTACACATTATCAACATATTCATCATATCACACTACTTGAACAAAACAAAATCCTTTCTCCCTCTCTCCCTATCTCTCTCGGCAATTCTCTCTCTCTCTCACCCCAATCTTCATCTTCTCCACTCCTTCACCACCATTGAAGACCTTTCAAGAGCTTGAAGAAATCAAAAGTCATCAATCCATCCATTCAATCTCTTAAGTTCTTTCATTAATTCTTAAGGTATTTCTATCCTCCACATTTCTATCCAATTAGTTTTCTTTTCTTTTTATTTTTCCATCTTGATCGAAATTTTGAAGTGGTGATATGGATGATTTGATCTTAGAATAATGTAATTAGATGTGTTAGATAGATTAATTGGAGATTAAAATGGAACAAAAATAAGAAACCTAACATCTATGTTAATGCAGAAATTTTTAGGCATTTAGTAGGATTTTTATTTTTCTTCTTTTGATCATGGATTCATGCTTAGTAGATGATTAATTAGTGTTTAGAATGAAAAAGAATTGAAAGCCCTATGTGTTTATGAAATTCAAATTAGGGTTTGAAGTATGAATTTAGGAGTTTTTGCATGTTAGTTGATTGTGGAATTGCAATTGATAAATGGTTGTTATAATAGGTTGATTAGTGAATAAATGTAGTTAATTGGAGAAGAAAATCATCCCCTTAACATCTATATAAAACCAGAAATTTATAGAATAATTAGGAGTTTTCACATGTTAGACATAAGTGATGATTTGTTAGTTGATTTATGATATTAATCATGTTAGTTGATAATAGAAATTAAGTGAGAATTTTCTAAAAATGTCTAATGAAACATAAGAGGCAAAGATCACTTTATAAACTGAGTTATAATGATTTTAAGATGTGTTTGCATGCATGAAAATGATGCAAGTTAGACGTAGTTTAACGTCGTAAAGTTTGAACAAAAACCGACGACTTTTGAAAATCGCGTAAGAGACGAATGTTTAGTTGTAACTAAGAATCAAGAAGTCGGATGAGAATTCTAATCTGATATTATTGTTTATAATGAAATTTAGAACAACTTTCTAGTTGATGTCATAAGCTTTCGAGTTGATCTAATATGGGCTATAGTTATAATCGAGAAATAGAACGCATTTTGAAATCTTTGTTGGTATAGTACTTGTTAGTTGAAATCCGACGTTAGAACGTCGTGCTTGTGAGCAAGTTGAGAAGGAGGTTGTCACGTATGGAAGTACGTGATGACTGCCTTGAGAGTCCAGTTTCTAAAAAAAATTAAATACGAGAGCTTAAGACGGACCTAAGACGTTATACGGCGAACCTACCAAACAATTAGGGTTTTCACGGCAGTTTTGCGACCCTCGCCGGAAACTGTAATAACTTCCAGCTCGTTTATCGGATTTGTGATCCGTAAATTGGAGCACGAACTAGACTTCCTAAGCTTTCTAATGGTACAGGGCTCACCCCCTATTTCCAAATCCTCTGTTCTGGACAGCCTCCAGAGTTACTGGACTGTGCAGTGAAAATTCAGTTTCTTGTTTTCTAAGTTGTTTAGTTCACAACTTAGCTTCTTTCAAACATCTCCCTACTAACCTTAGAGTCAAGTACAGGACCTTTAGTGATGAAAACCAGTCGAGATCTTATATCTTATCCTTTCATTAAAGAAGTAATAAACGAGAAATTTCATGAGTCGTTCAAAGAACTAAAACGTAAATCGCCTAAGTTGATTCTTTCCAACTTAGTTTCTTTTAATCTTTAAAGACGTATTAAGACATCGACTACCTTCTCTACTGACCCGAGAGTCGAGTATGAGATCTTCCGAGTTCAAAACGAGATTGGTTCGAGTCTCGTTTCCCGTTTAAGTAAAACGAATCTAGTAAGCGTGCAAATGCCTAAAGAATGAAACAACTAAATCTTTCTTCGATTATCTTTACGACCCGTTTTTAAGTATGTTTATTTTACGATGAAGGAGGAAGCCAACTGTAAAGAAAGGACGAAAGATCCGAAGTTGGAAGCTTTTGCTTATAAGTTCTGTATTTACAAGGTGGGCTTTTATCTATATCAAATAAAATGTGGGTTTTTCCACAACTCGAAAGTATTATTTATCGCTTTGATAATTGTGTTTTCAAAGTGATAATCTTGGCATAAACTGTTTCAACTATTTTATGTGAGTTCTCTTGTACCTATCTGAGTTAACCTTCGGGTTTACCAGATTTCTGAGTTAACCTTCGGGTTTTCCAGACTTTTAGAGTTAATGTAACTAGGTTAACTAACGATCGGCTCTGAGTTAGCTGCTAAGTGCTTTCCAGAGTTAGTGCAATTTGTAACCTGTGGTGTATGTGGTATCCTGTTGAGGAGTAGCCAGCCACGGTGAATTAGCTTTGGTCAAGATTGAACATAACATACTCTAAAAATGCTTGCGCAAGCTGCTTAATACAAATCAGTCAGAAAATGTTTAGTAGGCACGGGCCTTTTCAACAAAACCCCGATGCGCTACGGTTATCAAATGCCAGATTACTTATACTTATGATTATGTTTTCGGCATCGTGCCCACTAAGTACGTATATACTTAGCCCTGCATTGTTTTCTAAATGTGCAGGTTGAAGCGACGGTGAGCGGCGACGGTTGATGTTGAGTTAAAAGATAGGATGCTTAGTTAGAACCCTTCCGCTGCCGAACTTTGAATTTCTGTTTAAGATGTACTTTTGAACAATACTCTGTAGTCTAAGTCTGTAATTATGAACTTAGCTTCTTTTGTACTTTTGTCGAGTAATCCTTAGGGATTAACTCTTTCTTTTATATTTGAGTCTTATTCATGGTTTAATGATGTCTTTTCATGTATGTTTAGTCAGTTAGCCCCTTCTTCCCCACTTCTTTAATCCAACCCCAGTCGCACCCCGGCTTTTGCCATCCCTCGGGATTTGGGGCTGTGACAGGCAAAGTAAAATTTCAGAGAATGTACAACACAGTCCACGTAGATGAGAAATTGTTTTACCTTACAAAAACAAGAGATAGGTACTACCTTTGTGCAGATGAGAAGGAGCTACATAGGTCATGCAAGTCAAAGAGATACATCAGCAAGATCATGTTTAACTGTGCAGTTGCTAGGCCAATCATAGATCATGATGGCACTGTCATAATTGATGGTAAATTTGGTATTTTCCCATTCATTACAGAGGAGCCCGCTATAAGGAATTCAAAGAACAGAGAACCATGGAAACCAAAGGAATGCAAGCAGTTACAAGGCCAGTCATGAAGCAACAATTACTCACTGAGGTAGCATTTATTCACTGAAAAATGCATCAGCAAGGCAACTTTGCATCATATGCATCAAAATAAGATCAAGGCAAATGGATCTGTGACTTATCACAGAAAAACTGATCAGGAGATGCATTATATCACAGAAAAATGCATCAACAAGGCAACTTTGCATCATATGCATCAACATAAGATCACAAGTTGTAGTATCTGACTTATCACAGAGAGAGGATCAGGACATGCATTCTATCACAGAAAAATGCATCAGCAAGCAACTTTGCATCATATGCATCAACATAAGATCACAAGTTGTAGTATCTGACTTATCACAGATTAAGAAACTGTGCAGTAGCACATAAATATGCATCATATTCACAGCAACATAAGAAACTGTGCAGTAGCACAGAAATATTCATCATATTCATAGCAACTTATTCAATCATGCAGATGGTGCCAACAATTAAAGCCAAGTGGCCTGAGTGTCTATCCAAAAATATCTACATCCAACAAGATAATGCCAAACCCCACATACTAGACAGTGATCCCGAGTTTCAAGCAATAACAAGATCAGATGGATTTCATATCCAACTCATCAACCAACCTCCAAACAGTCCAGACACTAATGTGAATGATTTAGGATTTTTTAGAAGCATACAAACATTGAAAGATCAGAAACCTGCTAAAAATGTAGAGGAGTTGCTGCACAATGTCAAAGAAGCCTATGACAATTACCCACCAGATAAGTTAAACAAGATTTTTCTAACACTATAAATGTGTTATCAAGAGATCATGAGGGTCAAAGGAGGGAACAACTACAACATTCCTCATTTGGGAAAGGACAAAATGCAAAGGGAAGGTGTGTTACCAGATTGCATTGAAGTTGAAGAACAACTGGTCAGAGACAGTTTGGAGTACTTAAACTTGCATGGAAATGTAGAAGACAAATAGTACAGTCTGGATGATATTGCATTAGCATTGGACAAAGTGGTTTTGGAAGATTAAAGTAAGGATATTAATATCAAGGCAGTAGGGTCAAGGTTTACAGGAACAAACAATGTTAAGGTTTTTGTTTTTTGAGTTGTTTGGAATGTAAACTACACTGTAATTTTGCATCAATGTATTGACTTATCATTTGACATCATAGATCAAGGCAACAAGGACAACAATAGCAATTGAGCCTCCTAAACTAGGGAATACATCCCATAGTGGTGGCATCAATTAAAGCATCAACAAGCAACTTTGCATCATTTGCATGAACAATTTAAGGCAACAAACCCTTCATAGCAAAAGATCAAATGCAGTAGTATCTGTGTCATATCAGTTTTAAGGATGCAGCATACACACACAATGCATCAGCAAAAATGCATCATTTGCATGAGCACAGAAAGCAACAAACCATTCATGGAAAAAGATCACAATTGTGTCATATCAGCCATCAGGGCACATAAATCAGGCATCCATCATAGATATAAGCATCATAGGTGAATCAGAGATCACATAAAAGGCATCACCAGCCTATATACCCTCACGAATCACACGGTTATAGCCATGAATTCACATAAATCAAGCATCCATCATAGATCTAGGCATCATATTCATATCAGAGATCACATAAAAGGCATCACAAGCCTATATAATTCCACGAATCACACAGTTACAGCCATTAAATCACATAAATCGGGCATCACCAGCCAATCCCCCAAAATAAAGGAAGGAAGAACCTGATATAGATTTGGAGTGGAAGGGAGCAAATCTGACTCAGCTTCCGATTCACCATTGGATTCAAAATCACCATTCATCTTGGCTTGGCAGTAAAGCTGATATGGATCGAGGGAGGGCCCAATCGATGCACCTCGAACATAGGGTATCTCAGATTCATAGTCGGGAGGGGGAGATTCCGCGACTGCTTCAGATTCCGACACCATCTCTTCCAGATTCATGTCCGAATCTGTGGAATTTGGAGATGTTTCATACCCAACCGGCCGAGGTAGATCAGACAAAAAATCAGGAGCATCGAGGTCCAAATCAGACCCCATGAAGGTGAGGTGGAAATTGGGAGAATCAGGATGGTGAAACTTCATTGAGTCGGAGCAGAAATGAGAGAAAAGAGAGATCAGAATTAGGGTTTGCAGGAGATTTGGAGGAAGAGCGGCGGAGAGTTAGGGTAAAAATGAGAGAGATGGTGCGATACAAATGAGGGTAGAGAGAGAGAGAGATAATAACAGACATATTTAGGGTGAGTTAATTAGGAAATAGATTAACAATGTTAATTAGGTTGGGTTAGTTATTAGGTGTGGGGCCACAGTGGCAAAGGATAGTAAATATGGAGAGAGATAAGGGTATATGTGTAAAAAAAATAAAATAGAAAGATACAAAGTGGACAAAAAATTTGTAGTAAGTAGGAAGATACAAAGTGGACGGAGGGAGTATAATATTTGAATATTAAAGTAAATTGTAAAAGTTGATTATAAAATTACGAACCTGGAATTTTATGATTAGCTAATAATAGTTGATGAATCGAATGTAAATCATTGATATGAATAGTCCTCAAATATAAATAAAGGTATTTGACACCATTTTATAATGTGTTTGAAAAATATCTAATTCATTATAGTAAATTTTTTTGGAGTTATTAGAACACTCCTCTATCCTAGGTGGAATTTTAAGGAATTTTTATTTGTAATTGTTTAAAAATCTCAACTCTTTAAGTTTAATGCATTTAATTAATAATAAAATAATAATGCTAGGTAAAAATATTAATATTAATAGATTAGTAACTGCCCTATCTTAATTGACAAGCTCAATTATAGGTTGAAAATTAAATAGGTTTACAGTTACAAATTACGATTACATGACATTTATAAATATTGAAAACCATTTTACATTGCTTTGAAAATTAATGGGGCGGTGATCCCTCTTTATGTCATCCATACAACATAATATAATAAAAATAGAATTCCTCCCATAATTATATGTTGATTTAGGCAGTTACAAACACACACCGCTTAAGTGTACTTGAGTTGTATTATTGGTTTATAAAAAGTATTTTATATTCATTTTTGTTCAAGCGAAAACTTACTAATTTCTGAATTAGCTCCACCAAGAAATATATACGTATATAGCTCCACCAAAAAAAAAAAATACTAATATACAAAATCAATTAGAATTATTTAGGAAAATATGTGGGAGGAACATCACAAATTATTATATTCTTTTGTAATTAGCGTTACAGTTTGGGGCGGTTCCAAAACCAATTAGCCACATTAGACTTCATAATATAATTGTAATTAGCATTGATCAAATATTTAAAATTAATACATTTATATGCATCCACTTCTATAATTCACTATATAAGTCAATCCAAAATATTCTTTCGTACAAACTGATCAATTTCAAAGCACGACAAAATAAGTTCAGAAATCTTTATACTTGATTATTTTCTTTTTTCTATCACAATCTCTAATGGTCCACTACAGTATGATTAACCGAATTGCCCATAGCTTGCATGACTCCAGTGGTGGTGCGTCGGGTGGCGGAAAAAGTAGGCACTGTAGAGGAAATAGAAACGGGGGATGGAGGTTACTGCCTAGGCCAATATGCAAGGGTTCGTGTGACTCGAGATGTTAACAAACCCTTATTGCGATTTGTCCCACTCAAAGTCTGTGAAGGATCGGACCCGTTGATGATCCTGATACGTTATGAAAAACTTCCTGAGTTTTGTAGCGCATGTGGAAGAGTGGGCCATCCAGTTCGTTTTTGTACTGACGGATCAGTGGACAAAACAATCGTCAAGTTTGACACCTGGCTGAAGGCTAGTCGTACGGTGGACTATCACAGCTCACGAGGGCCCCAGCCGCATAGGACATCGTCAACGGCAGACTCATCAGCATTCTCCGCCGGTAGGGATTTGATTGTGGTGAATAAAGATGCAGAGGTAAACAAGAAAGATAAGGAATCTGAGAGGCCTGAGGAGGTGGTGAGGGCTGTAAATCAAAGGGAAGGGGGTAGAGAACATGATGAAAATTACTGGCACTTACCCGAGGGATCGAGAGGGTGTGCTGCTTGGCGAGGAAGGGGGAGAGGAAGAGGCCGGGAGAATGGGAGAGGGTTGGGGAGGGGAGAAAAAATATCCAGATCGAGTGGAGAACGAGAGGGTAACGGAGAATCTGAAGCTACTGAAACCGAGATGGAAGGAATTCAACTTTTGTCCCAGGTCAGTAAAGGAAGTGAGAGTAAACTGAGGAGCTGGAAAAGACGGGCAAGAAAAGTGGGTGATAGTGAGAGAGCGTTGGAAAGCTTAATGGAAGTGAGGGTGGGGGACAAGAGGGTTGGAGAAGACTTAGTTCTAGAGGAAGAAGAGGCTCGGCCTTTGAAAAAAATAGTAGAAGTTAATAATTCCCTGATTTCAAATGAAGGTGTGAGTGTTAATGATGAAGCGGCGGCGACTGCGGAGCAGTCCCGCCGAGCATCATGAATTGCTTAGTGTGGAATGCACGAGGGTTGGGGAACTCTCATGGGGAACTCTCATGCATTCCGCGAGTTCCATCGGCTTTTAGCTGACGTATCCCCAAATTTAGTCTTTGTGTGTGAGACGAGGGCTACGAACTTCAAGTGTCAGTGGTGGAGGCATGTGTTAGGGTTTGATGGCTTCCTCCTGATCGATGCATCTTGTCAGAAGGGTGGCTTGTTACTATTATGGAAAGAGCTAGTGGAGGTGAATGTTCTGTCTTATTCTCTAGGGCATATTGATAGTTTGGTGATGTATGCAAATGCTCGATGGCTGTTTACAGGATTTTATGGAGATCCTGACCCAACTGCGAGACAGAAGTCTTGGACTTTACTACGACGACTGGCAAGCCTACCTGAGTTGTCAAGTTTACCATGGTTAGTTGGAGGTGATTTTAATGAAATTCTCTCAACATCTGAGAAATTAGGAGGTGTGGAAAGGAGTTTCGGTAGGATTGAAAGCTTCAGGAAGGTACTGGAGGACTGCGGTCTGGAAGATATCTATTGTGTGCAAGGTTTGCCAACGTGAACAAATAAAAAACAAGGCGAAGATGAAATTATGGCTCGACTTGATCGTTATGTGATGAACTCAAGCTGGTTAGATACCTTTGCATCTTCTAAATTCCAAATGCTGGACGAGTATGGTTCGGACCATAGAGCTATCCTCTTGATAATAAAAGTGTCGATTCGATTTAAACCTGGTGGTGGGCGGCGTCGATTTCACTTTGAGCAAAAATGGTTCTTTGATCCTAATTTCGTGCCGGATTTTCTAATGTGGTGGAAAGAGCTAAGAGGCGAGGAACTGAGCAAAATACTTGAATCTTCCAAGGAATTCCTTTCCAAATGGGCGGGAACAAGATTTGATGAGTTAGGGAAACAAATATCCAAACTGCGAAAGGAAAGAGTGTGTCTTTTAAATGATAGAGGCCATAAAGAAGTGAAAAACTAGCTAAGGCATGTGGATGCACGCCTTGCTAAGCTGACAAATCAAGAAGAGGTGCATTGGAGACAGCGAGCGAGAGTTAATTGGTTGGCACACGGGGATCGTAGTACCAAATATTTCTACCACCATGCATCTATGCGCAAAAAGAGAAATTTTATACGGGGATTACAGGATGAGTCTAGGAAAGTCGTCACGAAGGAGATGGAGATCTCTGACGTGGTTCAACGATATTTCTTAGACTTGTTCAATACGGAGAATCCTCCAGCAAATGATATGATGAAGGTGGCGGCGTTCGCGAAGAAATACTAGCCCATGAACTCTCCAGATGTCTTTGCTGAGCCATTTACAGTAAAAGAAGTGAGAACGGCTCTATTTCAGATGCACCCGACGAAAGCACCGGGGCCTGATGGATTCCAGCCAGTGTTTTTTCAGAAATTGTGGAGGGCAATAAATAAGGACCTGACAAGAGAGTGTCTGCATATATTAAATCATGGCGGAGAGGTAAGACAATGGAATCATACATATGTGTCGCTGATCCCAAAGATCAATAATCCTCAGCTAGTGAAGCATTTCCGGCCTATCAGCCTCTGTAACACTTCTTAAAAGTGGTGACAAAAGCAACTGTCAATCGGCTTCGAAGATGGCTGCCCTCTGTTATAGACGACTCACAGAGTGCATTTGTACCAGGGAGATTGATTTCGGACAATATTATAGTAGGATTTGAGTGCATGAATTGGATCCGAAACCAAAAAAATTCAAAAAATACTTTTGTAGCGGCAAAGCTAGACATGAGTAAGGCCTATGATCGTGTTGAGTGGCCATTCCTGCAAGTAATGCTACAAACGTTGGGTGTTAATGAGCAGATCGTGAAGCTGATTATGCGGTGTGTTTCTACGGTGATTTACTCTTTTATTGTGAATGGAAAGGTCTATGGTAATGTGCAGCCTTCGAGAGGAATTCGACAAGGTGACCCCCTATCTCCGTTTCTGTTTGTGATTTGTGCGCAGGGTTTATCCTCAACTTTTTGCGCTTACATAGACCAACAACTATTTGCTGGTATCTGTATTGCAAGAAGAGCTCCTATTATTTCTCATTTATTCTTTGCGGACGATAGTTTGATTTTCTTCAAAGCAACGGGGGATGGTGCTAAAAGAGTAGTGGAGGCTTTAAACCTCTACTCTAGTGCTTCAGGTCAGATGATTAATTATGAGAAATCGGCCCTTACTTTTAATCCTGGGGCCTCATGTGAAGCAATAAAGGCGGTGAAACAAGTGTTTGGAGTTCAAGTGGTTCAGGGCCACTCCGTTTACCTAGGATTACCAACATTTTCCATGACAAGTCGAAAAGTGCAATTTGGTTACTTTACAGAACGAGTAGCAAAGAGACTAGAAGGATGGATGAATAAAACTTTCTCAGCAGGAGGTAAAGAAGTTCTCATAAAGTCGGTAATCCAATCTATTCCGACTTACACTATGGCGTGTTTTAGAATTCCAGTTTCAGTTTGTTTCGACATCGAGCATCTATGTGCTCATTTTTGGTGGGGAGACAAGCAGGGAGAGAAGAGAATGCACTGGGCGACGTGGAATGATCTGTGTAAGCCAAAGAGCAAGGGTGGTTTGGGTTTTCGTGATTTAATTTCTTTCAACCAAGCGATGTTAGCAAAGCAAGTTTGGTGAATGATTCGATATCCAGAGTCGTTGGTAGTGAAATTATTCAAGGCAAAATATTATAAGGATAAAGATATTATGGATGTTGAGAAAGTGGGCAATGCATCGTTGGTTTGGCGATCACTATTATGGGCTCGTGATCTTGTAAGGAAAGGGTTACGTTGGAAAATTGGGGATGGCTATGAGGCTCGGGTTTTTAGTGATCCTTGGATTGATTCCTTGCCTAATGGTACATTAATTCGTCAGTGGAATGATATGGAGGAGGTATGTGTTGCTGAGCTGCTTGACGAGAATTCAAGTTGGGATAAGGAGAAGCTGCAGAGTCTTTTGCTTCCAGTAGAAGTTGATGAGGTGCTAAAAATTGAGCGAAATGAATTTGCTCCAAGGGACGTGCATTACTGGAAATTCGACCCTAAAGGTATGTATTCAGTCAAGTCGGGTTATCTTGTGGCCACAAATTACTTTAGCTCGCCAGATTTTTGTTCGGAGAATGGGGGTGCTAATTGGTGGAAATTTTTATGGAGTTTTGACATTCCGCAAAGAGTTAGAATTTTTGTATGGCGAGCTTTCAAGGATCTCATCCCTACGGAAATGAACCTGAAACTACACCATGTTCCTATTTTCGGTCGTTGCGAAAGGTGTAGGAAAGGGTGGGGAACGATTAGTCATTGTCTAATTTATTGTGAGAAAGTTAAAGAATTATGGAAGCAAAGTCCGTTGTGGAGTGAATTACGAAGATGGGAAGGAGCTGACTTGCACCATATTGGAGAAGCTTTGAGAAAGAAAATTTCGAGGGAGGAGTTTATGCAATAGATAATGTGGTTGTGGCTTATTTGGAAGGGGCTTGGTGATCAGAAACATAAAAGTAGAACTTTCTGTGGCGATAAGCTGTTGGAGAGGGTGGATATATTACTTGAGAATTATCACAAAGCGACGGCCCAGGCGGCGCTCCAAGCGAAGATTTTGCCGGATGAAGGGAGTGTGAAATGGAGGAGTCCAAAGAAGGATCGATACCGGCTGGATGTGGACTACTCAGTCGACGAGCAGCAGAACAAGGACGGAGTTGGAGCTATTCTGCGAGACCACGACAACAGAATCATGTTCGCTATGGCTAAGCCGATCATCAAGTCTCGTTATGTTTTGCATGGTGAACTAAAGGCGATGATGCATGGGATTTGTCAATGTATCGAGGAAGGCTTTGCTCCAATCGAAGTGTTCTCAGATTCTTTACTTGCTGTTCATATCATTGAGGAAGAGAATGAGAATGAGAGTGCACTTTATGACGAGTTATTCGATTTCTTTAGCACAGTAAAGAGCATTAACGTTAAGTCTGTAAAACATGTACGTCGTGAGGCGAACATGGCTGCTTACGAGCTAGCTAGATTAGCTAGAAGTTTAGATTCCATGGCCTTATGGCATGATAGTTGGCCCCCGTGGCTCCTAAGTATTGTTTCTTCAGATTCTGATTAAGTAATGAATTCTTTTACATTCAAAATAAAAATAAAAATTGTAATTAGCATTGATCAAACATTTAAAATTAATACATTTATATGCATCCACTTCTATAATTCACTATATAAGTCAATCCAAAACATTCTTTTGTACAAACTGATCAATTTCAAAGCACGACACAATAAGTTCAGAAATCTTTATACTTGATTATTTTCTTTTTTCTATCACAATCTCTAATGGTCCACTGCAGTATGATTAACCGAATTGAAAGTGTGGGAAATAGCAAGTCACATCTTTTATTATTATCACTATATAATATTAATTTTATAGTATTCAGATTTTTAGCAGGTAATTAACGGGTATAGCCTAACGATTATGTATGTTATTAAATAAATTCAGTATTTGTTAATGTTAAATAGCAAATGATTTCTATGTTCATTCGATTGACTTATTATATAATCAGATTATACATATACATAAATTCCCATTATATTTTAGAAATAGTTATATACATTATAAAACATGATTTATGGTTGTACAATAAATTTCTTCCTATTTTTTATTTTCTTGTGCCTATATATTTCGAATTTATACTTAAAATTTAACTTTTAATGTTTTTTTAATCCTTCATACTACTCCATTCATTTCAGATTAGTATGATTTACTTTTAATCATATGTGAGGTATATAATACTCAAATACCATACTAACTCGACACTATGGAGTATATATTAATAATATCTACCTTACAATATTCAAGTTTATAATGGATATTTTTTGAGAGAATTATGTAGGTTAGACGTGAACAACCAAATATAATGTCTTTATATATTTATAAATTTAAATGAATTCAGGTAATTAGTGAGTATTACGATACGGGTTTGGGATGTGTACGCGTCATAAATCATATGAGTTAACAATATTAGTGAAATTAAATTAAACCAGTGGTCACATTAATCCACATGTTTTTGTGATTTGTTTTTTTTTTCATTAAATAAAATCTTTAAAAAAGGAGTCTACATTTATTTTAGAATATGTCATCAATTGGAACCCAAATAACACCAAAAACATAATTTTCTCTGAATATTCCATTTCCATTTTCTGAAGTTGTAAAATATTTTTTTAATTATATATGAGAAAGATACAACATACGAGTATATAAATAAATGTGTTCATGTTATTAATGAGTAATTCTATACGGGTTTATGTCATAAACGAGTAATTTAGGATATGAACACATACATGCATATAAATTTTAAATGATGTTTTTAATTGTATAATTTTAATAATTTATTTATTAATCTTTTGTTTTTATATTGTGTAATACTAATGTTTATATTGTAGATATTCGACTTTTTAACAGGTATTGGGTTTGAGACGAGAATAAATTGTGAAATCATTTTAATTTTTACCGGCTTTAGAGCGAGTACATGTATATACATTTTAAAAGGGTTATGTAAATTGTATAATTTTCAAATTTATATTTTCAATTACCTTGAAATTTTAATTTTTTGTTATTAATGGATTAATAATGATTGTTTTATAATATTCAAATTTATATACAAGAACAAGTTGTAACAGATACAAGTATATAAAAAAATTAAATTCGAGTAATTAACAAGTTTATTATACGAGTTTGGACCATGAATGAGTTTTTTAAGACGAGAACGATTTATACAAATTACAGGTTGCTATACCTGAGTTTTTATTGAGAATATTAACTTTGTAATTGTTTAGATATTTTACAAATTTAAATGAGTTTGTGTACTAGCGTGTCATTTATATGAAGCATATGCAAAGCGGATGAAGAAGTTGATCAATGATGATGTATTTTCAGTTGAATATCTAAACAAGATCAAGTATTCAGGACAACATCAGATTGAAGGAGGGATGCATCATCATGCTTATTAGTATTATTGATCCGCCGAATGAGCTTTGCAATGACATGAGGATGAATAGTAACTTTACTCGGGGACCGCGTAATTGAAGTCAAATTAATTTAAGGAAATAATGCGAACAAAAAGTTTTCAATCACAACAATGATCATGAGCCATCGGATTTTACTAAATTTCCAATTCGATTTCAAAGGATGCAGTTTCCCGTTACTTTTGTTTTTCTATGACCATAGACAAGAGTCAAGTGTAAATCTCTTTCCAACATAGAATTGTATCTGTCGAAATCTGTGTTTGGTCATGGTCACTTGTACGTTGATATCTAACGATCACTAGCAAAAATGTTCTAAAAAAGCCAAATTAATTTAAGGAATTAATGTGAATAGAAAGTTTCAATCGCAACAATGATCATGAGCCCTCAAATTTTACTAGATTTCCAATTTGATTTGATGTGGCAATTTCCAGTGACTGTGTGTTTTGCTATGACCGTGACAAGAGTCAGTGTCAATGTCTTTCTTCCAACGTGGGGTTGTACATGTTGAAACCTGTGTTTAGTTATGGTCAGTTTGCACTCTCACAAGTCACTAGCAAAAAGTTTTGATCTGTTGCGATAGAGTAACACGCATAACACAACAACATGGTTTATGATGAAATTTTGGAGAAATTATGAGATATTTAATATAATACCTCGGAAAAATTCTTCTGTCTTAAAAATTTAAAGTTAATATTAATTATTGCTTTGCACGCCTAAGCTCCTGATTTTCAATTCTAAGACCAACGGTGAAATCCGTTTTTAAAAATTAATTCCGAAAATCAGCGAAACGAATACTGTATTAGGGTTTTCGCGGACGAAAACTTTTTAGTTCGAGAACTCAGATCGGGAAACCGTCTGATTTTTACATTCACGAAATTGTGATACGAGTTCGCCCGAGAAAGTTCGTTTTTATTATTTTTCCAGACGAATTTTGGACTGTGAGGTCCCGACTTTTTATCGGATTTTGGAAAACGAATCGTCCTTTCCGAATAAGTAAAATATTCCGGAACTAATGGTTGAATTAGTTTTCGCTGGAAATGTGACCGACTAAGAATTTATTTCTCAATTTTTATTACATCGTATTAGGCCCGTAAACGGGATATTTTCGATTAAAATCCTATCCAACCGCCACCTAGGGGTGTGACTCACCCTTCTTGGATAGTTCTTCTACTTAGTCATCAAAAGCACCTCATCATCTCCCCCTCTCTCCTCCAATACAGCCAGCAGTCCTCTCTCTCTCTCAATTCTCTCTTTCTTCTTCATTTCTCCATGGAAAAGCTGCAAGTTCTTCAAGGTTCTTCATCCTAAATCATTCATCATCCATCAAAGTTCAAATCCAATCACATATTCATCAAGGTAATCACCTCCTCTATCATTCTATCCATTTAGAATTTTCATTCCTCTAATTTTATTATGACCAAAAATTTGAGGATAAAGTAGGATGTTGTTCTTCGATTAATTCATGTAATTAGATGGATAGAAATTGATTTCTATGGATGAATTGAAGAGAAAAGCAAGAACCCCCATGTTTAGGGTTTGACCGAAAATTAGGGGTTTTAATAGTAGGATGTTTAAAGCTTAATTAATTGGATGATTAAGCTTAGGATTGATTTAATTGATGATTAATGCAAAGAAGAAATCGATTCCCCTAAAATTAATGTAGAAATCGAAATAGGGGTTAGGGTTTGAGATTGGGAATTCAATATATGATGGTGGAAGTGTTAGATGATGCCATAGCTTGGTAATTAATCAATTGGTGTTTAATTGTGAAGATTTAAATCGATAATTGACGAAATAGATCAAGTATGTGAAGATTTGGAGTTTTAAGTAAGTAGTAGTTGATGAAATTGGTGATGACATACATTAATATAGTAGTGAATGAGGTTATTAAGTTGTGAATTATGATTTTAAAGTTGAGGATTGATATAGAAATAAATTGGTTTTGGTTTAGTACATGGTTGGTTATAAGACGAGTTTTTAAACGTCGGGTTGTTAGTCGAGAAATGAAAAGGAGTTCATCACGTTTGTTTATACGTATTGACTGCCTTAAGTTGTAAAATTCGTGAAAATAAAAGTGGTAAAGCATTAGTCGAACCTAGGAAGCCGTGCGTCGAGTTACGAGCATTAGGGTTAATCTCGGGCAGTTCTGCGACCTTTTACGGAAACTGTCATAACTCCTAGCTCGCTTAACGAAATCGAGATCCATAAATTGGAGAGTAAACTAGACATCCGTGGCTTTCTTTTGGTACAGCGCACGTCCCCTTTTTCGAAATCCCCTGTTCTAGGTGAACTTACTGATCTGTACAGTAATGTTAAGAATCTAGTTTCCTAAGTTGAATTCTTCTCAACTTGATTTCTTTTGATCTTCTAAGTCGTTATAAGCTATTGACTATCATTAATGACTGACCTCAGTGTCGAGTAAGAACCCGAGTGAGTTTTAAACGAGAAGTGTTTGAGTCTCGTTCTAGATTAACTAAAAGAATCTAGTTAAGCGTGCAAATGCCTAAAGCTTAAGAACTTAAAAGATTAATTCGATTTCAGTTTCGATTTCCATTTTCTTCTATCGACTCGACAACTTATCGTTGTTTTATTATTTGCATTCCAAAGAGGAGAACGAGAATAGAAGACAGTACGGAAGATGGAAGTACGAGTAATAGTTCTGTAAACGAACGAGATGGGCTTTCTAAAACCAAAATCTCCGTTGAATGCCATTACTTATGAAGTAATATTATGTGGGCTTTTCGAAAGTGTATCAATTACTGCCTTATTTATATGCGAGCATTGCTCGAAAGTGGTTACGTATTGCTTTAATAAGTGAGTATTAAAGATCTATCAGTGCTTAAATGATTTGTTTATGTGAATTCTCTTTTGTCTCTCTGCGTTAGCCCTCAGGTGCTAACCAGAGTATTGGATTCTGAGATAGCCCTCAGGCTGCTATCCAGATAATTTCAACTAAACGATCAGATTCCGAGATAGCCCACATGTGCTATCCAGAGGGACAGTTTCTGAGTTAGCCCTCAGGTGCTTTCCAGACGATCGGATGTGAGTTTAAAACCCACAGTGTGTCATTCAGAAATTAAATGTATATAGATCAGTAAAAGTTTTATATAAGTGTTTTATGAAATGATGCATAATTAAGTCAATACTCTTGTGAGTTGTTTTCGGCAACGTGCCCACTAAGTACTTTTGTACTTAGCCCTGCATGTTTATTTTTGAATGTGCAGGTTGAGTGACAAAGGCGGAGGAGGTTGAGTAAAGGTCGTCTTAAAGAAGTAATGTTGATTGAGCCTCGATTTCACATTCGATATGTGTTATCATTTTTTCTACGTTTTCCGCTGCCAATTCTGTAAACTAGTTTCAGTTAAAGTATAACTTAGAACTAAGTTTCATTCCTTGAACTTAGTCTCTTCTAAGAACAGCTATGTTGAGTAATCCTTCGTGATCGACTCTTTCTTTCATTAAATAAAGTCGGTTCTTCTATTATTGTAAATCCTTTCAGTTTAAGTTGTTATCACTTTAAACCTAGCTTTCACTGATCAAACTTTGTCGAGCGATCTTCCGAGATCGACTCCCTTTTTATTCAATGAAGTCAAATTCATAGTAGATTATGTTACAAATATCGTTTATTCAGTAGTTTTCCCTTTCTTTCCCGTTTCTTTATTCCAATCCCTAGTCGCACCCCGGCTTTGCCGTCCTTCGGGAAGTCGGGCTGTGACATTTAAAAAACAGAATATTGTGTCATATAGTCAAAATGAGCATTAAATACAATATTTGGCTCACCCCCATCACAATTATAAATTCTGGCCACTATTTTTAATTTGGAACAAAAATATCCTTGATGACGGACGCGCGGGTCGTGGGTCAGGACGCTGGCGGGTCGGGTCTGATTACCAAGATTGTGGTACAACTGGTCCATTTGATACAAATTTAGTCTTATTAGTCCCAAATGTCTCATATTTAGTTCCTTTTTTTGCTTTTGTTTTCAATTTTTTGGAATTAATAAATCTTCAATTAAGGTTTAGTATATAGGGTTTAGTAATCCTCAATTAGGATTTATTTCAATCCAGTTAGGGTTAATTAGTCCTCAATTAGGGTTTATTAATTCCAATTAGAGTTGTGGTACATTTGGTATAATTTTAATCTTATTAATTAGTGTCAATTGTTCCAAAATTTGATACAATTTGGACGAAAGGTCTAAATAGTTTCAATTTTGCTGAATTATGGTTGTGGTACAATTAGAACAAACAAAATCCATTTGTACCAATAGTACCAAATCGCGAAGAGCAAACTAGAAAACAGATAGTGGAAATTACTCAACGACGGCGAGGCTTCACTACCACCACCAACAGAGTCGTAATATCAAAGTGACATCACTTATGGCGTCAGAAATTAAAAAAAGAAATAACGAATGACAGCGCCGGTAAAGGGAATAACAACCCGACAATGTAAGCCCCTAGAAATTGAACCACGGACTGATTTTTCCCAAAATCCAAGCGATTTGGACAACATTTGGGATTAAATTGATCATAATTAACTTTATTGGTGATGAACGAAACAAGATAACGATTAAATCACTAAAAATGGAGCATCGATTGATTGAAGATGAAAGTTTTTTTGCTGGTGCAACTTGGCACGAACGACTATCATTCGTTCCTAATGTACCACATGTACCAAACCGAACTAAACCCGCCCGCGCCTTGACCCACGACCCAACCAATTTTATTATGGGTAAATCCATCCCAAATTTAAAATAGTGCCAGAATTTATAATTATGAAGAGGGTGACCACATATTGTATTAATGCCTATAATGACTTTTTCATAAGTTGTCTATTTAAAATATTAATTATTTTAAAAATCGATTTTTTTATGCATGCGTTTACTTTGATTTCATTTGGTTTCCTTGCAGCTAAAAGAAGTTGGTGAGCGTTTAAATACACCCCATCTTTTCACTTGAATTCTTTTCATTTATATGTAATTTAATAATTCTCTTAGTGGTTTGTGATTGTACTATGTTTTTTATTTAATTATATTTTTAATATAAAATGTCATAATGTTAAGGGATGTTGAGAAATTTATTAGTATAAGTTTTGATGAATTCCAAAACCGACTGATCCCAACCGAGTAGATGTTGCCAGAACCTAATGTTAATTTAGGCTCGCTGTTTGAGCAAAGTTAAGATTTTATCTTTACAGGTCTCCAGCTGAAGAAGGCAACAAGGCGTCACTCAAACAGAACATCAGTTGTGAAGAAGGACAACTGAGAGTTCATATGATCAGATGGAAACAAGGGGAAGTCTTCAGAACATCAGTTGTGAAGGAAACCAACTGAGCGTTCATCAGATGAGAAACAGTTGAAAGGAAGAGAACATCAGATGAAAAGGAAAGTCATCTGAGGGTTCAAACCCAACTGAGTAAATACAAGGAAGACAACTGAGTGTTCAGTTTCAGAACCTCAGTTGTAGAACTCGAACAAGAAGATCAACTGCTTGAAGTTCAAAGTCAACTGAGAGTTCAACAGTTCAGAACATCAGCTGAAGACCACTTAGATGAAGATCAAGACTTTCAACCGACTAACTGAGGTTGACTGTCAGAAAGGTTTGAAGTTGAATTTCAAAAGGAAGTCACATGAGGGTTTGACCGTTCAGTCATTACCCCATCTGGCCCAACACAAGGCTGTCTCAGATGGAAAGCAGAAGAGCACAGATGCCATATCGGGAAAGTCTGCAGAGATGAGAGACAAGCCATCGCTATCAAAGAACAGAGATCAACAGCTCCTCCAACGGTTAGTTGATTCTCTCCGCCTATAAATAGAGGCTTCCATTCATTGGAGATGAGTTCAGAGAAGACACAAGAGAAGACACTCGAGACGAGACAGAGCGAAAGAAAGAACTATATTCCTTACTCGAGCTGAATTAGATTTAGCCTCTAAGAACATCACTTGTTGAGAGTTCTAGAGCATTAGATTGTGTCTGAGTGTCTTTGGATCTAACCTTGAGAACATCACTTTGTGAGAGTTCGTAGAGTGTTAGATCCCAGCTCACTTCTAGTTCGAGCTGTTAGTTGGATCCTTATCTTTTATACCTGAAAAGGTTTTAGGACCCTACTCTTCCTGTAATTGAGTAGTTAGGTTGTCAAGTACCCGCAAACTTGACATAGGTTGTTAAGTACCCGCAAACTTAACTGTAAAGGTTGATAAGTACCCGTAAACTTATTGCAACGGTTGCACAGCCTGGGTAAGGTGTGTGGTTTGTCCAGAAGAACTTGGACAGAGTTGTGTGGACTCACAACTCCCCGTGGACGTAGGAGGGTTATCTCCGAACCACGTTAAATCCTGTGTGTCTGTGTTTATTTTATTCAGTTATTTATTGCATTATCAACTGACCAAACTAACCGGCATACAAATCTGCATCTTTGCATATTCAACTGTTTTGGTCGTTGACCAACCCTGCACTAAAAGCGTGAGTTGATTTTTAACGAGTTTATTTTTCCACCACATTCCGCACAGCCGCACTCTTCCAGCTGAGGTTGCTTACTCAGCTGTGAGATCCCAACTGAGTCCTCTTTTACTCAGTTGAAGTGATTTTTCAGGTTTAAGTTTTTAAATCCTAACTGGTGTATTCCCCCCCATACACCAATAACTCGTTTCGGGACCATCAAGTGGTATCAGAGCAGTGGTTCAAAAGACTGCTGACTCTGTTTCACAAGGTGTGAATTCGAGGAATTTTATTCAGTGGTCAACTGAACAGATCTCTTTATCACGATAGTGCATATCTGCTTGCACCCTTCTTTTGTTGTTGTGTGCAGATGGATGTCAAAGACGATGAGGTACAATCGAATCCTGCTATTTTGAATTCTGCAATTATTTCTAACATGCAGGAAACCCTAGATGAAGAGTTGGAACTCTCATGGGAAGACTTCTTAGCACTCAATGAGGAAGTGCAACAGCAGTCGGTTGAGTTTAAGAGTCTTCAAGTACAATTCGCCAAGCTTGAGGAATCCTTAACCGACAAGGACGATCTGATCAAGAGCCAAAAGGAAGAGATTGTCAATCTCAATAATCAGCTGAATGCTGCCAGCCAACCTAAGGCTTCAACTGATGAGGAGTTACAGAAACAGATCAAGAAACAGGAAGATCAGTTGAACAAGCAAGAGGCGCAGATCGGCCAGCTGGTGAAAAAGTCAGACGAACAGTCCGAGTATATAGCTGTTCTTCTCAAAGAATTGCAAACTGAGAAGGACAACCTGATCAAGCTATATCAGTCATCCAAGATCATAGAGAATTTAATCAGTTACAGCCGACAGACGGGTGACTTGTCAGGACTCGGTTACGATGTGGTTAAAGATAGTGGAATTCCTCCAGCAACCTTCATCAAAGCTGTTGAGGTCAAGGTTGTTGAGCCTAACACAGTTGAATCTGAATCTCCCCAAAGTAATGCAACTTCCACTTCTCAGCAAGCTCAACCGACCAAGGGAACTCCAACTAAGAAGGGAAAAGAAGTAGTGGATGAACAGAACATTCCATCGGTTGGGACATCAACCGAGGGGGAATGTTCCAAGTCACAGAAGAGGAACCAGAGGCATCGGAGATACAACCGAAACAAAAATTAGAACCGACCTCTGAACCGTCCACAGAACCGACCACAGAAAGAATGGAACCGACCGCAGAGCCAACAAGGACTCAACCATCTGAATCAACAGCGGTTCCATCATTAGTTCAACCAGAGGTTCCAACCGAGTCAACCAATGAGGAACAGTTCGAACAGCTGGAGATATTCATGCCCCAAGTTGAATCAACACCCGAGCATGACCAGTTGTCGTCGTCAGTCAGAAAGATGGAATCAGTATCAGCTACGAAGATTCCAACATGGCGTCTGATCATTTAGACAAATCAGACAGGATAAAAATCGCCATCAAAACAGGGGGAAAGCCTCACCTCCTAAAGCCCAACATGGGAGAAATCCAACTCCTCCCAAGAAACAGAGCATTATTTCTAACAACAAGCCTAAGGATAACCGAGGTGTTGTTATAATTGATGAAAATGGGCAAATCATTTGGAATGACAAGGCTATTCGAGTGTACAGGGAAAAGCGACGCACAGTTCCAGGGGGAACTGGTTCTAACCCTCCAGGACCCAACTGAAATTGGGGACCTAAGCGAGTTTCTCTTTGCAGATACAAGAGAAACAGCTAAGGAAGAAGAAGGCGTCAGCTTCATTATGGGTGATGGACAGTGGATGCTCGAAACACATGACAAATCTGAAGGGTTTGCTTGGAAGTTTCGTGGAGAAAGAAGGTCCATCAGTTACTTTTGGTGATAACTCGAAAGGTTATACCAGAGGTTACGGGTTGCAGAGTTAAAGATGTCGGATCAAAGCAGGTGATATTGTTGGGAAATTGATCTCCAACAGGGAATGTTTACTACGCTGATTGGAACAGCAGCCTCCCCGACACTTGCCTGTTATCAAAGAGCAGTTCGGATGTGAGCTGGCTGTGGCAAAAAAGGCTCAACCATCTGAACTTCAAGACGATGAACCGACTCGCCAGACAAGAACATGCAAGAGGCATACCTAACCGAGTGTTTTCAACAACACACATCTGCAGTGCATGCCAGTTGGGAAAGCTCGCTAGATCCTCCTTCCAGTTGAAGTCAACTCCTTCAACTGACCGAGTGTTACAGCTAATCCATATGGATCTCTTCGGGCCAGTTACACCAAAGAGCATAAACGGCAACGAATATACACTGGTTGTAACTGATGTTTACTCGAGGTACACGTGGACCATCTTCATGCGCCACAAAAGTGAAACCCGAGATGAGCTACCCAAGTTGATGGATCAGATATCGAACCAACAAGAGATAAAAAGTATTTCCATCCGATCAGATCATGGAACTGAGTTTCTAGATCACAGTTGAGAAGAAAGACGTTTCCATGGAGAAGATCCCAACTGAGATTCAGAGAGCTGACATCTTCACCAAACCTCTTCCTGAAGCCCGGTTCAAGATGCTGTGTGATCTTCTAGGACTCTTGGATCCGAGCTGAAGACTCATCCGAGCTGAAGAGTCATCCGAGCTGATGAAGAGTCATCCGAGCAGATGAAAATCCATCCGAGCTGAAGAGTCAGATATCCATCTGAGGGGGAAGCTCAGATGGAGGGGGAAGCTCAGCTGAAGGGGGAATCTCAGATACTGATTGCCAACTGAAGACGTCAAACGTCAGCTGAACAGACGAACTCGAGTCAGCTGATGGTATGCTGCAACAATGGATCAGACGTCAGCTGAACAGACGAACTCGAGTCAGCTGATGGTATGCGGCAACTGAGGAACTCGACTAATGAACACAGCTGATTCAGACATCAGCTGGCAGGTATCATTTATGACTGAAGGTGTTATGTTCTTAAATGAGAATGTTGAAATAAATTCAAACATTCCTGAGCTAGTCAGTTACATTAAAAATAGCCATCATGTCACATTAAATGTAAAGTACGGCTGAGCATCTATAGCCTACTTTATAGTGCGACTGGGCTGACATGAAACTGTACATCTTCTCACGCGCTGGTTGGAACTCGGATCAAAACGTCAAGTCAAAGATAGTCAACAGTCACGTAATCCTAGCCGTTGATGGATTCGCGCCATTTAACCCCAGCCGTTGATCTCATCCGAGTCAAAGACCTATATAAGGCGAAAAATCAGGAAGATATCTCCTACTTTCCTTATTCGTGCTTATCAATTATAACTATTCATCGTCTTCCAGTTTTTCTGCCTAACCCGTTTCTGCAAATAGATTCCTTTCTTCTCCTATATATATATTACCTTTGCAGTGATTTAATGGCACCCAAAAGCAAGAGAATGGCATCATCCGGACCTTCCCTCGTGCCTACCACGTATGAAGAGTCATTCGTTATGTTAGTATCGAAGATTCACTTCTAGCAGATCCTCTCCGACGAGGATCTAGAGTCGCCGGTCCTAGCCCCTCTCGCCAACACTCTCCGTGAGAACGGACTTCTGGAATGGGCCAAGCTCTGCCCCTCCCACTTGCTCAGGCGCCAAGTCGGAGAATTCTACGTCAATCTCGTTCGCCCCCTTGACATTTCAGAGGGAGTTTCCTCGGTGGTGTCATGCCGACAAAGAGATGTTCCAGAAAGGACGATACGTCATGTCTCCTTCTCCATCGACGTGTCCGATGTCCTCCGGTACATCATACCAATCAACCACACCGCCACCGAGTTCCTGGAGAATATTACCGACGAACAAGCTGATGAATTTCTTCAGGATGCTCTCATCGAGCCAGAGCGGTTGAGGAGCAACATGCAAAGGACTAAGCTGAAGTCGGAACACCGCCTGCTGTTCGAGCCGTGTCGAAGGTCGTGTTCGGATACAGTGGCGCGTTCGGTGACATCAGCCGACCCAAGCTGAAGCAGCTGGTGCCCTTGGAGCACCAACACCAAATCAACTGGTTCCAATATTTTCTGAACCAGTTGATGGTGGAAAAGTCGAAGATCTCTGAGACTACAACCGAGTCTGGAGAGAAGCTGCTGAGTGTGAAGGGCACGCTCAATTTCGGCTGCAAAATCTCCGCCCTCATCCTCCTCGCAACAAAGGACCGCAACATGGTCTGGGCTGACTGCGAGGAGACGCCACTGAAGAAGCTGTTGCTGTTCCCGACGGCCAAGAAAGCACAGGAGGTGCTGAGGAGTGTCTACACTCCTAAGGATAAAAGGGAGTCGGGAAAGCCAGCTGAGTCAGCAGCTGAGGGGGAACAAGCTGCTGCTCGCCCCACAAAATCCAAAGCCTCACGTCGCCGAACTGACGCTGAGAAAGAGTCGACTGACGAACCTGCCCAGAAAAAGTTAAGGGTAAGGTTCAAGAAGGCAATCAAGAAGGCAGCTGAGGTGCCAGCTGATGAGCCAACTGATGTTCCAGCTGATGAGTCAGCTGATGAGCCAGTTGAGGTTCCAGCTAAGGAGCCAGCTGAGGAACAAGCTCCAGACAGGGAGGGAGCGCAGGTCGAGTCCACACCTGCTGAGGAACGCTCCGAATCTAGCCGCTCAGCTGAGGCCGCATCGCTCGAGATTGTCCCTCGAGCCCCCGGAGCTGATGAGGCTGAGGGCATGGAGACGTCGGTTGCATCCTCCTCATCTGAGGACCTCGAAGATGTTACCACCTCCCCCACAGCTGGAGTGAATGTTGTACTGCCCCCAGAGCCTCTTGCTCTCTCTACCCAAATCGAGCTAGAAATTCCGAGCTCTCAGCTCGATGCCAACATCGTGACCGCTCCTTCGGCCGATGTTGAGGAAACCATTCCACCCTCTTCCCCAACTGAATCCCAAATTCCGAGCTCTCACCTCGATGCCGATGTTGTGACCGAATCTTTGGCCAACATCGATGAACCTCTAGAACCCGAACCATACAATCTCACCCCCTCCCCGATCAACGAAGCGGAGGACCTGCAGGCTGTTGCTGACGAGCACGAAGGCAGGGTGGCCTACTGCTTTCAAAAGCTGTTGGGTCTGTTCCCTGCGGCTCGCGACATGCCCATCTTCGCCACACTGGGAACCGAGCTACTGTACCAGTTCCACCTGATCTTTAGCCAGTGGTATGTCAAGGAGGACACGATCAGGGTACTGAGCTGGGACAGGCTGAAATCTGATGAGTCCCGCATCCGAGCCTACTTCAACTATTCCAACTTGGAGGTGGCATACAACAACCGGATCGCGCTGCTCACTAGACGGATGGACCAGAGTCTAGCTGAAGGGAAGGACACAAGGGAGGCAGCTGGAAAGGAGTGTGTCGACTTCCTTGACAGCATGTTGGTGAAATCAGCTGACTTCCTTGAAGATGTCGATGCAGCAGCTGCCGCCGCAAAGGAAGAAGAGGAAAACCTGAAGCTGTACCTGGCAAACCGTCAAGCCATGGTCACAGCTGAGCCTCTAGCTCAGTCTGCTCAAGCCTTTCCAGCTGCTCAGCTCGCTCCTTCAACAGAACAAATCTGCGAGCTAGTGGTTGAGAGGGTCAACCAGTTGAGGACCGAGCTGCTCGCCAACCTCCAGCACCAACAAGATGACCAGCTGAGGGAGTTGGCAGCTCAAGAAGTGAAGTACCAACAACTGGTGGAGGAGAATGCCGAGCTGAAAATGAAGCTGAATGATCTCTCCTCCTCCACCAGTCAGGACGTGTCGGAGCTGAAATCCACTCTGTTGGGCTTGAAGTCGGAAGTGAATGTCTTCAAGTCCTTGGCTGACTCAAATCTGGCCAAGTCCCAACAGACGCAGGATGCTGAATGGGAGTCCCGGTTCGAGTCGCGTTGGGCTGAGTTCGTTGCCTTTCAGACAGAGGTCAACGACAACCTCTCTGTCTTGAAGAAGGCAGAACAAGAGCGCCAGGACTCCGAACTAGCAAAGAAGATCGAGCTGGAGTGTGCGGTCGATGAACTCTTCAACCGTGTTCAATCCACCGAGGCCAAACTCAACTCTCTGGACGGTTCAATAGCAAGCCTTGTTGCTGATGCCAAAAAGGGGGAAGAGAAGGAGACGGAGGGTGAAGCACAGGAAGAAGAAGAGACCCAAGAAGAAGGAGTGCCAGCTGCTCAACCATCCAAATCTCAGCTGAGGAGGAGGAAGTCTGCTGCTGCCAAGTCAACCGATGTCGGTGGAGCCGAAATGTCAAAGGACTTGGAGCAGGCAAAGAAGATTGGAGTTTCCTACAGCTCCATAGCCGAGATCGCAGCCGAGCTGGATTCTGAACTCGACGGGATAACAACCGAAGAGTGCATTGCAGCGGCTAAGGCTATGGATGTAGAGGAGAAGGACTACATGAACCCGAGCTGGATCAGAAAGTTTACCGCCAGCCAGGCGAGGAGGGTGAACCAGTTCGAGGATGAGCTGAAGAAGGTTTCTCAGAACCTGGACCGCAACGTTGCCTCCCGCAGCCGACGCCGTATCAATAAAATCCAATCAAAGGCGGAAGCTCGGTTGAAGCAACAAAGGTTGCCTCTAAAGTCCAAGGTTGAGAGTCGGTTCAGGCATACCGACAAGTGGATGCCGACCGAGTGGAATGAGGAGTGGGAGCTGTTCAAGCAGGAGTTCGTGAACGACTTCTATTACAGGAAGGTTTACGCAACTGACGACCCAAGGAGAGCGTTCAAGGAGGCGCTGACTGAGTTGCACTCAGGTGACCCGGGCATATTCAGTCAATTCAGGAGGGCCATGATTGACGCCAACCTGGACTTGAATACTGTTCCAGTTCCCAAGAGGGTTACTTATCGGCCACCTCTTCTCCCGGATTCCAGCAACCCGAACCGCACGAAGATTGCATCTGAGGCGAGGCAGGTCTGCAAGGAGCATGGAGTGGACATCTCCAAGGAGTCACCTGCTAAGAGGGAAATTTTTGTAAGGATTTTTGGCAAGTATGGGCTACAATACTAGCTCAGTTAGTTTTCTAGCAACTGTTGTAATTTTCGGTTTTTGAGCCTATCTTTTGTAACAATCAGTTGTAATGAAAACTATTCAGTTATAAGATTCACCTTGATGAACAATCCCTCATTGTCCAAGCTCTGAATCACAAAGTCTTTTAAATACCATGTTATAACTGTGCTAACCCTTTGATGTTTTATCTTATAGACTGTCTAGAATTTCAGCTGAGATTTTAGATAAGTTAGTAAGGTTTAGATCAGTAGTGGTTTCAAGTTGTAAGTGGTTTTGGCATCATCAAAAAGGGGGAAATTGTTGGGAAATTTATTAGTATAAGTTTTGATGAATTCCAAAACCGACTGACCCCAACCGAGTAGATGTTGCCAGAACCTAATGTTAATTTAGGCTCGCTGTTTGAGCAAAGTTAAGATTTTATCTTTACAGGTCTCCAGCTGAAGAAGGCAACAAGGCGTCACTCAAATAGAACATCAGTTGTGAAGAAGGACAACTGAGAGTTCATATGATCAGATGGAAACAAGGGGAAGTCTTCAGAACATCAGTTGTGAAGGAAACCAACTGAGCGTTCATCAGATGAGAAACAGTTGAAAGGAAGAGAACATCAGATGAAAAGGAAAGTCATCTGAGGGTTCAAACCCAACTGAGTAAATACAAGGAAGACAACTGAGTGTTCAGTTTCAGAACCTCAGTTGTAGAACTCGAACAAGAAGATCAACTGCTTGAAGTTCAAAGTCAGCTGAGAGTTCAACAGTTCAGAACATCAGCTGAAGACCACTCAGATGAAGATCAAGACTTTCAACCGACTAACCGAGGTTGACTGTCAGAAAGGTTTGAAGTTGAATTTCAAAAGGAAGTCACATGAGGGTTTGACCGTTCAGTCACTAACCCATCTGGCCCAACACAAGGCTGTCTCAGATGGAAAGCAGAAGAGCACAGATGCCATATCGGGAAAGTCTGCAGAGATGAGAGACAAGCCATCGCTATCAAAGAACAGAGATCAACAGCTCCTCCAACGGTTAGTTGATTCTCTCCGCCTATAAATAGAGGCTTTCATTCATTGGAGATGAGTGCAGAGAAGACACAAGAGAAGACACTCGAGACGAGACAGAGCGAAAGAAAGAACTATATTCCTTACTCGAGCTGAATTAGATTTAGCCTCTAAGAACATCACTTGTTGAGAGTTCTAGAGCATTAGATTGTGTCTGAGTGTCTTTGGATCTAACCTTGAGAACATCACTTTGTGAGAGTTCGTAGAGTGTTAGATCCCAGCTCACTTCTAGTTCGAGCTGTTAGTTGGATCCTTATCTTTTATACCTGAAAAGGTTTTAGGACCCTACTCTTCCTGTAATTGAGAAGTTAGGTTGTCAAGTACCCGCAAACTTGACATAGGTTGTTAAGTACCCGCAAACTTAACTGTAAAGGTTGATAAGTACCCGTAAACTTATTGCAACGGTTGCACAGCCCGGGTAAGCTGTGTGGTTTGTCCAGAAGAACTTGGACAGAGTTGTGTGGACTCACAACTCCCCGTGGACATAGGAGGGTTATCTCCGAACCACGTTAAATCCTGTGTGTCTGTGTTTATTTTATTCAGTTATTTATTGCATTATCAACTGACCAAACTAACCGGCATACAAATCTGCATCTTTGCATATTCAACTGTTTTGGTCGTTGACCGACCCTGCACTAAAAGCGTGAGTTGATTTTTAACGAGTTTATTTTTCCACCACATTCCGCACAGCCGCACTCTTCCAGCTGAGGTTGCTTACTAAGCTGTGAGATCCCAACTGAGTCCTCTTTTACTCAGTTGAAGTGATTTTTCAGGTTTAAGTTTTTAAATCCTAACTGGTGTATTCCCCCCCCCCCCATACACCAGTAACTCGTTTCGGGACCATCAAGGGATCTCGTCAAGTTTCGACGAGTTACACACTAGTTACTATTAAAGTGCTTTTATGTGCAAGCGCACATTTCTTTTTGCTAGTTTTGATAACTGGATCGACCCTTGATAGCTCAGAAAGAACCTTGACTGCATTTATGATCTCTACCACAATCTCGTCACTCCCCGTAAGATGGACGTGGTGTAGATTGATCATGCCCATCTTGGAGAGCAGAACTCGAAATCGAAATCGAGGACTGGGAGAGAGTTAGTGAAGAAATATCTCAAGATGTCACTAATAAAGTGACAGTCCCATCTCCAGATGCTTAGTTCAAGGGGCGTAGCCAGAAAATTTCATTGGCGGGGGCTCCAGTGTTTTACTTCTTTCTTTGTCTCTAGATATTCGAAGAGGATGTTTTCACTTTTTCGACAAATTATTTTAGCGATTCGAGCTTTTAACATAACGTTAAACTTATTTTTCATTTCAAAATTTTGAAATGATTTATTTTATTACAAGAAATATATTTTAAGCTGATTTAAAAAATACGAATTGAATTCAATTAATAATAGTAATTGATTTTGTAATGTGTAATTATATATGATCAGGGATAGAACATGAAACTTAAATACTAAAACTCTATGCTATCGTGTAAATTAACTAATGTAGTAAAAATATAATTATACCAAGAAATCTAAAGTTTTTGTAAAAAAATAATAGACTAATGGTGTGATTCAATTAAAAATTTAGACTAATTAAAGGAAAGTTGGCCTTATAATTTATTAATTTGCTATGTGATATTGACTTTCAAAATTTCATCTGCTTTACCTAGACTTAGGGCCCCACAACTACTTTTAATCAATACTTCTTTTCCTTATCTCTCTTCTTTAGGCATTATCGTCTTCCCCAATTCTTCTGCACTACAACAAAAAATGATTTTTTGGACACCAAAAAGTGCCCCGATATGTGCTTTATTGGGGCATTTTTAATTATCAGGGCACGTATTACATGTGCCTCCAAGTATCGTGTTCCAATAGGGTTAGGGACACTTTTTAAGTGCCTCTATAGCAATAGCTTTCTAGACATTTTATTATGCCCCGAGATTGATTTGTGGAGACATATACAAATGCCCTTTAAAAGTTTCAAGAATATATTGAAAGTCTATAGGGATACTTATTAGTGCCTTCAAATTAAATATCGAGACACTTATTTGTGCCTTTTAACATAAGTATCGGAAACAAAATGTGTAGCCTCAAAATTCATTTTGTGTCCCCAAATAAATGTCACGGGGCACTTATTTTCGCCTTTCAAGTGTAATATTAACAATTTGTGCCCCCAAAATTAGTATACTAAATACACTTACAAGTATAACAACAAATGCATTTGCAATTTGGATTGAACATAAATTTTCATAAATATTCTATTACACAAAAATGTGTACAATATATTATTCATGTCCAACAAATGTAAAGTGAGAAAAACTAATTAAATAGCTAGAGTGATTGAATTTCTCCTACACAATACAAAATGCAAAAACACCATCTAAATCATGGAAGGTCTTTTGAGGTTGGATGATCCGATCATGTTCCAATATACGTTCTCACATTGGTCCAAGATAATCTGCATATATTAGATAGAGAAACACAAAATAAACAAGTCACAATGACACAAGAGTTTAGCAATGAAATATTAGGCAATAAGGTTATGCACAACAACAAGTACTGCAAAATTGAGATTATACAATACAACAAAGTGTATAAATAATAAGCTCAATAATATATGCCCACAATAGTGACAAAGCTAACACACCAGTCTAAAATTCCTAATTATTACACACGAGATGCATATGAAAGAAATAAGCATATTTTAATTAATATAGACAATCTAGAGTAATGGTCCCAAATAAATTGTTATCTTACAGATGAACAAGGATGCATACGAAAATTCCTAACTAACATAGACAATCTAAGACTAATTATTATCTTAGTGTGTCACAAAGTTTGAATAAGGTTAAATAGTTCTATCATCACTTTAGGAGATTGGAAAACAAATCATCTCACTTCATGTCATAAGTTACATAATGAAGCCTACAAATGCAACAAAATAAGGAATTAAGTCAATACCTTATAACGGTAATGCTTGTAACTGCACATGTCTAAACAGCTTGAGATTCAGAATAGCCAACATAGATTCACCCCTCAGTGGTTGTAAAAAATCTTCATAAACAAAGTTAATCATTCTCAAATACAGAGAAATAGGAATAAATAGAATCAATTTAGACTATTGTAAATTGAACTTGGGTAACAATTCACTAAAACAATAGATTGAGGTATTAATGAAACAAAATACCTGTAAAAGTGGGTGTCTTTTCCAGAGTTCTTTTCTATTTTTTGATGCCTGCATATATAGGCCAAATATGATTGTGCAGATTTATAAAGTGGTTTTTCAATATATAATTTGCACACACACATTGCAAGAACAACGATGAAGTACACAAATACCTCAACCATGTAAAGAGCATGCTCAAATTTTTGAATTTGAATCTGCTATCTGCCACAGAATGTAATGCCCCGTAAATTCCTTACGACCCTAAAATTTTAAAGTTAATTAAATAAATGGCTTTGCACGCCTAAATTTACGATTTTGAATTCTAAGACTAATGGTCGAATTTGTTTCCGAAAATAAATTACGGAAGTTAGCTATACGACTACTGTATTTAGGGTTAGCGCGTACGAAAAGTTTTTAGTTCGTGAACTCAGAACGGAAAACCGTCTGATTTTTACATTCACGAAATCGCGATACGAACTCGCCCGAGAAAGTTCGTTTTTATGATTTTTCGGACGAAACTCGGACTGTGTCGTCCCGAGTTTTTGTCAAAATAAATTTTATAAATTTATTTTCCGATTAAGTTTCGTACGTTAAAATTTTCGGTCGAATCAGATCGCGACGATTTTGTGCCGAGCGACGTTTTTCGTCGTTCGATTTCCGTAACGTCGGATCGCGCCGGAAGAGCGCGTATTTTTCTTTTCTTCCTCACCTTGACCGACCTCCCCCTCTCACATTGATAGACATTTCATTTTATAATGTTATATTAAGGGACACCTAATGTATTACTATTCACTACTTTACACCTATTCAATCTTATGACATAAGTTAACAAATTAAAACACCATCTCTCCCTCCCACACCTTAGAAATTGGCAGCCCCATCTTCTCCCTCTCTCATCTTCTTTTCTTCCATCTCCATTGTTGAAGCTTCAAGAACTTGAAGGAGAAACACACAAGACATCATTCATCCATCCAAACCTAACACTTCTTTCACTAATTAGCAAGGTAATCCTCTCCTCTATACTTCTATCCATCCATCATCCTATTCTTTTTATTTTTTTCTTTGTGATCGAAAATTAGATTATTGATTAGATGATTCGATCTTGAATTAATGAAATTGGATGTGTTAGATAGGTTAATTAGGGTTTAGAATTGATTAAAATTTAAGAACCCTAATCCTTTGTCTATACCGAAAATTTAGGGTTATTTAGTAGGATTTTAGATTTCTTCAATTAATGATAAATTCATGCTTAAGAGGTGTTTAATTGGTGATTAGAATAAAGAGGAATCGAAAGCCCCTTGTTTTGTGAAAACCGATTTAGGGTTTGAGTATAGAATTAGGGATTTTTGTATGTTAGTTGAAATTGGATTGCAATAGATTAATTGTTGTTATAATAGGTTGATTAATGGATAAATGATGTTAATTGGAGAAGAAAATCACCCTCTTATCCATTGTATAAATACCGAAAATTATTAAGAAATTAGGGGATTTCATGTGCTTGATTTAATTGATGAAATGTTGATGGAATATAGTTGCAAATGGTGTTAGTTGATAATAGGATTTAATTGAGAATTTTCTAAAAATATTTATTGGAATGTAAGAGACGAAGAACTCGTCGTAAGTTGAAATATAGTATTGATATGACATGATTATATGCATGAAAGTGATTCTCGTTAGATGTAGTTTAATGACGTAAAATTTGAACGGAATCCGACAACTTTGAATATTGCATAAGAGACGAACAACTAGACGTAACTAATAACCGAGAAATCGAATGAGAATTCTAATTTGATATTATTGTCTATGATGGACTTGAGAACAAATTTGTAGTTGATGTCATGAGCTTTCGAGATAGTATAATATGAGCTATGGTTATAGTCGAGAACTAGAACGCGAATTTCATAAATTGTTGGTTTAGTAATTGTTAGTTGAAAGCCGACGTTTAGAACGTCGTGCTATTGAGCGAGTTTTGAGAAGGAGTTCACCACGTATGGGAGTACGTGATGACTGCCTTGAGGGTCCAGTTTCTAAAGAAATCGAATTCGAGAGCTTAGAACGAACCTAAGATGTTATACGTCGAATCTATCGAGCAACTAGGGTTATCGCGGCAGTTTTGCGACCCTCGCCGGAAACTGTAATAACTTTTAGCTCGTTTATCGGATTTCCGATCCGTAAATTGGAGCGTAAACTAGACATCCCAAACTTTTCAACAGCATAGAGTTCATCCCCTGTTTCCAGCTTCTCTGTTCTAGGCAGCCTCCAGAGTCACTGTATTGCGCAGTAAAATTTTAGTTTCAATTCTCCTAAGTTGTTTCATTCACAACTTAGTTTCTTTCGATCGTTTAAGCCGTAATAGCTAACGAATATCTTCCTACTGACCCTAGAGTCAAGTACAGGGCCTTGAGTGATAAAACTAGTCGAGATCTTATCTCTTATCCGTTCAAATAAAGAAGTAGTAAGCAAGAAATTTCATAAGTCTTTTAATGAACTAAAATGTATTTTTTTCCTAAGAGTATTAAGCTATGGACTACCCTCTCTACTGACCTAAGAGTCGAGTATGAGACCTTCCGAGTTCTAAACGGGATTTGAACGAGTCTCATTCCCGTTTAAGTAAAATGAATCTAGTAAGCGTGCAAATGCCTAAAGAATGAAACGACTAAAACTTATTTCGATTCTCTTTGATCGATTATCTTTTACGACCCGTTTTTAAGTATTATTATTTTACGATGAAGGAGGAAGCCAACTGTAAAGAAAGGACGGAAGATCCGAAGTTTGGAAGCTATTGCTTTTAGTTCTGTATTTACTAGGTGGGCTTTTATATACAAAATAAAACGAGCAATGCTCGGAAAATCTTTCTTTATCGCTTTGATATCTGTGTTTTCAAAGTGATATTATGGCATGAACTGTTTTATGTTTTTATGTGAGTTCTCTTGTACCTATCTGAGTCAACATTCGTGTTTTCCAGATTTAGAGTTAATCTAACTAGGTTAACTAACGATCGGCTCTGAGTTAGCTGCTAAGTGCTTTCCAGAGTTAGTGCACTTTGTAACCTGTGGTGTATGTGATATCCTATTGAGGGATACCAGCCACAGTGAATGAGAATTGGTCAAGATTGAACATAGCATACCAGAAAATACTCGGCCGAGTAAATTGTGAAAATCAGTCAGAAAATGTTTAGTAGACACGGACCTCTTTTAAATAAAACCCCGATGTGCTAAAATTATGAAATGCCATTTTTATCTATACTTATGATTATGATTTCGGCATCGTGCCCACTAAGTACTTTTTTGTACTTAGTCCTGCATTGTTTTCTAAATGTGCAGGTTGAAGCGACGGTGAGCGGCGACGGTGAGCTGCGACGGTTGATGTTGAGTTGAAAGATATGATGCTTTAGTTAGAACTCTTCCGCTGCAGAACTCTCAGTCCTTTTGAATATGTACCTTTTGAACAATACACTATAGTTTAAGTCTGTAAATATGAACTTAGTTTCTACTGTGTACTTTTATCGAGTAATCCGTAGCGATTAACTCTTTCTTATTTATATTCAAGTCTTGTTCATGGTTTATTGATGCCTTTCATGTATGTTTAGTCAGTTAGCCCCCTTCTTTCCGCTTCTTTAATCCAACCCCAGTCGCACCCCGGCTTCTGCCGTCCCTCGGAATTTGGGGCTGTGACAGAGTGGTATTAGAGCAGTGCTCGTTTTCTGCTCTGCTTCTGAGTCAATCTTCTAGTATGAGTTAGTATGAGTTATTCTTTCTAGTATGAGTCATTCCTTCTAGTAATGTCACCAAGTAGTATTCGTATACAAGTCTTCCTTCGAGTAATAATATAGAGTATTCATTTGTACTCTATATCGAGTCTTCTTTCGAGTCATAAGACACGGTATTTGTATATACTCTGGATCAGAGTCGTCTTTCCAAGTGTAAGATAAGAGTTAGACTATAACACTAAGATTGAGAATGTAGATGTCAACTCAACCGCCCGCTACGTCAACTCAACGAGGAAAAGGAAAGAATTTTATGATGAGATTTCTTTTAAATAAGAAATTTATTGAACAAGTATTCAATAAAAATTGAGAATGAGAATGAGTTGTGTTTTAAAAATAAGAATTTTACAGAAGTATAATTTTTATACTTATGTGATTATGCGATAGTACAAGTACTATCTTATGTGAAATTGTTTGCGCGATGATTTCCTTTTTATGAAAAAATTATGTGGATACAAGAATATAGTCGAATTTTAGAGATTTTTCCTGGTTCAAAGAGAACATAGACTTGAAACCTAAGAACTTTCCGGTTCTTCGAGAAATTTAGACATTTTTAAGAAACGTTGTTTTGAAATGATTTCGAAAGGAGATCCCCATCGCGGGAAGGACTTCTATTGATAAATGTCACGTGCGTTAAGTGACATGAATAAAGATTCGGCAAAGTCGAACTTGTTTTCTAAGAATTTCCTGTGAGGAAAAAGAAATAAAATGAAATAAAAATGATTCGGTAAATCGTATTAATAAACGAAGGGAGCAATTAGAAGTTTGAGAAGCTTTCGGCTTCGAGTTAAGAAAGATATGAACGAAACGACGAAGAGCGAGTTAATTTGGAATCAAAGCTGAATGAATTAAGTGAACGTTACTTACGAATAAGTAATGTAAATGACGTCTTTCATGACACGTCATCTCTTTTTCTTCTCGTTTCGTGTCTAAGTAGGGTTTGTCTCGATCGAACTCTACGAAGAAAATCGTATAGATTAATAGGAGTCGAGCACGAAGCTTGATTAAACTTTTCAACGATCGCCCGATTCTAGCGACGACAACTGGAACTTAGTTTTCCAGGAAATTATTCTTAAGTTATATTTCCATTTTTCTTTTGGAATTTAATTCCATATTTCGTCTTGAGCGATGACTACAACTAGTATGAATACCAAGAGTCATAAACGACAAAATTTCTTGTAAATGGATGTTACTTTTGAATAAGTAACATGAACGAAGTAGATATGCTTTGTTTTAATAAGTGAAAGTCGTTAAGAATTAATGAGTAAGAAAGAAAAGAAGAAATAAAAAGGAATAAAAAAAAATGGCGAAATAAAGAATGAAAATAAAATCTTTAATTTTATGAATGTATATATATATGTTGTTGAGTGCAATTTCTTGAATTGCTAGAAGTCTCGATAAGTGGTTGATTTAAGTGATGATGTTACAATTGAATAAAAAATATTCATTTTGTAATTTATGTTTTCATTGAGATAAGTTATTTTTCCCTACCTGTTACTGATCCGCGTTACCTTAAAACTTTTGTAGGATGGCTAGGACTCGTGTTACGGCTCGGAAGAGCCAGCCTTTGGCCTCGTGCGAGCGCACCATAGTTGACATGTTGCAGGACGAGTACTACGAGTTTGAGGTAGACTATGGAGAGGAAGACGTAGGACAGATTGTCAGCAACTTTTCTTCAGCCTACTACCCAGTACGACACTTGATCCGGGAGAGTCATGCAATCACAGACCTGATCGTACACTTACCAGAGGAGTGGCACGGTTGGGCGCACCGGGTAGCGTGGTACTTTTTAGGGATCCTAGGCGACGACACAGAGCCGACCGACAACTACGCCGGATTTGCCCTGTTCGTACACAGGAGGTTCTTCGAGAGCAGGTTTATGTTCCCAGTCCCCTTTGAGCCGCACCTTCCCTACAGTCGCTTTCCCGCTGAGACGGAGCTTGAGCAGCTTGACTTAGACCCTGAGTACTCTGCCTTGTTGGAGTTGCCACCAGACGGTGTACTGGTTGAGGAGTCTGACGCTGAGTTAGAGCAGCCAGAGGAGGACGAGGAGACAGTAGTTACACCAGAGTCGCCACCAATGGGACAGCAGATCGAGGAGTTGATCCCAGGGACGGGGTTCGTGGAGGTTGACGCTGAGACAGCCGCGCTTTTAGGGTTGTCTTTACCTTTTGTGCCAGACGTTTGTGTTAGAGTCATGGGACCGTTAGAGACGAGACTATACCGGGAGGGGCCAGACCACCGAGAGATCGACGTGGAGCTTGCCGCCATGTTAGAGCTGCCATCTCCACTGACGCCACTCGAGGAGATCTGCACGAAGTGGGGAGTAGTACTAGAGCAGATGGAGGCAGGACCGTCCAGGGTCCGTTCTAGGGAGGACTTTGAGTCAGGTTCGGGTTCAGGTTCAGTTCCCGAGCACCTTCTTCCCCTGAAGAAGCGTGCGGTAGAGGTCAGCGAGGACTACTTGGTTTCCGACCTGGAGGAGACGGTTTCAGAGGCACCCTCACCCACCCTGCTTACACTGGACGACGGTTCTACTCTGAGGGTTGACGAGGCACTTCAGCTGGTTTTTGGTTTAGAGTCCGAGGAGGAGGACCCGGAGGAGGATCTGGAGGAGGATCCAGAGTAGGACCCTGAGGAGGATCCGGAGGAGGACCCAGAGGAGGGTTGTTAGGATTTTTTTTGCAGATCATAGGGGGTAGTTTTTGGACTCGACTGCAGTTTAGTTGAGCAGAGCGTCGTAGACGCGGGTAAATATCAGTAGTGGTAGTAGCTCTTTGTCCTGTATAAAGTTGGATCAGTAACCAGTTAGTTTTTGTAGTACTCTAGCGGATACGAAATTTTATGAATCGTTTCCGTTCTAGTACTTTAGTAGATACGGAGTTGCAACTTGTTAGTGCACCCGGTAAATAGTAGGCAATCAGCCTAGTTTAGACTAATAGTAGTCTAACCCTTTTTGTATAAGTCCTCGTTGGAGGCAGAATTAATATTCTTTTTGATGTATATATATATACATGACCCGTGAAAAGGGTTTTTAATCACAAGCAAATTTCTTATGAATCGAGTAATTAAAATCAGAATGTCAAATGAACTCGTGTAACGAGGAATCAAGTTTAATTCGAAAGCTAAATGATTAATGAAATAATATCGAAGTTATGTTCGATATGTTGTTCTGTGAGCTTGATTAAGTTGAGAACGAGAAGTAAGTACTAAGTGTAATTAACAGAAGAAAACTAATGAGAATTTCAATTTTTCCTTAGACTAAAGAAAATGCCGCCGAGAAATGTTAACAACAGGAGAGGTCGAGGACCTGGAAGGCCGAGAGGACGTGGTAGACGTCAGCCGGAAAACAACCAATAACAAGAATATGAACAGAATGCCACCCCATCCCCATCTCCATCCCCATCTCCACCCCTATCACCACCACCTCCACCACCGCCCCGTAGAGATATTGAGGATCTCTTCCTCAAGAGGAACCCTTCATTGTTCAATGGAACTGGTAGCCCTAGCGATGCTGAGCTATGGGTGAGATCTACTGAGAAAATCTTCAAGCTCCTCAGATGCACTGATGAGGAGAGAATGTTGTGTGCCGCATTCCAACTGACGGGTCGGCAGATTATTGGCGGGAAGCAAGACAGAAGGTAATACCCGCAGAGTATCTGGCTCGTTTTTCATGGGAAGAGTTTAAGGAAATCTTCTTTGATAAGTACGTCCCCAAGACGTATAGGGCACAGAAGGAAGCCGAGTTTTATAATCTGAAGTAGGGAAAGCTAGCTGTGACGGAATATGATGCCAAGTTTTGCGAGTTGTCAAGGTATGCGCCGGCATTGGTCGATACTGAGGAGAAGTTGTCCAAGAAATTTCAGGGAGGTTTACGACATGAGTTAGGAATTGCTTTGGCTAGTCATGGAGGACTAGGCTATACGGATATACTGGGAAGAGCACTGGAAATGGAGGCCGTCGTGCCTGATGAGAAAAGATTGTACCAACTGCGTCAGCACCAGTGCAGAGTCAGAACCGAGACTATTATAACAACAATAGTAGCAACTACCAGGGGTAAGAGGAAATGGAACGGAGGAGGTAGCGGAGGCTACAATCAGAACTATAACAACCAGGAAGGTCAGAGAAAGGGCTATCAGTAGCCTGGGCAGAACAACAACAACAACAACAACAACAACAACAAGAGGCCATGGCAGGGAAACAACCAATTGGGGTTGTTCATTCAGGGGAATAAGCAGAACTCGCCGTGGAAGGGCAACAATCAGTAGAACCAGCCGCAGGGGCAACAGAGAAACTTCAACCAGGGAGCGAATAACCCAGGGAGGGTTACCATTCCTGTCTGCCCGAAATGCAACCGAGCCCATCCCGGAGTCTGCCAGATAGGCACCCCCAACTGTTTCAACTGTGGACAGAAAGGGTACATGAAAAAGGACTTCCCTAAACTGCTTCAAGCAGTGCCCCTCCGAGCCATCCAAGCGCAGCAGCAGCCGCCAATGAACCAGCAGCAGTTTCAGCAGCATGCACAGCAGCAACAGAATGCGAGGGCATGCGCTATCAAACAGGGTGGCCATTACAAAGGAAAAGGCAATCTAGCAGGTATGGAAAAACTCCACAACATCCCTATTAAGATACTGTTTGATATTGGCGCATCGCATTCTTTCATTGTTGGCTCGTATGCTGATAACTTAGACATCAGGCCTGTAAGAGCTGAACATCCCATGAGAGTAGCTACACCTTCAGGAGAGATCACTACTTCTACTCACGTTTGCTCTAATCTAGAACTAGAAATCGGAACTCATAAGGTTATAGCAAATAACTTAAATGTTATGATAATGTGGGACGTAGATATAATCCTAGGAATGGATTGGTTGTCAGAGAATTACGCCACGATTCTCTGCAACGAGAGAAAAATCTCTTTTCAACCGCCGGGTAAAGAACCAACTGAATTCCACGGAATTTCAATAGGTAGAGGCAAAGCAATTATATCAGCTCTTCAAGCCACGAAACTCATGAAGAAGAAAGGTACCACAGCTTATCTTGTGTACCTAGTCGGAGAACCAGGAGCCGAGAAGACCATCCAAGACGTAAAAGTTGTAAATGAATACGAAGATGTCTTTCCGGAAGTGCTACGGGGATTGCCACTAGATCGTCATGTGGACTTCACGATCGACTTAGAACTAGGAGCAGCTCCTAAGTCTAAAGCCCCATACAGGATGGCACCAAAGGAACTGGAAGAGCTCAAAATCCAGTTACAGGAATTACTAGACCTTGGTTTCATCAGGCCAAGCATCTCACCTTGGGGAGCACCCGTGCTTTTTGTTAGGAAAAAGGACGGATCGATGAGAATGTGCATCGATTACCAAGAACTGAACAAGATAGCGCTCAAGAACAAATATCCTTTGCCAAGGATCGAGGATCTGTTCGATCAGCTCAAGGGTGCAGGAGTCTTCTCCAAGATAGAGTTGAGGTCTGGGTATCATCAACTCAAGATCAAACCTGAAGATGTACCGAAGACCGCTTTTAGAACCCGTTATGGCCATTACAAATTTCTAGTAATGCCATTTGGTTTGACCAACGCTCCAGCCGTATTCATGGACCTTATGAATAGAGTTTTCCACCCCTATTTGGACAAATTCATTTTTGTATTCATCGACGACATCCTCGTTTACTCTAAAAATGAAAAGGAGCACGAGGAACATCTATGGATAGTGTTGGAAACACTAAGAACTGAGAAAATCTACACCAAATTCAGTAAATGCGAATTTTGGCTGAAGGAAGTAATGTTCCTTGGGCACATAGTATCGGCAGAAGGAATCAAGGTGAATCCAGCCAAGGTAGAAGCAGTGCACAACTAGAAGTCGCCAACAAGTCAGAATGAGATCAGAAGTTTCTTGGGATTAGCCGGGTATTACAGAAGGTTTATCGAGAGATTCTCTACAATCGCTCGCCCGATGACGCAGCTACTCAGGAAGGATACCAAGTTTAAATGGACTGATGAGTGTGAGAAGAGTTTCCAAACTCTTAAGGAGAAGTTAACCTTAGCGCCAGTATTAGCACTTCCAGATACAAACAAAGAGTATGTGGTTTACACTGACGCATCGAAAAATGGATTAGGCTGTGTCTTGATGCAAGACGGACGAGTGATAGCTTATGCTTCACGACAACTTTGACCTCATGAAGTTGAGTACCCAACCTACGACTTAGAACTCGCAGCCGTGGTGCATGCGTTGAAGATTTGGAGACACCATCTCTATGGTGTAAGAGTTGAGATATTTACCGATCACAAGAGCCTGAAGTACTTTTTCGAGCAGAAGGAACTGAATATGAGGCAAAAGAGATGGCTCGAATTAGTCAAGGATTACGACTGCGGAATCAACTATCATCCATGAAAGGCTAACATGGTAGCAGACGCATTAAGTTGCAAGGCTCCAACAAAGCTAGGATGCCTCTTTGTAGAAGAAGGAACTTTAGTGCGAGAATTTGAGAAGATGGATATCAGAGTGCTTGACACGCCAGCTACGATAACAAGTCAGATAGCAACATTAGAAGCTACACCAGATTTGAGAGAAAGAATCATCAATGCTCAGAGAAAAGACGAGTCAATGGAAAAGTTGCGAGTGACGATAATAACAGATAAGCCAGAAGGATATTCTGAAGCTCCAGACAATGCGATACTTTTTGAAGGCAGGGTTTGTATTCCTGACGACGACTGCGATTTGAAGAACGAGATCTTGAGTGAGGCTCACGATACGCCTTACACAGCACACCCAGGAAGTACGAAGATGTATCAGGATTTAAGAAGGAACTTTTGGTGGAATGGAATGAAACGAGACGTTGCATCATTTGTAGAAAGATGCCTAACATGTCAGCAAGTCAAGGCTTTACACCGACGACCGTATGGATTGCTACAACCGTTGGATGTCCCAGAATGGAAATGGGAAGGCATAGCTATGGACTTTGTCACAGGCTTGCCTAAGACGAGAAGAGGAAACACAACAATTTGGGTGATAATAGATAGGCTTATGAAGTCAGCACATTTCTTGCCGATTAAGATTACGTACGGATTAGAGAAACTAGCTCAGTTATATGTCAGAGAGATTGTACGTCTGCATGGAGTACCGAAGGTCATAATTTCAGATAGAGACGCCAAATTCACCTCGAGATTTTGGATTACGATGCAGAAAGAGTTGGGACAGAGCTTAATTTCAGTACAGCGTTTCACCCACAGACAGATGGGCAGTCAGAGAGAACAATTCAGATTTTAGTCGACATGTTGAGAACAGTAGTTTTGGACCGAGGAGCGAATTGGGAAAAAATTCTACACTTAGTTGAATTCGCCTACAACAACAGCTATCATGCCACAATAGGAATGGCGCCGTTTGAGGCTTTGTATGGGAGGAAATGTAGATCGCCGCTTTATTGGGACGAAGTAGGTGAGAGAAAGAACCTAGGCCCAGATGCGATAAATGAGATGATTGAGATAGTTCGACAGATTCGAGATAGAATGAAAGAAGCACAGAGCTGACAGAAGTCTTATGCCGACGATCGTCGAACCAATCTTGAGTTTGAAATAGGAGATAAGGTTTTTCTTAAGATATCACCGACCAAAGGAATCCTTAGGTTCGGAGTTAAGGGTAAGCTAAGACCCAGGTTTATAGGACCTTATGAAATCCTCGAGAGAATAGGACCCGTCGCTTATAGATTGGCCTTGCCGCCAAGTCTAGGAAGCGTTCACAATGTTTTCCACGTTTCTCAGTTGAGAAAATATGTTTACGATCCTAAGCACGTCATTAGTCAGCAAGACGTAGTTCTTGAATCTGACCTAAGCTATGAAGAGAAGCCGATATCGATTTTGGATAGAAAAGTCCAAGAATTAAGAACCAAATCGATACCGATTGTTAAAGTGCTTTGGAACCACCAAGGGCAAGAAGAAGCCACGTGGGAACTTGAGGAGAAGATGAAGGAGCGATATCCTCATCTTTTTGCAGAAGGTATGCAAATTTCGGGACGAAATTTTTCGTAAGGGGGGTAGGATGTAATGCCCCGTAAATTCCTTACGACCCTAAAATTTTAAAGTTAATTAAATAAATGGCTTTGCACGCCTAAATTTACGATTTTGAATTCTAAGACTAATGGTCGAATTTGTTTCCGAAAATAAATTACGGAAGTTAGCTATACGACTACTGTATTTAGGGTTAGCGCGTACGAAAAGTTTTTAGTTCGTGAACTCAGAACGGAAAACCGTCTGATTTTTACATTCACGAAATCGCGATACGAACTCGCCCGAGAAAGTTCGTTTTTATGATTTTTCGGACGAAACTCGGACTGTGTCGTCCCGAGTTTTTGTCAAAATAAATTTTATAAATTTATTTTCCGATTAAGTTTCGTACGTTAAAATTTTCGGTCGAATCAGATCGCGACGATTTTGTGCCGAGCGACGTTTTTCGTCGTTCGATTTCCGTAACGTCGGATCGCGCCGGAAGAGCGCGTATTTTTCTTTTCTTCCTCACCTTGACCGACCTCCCCCTCTCACATTGATAGACATTTCATTTTATAATGTTATATTAAGGGACACCTAATGTATTACTATTCACTACTTTACACCTATTCAATCTTATGACATAAGTTAACAAATTAAAACACCATCTCTCCCTCCCACACCTTAGAAATTGGCAGCCCCATCTTCTCCCTCTCTCATCTTCTTTTCTTCCATCTCCATTGTTGAAGCTTCAAGAACTTGAAGGAGAAACACACAAGACATCATTCATCCATCCAAACCTAACACTTCTTTCACTAATTAGCAAGGTAATCCTCTCCTCTATACTTCTATCCATCCATCATCCTATTCTTTTTATTTTTTTCTTTGTGATCGAAAATTAGATTATTGATTAGATGATTCGATCTTGAATTAATGAAATTGGATGTGTTAGATAGGTTAATTAGGGTTTAGAATTGATTAAAATTTAAGAACCCTAATCCTTTGTCTATACCGAAAATTTAGGGTTATTTAGTAGGATTTTAGATTTCTTCAATTAATGATAAATTCATGCTTAAGAGGTGTTTAATTGGTGATTAGAATAAAGAGGAATCGAAAGCCCCTTGTTTTGTGAAAACCGATTTAGGGTTTGAGTATAGAATTAGGGATTTTTGTATGTTAGTTGAAATTGGATTGCAATAGATTAATTGTTGTTATAATAGGTTGATTAATGGATAAATGATGTTAATTGGAGAAGAAAATCACCCTCTTATCCATTGTATAAATACCGAAAATTATTAAGAAATTAGGGGATTTCATGTGCTTGATTTAATTGATGAAATGTTGATGGAATATAGTTGCAAATGGTGTTAGTTGATAATAGGATTTAATTGAGAATTTTCTAAAAATATTTATTGGAATGTAAGAGACGAAGAACTCGTCGTAAGTTGAAATATAGTATTGATATGACATGATTATATGCATGAAAGTGATTCTCGTTAGATGTAGTTTAATGACGTAAAATTTGAACGGAATCCGACAACTTTGAATATTGCATAAGAGACGAACAACTAGACGTAACTAATAACCGAGAAATCGAATGAGAATTCTAATTTGATATTATTGTCTATGATGGACTTGAGAACAAATTTGTAGTTGATGTCATGAGCTTTCGAGATAGTATAATATGAGCTATGGTTATAGTCGAGAACTAGAACGCGAATTTCATAAATTGTTGGTTTAGTAATTGTTAGTTGAAAGCCGACGTTTAGAACGTCGTGCTATTGAGCGAGTTTTGAGAAGGAGTTCACCACGTATGGGAGTACGTGATGACTGCCTTGAGGGTCCAGTTTCTAAAGAAATCGAATTCGAGAGCTTAGAACGAACCTAAGATGTTATATGTCGAATCTATCGAGCAACTAGGGTTATCGCGGCAGTTTTCCGACCCTCGCCGGAAACTGTAATAACTTTTAGCTCGTTTATCGGATTTGCGATCCGTAAATTGGAGCGTAAACTAGACATCCCAAAATTTTCAACGGTACAGGGCTCATCCCCTGTTTCCAGATTCTCTGTTCTAGGCAGCCTCCAGAGTCACTGTATTGCGCAGTAAAATTTCAGTTTCAATTCTCCTAAGTTGTTTCGTTCACAACTTAACGAATATCTTCCTATTGACCCTAGATTCAAGTACAGGGCCTTGAGTGATAAAACCAGTCGAGATCTTATCTCTTATCTGTTCAAATAAAGAAGTAGTAAGCAAGAAATTCATAAGTCTTTTAATGAACTAAAATGTATTTTTTTCCTAAGAGTATTAAGCTATCGACTACCCTCTCTACTGACCTAAGAGTCGAGTATGAGACCTTCCGAGTTCTAAACTGGATTTGAACGAGTCTCATTCCCGTTTAACTAAAATGAATCTAGTAAGCGTGCAAATGCCTAAAGAATGAAATGACTAAAACTTATTTCGATTCTCTTTGATCGATTATCTTTTACGACCCGTTTTTAAGTATTATTATTTTACGATGAAGGAGGAAGCCAACTGTAAAGAAAGGACGGAAGATCCGAAGTTTGGAAGCTATTGCTTTTAGTTCTGTATTTACGAGGTGGGCTTTTATATACAAAATAAAACGAGCAATGCTCGGAAAATCTTTCTTTATCGCTTTGATATCTGTGTTTTCAAAGTGATATTATGGCATGAACTGTTTTATGTTTTTATGTGAGTTCTCTTGTACCTATCTGAGTCAACATTCGTGTTTTCCAGATTTAGAGTTAATCTAACTAGGTTAACTAACGATCGGCCTTGAATTAGCTGCTAAGTGCTTTCCAGAGTTAGTGCACTTTGTAACCTGTGGTGTATGTGATATCCTGTTGAGGGATACCAGCCACGGTGAATGAGAATTGGTCAAGATTGAACATAGCATACCAGAAAATACTCGGCCGAGTAAATTGTGAAAATCAGTCAGAAAATGTTTAGTAGACACGGGCCTCTTTTAAATAAAACCCCGATGTGCTACAATTATGAAATGCCATATTTATCTATACTTATGATTATGATTTCGGCATCGTGCCCACTAAGTACTTTTTTGTACTTAGCCCTACATTGTTTTCTAAATGTGCAGGTTGAAGCGACGGTGAGCGGCGACGGTTGATGTTGAGTTGAAAGATATGATGCTTTAGTTAGAACTCTTCCGCTGCAGAACTCTCAGTCCTTATGAATATGTACCTTTTGAACAATACACTGTAGTTTAAGTCTGTAAATATGAACTTAGTTTCTACTGTGTACTTTTGTCGAGTAATCCGTAGCGATTAACTCTTTCTTATTTATATTCAAGTCTTGTTCATGGTTTATTGATGCCTTTCATGTATGTTTAGTCAGTTACCCCCCTTCTTCCTCGCTTCTTTAATCCTACCCCAGTCGCACCCCGGCTTCTGCCGTCCCTCGGGATTTGGGGCTGTGACACAGAATCACAAAATAAAGAGAGCTAAATGATGCATACAAGTTACAATCTGCTGCTCTAGAAAACTAAGATTCTCCATGACAAGAAACAAAAAATTCATACAGACATACTCCGACATGATAATATTAGACATGGTTAATCTAAAGCACCTCTCGTGATCTTATAGGTCTATAGCAACTTATAAATCCCTCGAAAAGTCATTTTTGATCTCAGCCAGAGTCGAATCCATTGGTATTAGATCAACAAACAAAACAAGATAACACTTTCTCACTCTAAACAGAATACAAGTGATTCTTCTCTACAAAATAACACTCTTCAACATGATTAACAAGACTTATACACATGAAATAAGTTATTAAAAAAGTCTAAAGAGAGACCAATCAAGATAAAAAAACTGATAAAATTATAACTTGTAATCCAATAATATCATAAGTGGGATGAATTCGAATTACCCAAGCATAAAAATTCAGATAAATGAATTCCGATAGATGATAAATTGACTAAACTAACTATATTTCCCAAATAATAACTTGCTAATAAATAGAGTTCTCTTTTCTACGAAAGAAACATCAACCAACAAGAACGAGATGGAGAGAAACAAATACAAAGAAGTCATCACTTATATCATTAATCAATGGTATTTCCGCCTTCATCATCAGATTCTATTATAACAATTTCTCTTCCACAAATTTTTATTTACCAATTGGTAAGCTCAATTTAGATGGCACATATAATTTATTTTAATAAATTTACATATACAATTTTCATATCTTTTTTACACGAAAGCAGAAATTCATAATTAAAGCAACACTTACATACACAAGAAGCAATAAGACAAAATAAAGAAAGAACGGGGTGGGGATAAATTAGAAGAAGAGAGAGCACAAACCCTGTGAATCTGCCTATGAAAGATTCGCGTCTTCCTTCTTCCTTCGCCGACGCTCATTTTCGTTCTCTCTTGTTAGGGAGTTATAGTTTTTTAATATAGAGAAGGGTTTTGTGGTAATTAACAATTTTAAGCGGGATTTTTTAAGTGCCCCATCAGTTCCTAAGGTTTAACATATCTTATCAAATGCCTTAATAATATAGTTTGGAGGTACTTACCAAAATGTGCCTCCATAAAAGTGTCTCAATATCAGTTTTTTGTTGTAGTGTTGTATCTCATCTCTGCAATTTTTTTTTATGAACTCTTATATTCGTGGAATCACTCCTTCTGTCCTTCTCGTCGCCGGAATTAGCATGGGCTGACACAAACTATTTTCAATAATTGCTAAAATCAGCATTAAAAAAAAAAATGTTTGGCGTGGGCTTGAGCCAACCCTAGCCCAAGCTTGGCTCCGCCCCTGCTTAGTTCACTGGTGAAAGAGTTGATGTTTTGTGACGTGCAAAGCTGTTTGATTGTCACAATAGAGTGGAAAACAAGTGACAACTAGAACTTGGAAATCGGACAACAAATAACATATCCAAAGCATTTCACTAACGCTTGTGCTAAGAGAACGATATCGGCCTCTGCATGAAACATCAGCCGTCACTTACTTTTTTTGGCGCTAAGAAATCAAAGCATTCCCAATTACATACCATATATCCAGTCTAAGATCGTCGAGTGAGCAAACACGAACTCTAATCACGTCACTATTGGCAGTAAGATTAAAAGTATTCTTAGCAGGATAAAGCAATCAAGTGAAGAACAACCTTTTAGATATTTGAAGATATGTAGAGCTACATTCCAATGGCGTTGACAAGGACGAGCCACAAATTGACCGACTGCAGCACGTACGGCATAAGAAATGTCTGGCATGTTCAAGTTCAAATACAACAACCAAGTTGTCTTTTAGAATCTGGTTGAGCTAAGAAATCATCACTAGGAGCAAAAAGTATCAAACAGGGTGGAAAATGTGTTTCTGCACATGTACAACCTATAAGCCCAGTGGATTCTAACAAATTCAAAATATATTTTTCTTTGATTCATGGAAAGTAATCTGATCATGTAGGACCTTAAATTAAGGGGATGTTTCAAAAATATCATTGGATAGTATATAAGATCCTTATATATATTTTTTTCAGCTGGTGAGAACTACAAAATTCAATGTGGGATTTAAGGAATATAAGTATATGAATTAAAATAAATAAAATGAGAATTTAAGATAAATATAATGTAATGCCCCGTAAAATCCTTACGTTCTAAAGTTAATTAAATAAAGGGCGTTGCACGCCTAAACATATAATTTTTGAATTCTAAGGCTAACGGTCGAATCCGTTATTAAAAATAAATTACAGAAGTCTTCTAGACGGCTACTGTATTTAGGGTTAGAGCGTACGAAAAATTCTTAGTTTGTAAACTAAGAACGGAAAACCGTTTAATTTTACGTTTACAAAATCGCAATACGAACACGCCGAGAAAGTTTGTTTTTACGTTTTTCCGGACGAAACTCGGACTTGTCGTCCCGAGTTTTTGTCAAAATAAATTTTATAAATTTATTTTCTAATTAAGTTCATACATTAGAATTTTTAAATCAAATCGAATCGCAACGATTTTGTACCGAGTAACGTCGTTTCTCGTCGTTCGTTTTTCCGTAACGTCGGATCGCGCCGGAAAAACCGTAACCCTCTTAATTACATGCATGCAGCCGAGCCACCTCACCTTAGTTAAGTGTAAGCTTGCATGTTGACCATGTTTAATTAGTTGACGCCTAAACCTACCTTTATGCATGTTCAACCTTTCATCATTTCAACTTTTGGACAAAGACAATTTTCATCTCTCTCTCCCTATCTCTCTCTCGGCCACACACTCTCTCTCTCTCCCTCAAACTTCATCTTCTTCATCCTTCCCATCCACCATTGAAGAACACTTTCAAGAGCTTGAAGAACTCACACAAATCATCAATCTATCCATTCAATCTCTTAAGTTCTTCATTAAATCTTAAGGTATTTTCATCCTCCACAATTCTATCCATTTAGATTTTCTTTTCTTCTCCTTTCCTTCATGTTCGAATTTTTAAGGTATGGGGATAGATGATTTGATCTTAGAACAATGTAATTAGATATGTTAGATATGATAATTATGGATTAAAATGGAACAAAAACAAGAACTCTAATTATTGTGTGAATGCAGAATTTTTTTGGAAAATTGTAGGATTTTTGTTTTTCTTCTTTTGATCATGGATTCATGTTTAGTAGATGCTTAATTAGTTTTTGGAATGAAAAGGGATTGAAAGCCTTATGTTATTATGAAATTCAATTAGTGTTTGAATTATAAATTAGGGGTTTTTGCATTATAGTTGTTTTTGGAATTGCAAGTGATTAATAGTTGTGATAATAGTTTGATTAGTGAATAAATGATGTTAATTAGAGAAGAAAATCATCCCCTTAATATATGTTTAAAACCAGAAAATTATAAAGTAAATAAGGGTTTATATATGTTTGATATTAAGTGATGATTTGTTAGTTGATTGTGTTGCAAATCATATTAGTTGATAATAGAAGTTAATTGGAAAATTTTCTAAAAATGTTTAATGGAATGTAAGAGACTAAAATCACCTTATAAACTGAGTTATAATGATGATAAGATATGTTAGCATGCATGAAAATGATTTATATTAGACGTAGATTAACGTCGTAAGATTTGAACAAAAACCGACAATTTTTAAAAATCGCGTAAGAGACGAATATCTAGTTATAACTAAAAATCAAGAAGTCGGATAAGAATTTTAAGTTGATATTACTGTTTATAATGAAATTTGGAATATTTTTCTAGTTGACATCATAAGCATCCGAGTTAATATAATATGGATTATAGTTGTAATCGAGAACTAGAACGCGTTTGGATTTTCTTTGTTGGTTTAGTACTTGATAGTTGAAATCCGACGTTAGAACGTCGTACTTTTGAACAAGTTGAGAAGGAGTTTGTCACGTACGGAGGTACGTGATGACTACTTTAAGAGTCCAGTTTCTAAAAAAGTTGAATACGAGAATTTAAAACGAACCTAAGACGTTATAAGTCGAACTTATCAATCAATTAGGGTTTCCACGGCAGTTTTGCGACCCTTGCCGGAAACTGTTATAACTTCCAGCTCATTTATCGGATTTGTGATCCGTAAATTGGAGCGCGAACTAGACTTCCTAAGCTTTCTATTGGTACAGGGCTCACCCTCTTTTTCCAAATCCTCTGTTCTGGACAGCCTCCAGAGTTACTGGACTGTACAGTGAATTTTCAGTTTCTTGTTTTCTAAGTTGTTTAGTTCACAACTTAGCTTCTTTCAATCGTTTAAGCCGTTTTTATCTATCGAACATCTACCTACTGACCCTAAAGTCAAGTACAAGACCTCTAGTGATGGAGACCAGTCGAGACCTTATATCTTATCTTTTCTTTAAAGAAGTAATAAACGAGAAATTCCTTAAATCATTCAAAGAATTAAAGTAAATCGCCTAAGTTGATTCTTTCCAACTTAGCTTCTCTTAATCTTTAAAGTCGTATTAGGATATCGACTACCATCTCTACTGACCCGAGAGTCGAGTATGAGATCTTCCAAGTTCTAACGAGATTAATACAAGTCTCGTTTCCCGTTTAAGTAAAACGAATCTAGTGAGCGTGCAAATGCCCAAAAGAATAAAAATAACTAAATCTTTCTTCGATTCTCTTTAAACGATTACTCTCTACGACCCGTTTTTAAGTATATTTTATTTTACGATGAATGAGAAAGCCAGCTGTAAAGAAAGGACGAAAGATCCAAAGTTGGAAGCTTTTGCTTTTAAGTTCTGTATTTACAAGGTGGGCTTTTATCTATATCAAATAAAATGTGGGTTTTTCCACAAACCGAAAGTGAAGTTTACAGCTTTGATGATTGTGTTTTATCAACGTGATAATCTTGGCATAAAATGTTTAACTATTTTATGTGAGTTCTCTTGTACCTATCTGAGTTAACATTCGTGTTTTCCAGATTTCTGAGTTAACCTTCGGGTTTTCCAGACTTTTAGAGTTAATCTAACTAGGTTAACTAACGATCGGCTCTGAGTTAGCTGCTAAGTGCTTTCCAGAGTTAGTGCACTTTGTAACCTGTTGTGTATGTGGTATCCTGTTGAGGGGTAACCAGCCACGGTGAATTAGCTTTGGTCAAGATTGAACATAACATACTCTAAAAATGCTTGCGCAAGCTGCTTTATACAAATCAGTCAGAAAATATTTAGTAGGCACGGGCCTTTTCAACAAAACCCCGATGTGCTACGGTTATAGTATGCCAGATTATTTATACTTATGACTATGATTTTGGCATCGTGCCCACTAAGTACGTTGTACTTAGCCCTGCATTGTTTTCTAAATGTGCAGGTTGAAGCGACGGTGAGCGGCGACGGTTGATGTTGAGTTGGAAGATAGGTTGCTTTAGTTAGAACTCTTCCGCTGTAGAACTCTGAATCTTTTGAGATGTACCTTTTGAACAATTCTCAGTAGTTTAAGTCTGTAAATATGAACTTAGCTTCTTTTGTACTTTTGTCGAGAAATCCTTAGGGATTAACTCTTTCTTATCTATATTAAAGTCTTGTTCATGGTTTAATGATGTCTTTTCATGTATGTTTAATCCAACCCCAGTCGCACCCCGGCTTCTGCCGTCCCTCGGGATTTGGGGCTGTGACATATAAATAGAGAATGCAAGAAATGTCACGAGGACCTCATATTATGGAGATAAGTAATATGCTACTCACTTTTCGTGAGCATCACTCTCGTTTTGTCCATATTATCATTGTTCTGTCTAATTTTAGAATATGTTTATTTTAAATCTTAGAAATTATTGTTGAATAATTAAATCTACAAATTACATAAAAATCAAAGCTCGATTAGTTATTACTTTCGTTGAAGTCAAAGGGGAGAAAAACAAATTAAACTTTAACTTTTATGTAATTATTGCTTATAAATTTCGTGATATCAATAATAATAAATTCTAAAGTAGAATAAAGCACAACACTAAAATTTAAACAAAGATATTTATAATATGGACAAACGAGAGTGATACTCACATTTAAGTAGCGTATATTTACACAGCAAATGATACGAACCAACAATATTTATTTTTAATAGCATTGTAATTGAGACAATATTAGCAATGCATTTTAAACAAAATAAAGATGTTTGTAGAATCTTCAAGACGTATAATTTTCTCTATTTCGTATTTAGATTTGGTTAATGACGTTGAATTCACAGTTTCAAATAACACGCTACTATTATATATATATGTGAAAGTTGTTAGTAAAATATTATAATTTTGATTATGATTTAGAATGAAAGCAATACAAGAGATATTATCACAATGGACATTTGAGAACTTGATCTCATAATAATGTGAGTCATGACCACTAGCTACCCTTAATGGATATCATCAATTTGTTTACTACAGTTGAGTTAAAGATTAAAAGTAAATTATGTTTAATTAAAAAAACAATCTAAAAAGTAAATTTAATGAAGATAAATTGTGAAATGAGCAAATAGCTATAGTATGTCTTATGATCATAACATTAATTCTACTCGCTAAAATTAATTTTTCTGTTCTAAAAACTAATGATGGTTCCAGTAACGAGTTAAGTGGTGTATGGGGGAGAATACATCAGTAAACAAATTTTCTTAAAAACTTTCGACTAGATTTCTCGACATCAGCGAACTGAGGTTTTAAGTGCGATGCGGAATATGGTGGAAATTTAATTAACTCGTTTTTACTTAAATTTTTTTGCGAATGTCAAGTTTGCGAAACTCATAGTTCAGTTTTTGAAGATATGTTTGTGTGATGCAATTAGTCTTCAGTTAGTGAATAAAACTGTAACTAAAAACAGAAATTAAAAACATAGTTGTTTTTACGTGGTTCGGAGAGCGACTCCTCCGTCCACGACCAACTGCCTTGCCGGTAATCCTTTGAACTGTTTACGCGTACAAGTCAAACGTACAATTTAGTTTGCGGGTACCAAACAACCTTGACAGTTGATTACGGGTTCAACATGACCTAGACAATATGATTACGGGTTCAGACAAAACCTATCTTTGTTTAGTGGCACAAAGGGACCTAACAACCTTGTAAACCTGGTTAGGGTGTGGAAAGGGGTTTGTGGGGGTTTTTCCAACAAGAAAACCTACTACACTGGAAGTGGAGATTTTCTCTTCTAAGGCTAAAATATCTAACTCTTTGGAGTGAGAAGGCTTAGAAAGGTGAGTGTATATCTTCTAGGACTCAATCTAAGAATAAGTTCTGGAGAGCTAGAAGAGAGCACAAGGAGATGGAAGAATTCTCAAACTTTGGCGTCTAACACTTGTGTATTTTCTCTTGAATTTCTTACGAGCACTTGGTGTAGCATCAGTAGTCTTCACAGAGAGTCTCTATTTATAGGCAGAGAAGTCAAACTAGCCGTTGGAAAGAGTCGTTTGACCTCTGTCATGAAAGCGATAAGTTCCTCTCTCATTTCTGCAGACTAATTTTCTGAATTCAAACCACCCAATCAAATTTCAAATTTCCTAAAATGGTAACTGTGAACCTTGCTTTCAAACTACAGGCCTTCAAAGTCGGTCCAAATAAGGAAATAAACAGTCTGTCTTGCTTTTACGTGATCTTGTGCTATTTGAATTTGAACTCTGATCCAAGTCTTTGCTTCAACTTCTTCTCACTTATGACTGCCACGATTCTGAGAACAACTGATGATCTAACTGTGTAGCTCGAGTTTTGGAGTCAACTGTGACATTATTTGACATAATCGAGTTGAACTTGGTCTTCAGGTGCTTCTTCAGTTCGAGTCCTGTAAAGGTCAAAACCTTGTGCTCAAACAATAAGCTTTAACTAGGACTCAAAGGCATATCTACTCGGTTGGGATCAGTTGGGATGTATAAATCAAAATCTTACTAATTTTCTGATGTAGTCCAAGGGTCGTCGTTGGTGCAAGATCCGGTGCGAGTTCCTGTTGGGCCAATTACAAGATCACGAGCTAAGAAGTTCAAGGAAAGCTTGATGGGCTTAATCCAAGATGTGTGGGATCAAGAGATATCAAAGAAGCCCGATGGAGATGATCGTGAAGGAAGCCCAAGATACATTAATTTAATATCTTATGTTTGGATTGATCCATGAAGATTTGTATTTAATTAGTTTAAATGACTCTTAGTATTTAATTGTTATTTTCGTGGATTTATTTAGGGTGGTCGAAATTGGGCCTTAGTTGAGTCAGTTTTTGAATTTATACCTTGTTTGGACTAGGGGTTTGTTTCCTTATTGGGTTAGGAGTCAGTTTCCATGTTTAGTTTCCTAGTAGGGTTATGATTCACCACTTTATATAAAGGGCTTTGTCATGAACGAAAAATATATTTTTATCATTAATATAATTGTGAGTTTTATTCTCTCTTGAGAGTTCTTGAGTTCTTCTTGGTTATTCCAAGTCAAGTTCAATTATCGGTATATCAACGAGTCAATTATTCCTCGTTGTGAGTCATTCATCGTCCCCGAGTTGCTGTGTCATCTTCACGTTGGATTTTAGGGAAAATTCTGTTCTCCTAATTCACTTCGCGATATAGATCCAGAGGTTTTGGTGATTCTTCCATCAATCTGTCGCTACAAGTCTTCCGTTTGCGTCCGAGGATCATATCATTTTCCCTACAACGAATACTTATTTTTTTTCTTTTTAAAAGAATATCCAAATAATACACCTTCAATATGTAAGCAACGAGGTTTAGAATTCAAACTTCAGTGCTTTTCATATCCATACGTCAGAAAATAAAGAATATGGAAAAGGTTTATTCATGGTACCCTGAACACTTCCACCCCATGTAGACTTTCTTTTCCTTTTTCTTTAAATTTGACCGGGTGTAGAAAATAAGTTACTACTTGTTTGCATATAATTGCATGCATGGGCCGAAATATTTTAAGTTATCAATTGTCTCACCGCGTGGGAACTGCAAATAGAGTGTAGACGCATGATTATAAGTTCTCGTGTGGGAACTGTAAATGTAGAGTGTAGACGCATGATTATAACTTCTCGTCAATTCATTTATACTAATAATAAAATAAATTGAACTAGAGTACATGTTTGTTTGGGGGTGGAGGCACATGAGCTTAATTAATAGTCTGTTGTGCGTGAAATTAATGCATAATGTAGCATACTAGCATATATGCACGATTTAATTTGAAGGATCGGATCGTCCTAGACTTTCGGATCCTAGCTAACTCCTAAGACTATCCGCAGTGATAGTGTCTCTATGAGGTGTCTTTATGGGATGTGATGGAGATAGAGACAGTGAGCTGCAGTGGGATTGTTTCTATGGATTGTCTCCATCTAATTAATTTATTAATTTTGAATATTAATTTTGTCAATATATCACTGCCTCGAGACTGTCTCGTTCCAACGAGACAGTCTCGAGACTGTGGATGATGCACTGAGCTGTCTCCATGGATTGGATGTATCGAGATATTCATGGAGACAACCACTGCAGACACTCTAAGCAACAATAATTTGCACGTCCAAGTATCCAACCCTACTCCATGCACATATATAAAGTATCACTACCTAATCTTCATTCTACAATTCAATTTGGAATTAATTATTGTATTAATGTGCTCTCCCTCCAGTCCATCTTGAACCTCTTTTCATATTGAGACGTCTCATTCATCTTGACCTATTTCTTAACTAGGAAATAATTAAAGGGAGAAAAATTTAAATACACCATTTGAAAGATGTAAAATGAAAAATACACCACCTTCTTAAATAAAATGAATTTTACCCCACTTACACTTTAAGTGGGGTATCGGCTGACACACTAGCCCGACACAAATTTGTATGAGAGACTGTTATGTTTTTTTTCTTTTTTTTTGTTTGTAGGCCTTTTGACCGGCCCAAACTCCTAGGTTAGAATTCAAAATAACCCACCCACCCACCCCTCCCCCACATTTGCAGCAGCAAATAACCCCCCACCTCACATTACATATCTCGCTCATCCTCTCATCTCGTTCTTCTTCCTTCTTCCCTCTTCCCACACCTATTCACCCCGCTCCATATTATACATTGCTAGAAAAAAAATATTTTGCAGAAACCATGGCAAATTATGGAGAGGTTAGTTTTATAAACACTTTTACTTTATACGAATTCCATTATTTTAAATTAATGCCTTCGATTTTTAATGTTATATTTCATTTGTTATTTGTATTAATTTTTCTAGTTCTATTTCTATAAATCTCGCTCGAGTAAACTCCAACTTATACTAAATCCCGCTCGAAGTCGGTCGAGCGGGATATTACTTCGTCGAACGGGAAGTTGATAATAATCGAAACTAAGTAGTTTGAACTTTATTGGTAATATATCCCGCTCGACAAATGTTTAGAACAAGTAAATCCCGCTCGAGCGGGATATTGCCCAAGAGAGCGGGAATTAGTTAAATTTGTCGTTTTATTAGTATTAATTGTGTGTTACTTACCCTAAATTATTAAATTGGTGAATTGTGGATTTGTCGTACGCTTGATAATTAATTATTAGTAGTTACTTGTCTTTTGGAACGTTGATTTTTTTTTTCCTGTGGAATTTAGTCATAATTTATAATTTAATTCATACGTTTATTAAATTAAATATCCCGCTCGGTAAAGCTAATTTGTTCCAAATCCCGCTCGAGCGGGATGTATGTTACCCGAGCGGGATTCTGTTATTTAACTAAGTTAGTTTATTTTTATGCTTTCTGCATGATATCCCGCTCGAGTTGGTGTTATTTGGGTGGTAATCTCGCTCAAGCGGGATATAGTGTAAATAATTTATAAATACTATATATAATCTGATTTTAATATTTTTTTGTTAATTTAAATTTTATTCGTGCAGATTATTTTCAAGAGGTCCGAGACTATTGACCAGAAGTTCAAGGTTAGCACGTCCTACAGGCACAACGTTTTAGAAGACGTTCAGTCTACATTGATAGCGGTTGGGGGACATGATCTCCTGGAGAGGTGGCTTGAAGGTTGTTTTGGCCACTTTACTTACTGGCAGTCGGGGCAGAAGTGCGGTATGGGCATGCATCACATATTGTTCCGGAAAATTTCAGTTCAATGGGGCCAGCCACACGACATGTGGTTTCATATCAACGGGGCGAACCTTCGTTTTTCTTCTGCGGAGTATGCCCTTGTTACCGGATTGTCATTCGGCTCGTCTAATTTCCAACCTTCAGATGAGCACGACTTACGGGGTGTGCAAGTGTATCGGCGGTTTGCCAACAGTGTGCCAATTAGTGTGGGGGACCTCCTCGATCGGTTTTGCCAGAGGCACGTGATAGTCCTAGAGGATCTGATAGAAGTCAAGAACAACGTAGAGGCAAAGAAAAGCAAAAACATCAAGTAACCCTTCTACTTTCCCCACCTCCACAACAACGTAACATTGAAGATTTATTCTTCAGAAGAAATCCACCAGTATTCAATGGGTCTAGTAACCTAAGTAATGCTGAGCATTGGGTACGCTCTATAGAAAAAAAATTTGAGCTTCTTAGATTTAGTGATAAGGAGCGCCTAGTATGTGTTGCGTCTCAGCTAGCCGGACCAGCTAAATACTGGTGGAAGACTAGACAGGAAATTATGCTGGCACATCTAGTGGCTCAAATCACTTGGAATGATTTTAAGGAGGCATATTATGATAAGTATGTATTCGATCAAGTGGAAACTGAAGAGGAAATAGCAAGAAAATTTCAAGGAGAACTTAAGTATAAACTGGGAATAGCATTGGCCAGACACGAAGGACTGAGCTATGCAGAACTACTAAGACGAGTCCTAGAAATAGAGGCAGCAGTGCCAGATAAAGGAAAGAGGGTAGTGCCCATATCAGCACCAACCCAGACTTCAATCCAAAACCTTTCCAACAATAATATTAACTATAAGGGAAAAAGGAAATGGAAAGGAAGTAGCAGTGATTGTTACCAGCGCCACAACAATCAAGGGAAATAGAGTAGAAATCGGCAGGGCTTTCAGCAGCCAAATAAAAATAACAACTATGGTAAGGAGAAGTGGCAAAGGAATAAACCACAAGGAAATAAACAATCAGGACAAGGGAAAAGAAATAATCTACGAGGACAGCTTCAAAGGCAGCAAAGGAACAGTAACCAAGGAAAAATCAATGTACCTACCTGTCTTAAGTGCAATAGGATGCACTTCGGTAATTGTCTAGCAAACGTTGATGGATGTCTTAGCTGTGGTCAGAAAGGACATGCGAGAAGAAATTGTCCAGAACCGTGGCAAGCGGTAGAACAGGAACAGGATGTTCCTACTTGTTCTAATTGTAATAAGAAGCATGACGGTGTTTGTCAAGCATGCACGAGAAATTGTTTTAAATGTGGGTAGACGGGGCATATAAAGAGGAATTGCCCAATGCGGTTTCAAACGGTGGAACCAAACCAGTATGACCAGTCCCAACCATTAAATGCAATACCAGCCCAGTCACAGCAACAACTGACACAACAAAAATAGAATGCAAGAGCATACACGATTAGGCAAGAGAAGCGCAGTAAGGGCAAAAGAAAGTTGGCAGGTATAGGACAAACTTCTTAATTACCTTGTCATTCTTCTACCTCATACCAAAACCTTACAGTCGTTATTTCTAGTGTCTGTCGACACTATAAGAGTAGGACCATAGTGCACTAATCATAAAATAAAAATGACCACGCCTTAGGAGGAATTATCATCACTCCCTTAGTTTTTCTCAAACATAGAATTTAACTTAGGGTCTTTTTAAGATCATAGCAAACAATAGAAAAGTAATATAATGTTTGGCATAGATATAATATTAGGAATAGACTAGTCGATTGAGAATTATGCTATGATTCTCTGCAACGAGAGAAAGATCTCTTTTTGACCCCCCGGGTAGAGAACCAACAAGATTTCATGGGTTTTCAATGGGTAGGAGAGTACCGAAAGTATCCGCCCTACAAGTCAAGAAGTTGATAAAGAAGAAGGATAGCACAGCTCATCTTATGTACCTAGTTGGAGAACCAGGAGCCAAGAGGATCATTTAAGACATGAAAATTCTGAACGAGTATAAGAACGTTTATCCAAACATACTATCTAGTTTACCACCAGATTGTCATGTAGATTTCTCGATTGACCTAGAACCAGGATCAGCCCTAAATCGAAGGTCCCATATAGGATGGCACCGAAAGAACTAGAAGAATTTAAAATCCAGCTGCAAGAATTGTTAGATAATGGTATCATTAGACCAAGCGTTTCACTATGGGGAGCACCAGTTCTGTTTGTCAGAAAGAAGGATGGTTCAATGAAGATATTTATGGGTTGTCGCAAGTTAAATAAGACAATTCTTAAAAATAAGTACCCTTTTTATAAGGATAGAAGACCTTTTGATAAGCTTAAAAGGACAGGTGTATTTTTTAGGATAGATTTAAGATCTAAACATCACTAGTTGAAGAATAACCCGGAGATATACCTAGAACCATTTTCGAACCAGATAAGGCCATTTCGAACTCCTAAGTTATGCCATTTAGTTGACTAACGCTCCCGCAATATTCATGGATCTCATGAATCGAATTTTCCACCCATACTTAGACAAATTTGTTTTAGTATTCATCGACGACATTCTCATTTACTCCAAGAATGAGGAAGAACACAAGGAACACTTGAGAATAGTCTTAGAAATGCTTAGAGCCGAGAAGCTTTACGCCAAGTTTAGTAAGTGCGAATTTTGGCTGAAGGAAGTAATGTTCCTTGGACACATCGTATCAGCAGAAGGCATCAAAGTGGATCCTGCCAAGGTCGAGGCAGTGCACGATTGGAAATCGCCGACAAGTCTGAACGAAATTAGGTTCCTAGGTTTAGCCAGTTATTGCAGAAAATTCATCAAAGGATTTCCGACGATTGCTAGACCTATGACGCAACTACATAGAAAGGAAAATAAGTACAAATAGACCGACAAGTACGAGATAAGTTTCCAGACACTCAAGAAAAGCTAACCACAACACCAGACTTACGAAAGGATTAAAAGTTCCTAGAGAAAGGACGAGTCGATTGAGAAGCTTCGACAAAGGATAAGAACGGATAAACCAGACGGTTATTCCGAAGCATTGGATAATGTGATAGAAATTAAAGAATGGACTTAGTATTTCCGATGACAACAAATTCAAGACTTAAGAAAGGATTTCTGGTGGAATAGATTGAAACGAGACGTTACCTCGTTTGTAGAAAGATGTTTAGCTCATCAGCAAGTGAAAGCTTTACACTGAGACCATACGAGTTGATACAACCCTTAAGTATTCCAGAATGGAAATGGGAAGATATAGTTATGGTTCTGTGACAGGACTTGCCCAAAAGTAAGAAAAGAAATACTGCCATGGGATAGTTTTCATAGGCTCAAATTATCAGCTCACTTTTACCTATCCCAGATTTCCTATGGATCAAAGAAGTTAACATGGTTGTATATCCGTAAGATAGTACGTCTGCGTGGAATCACAAATTCGGTAACCTTAGATAGAGATGCCAAATTCATTTCGAGATTTTGGATCACGACGCAGAAGAGTTAGATACCAAACTTAACTTTAGTACCGCTTCTCACCTCCAGTCAGATGGACAACCCGAGAAAACGATTCAGATACTCGATGATATGCTAAGAACGATAATATTAGACCGAAGTGCGAAATGGAAGAATATTTTGCCATTTATCAAATTGTTATAACAATAATGATGGTCCCGATACGAGTTCTGGCGTATGGTGGGGGGAATACACCAGATAAAACTCTTAAAAGCAACCCCCTAAAAATAACACAACCGAGTAAAGAAACACTCAGCTGGAAGTGAAGTGCTGTGCGGAATGTGGTGGAAATTAACTCGTATAAAAGTCAACTCACGATTAAGTGCAAGGTTGGTCAATAACCAAGACAGTTGATATGGAAGAATGCAGTTTGTATGCAGGTTAGTTGGTCAGTTGAATATGCAATAACTGAAAAATAAACACAACACACAAAGATTTACGTGGTTCGGAGATAACTCCTACGTCCACGGGGAGTTGTGAGTCAACACAACTCAGTCCAAGTTCTTCTGGATAAACCACAAAGCTTACGCGGGCTTTGCAACAGTTGAGATAAGTTTACGGGTACTAATCAACCTATCTACTCAGTTACGGGAAGAGTAGGGTCCTAATAACCTTTTCAGGTGTATGAAAGGGTGGGGTTCCAACTAATAGCTCGAACAAGAAGTGAGCTATGATCTAACACTCTACGAACTCTCAACTAGTGATGTTCTCAAGGTTGGATCGACAACTTCAAAGACAGAATCTAACTCTCTAGAACTCTCAACTAATGATGTTCTTAGAGGTTTTTCTTGAGTGCAGAATGAAGTTGTTCTTTCGCTTGTATATCTCTTCTCACACTTGTCTGTCTCGTATTTTCCGTGGTCTTGGTGAATGAATGAAGGCCTCTATTTATAGGCGGAGAGAATCAACTAGCCGTTGGAGGAGCTGTTGATCTCTGTTCTTTGAAAGCGATGGCTTGTCTCTCATCTTCTGCAGACTTTCCGGATTTGGCAACTGCGTGCTTCTGCTTTCCATCTGAGACAGCCTTGTGTTGGGCCTTATAGAGAGTCAAGCCTTCACGTGACTTCCTTATTTGAATTTCAAATCTCAACATTGGTCTTTCAACAATGGATGGTCGGTTGAGAGTTTCGATCTTCATCTGACTTGTTCTTCAGCTGATGTTCTATTTGAGTGCTGACAGTTGAATTCTCAACTGATTTGAACTTCATGCTGTTGATCTTCTTGGATCGAGTTCTACAACTGATGTTCTAAAACTGAACGCTCAGTTGTCTTTCTTGTATCTGATCAGTTGGCTCCGAACGCTCAGTTGTCTTATTTACAACTGATGTTCTCTTGCATCTTCCTTAGTTGACTTTGGCATCTTCGTGCTTTTTACTTCTCATCTGATGAACGCTCAGTTGTCTTTCTTACAACTGATGTTCTATCTTTTGAATGCTTAGTTGTCTCTCTTACAACTGATGTTCTATCCGAGTGAAGCCTTGTTGCCGTCTTCAGCTGGAGTCCTGTAAAGATAAAATCTTAACAATGCTCAAACAGCGAGCCTAACTACTAACATTAGGATCTGGCAACATCTACTCGGTTGGGATCAGTTGGTTTTGGAATCAATCAAAAGTTTAATAAATTTCCCAACAATTTCCCCCTTTTTGATGATGCCAAAACCCTTATAAAATTCTTACAAAGCAAACTGATCTAAATCCTACTGACCTATCCAAAATCTCAGCTGAAATTCTAGACAGTCTATAAGATTAAAACATCAAAGGGTTAACACAGTTATAACATGATATTGAAATAACTTTATGATTCAGAGCTTGGACAATGAGAGATTGTAGGTCAAGTTGAATCGTATAACTGAATAGTTTTTATTACAACTGATGGTTACAAAGATAAGCACAAAACTAAAAAATTACATCAGTTGCTATGTCAACCCCGTGCTCTTTGCAGACTTGCCTTGCCTCAGCTGATATCTTTTGTCGGTCGGGGTTTCGGGAGTCTGGGAGGAAGGGAGGCCGATAAGTAACCTTCTGAGGGATCGGAACTGTGTTCATGTCCAGTTTTGCTTCTATCATTGCACGCCTGAACTTGTTGAACATGCCCGGGTCCCCAGTATGCAACTCGGTCAGGGCTTCCTTGAACGCTTTCCTCGGATCGTCAGTTGAGAAGACCTTTCTGTAATAGAAGTCATTCACGAATTCTTGCTTGAATGACTCCCAGTCTTCATTCCACTCAACTGGCATCCACTTGTCCACGTGCCTGAACCGACTTTGGACCTTCACCTTCCCAGGAAACCTCTGTTGTCTCAGCCGAGCTTCAGCCTTAACCTGATGTTTGTCTATTCGGCGACGGCTGCGGGAGGCAATGTTCCGGTCCAAGTTCTTGGTTATCTTGGTCAGCTCCTCCTCGAACTGGTTGACTCTTCGAGCTTGGCTGGCAGCGAACTTCTTGATCCAGCTCAGATTCATGTAATCTTTCTCAGCAACATCCATAGCCTTGGCAGCAGCAATGCACTCTTCGGTTGTGATACCTTCGAGTTCTGAATCAAGCTCGGCTGCGATCTCGGCTATAGAGTTGTAAGAAACTCCAAACTGCTCCGCCTGCTCCAAGTCTTTTTTCCATTTCAGCTCCACCTACGTCGGTTGACTTGGGAGCGGACTTCTTCTTCTGTGCAGTCTCCCTCCTCGGCTGAGATTTTGCAGCAGCTTCAGCCTGGGTCTCATCTTCCCCCTGCAACTCAACATCCACCTGCAACTCCTCTTCACCCTTTTTATCTTCCCCCTTTTTGGCATCAGCAACAAGGCTTGCTACTGATCCATCCAGAGAGGTGAGTTGTTGTTCGGCTTGTTGGATGCGGTTGAAGAGTTCATCGACCACGCACTCTATCCCGACCTTCTTCGCCAGTTCGGAGTCATGGCGCTCTTGTTCGGCTTTCCTCTATCCAGCGAATGTTTCAGTCGTCTCAGTCTGGAAAGCAACGAACTCAGCCCTGCGTGACTCGAACCGAGACTCCCATTCTTCATCCTGAGTCTGTTGGGATTTGGCGAGGTTGGAATCAGAGATGGACTGGAAGACATTCAGCTCAGACTTGATCCCCAAAACTGTTGATTTCAGATCAGAAATGTCTTGGCTGGTGGAGGAGGAGAGTTCGTCCAGCTATATCTTCAGTGAAACATTCTCCTCCACCAGCTGCTTGTTCTTCTCCTCTTGTGCTTCCAACATCCTCAGTTGATCTTCTTTGTTTTGTTGGAAGTTGGCAAGCATCTCCGTCCTCAGCTGGTTCACCCTCTTAGCTATCAGCTCGCAAATGTCTTCAGTTGAGGGCGCTGGCTGATCAGCTGGAGCTTGGTGTTCAATCAGAGCTGACTGCTCAACTGTAACCATGGCTTGACGGTTGGCTATGTACAGTTGAAGCTCCTCTTCTTCCTTCTTCGCTGCGGCGGCGGCTGCGTCCAGATCATTAAGGAACTCAGCTGACTTGATTAGCATGTTGTCGAGGAAGTCAATACAGTCTTGTCCAGCTGTCTCCCGGGTATCTGTGCCTTCCGCCTTGCTCAAGTCCAAACGACGCGTGAGTAGCGCAACCTTGTTGTTGTAGGCCACCTCCAGATTTGTGTAGTTGAAGTAATCTGGGATGCATGACTCGTCCGCCTTCAGCTGGTTCCAGCTGTGTACCCTCACAGTATCTTCCTTCACATACCAGTGACTGATGATTAGGTTGAACTGGTACAGCAGCTCGGTCCCAAGCGTAGCAAAAATCGGCATGTTGCGAGCTTCTGGGAACATCCCGAGCAGCTTCTGGAAGCAGTAGGCCACCTTGCCTTCATGCTCCATCGCAACAGCCTGACGATCAGCTTCATCATCGATTGGGGAGGGAAAAAGATTTTCATATGGCAATGGTTCAAAAGTTTCATCAATATTGGCCAAAGAAGTGGTCTCAACATTGGCATCGAGCTGGGAGCTCGGAATATTAGATTCTATGGGGAGTGGGGTATCAACAGGTTCATCAACATTGGCCGAAGAGATGGTCTCAATGTTGGCATCGAGCAATGAGCTCGGAATCTGTGGTTGTTGATCGGTTGAGAGAGCGAGAGGCTCTTGGGGCGGTACGGCATCAGCTTCTGCCGTGGGGGAGGTGGAAATGTCTTCAATTTCCTCAGAGGAGGAAGAAGCATCCGAGGTCAAGTCAGTCTCCATCCCATCAGCCTCATCAGCAGCGCAAGGAACGATCTCGAAGGCAGCTGCCTCAGTTGAGTGGCTCGACTAGGATGGCTCCTCAGCTGGTGCCGTCTCGGCTGGCGCCTCCACAGCTGGTACCTCCTCCTCAGCTGGCGTACCCTCAGCTGGCACATCCTCAGCTGGCTCATCAGCAGCTGGCTCTTTAGCTGGAATATCCTCTGGCTCCTCAGCTGGAATATCATCAGCTGGCTTCTCCTCAACTGGTGCTGCCACCGTCTTCTTGAAGCGAACTTTCAGCTTCTTCTTGGCAGGCTCCTCAGCTTTCTCCTTCTCCGACTCAGCTCGTTGTCGGCGAGCAGCTTTAGACTTTGTGGGGCGGCTGACAGCTGGTACCTCCTCAGCTGTATCCTTCGCTCCAGCTGTCTTCCCAGCATCCTTCTTTTCCTTAGGAGTATAAACACTCCTTATCACCTCTTGAGCTTTCTTTACTGTTGGGAACAACATCAGCTTCTTCACAGGGGTCTCCTCGCAATCCTCCCATACCATGTTCTGACCCTTGGTTGCGAGCAGGATCAGAGCTGAAATTTTGCAACCGAAGTTGAACGTCCCCTTGACACTCAACAGTCTCTCCCCTGAGTCGGTTGTGGTCTCGGAGATCTTCTGCTTCTCCACGGTCAGCTGGTGTAAAAAGTATTGAAATCAGTTGATCTCGTGTTTGTGTTCCAAAGCCAGCAACTGTTTAAGCTTCGGTCGACTGATGTTTCCAAACGCTCCGCTGTAGCCGAACACTACCTTGGAGACAACATCGAATAGGAGTCGATGTTCTGGCTTTAATTTCGTCCTCTGCATATTGCTCTTCAAATTCTCCGGGGTGATCAGAGCACTTTCCAAAAATTGATTGGCATCCGCATCGGAGACGTTGTCGACGAAGTTCGTGGCTTTCTGGTTTGGTGGAATGATTTGGAGAAGGATGTCGGAAACTGCAATGGGGACGGTCACACGGCGGATGGTTCTGGCCGGAACGTCGCGTTGCCGACAAGAGACTTCTGTAGTGACGCCATCTCGGCTATCGATGGACGACTGCAGATTCACGTAGAACTCTCCGACCTGGCGCCTGAGCAGGTGGGAGGGGAAGAGCTTTGCCCATTCCAGTAGGCCATTTTCCTTGAGAATATTTGCGAGGGAAGACAGCACTGGTGACTCCAATTCATCGTCAGACAAAATCTGCTCGAAATGTATCTTTGACACCAGCAAGTCGAACGATTCTTCATAAGAGGTGGGGACTAGAGAAGGTCCGAAAGAAGCCATTTTCTTTCCTTTGGGGGCCATTTAAAACAACTGTGAAGATATATATATAAGAAGGAAAGAAAAACTTACTGTAAATGGTTAGACAAAATCTGAGAAGATGATGAACAGTTACTGCAGATAGATACGAATGAGGAAGGTAAAAGATCACTTCCTGATTTTCCGCCTTTTATAGGTTTTAGGCTCGGTTGAAATCGACGGCTAGGGTTGAATGGCGTGAATCCATCAACGGCTGAGATTACGCGACTGTTGACTAGCTTTGACTTGACGTCATGAACCGAGTTCCAACCAGCGCGTGAGAAGGTGAACAGTTTTTCATGTCAGCCCAGTCGCACTATAAAGTAGGCTATTGATGTTAAGCTGTACTTTACATTAAATGCGGCATGATGGCTATTTCAATGTAATTGACATGCTCAGGAATGTTTGAATTTATTTCAAACATTCTCATTTAAGATCATAACACCTTCAGCCATAAATGTTACCTGTCAGCTGATGTCAGAATCAGCTGTGTTCACCTGTCAGCTGTTGTTGGAATCAGTTGTGTTCCAATGTTGCGGCATACCATCAGCTGACTCGAGTTCGTCTGTTCAGCTGACGTCTGATCCAACGTTGCAGCATACCATCAGCTGACTCGAGTTCGTCTATTCAGCTGACGTCTGATGTCTTCGATTGGCGATCCGCATCTGAGATTCCCCCTTCATCTGAGCTTCCCCCTCAGATGGATATCTATCTCTTCACCTCAGCTGGTTCCTCATCTGATGGATCCAACAATCCAAGTAAATCACATAACATCTTGAACCGTGCTTCGGCTAGAGGTTTGGTGAAGATATCAGCTCTCTGAATCTCAGTTGGAATCTTCTCCATGGATATGTCCTTCTTCTCAATATGGTCTCGGATGAAATGATGTCGGATGTCCATATGCTTCGTCCGAGAATGGTGAACAGAATTCAAAGAGATAGCAATGGCACTTGAGCTATCACAATGAATGGGAACCTGTCCAGTTGCTATTTCATAGTCTCGCAACTGTTGCTTGAGCCACAACACCTGCATGCAACAGCTATCGGCAGCCATATACTCTGACTCAGTTGTAGAAGTGGCAACACATGCTTGTTTCTTGGAGAACCACGAAACTAGCTTGCTTCCCATGAATTGACAGTGTCCAGATGTGGACTTCCTGTCCAACCGATCACCGGCTAGATCTGCATTTGAGTATCCGGTCAGTTGGATGTTGTCGTCGATTGGATACCACAACCCAACATTTATAGTTCCCTTCAGATACTTGATGATGTTCTTTTCTGCCAACATATGAGCTTCTCTCGGTTGAACTTGGAACCGAGCACACACTCCAACCGCGTAAGATATGTCTGGCCGACTGGCGGTTAGATATAGCAAAGAACCGATGATCCCTCTATACTTACTGGCATCCACGAGCTTTTCCTCAGCTCTAGGTTCAATCTTCCAGTTAGTATTCATTGGGATCCTTGTGGTCTTACTTGTCTGCAATCCGAACTTGGTGATGAGCTCCTTTGTATACTTGGACTGATTGATAAAAATTCCTTTTGATGACTGCTTCACCTGAAGTCCAAGAAAATAATTCATCTCGCCCATCATCGATATCTCGAACTTCTCCTTCATGAGAGTTGAGAATTTCTCACACAGCTCCTCCGACTTGGAACCGAATATGATGTCGTCGACGTAGATTTGCACAACAAGTATATCTTCTCCAACTTTGATGGTGAACAGTGTTTTATCAACTGACCCTCGTTTGAACCCCGAGTTCAGAAGAAAGCCACAAAGAGTGTCATACCAAACCCTGGGTGCTTGCTTCAATCCATAGATTGCTTTCTTCAACTTGTACACTCTTCCATCTCCAGTCTCAAAACCTAGAGGTTGTTCAACATATACATCTTCCTTGATATCACCGTTGAAGAAGGTACACTTCACATCCATCTGATAGACCTTGAACTTGTGAAATGCGGTATAGGCTAGAAAAATTCGGATGGCTTCCAGCCTTGCAACCAGCACGAAAGAGTCCTCGAAATTGATTCCTTCTTGTTGGCAATATCCCTGAGCTACCAACCTTGCCTTATTCCTCACGATGAATCCAATGGCGTCTCTCTTGTTCTTGAAAATCCATTTTAATCCAATGACTTTGACACCATTTGGTCTTTCTACCAACTCCCATACACAGTTGCGTAGAAATTCGTTCAGTTCTTCTTGCATGGCTGTTGTCCAGTGAACACAGTTGAGAGCTTCCACAACATTCTTTGGTTCTGGCACATCAGCTACAACGCAAGAAATCATGGCAACATCTCCAGCTTGTTCGAACTCCTCAAGAACTGCCAACTCCTCAGCATATTGAGCGTAAGTGTTGGAATCTTCCTCAGTCGAATCTGGATTTGCAACTCTGCTCCTTGTACGCACACCTTCGGTTGGATCCCCGATGATGTTGTCAGTGGAATGATCTTCATACCATCTTCGGTTGCGTCTTCCTTCTTCTTCCAACAGTGGCTGTTCCAGGATTTCAACTGATGGTGAATCCTGACCCATAGGAGATGCTGGAATCTTCAGAACTGGTGATTGATCAGCTGTTGAATCTGGATCCTCAACATTGACAATATTTCGAACCGGGCTTGGTTGGGCTTCGGATGCTGATGCAGTTGGAATGACATTAGCTGGAGTTCCCCCTTGATATGAGCTGGGGTCCTCGCATTCATCTTCAGAGGAGTATGGATCATCATCCTCGGTTGCCCATACCAATGGTTCAGCTAGATTCTTTTCCCTTAGTGCCTGTGATCTGGTGAGAACAGGTGGAACTTGTGGATCAGCTTGTTGTCTTTAGCCTGTTCCCTGCACTCAAAAGTAGATTCATCAAAACTAGCATGAGGTGTTATCTCCACAACACGAGAGCTATTGTTGAAAACTCTATAAGCCTTGATCCGAGCGGCATATCCGAGAAATATGCCCTTCGAAGCCTTGGCATCAAAAGTTTTCAACTGAGTCTTCCATTGTTGTGAATATAACACTTAGAACCAAAAACGCGAAAATATGAAATATCAGGCTTCCTGCATCTCCATAGCTCGTATGGTGTTTTTCCCAACCGCTTGGTCAGAAGAGACCGGTTCTGGGTGTAGCAGGCTGTGTTGATGGCCTCAACCCAAAATCTCTTTGGCAGAGCTGAGCTTGTTAACATGGATGTAGCTGCATCCTTCAGCGTTCGGTTCCTTCGCTCAGCTACTCCATTCTGTTGCGGAGTACGTGCAGTTGATGTTTGATGAGTAATTCCATGCTTCTCGCAGTACTCGATGATGGTTTCATTTAGAAACTCGGTTCCACAATCTGATCGGATGGAAATGATTTTCATCTCTTGTTGGTTTGATATCCGATCATCAACTTGGGTAGCTCATCTCGGGTTTCACTCTTGTGACGCATGAAAATGGTCCACGTGTATCTGGAATAATCATCAGTTACAACAAGTGTATACTCGTTACCATTCATGCTTTTTGGTGTAACTGGCCCGAAGAGATCCATGTGGATCAGCTGTAACACTCGGTCGGTTGAGGGAGTTGTCTTCAACCGGAAGGAGGATCTAGCGAGCTTTCCCAACTGGCATGCACTGTAGATATGTGTTGTTGAAAACACTCGGTTTGGTATGCCTTTTGCATGTTCTTGTCTGGCAAGTCGGTTCATAATCTTGAAGTTCAGATGGTTGAGCCTTTTGTGCCACAGCCAGCTCACATCTGAACTGCTCTTTGATAACAGGCAGGTGTCAGGAGGACTACTGTTCCAGTCAGCATAGTAGACATTCCCAGTTGGCCATCGATTTCCCAACAATATGACCTGCTTTGTTCCGACATTTTTAACCCTGCAACCCTGTGCATCAAACTTGACAGAGAAACCATTATCACAGAATTGGCTGATGGAGAGCAAGTTATGCTTCAATCCATCAACATATGAAACATTAGAAATCGACACGTGATTGGTTTCAAGGGTACCGTAGCCTCTGGTGTGACCTTTTGAGTTGTCACCAAAGGTAACTGAAGGTCCTTCTTTCTCCACGAAACTCCCAAGCAAATCCTTCGGATTTGTCATGTGTTTCGAGCATCCACTATCCATCACCCACATGGTTCGTGATGTTTTATTCTTCCTCAGCTGTTTCTCCTGTACCTGCAAAGAGAAACTTGCTTAGGTCCTCAATTTCAGTTGGGTCCTGGAGGGTTAGAACCAGTTCCCCCTTGAACTGTGATTCGTTTTTCCATGTATACTCGGATAGATTTATCATTCCAGTTCACTTTTCCTTCATCATCAACTATAACAACACCTCGGTTATCCTTAAGCTTGTTGTTAGTAGTGATGTTCTGCTTCTTGGGAGGAGATGGATTTCTCCCATTGTGAGCTTTCGGAGGAGAGGCTTTCCCCCTGTTTTGATGGCGCTTTTTATCCTATTGGATTTGTCTATGAGGTCGGATGCTATGTTGGAATCTTTGTGGCTGATTCTGATTCCAACTCCCTGAATGTTGTCTATAGCTGTTCATGCCCTGTTGGTGGTTCATGTTGTGGCATGAATATCTCCAGCTGTTCGACCTGTTCCTTATCGGTTGACTCGGTTGGAACCTCTAGTTGAGCTGATGATGGAACCGCTATTGATTCAGATGGTTGGATTCTTGTCGGTTCTGCGGTCGATTCCATTCTTTCTGATGTTGGCTCTGAGGTTGATTCAGAGGTCGGTTCTGAGTTCGGTTTCGATTGTATCTCCGACGCCTCTGATTCCTCTTCTAACTCTTGGAACATTCCCCCTCGGTTGATGTCCCAACCGATGGAACGTTCTGTCCTCCATCCACTGCTCCTTTTCCTTTCTCAGTTGTGGTTCCTTTGGTCGGTTGAGCTTGCTGAGAAGTGGAGGTTGGATTACTTTGGGGAGATTCAGACTCAACTGTGTTAGGTTTGACAACCTTGACCTCCACAGCTTTGATGAAGGTTGCTGGAGGAATTCCAGTATCCTTGATTACATCATAACCGAGTCCTGACACGTCATCCATCTGTCGGCTGTAACTGATAAGATTCTCGATGATCTTGGATGACTGATATAGCTTTATTAAGTTGTCCTTCTCAGTTTGCAACTCCTTGAGAAGGACAGCTATATGCTCGGTCTGTCCGTCTGACTTCTTTATCAGCTGGTCGATCTGAGCCTCTTGCTTTTTCAACTGATCTAGCTGATCAATGGTTTCGTCAGTTCTCAGACAGAAGTTGTCAAAGTCTTGACAGGCATCTGAGAACTTGTTCTCCTTTGTTTCATCACTTCCTTCACTCAGAGACGCCAAGATATCCCACATTTCTTTAGCGGTTTCGCACTCTTCTATCCAAGGCAGATAGTCTTGTCCAATTGTGGACATGATCGTACTCTAAGCCCAAATGTCCAACTGGCTCACTTTGGCTTCTTCTGGAGTGAAGTCTTCTGGCTTCTTCTCCACTAACTCCACAGTTGCATCCCCATTGTTGGGATTTGTAGGAGTGCGAGTGATTCTCTCTCTGATGATGATCGGTCCGGATGTGAGTACTTGTTGCATTCGATGATGCTTTGACAGTAGGATCTTCTTCATCCGAGTTCTCCAGGATGTATAGTTCACAACCGAGAACATGACCACGATCTTGTCTTTAACATCTATCTGCACACAACAACAGAAGAAAAATGCAAGCAGATATGCACTAGCGTGATAAAGAGATCTGTTCAGTTGACCACTGAAGAAAACACCTCGAATTCACACCTTATGAAACAGAGTCAACAGTCTTTTGAACCACTGCTCTGATACCACTTGATGGTCCCGATACGAGTTCTGGTGTATGGGGGGGGGGGGAAATACACCAGATAAACTTTTAAAAGCAACCCCCTAAAAATAACACAACCGAGTAAAGAAACACTCAGTTGGAAGTGAAGTGATGTGCGGAATGTGGTGGAAATTAACTCGTATAAAAGTCAACTCACGCTTAAGTGCAAGGTTGGTCAATAACCAAGACAGTTGGTATGGAAAAATGCAGTTTGTATGCAGGTTAGTTGGTCAGTTGAATATGCAATAACTGAAAAATAAACACAACACACAAAGATTTACGTGATTCGGAGATAACTCCTACGTCCACGGGGAGTTGTGAGTCCACACAACTCAGTCCAAGTTCTTCTGGACAAACCACAAAGCTTACGCAGGCTTTGCAACCGTTGAGATAAGTTTACGGGTACTTATCAACCTTACAGATTAGTTTACGGGTACTAATCAACCTATCTACTCAGTTACGGGAAGAGTAGGGTCCTAATAACCTTTTCAGGTGTATGAAAGGGTGGGGTTCCAACTAATAGCTCGAACAAGAAGTGAGCTATGATCTAACACTCTACGAACTCTCAACTAGTGATGTTCTCAAGGTTGGATCGACAACTACAAAGACAGAATCTAACTCTCTAGAACTCTCAACTAATGATGTTCTTAGAGGTTTTGCTTGAGTACAGAATGAAGTTGTTCTTTTGCTTGTATATCTCTTCTCACACTTGTCTGTCTCGTATTTTCCGTGGTCTTGGTGAATGAATGAAGGCCTCTATTTATAGGCGGAGAGAATCAACTAGCCGTTGGAAGAGCTGTTGATCTCTGTTCTTTAAAAGTGATGGCTTGTCTCTCATCTTCTGCAGACTTTCCGGATTTGGCAACTGCGTGCTTCTGCTTTCCATCTGAGACAGCCTTGTGTTGGGCCAAATGAGGTAATTATAGAGAGTCAAGCCTTCACGTGACTTCCTTATTTGAATTTCAAATCTCAACATTGGTCTTTCAACAATGGATGGTCGGTTGAGAGTTTCGATCTTCATCTGACTTGTTCTTCAGCTGATGTTCTATCTGAGTGCTGACAGTTGAACTCTCAGCTGATTTGAACTTCATGCTGTTGATCTTCTTGGATCGAGTTCTACAACTGATGTTCTGAAACTGAACGCTCAGTTGTCTTTCTTGTATCTGATCAGTTGGCTCCGAACGCTCAGTTGTCTTACTTACAACTGATGTTCTCTTGCATCTTCCTTAGTTGACTTTGGCATCTTCCTGCTTTTTACTTCTCATCTAATGAACGCTCAGTTGTCTTTCTTACAACTGATGTTCTATCTTTTGAACGCTTAGTTGTCTCTCTTACAACTGATGTTCTATCCGAGTGAAGCCTTGTTGCCGTCTTCAGCTGAAGTCCTGTAAAGATAAAATCTTAACAATGCTCAAACAGCGAGCCTAACTACTAATATTAGGATCTGGCAACATCTACTCGGTTGGGGTCAATTGGTTTTGGAATCAATCAAAACTTTAATAAATTTCCCAACAAATAGTTATTAAGATACGATAAGTATGTGCCTTACAAGGCCTTGTAGAAGAAAAAGTTTCAGATAACTGTCTTATTGTCATAAGGTAAGTGAAATAAAGAATTTAGGATCAGATACGATCAGTGAATTGATCAAGATCGTTTGGCAGACACGAGTTAGAATGAAAGAAGCATAAAAGTAACGAATGAAAGAAGTTTAAAGAAGATAAAAGTCTAAAGAAATATGTGCCGATCTAGCTTAAATTTATGGAATAAGGACAAGACTTTCCTTATGATTATCCTTCAAAGGATAATATGATTAATTCCATGCCAAGTATAAAGCTTCGATAAAGATTTAGATGATTAGTGGATATCTTGAAAAGATAGTTTCCAATATGGATAGTTTCGACTTTGTTGCCAAGTTTGTGGAATGTTTATTATGTGTGCATCTCATCTTGAGAAAATGTGTATGTTCGATGCTACACACATGGTTTTGTCAGCAAGACGTTGATCTTGAAACTGACTTAAGTTATGAAGAAAGATCGCAATCGATTTTGGATCGAAAAGCGTGAAAGTTAAGAAGTGAGTTGATACGATTAGTAAAAGTGTTATAAGATCATCACGGGCAAAAGAAAGCCACCTGAGAGTTCAAAGAAGAGTCGAGAAAGGAGTACCCCGAACAGTTTAAGAAGATAAGCAAATTTCATGACGAAATTTTTCGTAAGGGGGGTAGGATGTAATACCCCAGACTTTTTCTACAGTCTTTAAAAATAAAAGTTAATAATAATTATGGCTTTGCACGCCTAAGATCATGAATTTTAATTCTAAGATTTGCGGTGAAATTCGTTTCAGAAAATAATTTCCAGAAGTCGGACGAACGACTACTGTATTAGGGTTTTCGCGTCCGTTAAGTTTTTCGCCCAAAAACTCGGAATCAAATTCCGTCAGAATTTACATTCACTTTTTTTTCGAGACGAGTTCACCGGAGAAAGTTAGTTTTTATGATTTTCCGGATGAATTTTGGACTGTGAAGTCCCGACTTTTTCTCGGATTTTGAAAAATGAATTAGGTTTTCCGAGTACGTAAATTATTTCCAATCTAACGGACGAGTTAGATTTCGTCGAATCCGTAACTATCTAGAAATGTATTTCTTGACTTTTAAAACGACGTTTAAGAGCCGGAAACGAGATTTTAGCTTCTAATTTTACCTCGCCAAATGCAACCTTAACGAGTCACTATGCTTGTTAGATATTTTTCTTAGCTTTGTGAGTCACCATAGTGACTCACCATCCCTCTCTCCTTCTCCCCTATTACCGCCAACCTCTCCCTCTATTCTCTCTCTCATTTTCTTCTTTCCACCATTGAAGGAGTTCAAGCTTTTGCAAGATCCAAGTTCATAAGTCATTCAATCATCCATCGATTTCCATTCTTCTTTCATTAATCATCAAGGTAATCATCTCCTCCATTGATCTATCCAATTGGAATTCCTTTCTTTTCATTTTTTTCTTGAGGACCGATTTTTATGATGATGATGTAGTAGTTGATTTAAGTTTCAATATGCAATTAGATGTATAAGGGAGTGATTCTATGGTTTAATTGAAAAAGGAAATCAAGAACCCTAAAATCTAGTTATTACCGATTTTTAGGGAAGAATTGGGGCTTTGTTCGTGCTCGATTTCTTTGTCAATTTAATGATAGATTAGTGTTCCTTATGATTTTAATTAACTATATGAATTGTTTTATATTTTTCTAAAAATAAAATGTGAAACGTAAGAGACGAAGGAGGCTCGATTTAGGATAGTAAATGTGTTGATATGCTCGATTGTTTAATAGAAATGAGATATACGATGCATGAGGATGAATATATATTAAATTGAAATTTTTCTAAAAATAAAACGAGAAATGTAAGAGACGAAGATGTGTCGATAAGTTGAAGCTCGATAACATTTTGATAATATGATTTGCATGTTAGTAATGCTCGTTAGATGATAATCGTTGCCGTAAAATTTGAATGAAAATGGAGAACGTAAAATTTTACGTAAGAGACGAACGACGGACGATAAGTCGAGAATAGATAATGATATGAGGATGTGAATTACGTATTTATGATTCTTGATAGATGATGAATAAGATTGTAAATTTTGAACGAATTCTAAAGATGTTAGATTTTTCGTAAGAGACGATCAATTGATAATAAGTATTGATAGAAAAGACGAACCAAGGAAATAATTGGATATTGATGATTATTATTGATTAATGAACGAGCTTGTAGTTGACGACATGTTCGTCCGAATTATAAAATGATGAGTTGTAGTTATAAACTAGTGGATCTTAATTTGGTATAGTAATTGCGTAGTTAATGAAACGATGTTTTGATCGTCGTGTTTATAAACGAGAAATGAAAAGGGGTCTATCACGTATAATGATACGAGTAGACTGTATTGAGTCAGTAAATTCGTGAGAATTTAAGTTCGATAACATAGAACGAGCCTAAAAAACCGTGCGTCGATTTAATCGAGCATTAGGGTTTCACTGGTCAGTTTTGCGACCTTCCACGGAAACTGCGATATCTCCTAGCTCGTTAATCGGAATTGAGATCTGCGAATTGGAGAGTAAACTAGACACCCGTACCTTTCTTTTGGTATAAGACTCGCCCCCTGTTTCGAAATCCCCTGTTCTAGGCGAACTTACTGACCTCGTGCAGTGTATGTTCAAAATGTAGTTTCTTAAGTTGAATTCTTTTCAACTTGAACTCTTTCGATCTTTTCAGTCGTTTCAAGTTATCGACTACCTTCTTTTTACCGACCTAAAATGTCGAGTACAGATCCAAGTGAGTGTCAAACGAGATGCGTTCGTATCTCGTTTCTTTTTAACTAAAAGAGTTTAGTTAACGTGCAAATGCCTAAAACGTCTAAAGAACAAAACCTTAATCCGATTTTTCGTATTCGTTTATCGTTTGCGACCGAGCTTTAAAATATGATTTTCACGATGAAGGAGAAAGTCGACACCAAGGATAGGACGGAAGATCAGAAGACGAAAGCACGTGTCTTTGTTCAGTAATCTATAAGGTGGGCTTTTTCCTTATATATCAAACAAAATGAGCTATGCTCGAAAACCTTTCTTTATCGCTTTGATAACCGTGTTTTCAAAGTGATAATCATGGCATGAACTGTTTTATGTTTTATGTGAGTTCTCTTGTACCTATTCTGAGTTAGCCATCGTGCTTTCCAGAATTCTGAGTTAATCAAAAGGGGTTAACTAACGATCGACTTTGAGTTAATCAAAAGGGGCTTTCAAAAGTTAGTGCACTTGTAGCCTGTGGTGTATGTGGTATCCTGTTGAGGGGTAGCCAGCCACGGTGAATAATGACTGGTCAAGATTTGAACGTAACATCTATGAAAAATGTTGATCAGCTATCTTATGAAAATGAGGAAAGAAAATGTTTAGTAGACACGGTCCTTTTAAAAGAAAACCCCGATGTGCTACTGTAATGAAAATGCCTGATTATCTATACTTATGATTATGTTTTCGGCAACGTGCCCACTAAGTACGATTGTATTTAGCCCTGCATATGTTTTCTAAATGTGCAGGTTGAAGCGACGAAGCGGCGACGGTTGAGTTAGAGTTGAATAAGAGTTAAGAAAGACTTTTATATATAGTTCACAATTCCGCTGCTAGACTCTAAACTCTTTTGATGTTATGTATAATAATCACTGTAGTCTAAGTTCTGTAATATAACTTAGAAGCTTTTGAAGTACTTTGTCGAGTAATCTCCTGAGATTAACTCTTTCTTTTCGTCAATAAAGTCTTGTTCATAGAAGATAAGTTGTTATGTATGTATGTCTATTCTTTCATCCCCTTTCTTCCCCTTTTCCTTAATCCAACCCCAGTCGCACCCCGGCTTCTGCCGTCCTTCGGGATTTGGGACTGTGACAATCATATTTCCCGCTGGAGCGGGATTTGACACGTGGCGAGCAAGATTTTGTTCTGTCCGAGCGAGAACTCCATTTACGTTCGTTTAATGCCTATTCATAATTTTTCGACTGAATTTAGTACCTACTGAATCACGATATGTTACACATAAAATAATTAAATTAAATTATTATTGGTTAATAATTGTCAAATAATCACATAATTATCACTAAATTATTGGAATGTCGTATACTTTATATCACATCTCTTACACATGTGTAAGAGATGTGATATAAAGTGCTTGATAAGATGGCATTTTATATTTGAAATATTCAATATGGTGTAAAATTCATTGTTTTTGTTAAGGTGGTGTATTTTTCATTTTGACATTGGCAAAAGGTGTATTTTATGGATTGTCACATAATTAAATCTTCTACCTATCTATTATTTATCATTTACCATTCTTCTTAATTTTCATGCTGAATAGTAAAAACTCAAGATGGACGTGACAGAGGGAGTATAAGATAATGAATATTTTTGAACACTAAACAATATTTTTCATATCATGACACCAACCTAAGAGTTGGAAATTTCCTATTGGTCCAGTTATTTTGGGGCAAGCGCATTGTAGTCAAACTGATTGCAAATATGGAGTAACATTTTATGTTCCATTATCCCATTATTTTTTAATAAAATATTTTGTTTCATATAATGAACCAAAATAATGTTTATTACTAAATCTTGGATTATTTTAAAAAAGTATAGCATATCCTAAATATGGAATACATAACTCTAATAATCGATTATTAACTGGAAGTTGAAATTAAATTCTTGTTATCTTAATTGAGGATAATAAATTGGAATAAAAAATGCAAATTAAATTAACACACCATAAATTGAAATTTAGGGATCATCCTCATTTTGATTCTCTCTATGTTTGACTTTTATTATTACAATTAGTATGCAATCCGTCGAAAATTGATAAGATATTAATAGGCTCAATTTGTTTGGTAGTCATAGAAACTTATTTTGAAAGTGAAAGTCTCTTTTTTTCAATCAAATTCAATAAAATTGTTTCTCAATTCACCCGTGTCCATTTACTATTTTTGATTCTTTTAGTTCAATTTAATTCCGATATTTCACTAAGATTGTTTATATCATTAGACGTAATTTGATTGATATTTATAAAAATTTATTTTGAAGGTGAAATATTTAATTTCTAATTTACATTTAAGAAAATTGTTATGCACTTCTCCCATATTCATTTACTATTTTTGTTCCTTTAGTTTAATTTTATTCCAAATGCTTCATTAAAATTATAAAAAAAATATTAGCCACAATTTATTTGGTAGTTATAAAAAAATATTTTGAAAGTAAGAATCTTTAGTATGAATTAAATTCAAGAAAATAGTTCCGCAATTCTCCCATTTTTATTTACAATTTTTCATTCTTTTAGTTCAATTCAGCTTAATAATAAGAAGAAGAAGAATATAATATGAATGAAGAATCAAAAGTAGGAACTTATGCATCAAGTTTTCTATAATTACATTGCATCCACGATAACCATCATTCAAAATATGGGAGACCAAATAATAAAATATTATTTTTCTTAAAATAAATAAGAATACTTAATAAAAATTGCGCCACATAGGACCTAATATTAAGCGGAGAACTCGAATCCGCATCGATATTAATAATATATAGATAGATAGATTGCCTCTAATTTTTTTTTTACCATTCAGGTTACGATCCAATTAAAACTGCTTCAAATTAAAAAAAAAAAGTTTACGATCGAAACATCACCAAGTTTAAAATAATCTTTTGGTCCCCGACCAATATCTTTTTCTTAGTGTTTCTTTACTTTTTTGACAACGTAAAAAGATTAGCCATTTACTTTTCCTTATAGTGTTTTTTAAGGGAGAAGTAACTAGTATTACTAACTCTAAAAAGGTTTAATTCAATGTTTCTTTCTGCCGAGTGGAACAATGACTAAAGTATTTTGGCTTCAACGTAAACAATCATATACCTATATGAACTAAAATTATTTATATTTATAGTAGATTAATTCAAATTCTTCTGTACTCCATATACCTTGTGTTGGACGGTTAACCCAACCCTCGACGGATTTCAATATCATTACTCACACACCATTCACCAAGTAACGATTTTGAAAGATTAGATATACTAAAATATTGGCTAATCACGTAGAATTGAATAATCCAACTAAAGGGTCGTATACATTGATATCCAAATACTTGTTTTACTTTTTATTATATTAAGGGGTGTTTGGTAGGCAATATTAAGCACTACTAAATTATTATTCTCATCCAATCTTGTGTTTGGTAGAGCCAAAAATTTATATTGCGAGCCCGAGAGAAATGTCTGGCCCGATAGAAATAACTTCCAAATCCAACTAATATCACCAACCCCCCCCCCCCCCCCCCCCCTAATTATTATTCTTGCCTTCACCACTATCGACCTAAACTCAGACGGGGACCAAATTACCCCCATCCTCCTCACAGATGAACAGCTTCCCCGTCCTCCTCGCAGCCACCATATAGCAAACTCCGAGCGTCGGCGACAGTGAGGCGGCGGCGACCACATAGCTTCCTCTGAACGGCGGCGATGACATAGGGCTCCTCCGAACAGTGCAACGGCGGCGACCACATAGGTTCCTCCGAACGGCGGCAACGACATAGCAAACTCCTAACATCGGCGGCGACATAGTGTAGCAGCGACGACCAACTATGGCGAGGAAACTTTTCTACAATTTAAGGTAACATAAAAACTGAATCGATCTTCAATTTACGGGGTATAAAATTCAACTCGCCACAAATCATCAACAAATGGGGAAAAAAGTATGATAAGCTTTTTCAAAATTTAACTATGACAGTGGTGTGAACAAAGCGCACATGAAGTTTGCTTTTCAATTTCAAATTCTCTGATGCAAGAATTTAAAAAAAGTTAAAGGAAAACAAAAGAGATATACCCCCTAAGCAGCAGCATGATTGAAGGAATATCGATTTACAAAATTATCCAATTAATTATAGTAACAGGTCTAATTTTGCTACATAAACGTTGTATTTTTCTTGCAAAATCTGACAACTAGCAAAGCTTCTTCAGTAGCAGTATGTATTCTCATGTGATGATTTTTTGACTTATTCGAACCAGGGATAGGTTCGCTATCACCTCCTACGGGGAACTACACCGGGTTTTTCAAATTCTTGTGCTTCTGCAAACCTTGAAAGCTTCTGCTCGATTCCTAGGTATTCTCACATTTCTGCAAATTCTTGTTGTTTTTATTTTAGTTGCAGGTGCGGTTCATTTCTGTTACTTCTGATTCATCCTATTTATTTCCTACATAAAGATGTGATGTAGGGCTAGCAATTGATGATTGGTTGGACCCCTTCACTGAGACACCAAATTAAGTTGACCTCTTTATATTTGTGCAGATAAGGAAGACACCAAAAAAGAAAATTGAAGACATCAGGTATTACAGCTTACCTTGCAAGTTCAAATACTTGGATGTGGTTCTAGGATTCCACTGATTGTAGCTAAGAAAAATCGGCTGATTTATGTTGGGAGTTCATTTCTAAATGATATGTTGATTTGATTCTTTACTGTGCTTGTTTCTTGGGGGCAGTTTTATACAGTTTTCAAATGCAAGGCAGTTTTTTACATTATGCATCTTGATACCAACATTCATATTTTGCACTCGGTATAACTTGATTTCTTCCATTATTGTGGTACCTCATTACTATGATGCATTATCAGCCCTGGGGAGTAACTTTCTTTCTGTCATATGATTGTTTTCCTCATCTGTTTTGTGGGGATTTGTGAGACAAAAGTATTTGCAAAATTCTGAGATACAGTCTGCTGTAAAATGCCAAAACTTACTGTAGGTAATTTTGTCAGTACAGGATGCCGAAAAGGTCGAAAATCAATGCGTACGTATATCTCATTATAGAGGATGTTTTGCAGCAACAAATGCTCCTTATATTATTGCTCATAGAGATTCTACTAAGTGAGATAAACAAAAAAAGAAAGCGTAACAATTCTTTGGAGCCTTATCGTATGCTTGAACGGATACCAAATCAAATGCAACACCTCCATAGAATCACGACAGCAACTAATAGTGATTGCATTGTCAATCTTAGGATGGACCGAAACACTTTTGGCCGCCTCTGTATGTTGTTGAGAAATTTAGGGGGTTTGAGTGACGGAAAGTATGTGAGTGTAGAGGAGCAAGTTGCGATGTTCATAGGGATATTAGCTCACCACAAAAAAAATCGAATTGTTAGATTTAATTATTGGAGGTCGGGTCAGACTGTGTCGCACTAACTTTACCTCGTATTAAAGGCTATTTTAAAATTGCACAAGGTTTTCTTGGTGACCCCAAAGCCTGTAGGTGATGATGTAACCGATCCAAGATGGAAATGGTTTAAGGTAATTATAAATAAAAAAATTTCAGTACCAATGTTGGAACTAATTATGTTTTACCTTTACTGGCTGCTCGGCTAATTGAAACTAATTATGTTATACCTCGTACTTCATGTGCTTAGGGCTGCCTAGGAGCGCTAGACGGGACTTACATAAATGTAATTGTACCAAGTTTGGTTAAGTCCAGGTATAGGACGAGAAAAGGACAAATATCAACAAACACTTTGGCCGTATGTGATCATAATTTGCAGTTTGCTTATTTGTTACCTGGTTGGGAAGGATCGGCGGCTGATGGTCGTCTATTAAGAGATGCATTGAATAGGCCAAATGGATTGAAAGTTCCAAAGGGTATGTACTTATGTAATTTTCCAAACTGTTTAGCTGTAGCTTTGCTGTAATCTTTTACTTAACTTCTCATGTGCTGACATTTTTCAAATCAGGATACTTCTATTTGTGCGACAATGGGTATGCAAACAGCGAGGGGTTCTTAACACCTTATAAAGGTGTGAGATACCACTTAAAAGAGTGGGGTCCTAACGCTCTTCAACTCCAGAACCCGCAAGAAATGTTTAACATGAAGCACACCCAAGCTCGTAACATAATAGAAAGATCTTTTGGAATCATGAAGATGAGATGGGGAATCTTAAGAAGCGCCACATACTATCCGGTGAAAATTCAAAACCGGCTAATAATGGCGTGTTTCCTCCTCCACAACTTCATTAAGAGGGAGATGGTGGTTGATCCCATTGAGGCTGAACTTGATGGAAGAGAAGAACAAGAAGAAGATGAACATCATGGGAATGTCGACTTCATTGATCAAATCGAATCCTCCGCAGCGTGGAACGGCAAGCGGGATGAAATAGCCGTAGCTATGTGGGCTGCTGCAGGGGGGGTGTATAGTTTGCAGACAATCTGTCCTTTCTGTTTAGAACAAACAGTAGATCAATTTCTTTTTTACATGCAGTTTGCAATGAATTATTTCCATTTGTGCGATGTTTTTCTTAGTGAATTTACCTGTTCTTGTGATGAGTCAATAGATGGTTTGCCGTTTTTGCAGCATATTACCTGCTCACGTTCTGTTTCCAGTTCACCTTGTATGAAGTCCTCTCATTATTGTGGAAATGCTAATTGTTACTGATCCTTTTTATGACAGGTAAAAAGAGATGTATGATCCCGATTTTAACATGCGTCCGGATTGTCGGTGTGGAGCCGGAAAGATGGTCTTAAATAAAGCAGGGAAGGATGCAATGAACGCCGGCCGATGGTACTACAAGTGCCCGTCAAAAAATAATCACTACGAATCCTTTTTATGGTGTGATGAGTATCACCATAAAAAATCAACTAGACTATCTGGTTCAATGATGCAGGCCTCGAGCAGCTCGTCCTTTTCAAAAGAACTGGAGAAACCGGCACTCGACTCGGCACAATTTTTGAAAAGCAGGTCTGATGTGCTATTCATGGTAGCTTGTATGTTCATGGCCTTCGTATTGGTCTTACTTGGAGTTGTAATCGGGCTTTTAATGTTGACGCATTTCCTGTTTTGGAGACTCGCCGATCATGTAATAGCCGACATTTGCTATCTCTATCTGTAGTAGTATGCAAGTTTCTATAATTATAGGTCCTTTTTCCACATACTGTATGCAACAAGCAAGTTGATGTGATTATAAGTTCTATTTCAAGTTTTTGTATTTGACTCGACTTGGAGCTGTAATTATAGGTCCTTTTGTTTTGTAGATGGGGACCTCTGTATTTTTTTGCAGGCTAACAATATCTTTTTATATATTGTCCAAATTAATAGATAAAAGCTTTGAATATGTCGACACTTCTTGTCCAATTGTTACCACACCCACACCTTGTGGGGGCCTACTTTTTGTATGCAAGTTGGCCTTTTACATAAAACAGACATTTGATGTCTTGATCTTTGTCAGTAAAATTATTTCATCATGTTCTTTCATTCATTCAATGAGAATCTCATTGACCATAACAGGAACATTTCTTGGCCTCCACCGTATTAAATAAGGCTATTTTGCCAAGCTCAAACAATACATCCTGAAATAGACTTTCCCATAGCAAAAGCTAATATGAAGCCTGTCAAGACTACAAATTTTCCATCGCAGCAAGTTCTATTTCACTCCGGCAAATGGAGCGCCGAAATGGATGTTGAATTCATCACCGAACTTGTCGAGCAAAAGAAGCATGGCCTCTAGAATCCTCCTAATGTTCCCACTTCTTGTGCAATTCATCTATCCTTGCATGCTGTCAACGCTTTATTTGGGCGTGATTTAACATTTGATGATGCGGCCGAGCGAGTATCTCATTTGGAGACTCGTTACCACACATTTCACAAATTGTTGAAGCTTGATGGGACGTACTGGGATGAAGCGGAAAACAAACTGGCTATGTCTGATGGGTCGTGGAGGAAAATGACAAAGGTATTTATCAATTTCCATTTCCAAGCGCCACATATGATTGAACACTTATTTATACTTACATGCAGAAAATGCCAATAAGTATGGCTTACTACCACAACGGCGAGCCCTTGTTTCTGAAGTTGGCACAAGTATTCGGCCCCACCGTTATGAAGGAGGAGGAAAGACCTCCAGTCATCAACATTAGTGACACCACAGTTCCCATAAACGAGCCACACTACATCAACGTATTTGACACTAACTCGGAGGAAGTCACGTCACCAAATTTTGGAAACCCGCGTCGTCGCTTATTTGTAGACGAAGCGGAGTCAACTACCATGCCCCATTATGTTCCCCAAGCATACCCTCCAAGGAACGCTTTTCCAGTGCGACCTCGAACTTTGTTTCAACAACCTCCCCGGTTCAATGATGGCAGCTCATGTGCGTCTTCATCTACTTTCAAAGATGGGAAAGAATCCGACAACTAGCAATTGCCATGCGTGTTGATCTTATGTTGCTTATTTGCCGTAATGTCCAATAAGTAAGTGTCGTTGTGTGTTATTGTCCGTATTTTTTTACTTTCTCTGAATGTCGTTGTATGTCTGAAGTTGTAGCTCATGAGGGCCTCAAGAGTAGTGTGTCTTATTTTCCCGTTGATGTATGCTTATTATTATTTATAAATGCAAAGTGTGTCTGGCGTACTATGTAATAATGCCTACTTTAGTATTTAGTTTATTATGTTTAATTATATTTATTGATAATAATTCAACTATAATTATGATGATAAGCTTCTTGAAGATGTTGTAATCCATATGATCAATTTTTGCTTTAAATAGTTACATACAAGGTTTCTTGCTTATCAATAAATGGAGTTAAAATTTTATTTAACACAATTTTTGCATAATAAGCAATTACTGTACCTAATTTTCGCATAATCAGCAATTATTGTACGTAATTTTCGCAACAATAACTTCTCATGTACCTAATGTTCGCAACAAGTATAGAATGCTAGAGATGGATTGCTGTAGGGAAGGTTAAGAGCGATTATACGCATTTCCATACATAGTTGAGCACAAATGTCTGTCCCACAAGATTAGCAAAAACTTGTTACAAGTTCAGTTATCACAACTCTTAAACAACAGTATCTATAACAAAAACAGAGAAGTCGTGGGGAAGTTGTTGGTGCACGCAGACATATTACAAAAGTAGACCATGACGAGCAATTTGACTTCTGACTGTCCAGTAGGTAATCCATATACTCGGATTTTTTCTCCTCGGGTAGGCCCTTGAACAACAAGTATCGTTCTGTTTTTTCGACGAAAATCTGAGCAACTTCGAACCTTTGCTGTTTTGAGAGACCAGACACAGACTTCAAACTGTTGTAGGCATCTTTTCGGGCTTCGTCAACGTCGATTTCATGACCGATGCAAGCAGCAATTCTGTCTAGCCTCTGGGACGTACTTCGGCTAATTTTTAATATCACCTCAGCAACCAAACTTATGTTATCACTCACCTTCCTTTTCTTGCCCTTCCCACTCGACTTGGAGTGCTGATTCTTCGATGAATTATGGCACGCGTTGTTTTCCCCGTCGTCATCGCGGTGAAGTCGTGGGGAATTTGGCTTTCCTGCTCATCACCCTTCTTATCTCCATCACACCCATCTCTATTAGCGTCTGCAGCATCACCAACATCTTCGGCGTTTATCCCCTGTGGCCCTGTCCTTGCCAAATATCTCATTCCAGTCATCGAGTAGAGGCTATGACTTGTAGCGCATGGCTTTGACAGTCGGGTCCTTCTGAAATGAATGCATTAACAATCAGAAATAAGACATTTCAACAGACGGGGTCAGGTTGTATGCATGGTACAGAAAAAGTTCAAGTTGTTTCACTTAATTTCCTGCAGACTACCATAACTTATGAAGAAAGATGATTTTCAGCGCATTTTGGGCCAATGCAAATCTTGAACATAAACTGAAATAATTGTTTGAAGATGAAGGAACTATCAAAGCATTCTACCAAATGACCATAGCTTCCAAACACATATTGTTGGATCAGTTGCCAAATGTATTAAAGAACAGTTTCTCATTTGTCATTGGGGATAAAATGTACTACTTTCTGGTCACAACATAATTTACATAAACTGACACGTCTTATTTAGAACAAGCAGACTAGTAGGAGTCTCGAGAAAGGTTACCTTCACAATCACCTCCCATTGGTCATCTTCTATATCAATCATGTGGTTGCTGTTGCGGTTGAAGCCCACGCCAGTCCTACCCAATATCATGTTCAGTGCAAGGTGCTGCTTCTTCCAAGTTTGAAGCTTCGAGTTGATGTGAAGATACATCCTAAACTGTGCCAAGGAATTCCTTCGCTATCATTTCTTCTAACCGTTTGTTGATACCCCATTCTAAATCCATTATCAGCCCTCCATGAAGTTGCGACCAATTCTTTCAGACATGCAATGAGGAAAGTTTCTTCCTGCGGCGACCAACTACGGCGAGTTTGCTTCTCACCCTTTTGAGACTTATACATCTTACCACGTCCAGGGCAGCTGCTACCTAAATTGAAGAAAGCAAGAAGTCACAGCATAATCTATACCATAAACTATAAAATTTCAATAAACTATAACATTTGATAAAACTATACCAGATTATAGCTCATACATTCCCATAATATTCCACGTAGATCACAAATCATCTGACCATGTTTTCACAGCATAATCACAACACACAAAAAAAAACACCAATGATATCCTAATGCAGCATATACTAGTCCACTCAATGCCGCCACCACAATGGCCTAAACATCCAAAAAAATGCCAGTTTCCATTCCCCACTGCCATGTTGCCATTATTTGAAAACATAAATTGAAAAACTCAGAATCATTGATCAGTCAAAAGCATGTAAAAAATATTAATTAGCAAATATATAACGTGAAAATTACAATAGTATCAGCGGTGCATATCAGAGTTCACTTCATAAGCAGAGATCACAACAGAGGGAGTAGGCAGACATAATCTACAAACAAAATTTAAATTAAAATCAGAGATAGAAAAATAGAGCCCTCATATCATTTTCAAGCCCCTCAATTTCAGACTCCAACAATCTTTTTCAACTTCTACTGTCAATTCTAAAGTGTGGAAAACTTACGTCTCTACAGCGAAAATTACTAATGCACAAGAATTAACATAAATTAGTAAAAAATAAAAAATAGATATAAAAATAACCTATATTTCCATGATAGTCGATAAGAAAAAATTGCAACATTAAATAATACAAAGCAAAAATGGAGTAAATAAAAGAGATAATCCTTCAACTGTTGAAGGATTTACTCAATGTAGATATACGGAAAAAAATAAAGTTTAGGGCAAAATTTCATAGGGAAAAACAGAGATGAGTACTCACAACATTCTCACAAAGATTCGGAAATTTAGCCTTGAAGAAGAAGAAGAAAGACGACCACACATATACAACAACAAAACTTAAATCCCATTTCGCCGATTTGCGCCACAGGAAGTACGGTAGGACTTGAAATTGTGCGAAAACTAACCTGCATTCACAGAACTTGTTCGACTAAATTTATCCTAAAGTCGCCCGCAATTAAACGAGATCATAGTAGTATAAATTAATCAACCCAAGTCGTATCTCTCGAGGAAGACTTAACAGGGCAATGTTTGTATTGCGAAAAGAAACAGAAAATAAAAAGAAAACAATAAAGATTGATTAGGATTTTGATGTTCTAATTCTAATTAATTAAAAGACAAATTAATCTAGGCAGAATTATAAACCCTAGTTCTATGAAAAAAAATAAATCATAAACATAATTAAGATGCAAATAAAGAACTCACAATAATTAATCCGCAGTGGAAGTCTGTCACAAAATCCGTACGAATTGAAAGCAATAAATCTATCTAGAACTTGGAAGAACAAGATGAAGAACAAAACTGGGAAAGAAAAAAATAAAGTTGCGTGTTTTGGAGGCGGAAGGAAAAAGAAAAATAAGACGTAAACCCCAAAAATTCTAATTCCATATATATATGGTTGGCACCGCCTCAGACCCGACGATCGTCGAGCATGGACGAGCGTCGGCTACTTCCTCGCAAACACACACCTGGACGAGCGCTTAGAATGGGCGAGCGTCCACTTCCCTTGCAGCCGCACCTACCCGGACGAGCACCCGGAGTCGACGCTCGTCCAAGGATGCTCTCTGTTGCTCGCTTGCCTTCATTCCCGCATGTCGGGCGAGCATCGAAGGTCGACGATCGCCCATGGTTGCCTTTGTTTCTGCTTCGCAATTCATGCCGGACGAGCGCCCAACATGGGCGAGCGTCCGTCACGTTTCTGCCTTGCGCGCCCTTTTTGTTTCGATCATATCTCTCTCGTCCGAACTCCGATTTGCGCACGGTTTTCGCCTACGAACTCGTATCGAGACATACTTCAATGCTATCAAGTTCAACTCCTTAAATAATTGTCACATAATTTCTCATTTTTGTCCATCTCTCGTCTATTCTCGCGCAATTCTTGCAAAACCAACATGTTAGCGAGATTAACTAGAACCAATGAATTTAACAATATAATCGGACAAAATAGTGATGAGAAAGATCACTTGACACATAATTATACATCAAAATGAAGCACAAAATAAGGTGAAACACCCATCCACACACAAAACTTTGCTTGTCCTCAAGCAAATCTCATTTCAAATCAAAATGGAAAAGTAATAAATTGAACTAAACAATTCATACTCCAATAAGCTCTAAATTTCAAGACAAATTCATCATTCATCAACCATATACAATCATCATAAAATAATGATTTGCCCTTCATACAAGAACTCAATCAACTTAACGTCCAACTGCAAGATCTAGGTAAGAAAAACTTGAACAACAAAAAGTATCCCAAATTCATGCCATTTCTTAAATTATAGATATTAAGTGAATTCCGGGCAATATTCCCTAGGTTTACACACGGAGAATTCCGGCCGCCTAGCATGGTTTTCCATACCCATTTCTCGTATAATATATTCAACATTGAACAGACAAGAAAGAGAGGTAGAGCCCTTCAAATCACAAACCATTTTAAACAAAGACGGCACATTAAATTCTCAAGTCAAGTCGGGTTATATGGCCAAAATTCATGAGGTGTGAACATCTAGAGATCATCTAAAGTATCCTCATGTGGTTTCCCATGCTCATGGTTCCCAGAAGAGCAGAAGACTCCCAACTTGACTCAACATATTAGACATTTAAAGGCTCATTATTCGGAATACGCTTCTTAAAACACATAATTTCTCACCCTTCACCCACACTCAAACATCAAGCTTCATTCATCCAAGCATGAAATGCCCCACAATAGAAATGCAACAACCATATCAATCAAATCATGACAAAATATCCCGATCAATTAAGCAAATCAAAGCATGAACTATAAACTTCAATTCCTACTTCCGCAGGTCAATTGTGAAATAAAATAAACCACACACAAACAAGATAGACAATCAAGAGAAACACACCTCCCCCACGAGAAAAATTAAACAATGTCCCCATTGTCACAATAATAATTAAGAGATAGGGTTAGAGGGTGATACAGATGGTCAAATTGGAGAGTAGTCGAGGGCATAGAATCCACAACTTCAAACAACCTACACAGCAAAAACAACCAAAACAAGAGGCAAAACCAAAGACACACAAAAGACCAAAAGAAAAAAAAAATAAAATAAACAGCATCCACTACAAAATAAAAATAATGATTACCAAACCATGGGTTGCCTCCCACGCAGCGCTAAGTTTTAACGTCGCCAGCCGACGGAAACCGGTGTTATCCAAACTCCTTCTCGAGTTTGAGCCATTCCATTGCTTGGATTCGCTCATCTTCATCCCGCACTTCTACTGGTCCTACCAGTAGATAGTCCTCACAATCTCCCTGCAAGAAACGACCATCGACCACTGTGTCAGTAGTATCAAGGAAAGAACAATTCTGAAGGAATGAATCAGATGATATGAAATAAAAATCTGAATAAGAGAAAGATTTGGCAATAATCTTGGAAAACCCGAACACCGGTAAATATTCTTCTCCATTCCCTTTTTCCATCCATCAGATTCGAAAAGCATAGCTCATCTGCACATTCTACCACAACAGGCTTAACCAGATACTCAGTCTCATCGTTCACTCCTTGATGCCATAGTTCTTCTACATCCTCCAACAATATGGGCTCAATCAGATAGTCATCTTCATCCAATACCTCTTGGACTCGTTAACTCCTCCTGATCACAGTCATCAGAATTCATGCTCTTTTGAAAGGTAATATCCTCGTGTGCATCCAGTTCATCGCTCTCGGCCGTCACTTAGATAAGTGTCAGTATGAGCCTGATGAGACTTGCCACGGAAGTTGCTCTGTCGGATTCTGTTGCATCATCACCACTCACTGCCTCAACCATCTGCTCCACCTGTGTGGTGAGGCGCTCAAGTGCATCCTATTGTGACTCCCTCGCTTGTTTGCTTTCAAGGATAAAAGCATTCATTGTATCCTCCAAAGAGGATTGTCGAGGAGAAAAGATATTGAAATTGTTCAAGTTGAGATTGGAACTGAGCTTGTTGCACCGAGTATGACATCTGTGGGAGACGAGTATTGTGGAGAAAAGTATTGTTGTTGAGGATTAAAATACTGTTGCTGAGGCAAGTACGGTATTTGCTGCTCATAAGATGACCCGAAGTGATATGCTGAACCCGAACTCTGCCATTGGTTTTGATTCCACGTAGAGCTCGACTCATTCGTCCAATATGGCTGGTAACCTTGCATATTCTCCGGATCCCAACAACCCTAAGAACGTCCCCAATATCTCTAGACTATTTCCATAGTTCCTGCGTACACAAAAATAAGAAAACACTTCACACGACACTAGTGGAGAAAAAGAAATCAACAAGAAAAATAAAAATAAAGTTGCAACACAAAAATTGCCTAAAGTCTTTCCCGGCAACGGCGCCAAAATTTGTTTAACATAAATTAATCTAAGTCGCACGCAATTAAAT